>JALDNG010000034.1:600000-1322500 GCA_024349245.1 Neodontobutis hainanensis
CCCTCTTGGTGGAATTAGGCCTGCGGGTGATCTCCTTGGCTGCTCCTTGGTGGATGTTCGGACTAAGGGCTAAAGTGCAGCTAAAGCCTTCGTCAGTGAGTGATTTTGGGTTGATGTGAGATTAGCTCGGGGAAGGGCAATGGAGACTTTCTCTGTGAAGTGACGCACCTTAATGTGTTTACTAAACGCAAGCCAAACTAACCCTTCAGTTATTGTATAGCTGGTCCCAAATGGACTGCACGCAAGTTTAAAAACACAAAACCAGTATATGTCCAGTCAAGGTCAACAGCACTGCGACCAGTACTAGCTGTAAAAAAATAAAAAAAAGTCAGATTATCAGCTTGAGATCATATTACAGCAGTAACACACACGCAGCATGGCCACCGCTGCAAATGTCATATATTTGTAGCTCTACTGTCTTTATAGTGTGTCTCAGTTATTTCAAGTCCCCAGGGCTGAAGGTATCGGTCAAAACAATCCAGACAATTTTACGATTGATTTGTCATGCAGTTATATAACAGAACAATCTGACAATGTGTCCCGGAAGACCTCACAGAAATATATACTGTCATAAGTGACTGTTCAATACTATCTCGGAGAAATATGCTTTTAAAAATATATATATATGTCATGTTTAGGTATATTAAATGGCCTTTGTTTTTGCAGTCAGTGAGGGAAAAAGAGAAGGACGTGTTTTTTGGCAATGAATTTTCAAAGTTCAAAGTTCAGGTTTTAGTCAAAATATGTACAGTAGGTACAGGAAGAATACTCTGTGTACAAGCAGAAGGTTGAAATGTATATGGACTTGTGCAGAGCGTCAATGTAGAGAAGACCCCCACTCTCCTCTTCATCGAGGAACAGGATTTTGCACATCTCAAATAACTTCACATGGATTGCCAACGCAACCAGCAATATTAAAAAAAATGCCCAAAAAGTCTGTAGCTTTTAAGGAGGCTGAAGTGGTCTGGACTCATTTTCAACTTTCTACAAGTCGAACCAGATCTCCTGTGTTCTTGTGTATTTGTGAGTGCTCTACCAGCTGAGCTAAGGGCACCCCTCTTCTTATTGGTTTTTATTGGTGTGTGGTGGAGAGCATATTCTTCCCTGGAGAACATTTACATGAGCCTGTGAAGGAGCAGGGCCACATCAGAAGTATAAAACAGCCTCAAAGCCAGAACAACAAGACTAAAACTAAGACTAAACAACTTGTCCTTATTTCCTCCAAAGGTACACAGCTGGATCTGCCGTTGGACTATGTTAGTTTGCAC
This sequence comes from Neodontobutis hainanensis, assembly GCA_024349245.1. Taxonomy (NCBI): domain Eukaryota; kingdom Metazoa; phylum Chordata; class Actinopteri; order Gobiiformes; family Odontobutidae; genus Neodontobutis; species Neodontobutis hainanensis. The sequence continues at coordinate 601,269 of JALDNG010000034.1, forward strand.
TGGGGCCTATAGTTGCAGTGGGTATTGCAGCATTAAAAAATGGGGAAAGCTGATGGACATTGGCAGTTCTGCTATAATCAGGCACATTTACAGATGTGACATGTGTTACAGGTGTTAATTAATGCCCATTGTCCCAATTACAAAAATAAATTAAAATAGAAAAAGAGTTTCAGGATTTTGGGATAAAAATGTCTGCATCCTGGACAACATAGGCTCTGTGTTGTGTCCATTAAATACAGAAAGACCAGAGCAGAGCGGGGATTGTACATGGATATGTTTTTCTAATTGAAAGGCATTTTGATGTAAGTGGATAAAGTGGATATTGTAGGATGTGTTCTGCTTCGGTTACAAATTTCTGACTTTTACTTTTAGATCAATATCTTGAATTTTATATACCATCTGCCTGCAGTTTCTATATCAACAGGTCAGTGGCAATTATGTATGTACTGGAAACACAGTGACATAATGAAAACTCTCTGCTGAATAGTGATTTATAAGTTTACAAGATGAAAATATCACAGCTTTTGTTTTGGCTCATTTTGCTAATGATCCCTTCATCATAAGGGGTTTCTGAAAGAGCAAAACTCCCTTTTAATGTTACTAAAATAAATCACCAAGTATGCCAAACTTCACATACTTGCCTTTATTTTGAGTAATATACATGTCTTTATGAGTTAAAGTGATTGAGAACAATGCCCTGGCTTTGAGAGCGGAGAATTACAATGATACATAACGGCATTAGAGGCCGTTCTCAAGTTTGAGGTGGACTTAACTGTCGTCTGGAACAGCTTCTCTAATGAACTAAATTTGAATAATGTATTCGCCGACAGATTTGGAGCGTTTGATACGGTGATGATTAGGATATATGACTAAAGAGCAGATGCGGCGAAGCACCTCTGTGTGATGCGTGACACATTCCGGTGATTAATGGTGACTGGTGACGTTTGGGCCGGGTTACTCAGACAGTGGCTTGTCGTCTGCCAGACACTTCCTCTTAGCGAGATAAACCGCGGACTCAAGTGTTTGGAGAGATGAGAATCTGTATCCAGCCCCAGTTCAAAGATTCTGCTCAGTATCGAGAGCTGGCAAAAACAAATTTGAGGCATGTTGTGAGGCTTTATTTTTTTCTCGGACTAATCAATAATTGTGGGATTTGTAAGCTTGCAGCTCACAAATGCAAAAGAAAATAAAAATAATCTTCACAGACTGAGCAGCCATTATGAAGGTGAATCGAGTAACATTGATTTACTCATCCCTATGGAACATGTTGGTTTATTATTTTTACAGTAACAAGATACTCAGTAAGAAGATCCAGTAAAGTTCCTAGTAAACAAGTTGTGTAAAGAAGTTTCAAAACATTATATCGATTTCAAGTGACTATACAAATGAAGAGGCCGTGCCTAATTACAAGGATGCAATTGGTTAAATGTGTTAACCTACTTTTGTGCACTTTTTGCTGGATGTTTGTGAGAATTGGTTTGAATAAAGAGTGTGCGTCTCTTTGATCACCTTTTAAACATATGAAGGTCAAATAAGTATATTCCTTTTTGTATTTGCCTTGTCAACGGGTGGAACGGAACATAAGGGATACACATTTTCTTTTGGAAAACTTATCAAATATAATGGGTTGGTCTTTTTGACAATGGTCAGTACAATGCTTTTTGTAAATCCAAAGATGTGATATTGTGAAATGCAGTTTGGGGGGTTTGCGAGACTGGTGCAGATGCCAGAACCCCCAACAACATCATCATTAGGCTCTCAGAGTTCTCCAGTCAAAGCACTTTACTGGAACTGTTTCAGGAAGCTCTTGTAGCTCTAGTAGCTCTAGTAGCTCACTTTGCCATCTAGTGGTACAAAGTTAAAACCTTACATGTCTGAATATGAGGGGTAGAAATAAAAATTGATTGATAAAACTGGAGGTAAAAAAGTTAACTACAAACATAATGTTTGGTAAATAGTGAAAATGTATTTAATCTGATAAACTGACAGGTGAATGTCTATGTACATTTATAAAAGCAAATGCCAATTAAAAATGTGTGAATTAAAAAAAACTGTTGTTGAAGTATTATTTATCTGACAATCCTACTTCCAGCAATTGTTGTTTATTTTAAATGCTCTATTGACACATCACAGTAACGTGCTAGTCTTCTGAGGAAAACTGATATGGACTTGGGTTTTAAACATGTCTGCAATACTGCAATACATGTATTCAATACTATATACCAAACAAGTCAACATTACTTGCATTTTGGTTAATAGACTTTTTTAAGAATCCCAATGGAGAGAGCCAAACATTACTTCCTGCTCTAGAGTGGACTAGGGTGGACTTGAGTGGACCTAGAGTGACGTAGAGTGGACCTAGAGTGGACTAGAGTGGACTAGAGTGGACCTAGAGTGACATAGAGTGGACCTAGAGTGGACTAGAGTGGACCTAGAGTGGACCTAGAGTGGACCTAGAGTGACGTAGAGTGGACCTAGAGTGGACTAGAGTGGACTAGAGTGGACCTAGAGTGACATAGAGTGGACCTAGAGTGGACTAGAGTGGACCTAGAGTGATATAGAGTGAACCTAGAGTGACATAGAGTGGACCTAGAATGGACTAGAGTGGACTAAAGTGGACATAGAGTGGACCAGAGTGGACCTAGAGTGACGTAGAGTTGACCTAGAGTTGATCTAGAGTGACATAGAGTGGACCTAGAGTTGACCTAGAGTGGACTAGAGTGTACCTAGAGTGGACCTAGAGTTGACCTAGAGTGGACAAGAGTGGACCTAGAGTGGACCTAGAGTGGAATAGAGTGGACAAGAGTGGACCTGAGTGGACCTAGAGTGACCTGGAGTGGACCTAGCGTGACATAGAGTGGACCTAAAATGGACTGGAGTGGACCTAGAGTGGACTAGAGTGGACCTGGAATGGACTGGAGTGGACCTAGAGTGGACCTAGAATGGACTGGAGTGGACCTAGAATCGACTGGAGTGGACCTGGAATGGACTGGAGTGGACCTAGTGTGGACTAGAGTGGACCTAGAGTGGACCTAGAGTGACCTAGAGTGGACCTAGCGTGACATAGAGTGGACCTAAAATGGACTGGAGTGGACCTAGAGTCGACTAGAGTGGACCTAGAGTGGACTAGAGTGGACCTAGAATGGACCTAGAGCAGTTATCTCAAACTCGCGGCCCCGGGGACCAACTACGGCCCGCCAGACTATATTTTGTGGCCCGCAGGACGATATGAAAGTTTATTGTTAGTACCCTGCGAGTTTTGTATAAATGGCACGTTACCACATTGTGTATGGTAGGTTCCTTTTTGTGCAAGCTGGAACTGAACCAACCTACCGTCACAGTGGAGTATTTGGCTCCTGGGGGCGGGCCTTTGGCTGAGCTTGATGCAGGCAGAGAAACATTTCACAACAATGGAGGAGCCTGTGTAACATCACATAGCCGTCATAAAATTACTGCTTCTTACTGTGTTTAAAATGAGCATGTTTGACCTTGAGCTGGACAAATTCCATGTTACCAGCATTGGATTTGGCAACATGCGAATTGTATTTTGTTTTCCCATCATTGGAAACGGGCTGATTTGTTTGAAAGTTTATGGCAATTTGCCACTATCCATGCGGATTTGTTATCATGACGAATCTGCAAATTAACGTCGATGTTGACAATATCACCGAGGGGAGTGGACATCCAATGGGGCCAGCTCATTCATGTTCTTCAATATTTAATTTAAGTTCAGTATAGCTCAGGTTCAGAAGAACCCATTGAACTTAAATAACTTTTAGTAATGACGTTTGAGAGGAATTAACAAAGCTTTTTTGTGGAATACCTTATCCGGCCCAGCCTCACCCAGACTCTGCCTCCTGCGGCCCCCAAGTAATTTGAGTTTGAGACCCCTGACCTACAGTGACCTAGAGTGGATCTAGAGTGAACCTAGAGTGGCCCTAGAGTGGACTAGAGTGGACCTAGAGTTGACCTAGAGTGGACTAGAGTGGATCTAGAGTGACCTAGATTGGACTAGAATGGTCTAGAATGGACTAGAGTGGACATAGAGTGGACCTAGACTGACCTAGGGTGGACTAGAGTGGACCTAGAGTGGACTAGAGTGGACCTAGAATGGACTAGAGTGGACATAGAGTGGACCTAGACTGACCAAGGGTGGACTAGAGTGGACTAGAGTGGACCTAGAGTGGACCTAGAGTGACCTAGGGGGAATAGAGTGGACCTAGAGTGGACTAGAGTGGACCTAGAGTGACCTAGAGTGGACCTAGAGTGGACCTAGAGTGACCTAGAGTGGACCTAGAGTGGACCTAGAGTGACCTAGGGGGACTAGATTGGACTAGAGTGGACCTAGAGTGGACTAGAATGGACTAGAGTGAACCTAGAGTGGACCGAGAGTGACCTAGGTGGACTAGAATGGACTATAGTGGACTAGAGTGGACCTAAAGTGGACTAGAGTGGACCTAGAGTGACCTAGAGTGGATTAGTGTGGACCCAGAGTGACCTAGAGTGGACTAGATGGGACTAGAGTGGACCTAGAGTGGACCTAGAGTGACCTAGGGTGGACCAGAGTGGACTAGAGTGGACCTAGAGTGACCTAGGGTGGACTAGAGTGGACTAGAGTGGACCTAGAGTGACCTAGGGTGGACTAGAGTGGACCTAGAGTGGACCTAGAGTGACCTAGGGTGGACTAGAATGGTCTAGAGTGGACCTAGGGTGGACTAGAGTGGACTAGAGTGGACCTAGAGTGACCTAGAGTGGACTAAAGTGGACCTAGAGTGGACCTAGAGTAGACAGAGTACTTCATAATTATAAGGTATATAGAGTAGAGTGGTTAGTGCTCCTTCCTTACAGCAAGTACATTGTGAGTTCAAACCCTGGCTGATTTGAACATTCTCTGCCAACTCCACCTTTTTAGTCAGAAGTGGGTATATACCCCATTTACTGTGGGATCTCTCCGAGTACTCTGGCTTCCTCCCACCGTCCAAACACATGCATGTATAGGTGAATTGGCAACTCTAAAGTGTCCCTTGTGAATGAAAGTGAGAGTGAATGTGAATGGTTGTCTGTCACTGTCTATGTCTAAATGTCAGCCATGTGACTAACTGTCATTTGTCAGGGTCTATCCCGCCTCAAGCCCAAATTTGCTGAGATAGGCTTCAGAGAGAGAGTCTGTTTTTCAGGTTAGCAGCAAAAGGAAGGTTTGCAAAGTTACAAATAGTCTACAATGTGCAATTGCTGAATCAAAGAAAAAGCAGAAGAGTCAGTTTTGCACAAAATTGTGTGACCAAACTCAAAAAAGGTATGTAACAACTTTAATGTATTAAAGTACAAAGGCGTTTTTTATTCCAGCTAAAGCTCCTTTGAAACAAATACAGGTCTTTGGTGTTAAAGTTTGCAGCGCCATTGACAGGGGGAAATTCTCAAGCCTTTTAATCAGTCGGAAGAATAGCAAGTGCACAAACCAAGAGCCTTTCACTGCTTATAGTGTCCTTGAGGCCTTTGTGGCGCAAAGGATGAAACATCACACGGCAACCTAGAAGTCTCTCGCAGCCACCTGCCTTTGCTTCCTCACTTCCTGTCATCTTCAGATGTAGATCGCACTTCCAGTGAGCAATTAACAAAGGCCGTTATACTTTAACCTCCTCTGAAGTTGTATTTTCAGCTTTTAAAAGGGCTGCATTAAACACACTGGTAACATCAAGTTGATTTTTGGTGTGAAAGGAGCTTGAGTTACAGAGACACCTACTGGTCTTTCCGCATATTGGCCCCAAATCATTCAGTTGTTTACTGATAAAAAGCATTCAGAATGTAGAGTTTTTATTATTTTTCTGCAAACAAAGGCAGCTGTGTGTAGATTGGAATTGAAGATTCTGATTTAATTAGCTTTGACTCGTGGGGCTGCCTCTAAGGTAGTTGCTCCTACATGCTGCAAAACTCATTATGGATGAATTAATGAAGTGGGACGAACACTTGGCATCACCCATGTGCCATATACTTATGCATTATGGATTATTATTTTAGTGAATAAGCAGATCAGGCATGTTTATGTTTTATGCATATACAGTATGTCAGGGACAGTGTAACTGAGGAAAATCACACAGACGTTAAGTGTACCAGTTTTCACAGCGAGCGTTAATTAAATTCAAAGATGGGATATGAAAAGTTTTGTACTAACTACTTTGATTCACAGAACAGTGTCAAAGCACAGTGCAAACTCAGATGGCTGCATCCCAATGTTCTCTCTTCATTTTCCACTTTTTGTACTAAAAAGGATTGCTTTACTTTTCTATAATCTTTGATTAGATCCACTTAAACCACAAGAGACTGGAAAAACTCTCAAGTCTCAAAGAGGGTACTTAGCAGAATGTATTTTAGATATTAGAGCGACTCATTGTGTCTAACTAACTAAAACTGTCTGCTCTCTCAGGACATACTTAAATGAATCACAGAACAAATAGAGACACTTGAGATGGAAGTGATGGCTGACAGTGCAATTTCTCCTCATCCAAAGGTGTAATATAGACACTTTTAATCAGTGCTTTTTATTCTTGTACTGATGGGTTGTGTCCAAAACCACTTTCTAGTTCCAAACCCCTATTTCATTACATAGGGCCAGTGTTGTAGTCAGGTCATCACTTTTAAAGTTCAAGTCACTTTCAAGTCCGAAGTGTTCAAGTTCAAGTCACCAAGAACTATCTAAAGAAAGGTCCAAGCTGAACCAACGTGAGTTACAAATCTGAAAACTGTGGGAGCCAAACTGACACAGAGATTGGGATTTTAGTTTTGCATAAACTATTTCATTAAACACATTTAATGTAGTTTTTAAGTATGGCAAATAAGGCTGTAGTCTATATTTTTGAAATGTATTTATTTAGGCTCAACTTCTGTGTCACATTTACGGGCTCGGAGTTAAATAAGATTGCTATAATCACATGCAACAAGCAGAGGTTGTGTGTCGTTGTCGCTGAGCGTGACTTGCAAGTTCTTAGTGCTCAAGTCGCCCTTGTGTCTGAGAATAAATGAGCCAAATTCAAGTTCGAGCCAGAAAAAGACAAGTCCAAGTCCGAAAGACTTCCCCTCGAGTCGAGTTTTGAGTCACAAAAATGATCCTGTTGACTTGATTTGAGTCCGAGTCCATTACTCAAGTAGTCCATCTCTGCATAGTGGACTATATAGTATTATTATTATTATTATTATTATTATTATTACATCAATTTTATATAGCGCATTTATAGTATATTGAGCTTCCAAACAGTTTCCAACACTACACAACGTTCATGAACACAAATGACAATCAGGATCTGGTAATTGTGAAAGTTAGTAAGAAAGAAAAGCCAAGAGAAGATAAGCCAGGGTTACTTATATTACACAAAAGTTACACAGTACAATCTCAGAGGGTTTCAGTTAAAAACATTTGGAAAAGAGCAGGTACTTTAATGAATACCTGGTCGGTGATTGGACTTATCAACCACAGTTTTATCCAGTCAGAGCAAGCCCATGTTGTTTTCACTAAATTTGGTATGGCTTGGGTTTTGACCATGAATACTTCGCTTGGAGCAGTTCAAGATAAGGATTTTAGTGAGTTTGTCTTGTGAGAGTCCCGCTGCAGTGCAAGGTTAGAAGTTACTTACCAATCATTACAATCCTAGAACTAAGTAGGAGTTATGTGTAAAAAATTATACAATAAATGTATCCCTATCCGTATTCCTGTTGTTAGCGTGCTCCCAAAGGATGCATTTAAAACATCTGCAGATTCCAGGGTCATTAAAAAAACTGTCAATGCATGACAGAAATGAGAAATTCTAGCTCCATTTCTGCAGTATAAAATACTATAAACTTCAAAACAGTGCTTATATGAGGCTCACCACATGTTCCTCTAAGACCTTTTTTTTATGAGAGCATTGCAGTTAACCATAACATACAGAACGATAACAGTTTCCACAGGCCTTGTGCACATGGGGTCACTCTCAGCAATAAGTGATAAACCTCACCTCGGCATTGTAAATATCTTTTTTATTGCATCTTATCGCAGTACGGTTGACAATGCACCGTGTATTTAAAAACCTGACTAATCAAAGGGAAATAAAAGATTCCGAAGCAGTTTATTGGAACACTAGGTTCCAAGAAAGTGGTGAGCTCTTTGTGTTGCACTGCTAACCTCTCATCTTTCACCCGTGACAGAAGTGACATGATTCAACGGTGAAGACCTGACGAACTGCCCGCTCCCAACATGTTAATAAACGTGCTGTTTTGCCGAGCAACCGCCCATTTCTCATAAAACAAATACGGCTTTAACCTTGTCTGTCCACCCCTTTCCCCGTCAGCTGTGGGGCTACACACTGACATCTGCAATTCAATTTCATACCCCACCCCCCAAAGCTGAAGAAGACATACGTGAAAATGGTTTCAAATGAGATTCAAGTTCCCGTCCTTGTCACTGGTGATCTTGTAGATACAAGGCAGGTATGAAAGCAAATCAAAGGATGGTTAATGGTTTTCAGCGATGCTTTTGACCTTCCCACTGCAGGCGTTTGTCCTGGTGGAACTGCTCGAGCGGCTGTGGAGCGTCCCGAAGACAAATGCTCGACAAATGCTCCCATAAAGAGTGTGTTTTCAGCATCATTCAGCGCACTGGGACAGAATGGTTCAGTTAATGGGCTACTTTATTGATCGCAGTATGGGATAGTGATTTGTCCACATAAATGCAAACAAATGAATTTCCAGCCGTTTTATGCAATATAATGACATTCAAGTAAGTTGTGTTCAGCCTCTTGTAGACTTCACTCAATAATGCACAGACAGACTTTCAATATCCTCCAGCGGCATCAAGAGACAAATGCATTCTGAATATTGTTGTGGTTTTGAGTGTATTGAACTTTATTTTAAAAAAAATTGTGGTGGGTGCAGTCACTGGTTTTGTCTTTACCAACTTTGATTAGAACATAGAGACAAACACAATTTCCCAAGTAAATAGAAAATAATTAAAAAGTAATCATTCAGTGCTATTTGTATTAATGCCCTTCTATAGACAGGATAGTGCAGTTTTATTTTATATGGTTAAGAGGTGGTAAGGTTGTGTTGGGCAAAATGTGACTCATGAGGAGGCAATGCCATCTAGTGGGCTATGTTTGCAAGTGCTGCAAATGATTTAAGACATGTCTTCTTCTGTACATTGTATGATTATGAAAGTGCATGAGCTGTAATCCCTGTGTAAAAAAGTGGATACTTATGGTTCAGTGTAAAGGCACTTTACTTTATGAACTGGCTTACATTAGGAATCACATTCTCTGTATTTGCTAATGATTGTTATAAAAATTGACATGAACACTTTTTGTTCTCAGTCAAACTGAAACAACCCCATTGTACTCACTGCAATGGATATTACACCATACCAATAGCATAGTATATATATATATATATATATATATATATATATATATATATATATATATATATATATATATATATATGGCCCCTTTTTCAAGACTTTTGGCCGGAAGGTGGATAAATGTTTTCATACAGGCTGAAGCCTTTTGTGTAATCATGTATTAAATACATTTGCACATCTGAAATGAGAAAAAACTGTTTCTAGAAATGACTTAGGTAAATTATAGTGATTATGTTATTTAATGTTGGTTTGTTATATTGTTATACATGCACTATAGGCCTATAATTGCAGCTGTAGCCAAATAACCACTCTCACTTACATTATCTATTAAAGGCATTTACAAAACAAACATGTGATCTGTTTTTTGTAACCTTTTTTTTCGGCCCACAAACATGTGTTGGTGACTGACATGTTGGTGTGTGTGTAAGGATTAAAAAGTTGTAGAAAACAAAAACAACTTAAAAATAACATAAAAAGTAAGATACAGTGCAATTGCAATACGTAGGTTTGGCCACTAGGCAGCGCTCAAACTCCTTCTATTTATTAGTCTATCTCCAGTATGATAAGTATTATCCATATTCATATTCATCAATGCTATCTTGATCATGCTAAATTGAATTCTAAAAGCCTTGCAGTAGCTCAAGAGTCTGCACCAGTGTCTGAACAAAGCTCTTAGTCTGCAACCTTTTTAGCCGAACATGGCATTCTCATAAGCAACACCATTTCACAATTTTGAATTAATGTATAATCAGTGCCATTGATTGTAACAGTGTGTCTGCATCAAGTCGAAATGATGTTTCAACAATTACCCAAACCAAAATCTCATTTTTCCTTTCTTTCTTTGGAACATCCTCTGGTAGGGAACATTGTCTTCCTCGCTCTCACATTAGTTTAAAGAAATTTAGTTCAGCACTATATTCTATTGGTATGGTGTAATATTCGTTGAAGATGAGAGAAACTTTGGGATCCTACTTATTTTGCCTTTTGCTGAGAGTTAGAAGAGACGACAGATGCAAGACAAAACATGCATGTCTTTCCACATTGTATCCCACTTAAACTTTACTCAAGTGAGTTGGTAGAATATGCATAAATGATGGCTGATTTAAGGAATTAATTCCAATCAGTGTGTCTGTGAGGTGGAGAGGCTCAGTAAGATGGATCTGATTCGAGACGGGAACAAACACGGCTCGCATAATAGCTGATATTTAAAAAAAACGTACCCCCTGAGCTTATTACGTGTGACATTTAAAATCTGCCTGAAAATGCAAATGAGACGACTAAGTGGTTGTGCAGCGTAATTGAATATCAGTGGTGTGAAAGTACAAGGGGAGAAGAGAAGTGTGAGGAGTTAATGAATTGTGCAAGAACACTTTTGTTTTAGACTTTTTTTGTGTGTGTGTGTGTGTGTGTGTTTCATTGTGGTTGGCCAATGTCCACTTCTTGTTATGCATTAGTTAAACACGATTAAATTGATAACAGCATTTTGGAGTCTACTAAGGGCTGTTAAAACGGAGGTAGTGCCAAAAGATGGACTGAGTTTTTAACATTATATGCGTTGTTGTTGCATGAACATCACCTTAAAAAGTGTCCATAAAAGGTTCCTTAGTAAAGAAAAGAACTTTAACTATCCCTGAGGAAAAAATCCAAGATATCAGCTGCAAAAGTGTCCCATCGCCACTGCCTCAGCCTTTACTTAATAGCAATGTTAGCCACACCCCAGTCTTGTGTCAAACAGAGGGTAGGCATCTTTCAGGGAGGCTTTATTGTCAAGCAGTTTCAAAGCTAAGAATGTTCAGTATACAGCAGAAGCTTTGGCTGAACACACGCTCACAGGGAGGGGTCTTGAGTGACGGAGTAACTCTGAACTCAGAAGCAGGTTTAAGGTCAGCTCTAAACTTTGGTTGGATGTATTTTATTAGAATCTTCCCTTAAAATAAAATTTGAAAAGTTCTCTATGTTGCTGTTGGTGGGTGAGGGGTTGGGTTAGCACGTGACAAAAGAAACTTTTTGGGTAATGCTTGTAAGTAGTGTATAACTGGCCCATGTCTGTTGCAACCCATGAAGCCTCTTCTAAAAAATCAGGGACATTATTGGGTAGCTATGATCATTAGCTATGGCACTAGCTGCCACTCAACCCAAATTATCTGTCTTATTTTCCAGTCTTTCTTACACCTCAGCTCCTCCTAAAGGGTGCATTGATGGCATGAGGTTTACAAAGTCGCCCCGAATTTAAAAAGTAGTAGATGCTAGATAATGTATATGAGCTGTTGTTCCAGTGTCTTCAGTGGAGCCATGGTCCAGACCAGTGGTTGTGTATTTTTTTAGTGTGGTAATAAACTAAGCAAGAAAGACAAAACTTTGAACTCCGCAGTGCAAACATGTTGCAGAAACAAGCACCACAAAATAAAAAATTGATTAAACGTCACGACAAAGGAAGAAGAATGTTGCTGGTGATAATGCCGACTGAACACCAGGCGCTATAGCAACAGTGGTCTTCTTCAAGATAAAACCTTTGTAATGGATGCTCTGCCCTGAATGAGTTATTGGCTGTTTGTTATTCTCTGTTGAAAGAAGCAATTTGAGGGTTACCAAGCAATTAGCAATTTATGCCGAGTGCTGGAAGAGACACCTAAGGGATTCGCAACAGCTCGGGAAGATTTATTTGAGCCCAACTGGAAATCTCCACTGGCAAATCCAGTAAAGGGGAATCATGTTACTAACTGGATATAAAAGCACGAAAACCAGGTTATGTTATAGTGCCATGAGGGGAAACGCTCCGATCTAACTTCCCATCAAGTATTGGATTGAGTGTCACAATGAATATTCATAAATGCCTTTAATGAAGACCTCACATTGATTAAGCCTTTTCTAATGGGCTGCATCGTAGCGAAAGCCAGAATCTAATTGGATTAGGGTGACTTTGGGAAGTACTTTGAGACAGTGTCCACGTCGGAGATGAAGATGGAGCCCGCTAACGGCATAATTGACAGGGATGAAGATGGATGGTTTTCGGGCAACTCCAGTGCTCTTTCTGCCCAAAGCTATAGAGGGGCCCACAGCTGTGCCTCACACCGTAAGAGGAGATTTAATTAGAGGGTGCCTTTTTGAAAAACCTGTCTGTTTCAAAGGCAAAGGGATTCAGTCAGAACAGCATTGTGACTCCAATCTTTCTCAAAATACTATACAAATGTTGCCCTCTGAGAAATACAAGGTAGTATCTGTGTTCTCAGCCTTTTGGAGATATTGAGGTTTAAAATTTTTAAATTCTAATTAGCAGCAATAGCATGTGGTGCAAACCAGTAAAGGGCTATCATGTTACTAACAGAAACTAATGCATAAATGTTTAGGGGAAAGATTCTGACTGTTTATAACTGGGTGAGGTTTATTTAGGGGGTTGAGGGTTCATTTTATCATTCACCTTTTTCAGTTAAAGCTACAGTACCTGTATAATCAGGACCACTAAGGACTCTGAGGGCAACTCTACTGCTGCAGAAAGATTGTGCGGCAGTAGCTCAGTGGGTAGAGCAGTCGTCCTTCAACCGGAAGGTAGGTGGTTCGATTCTCACTCTCCCCACAGTTCATATGTTGTGTCCTTGCCTCCAGTGTCTGTAACACTGGTAATAACTGTAGAACAAGTCACTTAAGATTAAAGTGCTAAATGAATAAATGTAAAGTGTCATGAGATTGATAGACTATAGTATATGTTTTACAAATGATATCTGGAATGCTGATAGACCACAAGAATAGCTAATGACATGCAAAGAAAGAAGAATGATGAGTGTTGCTTGGGAAGAAATAATGAGGGAGGCCCATTATTCATAATTACGTCAAACAATTGTAGTTTTTGGGCAAAACCTCCCATTAATGCAGTCAATATTAAATGAATGAGAATAAAAGGCTTCCTATAATAATACAAATAAGCTTAGAAATCTGAAGATCGACAATGTTCATAATAGGGCAGACCCAATTCCACAATTTCTCCCTTTAAAATAATTTTCAAGCACCACCTGATCCAAATTTCAAGCATTTAAGAATTTCAAGCATCAAATAGAATCATAGAAAATAAATATAATGTTTCCTCAGAAACTTTAAACTGCCAGATTAAGACCTCAAGTCTTCATTTGCTTTGCTGCCGGTGGTAAAATTCCTTGAATTTAAAACACATCTTTAGGTTGAGCTCATTACACTTAAGAGGCCCTTTGAGTATCTTTTCACATTTGACATATGTTACGTTTATTACATTATGTAAATCCTTCCTTTTCGCCTTCATTAATCTGCCCAGTGAGATAGTGAGGCTGCTTTTGCCCCGTACTGGCGCATTTACCCTGGTTATAAAGCTAAGAAATGACTGTTGTCATACGTAAGTGCCTCTGGCTGTGATACTAGCACAGACTCGGACAGTGCTCACAGATCACCGACGTGGGCAGAAACACAGCTGCAACATGTGGCTGCACAATGGGCCTTAATGACCACAGTGACGGACAAGCAGCGCGAGTGAAACTGACATCACCACAGCTGATTAGGAACGCAGCTTAATAAGCTTTTTGGCAGATCTACTGCTACGTTCAGCTGTGCTTGTATACATCATGTCCTCAGTCATGTTTTAGGAGTAAAATGAATCCTTGCAAAGATAAGCGTTTAACTAGCTTCATGGTGTCATTTATTCCAGCGCCACTGCAGGATGTTGGCTTATCCCTCAACAACAGGTATTATATACCAAAGACTGCTTGTATAGAACAGTATGAACATATTTTGACACCACTCCTTTGGATCTTCAATATGGAGCTTTTTTTACTCAGCTGTGCCAAGTTATAAGGGTTCCAAAAAACTGTTACACATTTGACCAATCCACGTCCACAATTCATTCTATGAGGGTGCAAGAACCAATCTATATCAGTATGCTATTGTTCCCATCAAACTATACCACATCTGGAAAATTGTGATAGGAAAATTAGTTTAAATAAAACTAATTAGTTTAATAATTGGAAATTGCATCTTACATGATCTTTAGATGTCAAAGAATTGTACAGTTAGTACAGGGTTAGGGTTAGGGTCAATGTTGCTTAGTCAAATTGCACTGTAAAACTTTTGTCTTGTTTCCTGACTATTCTCAAAGTTATCTTTCTATTTCTCATCTGTTTCCAACACAACTTTATATTCAGAATACTCTGTAGCCATGGCACCTGGTATTTGAGCCTTATCATCCCTTATTTATTTATTTTATTTTATTTTTGGAATTTGTTTGTCTCAGTTTACAACAACATATGAAAATAGAATGCCACTGGTCTGGACCATGGGCTATCTATAGACACCAGGGATTATTGTTGGATTTGAGCAATGTCTCAGATGATTTTTTACAAAGTAAATTTCAAGAGAAAATAGCCACTTGTTTGTGACCTATTTGTGTCAGAGGTTATAATGTTATGGCTAAAGAAAAGATGCAACCAAATTTCACTTTTGGAATAGCTTTCAAACTCCTTTCATCTAACAAGACTTTTAAAAGTCAGCTTCTTTTACATAACCACTGTTCAGTATTGCTTTTACTTTATTTGATTGACTCAAGGCTGTTGAGAAAATGTCGGCAACCATACAATAATGTACTCAGATCTGTCAGTTGAACACAACAAGCAAATACATCCTAACATGAATTATGATGTAAAATAATCTCTTCACTGGCCAGACAGGTAATTGTGCCCACTCTGTATAGTCTGAGCAGTGGGAAGGTACATTCACTGAGTCATTCTGAAAGCCATGCTTTGTTAATCATGAATTATGTTTATTGTTATTCTGTTTTTGCTTGTGCAGACACGAAGCATATTCATTCTGCCTCTGGGATCTGGGTAAAAAGCAACCTGTAGTTACTTATGGCAGTCAGGAGAAGGCAGTCAAAACTACATTTTCTGCTCCACTCTAACTCCTAGTGTCTTATTGATTGTCTCATATTCATCGATTTGTTTGCCTGCAACAGACTATCAAACGCTGTTAGATGCCTCATGAAAACGGATTTTTTGGGAAGTTAAGCTTATGTGATGCAGCTGACAGCCGACGGCTACACACAGCAATAAATCACATCTCTGAGAATCATAGCAGTGCTGTGTCACTTGGAAATAAATAACATCTGCCACAATTTATTGCAGTCTCTGTGACAAACTTTTCTGTTTTTCAGCTATTCAGTCCTGATCTGTGTAAGTCGAAGTTTTTATAGGCCATGTGACTAAAATGTGCAGGCTGTTGAAATTATTGCTGTGTTTTGTTTACACATGAGTCTTGGTTACTAAATAGCTAAAGGGAGACATCCTACTTGGTCAGACTCATTTGTGTGTTTTTATGTTTTTGTTGTGGAACAAAATAACCAAGGAATGATCCATAGACAATTTTGAGAGAGACCACCTTTTAACAAGCAAAAAGTAGTTATTTTTCTGTTTTTTACTCTTTCCAGTGTTGCACATTGGTCCAAAGATTCTGAATCTCTCAAACTATAATGTTTATTTCTAAATGGATATATTGCCAATAGGTTTATCCGAGCCAGCCATACCCATTCACTTTAAGAATCCCTTCCCTTCACAGCCATGCCATTAAGCAAATGCCGGAACATTTGTAACCAATAATCTCAAAAGTTAAGTGCTTCTTTCACCGCCCTCCTGTTTTTCTGTTAAAAAAGGTATAGTTGACCAGGCTGTGTACTTGTGTTACATTTTGGTCAGTTTGTCAGCAATTTTCTGAACATTAAGGAAGCCCAACCAAAGCATCTAGCTGTTAGTAACGCTTGACAATAAAAAAAAAACTGAACACCAAACAAATGCAAAGCAGACCAAATAGCATTTTTATAGATATATGGCTGCAAAACAGGTTATTTGGGAACTATTTTGTGACCCTCTTACAACAAAAGAAATATGAACACTATTCTTACTTGCACTTACACATACATTAGATCCAAAGGGCAATTTAAATTCCATTCACTTGACTTTGGGTGGTGAAAGAATCTGAAGTGTTGAGTAAAATTATAATAGCCCAGACAGATGCAGATTCCACACAGAAAGGCCATGATCTGCTCACCCAGGGATTGCACCGTTGCTCCTTCAACCTTTGCGTGCTGACCCGTTCTCAACTACTAAAACATCGGATAGAGGAGCCTGGACTGCTCATTTAACAAGGAATTTTATAGTGACTAGTGAAATCAAACACAGCAAGATTTTATTATTCATGCTTTCCAACAGTCCATTTGTAAAACCTAATGTATTTTTGAGTCTTGTGTCAAGCTTAGCTCATTTCCAAAAATTAACGCTGCTCTGGGTAATTAAGCACCTCACCAGTGGTGAGACAGCGAGCCGAGTCCTGAGTCACCAAATGCCTCCGCTCAGCACCATGGGTTTAACTACACGGTCAGTGTGCGTGACGGAGAGAGGCTCGGGGTGTCCTAGCTGCCTTTCTCGTTCATCAAAAAGCTGGAGCGGCCCAGACACAGGGCATGACAAATGGTGGTTGGGCTGGCTGGTTACTCCTCCTCCATCCACAACTGAATTCCACCGGGGCCCTACAGAGGGGTCACTACAGTGAGGTCGGGACATGAAGGTCGGCTGTGGTGTTTAGGGGAAGGGAAAATATACAGTAAGGCTCTGATTCATGAACTTGTGTCCACCGTGGCTTCTGTGCTTGGCAGTTCTTATTTTAGTGACTTATGGTCAAGATTGTTGGTTTACTCTGAGTTTGTGGTTTGTTAGCACTATGATGATGTCATACCATCGTTATTGCATTTGCACATTTCTGTTACTGGGACACTCTCAGAGGTGCATGGTGTAAAGTGTTTATTTTATGGTAAGTTATTACATCAAAATAACACCTTGTGCATTTGTACATCTTGGAAATGGTAAGGGCATTGCTGTTGCACCATTCCGTTCTACTTCTAATTATTCTTAACAAACTATAATTTTTCTCCTCTACTGCTACTACTACCAGTCAAAAGTTTGGACACACTTTCTTATTGAATTAAATGAGAAAGCGTGTCCAAACTGTATTTAATGTTTTCAACTACAATAATGTACAATACCAATCCGAACTGTCGGGATAGCTTAAATGTGATGTACAATGGTTGAAAATTATAACTTCTGTAGAACTGTGATGTCGGTAATATAATTGTGAATATTTCCAGAGGTTTATACAGTGGTGCTGGAGCCACATTGCCCTCCCCAGTTTACATCCAGCAATCAGTGCAACATCTAAAAGTCTTTCAAAGTCTCCATTCTAAAACTAACCTTAACAAATATATATATGTCTGCACTTGCAATGTTATTCTCAGCATGACTCGATCTGTCGGTTAACGGATGCCATTGCTACTTCAAGTCTTCGCTTCAACTTTATCTGAGAAGTGAGTGGGTGCGGTGTACTTGTGTAGTTTATAGTCATCTTTAACACTGTGCAGGCCGGAACATGCAGAACTGCCGATGTGACAGATCTTACTGTATAACACTCTGAAGCCTTGTCAGAACACAGACCTCACTCGACCCGTTATTCTCGAATGCTGTCACAAGAAAAACTTAAATTGGTTTTCCCACACAAAGTCTCACGCAAAGCAGCCATCTGTTGTGTAAAATAAATACTGAATTAATGTTTCCTGAAACTCTATTGTCATTTCAATTGATTTAATTGATTTATTTTTTGTTTTTGCTGTTACATTGACTTTGTTCCTGTTTCTCCCAAGAGTTCGGTACATGTTGTGTTGATATGACATAGTTTAATACACGTAAAAGCCTACTTGAAGAGGCTTGCAGCTAGACCCACTGAGCCACAACTGTGGCTAGTGGTTTTTAAAAGTTACAAGAGCAACAAGAGCAAGTTTACAGCAGCAGTCTGTGATACTTTGCTGATTAAACTGAGAGACAGGAGTTTGTGTGACAAAGCCAAAGCAGAGAAGGTGGGGACTTTTGAAAAAGGCAATTAAACGGCATTACTTTGTCTCCTATACCTCTATTTCACTGTGACTTCACTGTGTCCAGTCTGCACTGGCATGAGCATGCAGTGTGTCAGACTGTTTAATGTAGTGTAATTAAAGTAAAGAATCAAAAAGTTGTGTGCTGCAAACCCTGCAAATATACTTAGCTTATAGGTAAATATATAAAATTGCACCGGCCAAAGTGGCTACTGGAAGTGACCTTACTGTGTTACCTGCCAAAGCTGAAATTCACCCAAATATGCCAGGTGTTAATGTGAAGCCCAGAGTACAATGCAACACTCTTTGTAAAAAAGCTGTAATAACATGTGTCTACATAGTACATACATAATCATTTTGTGTACTTACATATTGTAGGTAAGGTTAGGGTATGTATTACTATGTAGTTACAGGTTATTACAGTTTGTTACACAGTGTGTTACATTGTATCTACCTTTACGGTACAATGTATCAAGTGTAAAATAAAGTGTGACATACAAATTATAATTATTTATCTAAAACGGGGCAGGCTTTATGTTATGACTCCTAAAGAAGTGAAACTAGTCTTGCTGTTGCATTGCTTACGCCATGTCATTCATTTCCATATTTGTTGTATAGAATCCAAAAATAATCAGGATGGCCGGCAAGGCTAGTGATATATGAGATACCGTACTCACTGAATACTTCAGTAAGTACATATTCTCGATTACCGGATCAATTGCAGTGTTAGCACCAGTGAGACAGGCCTTTATAATCAAAGCTGAGTGGTTACCAAAGTAGTTTAGTAAGTGTATCTGCAATACTTTGTACTCCTTTTAATGATCAAAATAACAAAAGTGTGCCTACAGGCCTGACCTCTACGTACCGAAATTTGTCTCTTCGATAACTTTGAAGGATGTGGAAGGGTGAACGTGGCAATCAGTGTTCCTTCACAGAGGAGGCCCTTGCACAAGCAGCCATGCAATATTAATCCAATCTGCAGAGGTGGTCTGGCTTCCAGGCTGGCCTTTCCCGAGGGGACATCTCCATTACCTCTCCTGCTTATCTCCCATTCTTCAGCCTCATCTGTGTTAACCAAAACTTACCCTGCGCATAGACTCTACTTGTCTTTTCCAATTCTCTACTTTATTATTGATCAGACGCCACTTTAATGCAATATGAATAAATTAGATTTCATTAGTGTCACATGAAAAAGACAGAAATAGTAGCATCTTTAAAAAAGTATAGAACTAAAAGCACAATGAGCCTTTGAAATAATTTTCCATCTAATACGAAATGCAAGTGGCATTGGCTGATAAGGCTTTCTGTGAGTTGGAAGACACTATTTGAGAAGCAGAGCCCGTACAAAGTAAAAATAAAAGACTGTTTATTGCAGCTTCAGAACTTCCTCAAATTAACACTTTGGAAAGTCGTCAAAGATCATGAAGAATTTAGAAATTCATTACTCCTTTCATTTTTATTATCTGATTCACTTCCCTGCATAGCTCGAAACGCGTGCTTACAATGCCAATTAGACAGCCAAGGAAATGAAAAGAATCAGGCCGTATAGGATTGTAACTGTGAACTGTCTGTCTCAGTTAAATATAACATGTCAAGTTACAGTCTTTGCCAATTGAACCTAACGAGATCATGACGAGAGAAATAGGATTAAGCTAAAATTGCCTTTTGAAAACTGATACTGCTTCTGTTTCATTACTGCTACTGGTATTTGTCTGCATTTAGACCACACACACATTTCATAAAACCCAACTCTAGTTAGTGTTCAGTAAATTAACTTTGTGGTTATTATTACCTTTTTGGGGCCAACTATTGAATATATTTTTTAGATATTCTTGTAACAGTCAATGTGGACAATAGAGCAGCAATACGTACAGGACTATGAATAATAAAGTCATTAATTCATGCCATTAAATATCATGGCAGTGTTATTTGGAATATACATACGATAACAAGGAAGTGTATGTTAATATAACATTTTTCATTTGCACAAACAGACATGGGTGCATGACGCTTTAAGGGCTTACCATCATTGGTTTGGTAGGCCCAGTCATTTTTAGCAGAATATTAAATTGGTAAGGTCTCTTTGAATTACTGTATATGGTACTACAAAAGCACATCAAAAGGCTTCCACAAAAATGCTATGGATGGATAGATTATTGAGGGAATCCTAGAATTAACTACATATCATTATGTATATTTAAACCTTTGCATTGCATGGCTGCAGTACCATAATTGACCACTGGTAGAGCTGGCTACAAGACATAAGTTTTGATAGGGTTGAAGTGGTAATTATTCTATAAATGTACAAACAAAGTGTATAAAAATGTATTTTTTACACTCAAAGTTGACATAGTGGAGTGCAATAATGCAAGAAATCGTGTATTCCCTTTTTTTTTTGGTAATTTATTTATTTTTCAATATCAGTTCTTAATAAAGCAATAGACATGTAACCCTTGAAACTGGACCCTAAGACTGTTAGCGTTGTATTATTATTTTATTTTTAGTTATTATCTGTGGGGAAAGTAATTGTCGGCAGCCACCACCAGGGGGTGCCCAGCTTGTTATTGAGGTTGGTGGAGAAAACCTGGATTACCCGGAGGAAAACTCCCAAACTCGGGGAGAACGTGCAAACTCCACAGAGAAAGGTTTCGTCCAGCCCGGAAGTTGAACTTTGAACCTTCTTGCTATGAGGTGACAGCCACAATTAGGCTAAAAATGTGAAGAAATTAATGTGCTAAAACTGATCTTGCATCAAGAGAGGTGAGTGTAGGTATAATAACTTTTTCTAATTCGCAGAATTCATGCAAGAACCATGCAGCTATTTTATACTTTTTTAATTATCTGTTCCATACAGAAGTAAAATATTCCATAAAGCTTTACTGACATTATGGCCTTTATGAAACTTAGTTGACAGGCAACTGTCAAAGCAGATAATAAAATGGATACACCATTTATTTGTGTACACATTCTAATTGGAAACAAATTGCCGGGATGTTTGCAGAGAGATGCGGACAGATGATTAGCTGCCACCTTGCTATACATTAATAACTAGAATTAGAAATACCACGCCGCAGAACAGACATCAGACGGAATTGCATCGCAGATGATAATTGAATGTACACAGGCTGGGCGCTCTGGCCGTGAAGATCCTCGATGTGGCAGGGGAAAATTAACAGCTCTTGTCCACAAGGCCTCTTTAGAGCGACTGTCTCAATAGCACAGGAACACTCTCCAGTTGCACTATCAACACTTTTAAATTTTTAATCACGTCTGTCACAGGAGCTCACTTTTGACATTGACGTCAACCTCTATGCAACAAACTGTCAAGTGTTTCCAGTGCGTCTCATACCGCAGCAAATAGTATGTCAAGCACTTCAGTACTCATTAGAGGGACTTGTGCTCAAAAATGTTGATGGAACAATTAACCAAACTTAGTCAAACATTGGTCATCCATTATAACTGTTGAGGCCCTGATCCTAATGTGAAGTATACAAAAAAATGACCTAGTCTAAAAGCAAAAAATGGAACACCACCGACAGCAACACCTCAGCAAGTCCCAGTTATGATTTTACATGACTTTATATACTGGCATAAACCCCCCCAAAAAAATATTTCCTGTAATTATTACTTGTGGACATTCCCCATTGTCCTAATCTCACAGGCTGGCAGTAGACGTGGCTGGAGAAAGCAGGCTGACCAATGAGTGCTCACGTCCAGACATACAGTAGGTCTCAGTCAGTGGTAACCTTGAGGTGGATAACGTAAAAGCTTAGCCAAATATAGGAGTAAAGCAAGATGCGGAAGCTTTGTATGCCCGGGACATGTCTGGACGTCTCTCGCATCAGGAACACAGAGGCCTGAGGATTTCCAGTAGGCCCGGCCTCAACCACATTTTTTGTAGTTACATGAACCTTGGCAATTTAAGCTTTTAAGATCTGATCTGATGTGATGTGATTAGAAATAAGATTACTTAGCTCCATGACTTAATTAAATCCAGAGTACCTTACTGTTGTTGTTGTTAACCAAATGTGGTTCTTGACTAAACATAGTCATACACCAATCACAAAAGTAATGGTTATATTGATAGATAACTTAATTTTGTATTTATACTTCACACATGCACATTTTTATCTACTAATTAAATTTTCTTTCCTGGCCAGCCACACACTTTGCAAAGTGTATGGCCAGTAAAATGGTCTGGAATCCATTCACATCTTTTATAACTTTATGACTATTCGTAACCGAGCACAGTCTTTGCAAAGAGCCAAGACTTCCTTTTCACCAGACACTGCCTCAAGATCTACTGGGGGAATACCGAGGCATTCCTATTCCAGCCGAGAGACCATAGCCCATAGTTCATGACCATAGGTGAGGGCAGGAACATAAATCAACTAGTAATTTTAGATTTGGCCTTACAGCTCAGCTCCTTCAGCTTGATAGATAGATACATCAACAGCTTCTTATTTATTTGGATAGAGGCAGTTTTTTCTGTGTCTGCTGACTATTTATTTTTATAGAAGAAAAAAAAATATTAGTATGACTAGCCAGATTACACATATATTTATATATGTCAGACTCACACAGTTTCTCATTCCAGTTCCAGAGACCATAATGCATATTTTTTTTACGATAAGAAGACAAAATATTCCCGCTTATTATGACAAACAAGCATAATAGTATTCTGATGAAGAACAGCAGTGAAAAATAATGTACCTGAAATACTGGTCCTGCTGCTGTGGTATGGCCCTTGCTGCAGTAGAGCTTCAAACAAGTGCATATCCTCATCCCAGATAGCATCCTAAATTTGTATTTTATGGAAGCCTGACTATACTCCAACAATGCGCAGGACCAAATCGTCAAAAAACATAATTATAAAGCTATAGGAACAAAAAAGAAACTGGTGCTCAGTTGGCAGATGGAAACCAGATTTTTGGGGCTCTACACTTATTTTTCTCCAAAAGCTATCACCTCTGAAGAAATCATGGGGAATGTGTTCCATTCTCATTGAATGGTAGGGATCAGTATAATAGGTGTATAGCGTTATTGTTTTTGCGTTATGTTTCATGAATGCCATGAAACATTGAAGTCTAGTTTGTCAAAAAGGCATAAATTTTCTTGTGATATATTGCTACTCTTGTGTCTGGGAGTACATTACACTTGAGCTCATGGCTGAAGCTGAGCAGAGAATGCCTGGAAACACACTCAGTTCTCAAAGGGTTTCTTATGTTATTATCACCTGGACAACTGTGGCTGCGACAAACTTGACTCTGAGCATAAGGGACTCGAAGGCAGATCCCATAAATAGCATGGCTTTTCCCTTGTGTCTTTGTTGGTGTGTTAGGTTTACTTTGAGAGAAAAAAACATATTTCAAAAGACTGCACCACAAGCACAAGTGGGAAATACATGTTATGAACTGGAAGCATGGCACCATTAAAATGCAAGGCTCCCTGGAGTTCACCTGTTTGCACTTCCTGCTCTGTATTCGCCTTCTTCAGCATAATAAAATGATAAACATTCACTTTTGAATTCGACGAACATTTGTTTGGCCTACTTTTTGACTTGCTGTTATTTCCCGAGTTTGTCATGTTTTATTCATTGGGTCAGATTTTGATATGTACAAGCCATTGTCTTGCTTCCAAAAAACTTATCTCCATTGCAAATGAGAGATTACGGTGAGACTTATTTCCTGTTTTTAACGGAGTTGTCAATCCAGCCACCTATGCTTAATTCCTGCACATTTTTTTAATTACATCTTAAGTCGTTCAATATCGCAGCCTGATTAAAACATTATGAGAGCCAAGTCTCGCTATAATTACAGATTGGCCAGTCGGAAAGTGCAGGGTAAATTATTTTATTTGAGAAACATAATTACATCTACCAAATGCCTCACAAGGACCGATTTACCAGCATCTTTCAGTTCAAGGGGGGAGGTTTAATGGGCCGTTTTAGCCATCCCAACTGGACATTATATTATCTCACAATGAGTTAGGATCCTCTGCTGAATTACCTCGGAGCATTACTTATGCTGCAGCTGTAACAAATGGCTACGCAAAGAAGCAAAGTATGGATTAAACTGCAATTAAAATGGATCATTTCAGAAAGTTTTACACCGTTGACCCAAGGCTATACCTTTTCAGTCCAGATACATAATTCTAAAAGTGTCTGTGTGAATGTAATTACCACCTGGATTTACCAAAAGTTGTTGAAAGCAGTGCAGTCTTTGAATTGCTTACCATGCAAATAGAGATGCACTGATGATAATGATAATGTGGGCAAACCATCACTACAATTTTAATTTCAACTTAACATGGTATTATTGTTTGCATAGTATTTTTTAACATCACTACTACTATAACTAACCAAGTCCAATTTGCCTAAACCTTATAAACAGATATATAACCTGTAAAAACCTACAGTAGCCCAGGAGGGGCCTACTGTTATCAATGAAGTAAAAAAAAAAGTACGTCAGATTTTTTTTTTTTTTTTTTTTGGGGGGAATATTTTTATTCACTCATAGTTAGTGGTTGGGTGAAGCCATTTATTGTAAAGCAACTGTGTTTACTCTTTTTAAATCATAATGACAACAGAAACTACCCAAATGACCCTGATAATAAGTTTACATTCCCCAGTTCTTAATACTGTGCATTAAGACCTTTAACATCAATGACAGCTTGAAGTCTTTTGTGGTAGTTGTGGATGAGGCTCTTTATTTTCTCAGATGGTAAAGCTGCCCATTCTTTTTGGCAAAAAGCCTCCAGTTCCTGTAAATTCTTGTCTGTCTTACATGAACTGCACGTTTAAGATCTCCCCAGAGTGTCTCAATGATACTGAGGTCAGTCCAGGACCCTCACTTTATGCTGCTGTAGCCAATGACAGGTTGACTTGGCCTTGTGCTTTGGATTGTTGTCATTTTGGAATGTCCAAATGTGTGCAGATAACATGCTGCATTCATCTTTTCCTGTTCCTTTGTAGCTCACACATCTCCAAAACATCAGCGATCCACCTCCATCTTTCACAGTAGGAAGTGTACCTTTCATTATAGGCCTTGTTGACTCCTCTCCAAATGTAACGTTTATGATTGTGGCCAAAAATTTAAATTTGGTCTTATCATTCCAAATGACTGTTCCAGAAGTTTTGAGGCTTGTCTCTGTGCTGTTTGGCTCATTGTAAGCGGGATGCTTTGTGGCATTTGTGTAGTAATTGCTTTCTCAAACATGCAGCCCATTTTTCTTCCTCCTTCCTTCCTTATTGTGCATCTTAAAACAGCCACACCACTTTTTTCCAGAGAGTTCTGTTTTTTAACTAAACTTATTTATGGGTTTTTCTTTGCATCCTGAACAATTTTTCTGGCAGTTGTGGCTGATTTTTTTTGGGGGGGTCAACCTGAACTTGGTTTGGTTTCAACAGAATCCCTCAATCAGCACAACACTGCTGATTGGCATTTTCAATTCCTTGAGAACATTTTTTATACCCCTTTCCTGTTTTATACAGTTCAGTTACCCTTTCCCACAGATCCTTTGACAATTCTTTTGCTTTCCCCATGACTCAGAAACAGAAACGTCAGTGCAGCACTGGATTAAAGATGTAAGGGTCTGTCAGGAGCCCCGAAACTCACTGACCTTTTATACACACTGATTTCACAGGTGAGGATGGTTACCTTTAGAGGCCAAACAACCTGTTTGTGTCACTTGTGTGCATGTTATCAGGCCAAAATCACCAGTGTATGCAAACTTTTGATCAGGGTCATTTGGGTTGTTTCTGTTGTCATTATGATTTAAAAAGAGTAAACACAGTTGTTTGACAATAAATCATTATGAGTGGAAAAAAAAGGTTTTTGTGTTATCATTTATATTGTCAGGAAAATGGCCCAGAAAACCCACATATATCTGTATATATACTGTACAGTATATAAACAAAACTTATTTAGTTTCAAGGTTTCTAGGTTTTAAATGTCAATATTTCCAAGACAGACAAATGCAAAGAATGCATGTGTTTGACAGAATATTGCACCATTGAAAACAGATTTTAGTAAGGTATATTCTGCAACATTATAAAATTCAGTTTGGTTATGATAGACTAAACTATTTGCTGCCCAAAGCACACTTTTTCACTCTGTGAAAACACAACCACAGTTGCACTACTTTCCTCTTGAGGTGTGTTCAGGGCTTTTGTTAGTTAACATCAGTGCTGAATCTGACATTTTAAATTTAAGTTATTAAAAATGTTGTTATTGATTGATAGCAACATGGTAATGTTAATATTCTCTTTCTCTCTATACAATTTACTTTCACCTATCACATTCACTTACAGATCAACTTTTGTATTTAAAAAACACTTTAAACAACAAATAAAAGACTTACAATGATATATCTGAGGTAAAACACATTTTGTTTTGCCATGAGACCCAGGCTACTGTATTATCACTACTAAGAGCATATACTTCTCTTAATGGACCAAATGTTACATCTGGACCATTGTCAGTTCGTCAGATATTCCAATACAATCATGAAAGATCTGAACACAATAGAGAAGACTGAGCTGGTATTTTGACTAACTCAGATTATGAGTAAGAGACTGATCCATATTCTCTTCTGCCAAAGTCTTATCTTTTTGGCTCAGAGAAACTAGAGCACAACAAATGCAACTTGTACATTCATCTCACATTCGTCAGCAATGAGACAAGCCGCTTTGATCTCACTCTTATTGGCACTGTGCATTGATTTAAAGAAAAAAAAGTTTCTAAACAAACACTTATTAATAGTGCCATCTACAAAGTGCACACTAAGAGCCTGTTACTGCCTAAAGTGAATTGGATGCTCAAAAAAAGAGTCTAATGTTAGCTCAACTGCACTTCCCTTGTTGGCTTTGTATAAAATGGAAGTAAATTAATATCTTCAAAACACACTAATCTGTTTTGATGGAGTTACATCTTGAGGCAAGCTTCCCCTTTGACAAAGCCTGAATGTGCTCTTGATGTACGAGTTTAAATAAAGCTGTTTTGTTTTGCCCTAAAAATAATTTTGGATTAGCATAGCACTCTTTTGATAAATGTGTTCTGCAGCTGATATGTGAAGGGCCCTCAGATCTGAAATCAACTGCACCAACCACTCCAACAGAATTTGCCCATATATGTTGTATAATGACCACAATGTTGCATTACAATATTATGGCTTTGGACTTTTATAGCAGTTTAAAGAAGCCCCCTTTTACCGGAAAAAAGCACTTTCCTTAATCCTTTACTACATCCATAAATCTCTGCTTTGGTCTTTCTCTAGTATCTTTAGCACCCTCTCATTCACACATTTACTGTCAAATGGATTTTATGTCAAATGGATAGTCTGAACTATTGGCAACCATGCTTTCACACTACATACAAAACGGACCTTGGTCTAGTTTAATTTGGACTGAGAACACCTCTTTTTGCTTGACAACATTTGAGAGTTCCCATAGGAACAACTCTGAAACCACCATCTCATCAAAGTCTGCGGGCAAAAAAAAAAAAAGCTACTGAAATATTGTTACTAAAAAAACAAAAAAAAAACAGTGATGACAATGGTCCATAGTGGATTCCTGCAGCAGATGAAGGTGCTTGGGCTCCAGGTGTCGACAAAATAATGGCTTTCCTCACAACCTCACACTGGAGCGAGTTAACGGTCAGTCAACCCTGGGCAGCTGTCAGAGGACCTGAGGGCTGAGTGAAGTTTGAAAAGCAGCTATCGATTCCATGTCACGTGTTAATGACAGGCCTGTAATGACGGCATGTCTTTGTAGCACAGTCGATACACTAACAGTGAACTAGACTCGTAGAGACCACACTGTGAAATTATTGTGCCAAGATTGTGCTCGGTACGTGGAAGAGCCCAGGTGCACTCAACAGTTAAAGTATTTGAGGGTTTTGAGCTGAACACTTTTGAATGTGAATGGATGTAATTATTGTTGAGTTATTATCCGAGAGGCTATGGACACTTCTGTGTGTTTTATGTCTTGCTTTAAAGCCTCTTCAAAGCCTTTCTAGTCTTTTACACAGTTATTTCAGAACTGCCTTGAATGGAATACTTGAGTCATTAAAACATTACGTGCTCATGTAAAATTTTGTAGACTGTAATAAGAAGGAAGAAATCGAACACCTCTTTTTTATTTTACATTTGCTAAGGTTTTTATTCATGTTTCAATTTGGATTTGATGCCAAGAGCATTACAGACAAATGATTGTCATGATTAAAACAGATTTTTTTGCTGTTTTTATCAAAGCTTTTTGGAAAGGACCTATGTTGCACACTGGGCAACCAATCTAATCAGAGCATTGTAGAGCTTCTCAATATGTGTTTCTCTGATGGAACTTTTTCTGACTTTCAAGTAGTTTCAACTCATAGTCAGAACAAAAATGTTGCTTTTCACAGAGTTACTCAATTGTTATGTATATTAACATTTATCAGTGCTAACAAGTTTGATTTAACAATAACTTTGAGTGACACTTTATTTTACACTACACTTTGTCGTACACATTGTATCTACTTCCTGTAATAACATGTAGCTACATAGTACATACATAATGGAATTATGTGTACTTACATATTGTAGGTAGGGTTAGGGTATATATTTATATATGTAGTAGTTATTACAGCTTGTTACACAATACAGTGTAAAATAAAGTATGACCCCTATGTATTTAAAGGTTCAGTAATGTGTCAAAAATATCACCATCATCATTTCTACTAATGAGAACGTTCATGCAATGACTTCCTTGTCTTTGCCTTTTTCCATCAAATATTAACTGAAAACCATTGCCAATAACCTCGATGATAGTCAATCGACATGGCAACCGAAAGAAAACACATCTTACTGGGTTGATATTGACACATGGTGGGACCGCAGTCAGCTACAGCCCTGGACCTTGATCAGCAATGACTACAAATCAAGAAATCTTCTGTGTAGTCTCTCTGCATGTGCGGGAGCAAATTATCACTGTGGCCGTGTGGGAAATTGGTCAAATGGAAGCCACAATTGTTCATCCTTAGCTTAAATGATAATGTGTGATGCTGGATTATTATTTTGCCATTACAAACATGTCATTTGAGTAAGAGATGTCATTCAGAAACATCGTGCCTCTTTTGTGCACATTATGTCCTTCAGGGGGAGTTCATCAAGTGGCAGGGGAAAAATACATATAGAAGTCTTTAATCTCGCGACCTCACGATTAAAGGTTAGTCAAAGCAATTCACTGAGGGCCACTTGCCTTGTTGCGTATGAACAAACCTTCAACAGAAAGAGCAAACACTATTAACCAGCAGCAAACGGACGGCCCGACAATCTTTAAGGGGAATCTGATTGATTTTCTCTGCAATAAGCTATTATCTACAATCAGTGGTCTTCAGATGAGAAAAGGGCGAGTTGATAGGACGCAGCACGGGAAATGCATGCAAAATACCAATGACACAGCGTCTGTCTGGACCAGCAAAACAACATCAGAGAACAAAGAACAGTGAGTATTTCTTACAATGATGTTAAGGGGTCATACTGCAACAATGTCACAGATTTTCACACGACCATCTCCAGACCACAAGATGTGAGTGCAGCTACTTTGGTTTGTTTTGGCAGCTCAAAATCAATTTGTAAGTATCAACTATGCTGATTTAGAAAGTAAAAAGTGATTCATTTGTGCAGACCAACAATGAGGTGGTGAAAAAGGCATGTTAACTTGTAGCATGTTATTAGTCCTAATGGTAAACACATAAAATACACAGCTGCTATGGTTGTTGTCACAATTACCATGGATATATGCATGCTCAATACACACCAACACAGTTTTGCCTGTGATTAAAAAAAAGAATAATTTTGCAGGCTGACAAGTTTTTGTGTGGACAAATGGATGATAATGTAAATTAAATTAGATTCGGTGGATATTGTTTGTCCAAGTAATGTTGCTGTACAACCTGGATGTGTCCATGCACAAACCATGGAACTATTATAAAGCCTGGATGTGCACCTGGATATAGAACTCCTCTCCTTGCACTATTGCCAATTCCCACCACTTAAATCTGTATTGCAGCAAATAGATACCATACCACCCAGAAGGGATGTTTCTCAAAGTCTTCAATATAAAAAGAGATGCCAGGTATATGGTTGGCAGGACACCTATAACTGACAAAATGATCAAATTTAATTAAATACAGTAATTGGCTTTTACTCTTTTTGATATCACAGGGCTGTCCTGCCTTTGAACCCATTTGTCAAATTGGATCATATGGAACAAAATACCCAGGTAACAGAGGCTATAGTGCACTTAACGTTATGCGACAATGAGAAACCTCCTTATAGCATCCATGGTGAAAATGGTCTGAGGATGCACATAGCAATGTTTGACGCAAATCTGACATTAGCAGGGCTGATGGAAGCAGAGCTGAGAGGACCGGGGCTAATAGCAGAGGGATGACCAGCTCCTACGGGGTCAGGCCACACAACGTTGGCGTTCTGTGTTTGTATTTAAACATTCCTTTAATGTGTAACTCTTGAAATGCCTCAAATGAGTAATCACGTTTAGCCAGGTTAGGTTTTACTACTGGAATTTCACACCCAGATGAATTCAAGATTGCATCCATTATACCACATTAGAGCATAAAGTAATCATTTTCGGTCTCCTTTTGAAACCAATTACACATAATGAAGATACTTTGCATCCTCTGAAAGGTATCATTTACAATCTTCCTAAATCTTTGTGTTGGTCATTAAAAGGAAAACCTCTCTGCAGTTTGTAGCACTCTCCTAATTTTGTTCCATTTCACGGCTTGTTAAAGATATTATGAATAAAGGATTACATAGTGTACCGGATCTAAAAGCCTTTCCTTTATTTCACTTTTATTACAGCCAACCTCTAAGGCTCAGTGATTATCTAGTTTGCATTGAATAGATTTGATCTTCCAGCACCATCAATGAAGGTGTTTGCAGAAGACATTAGGAGACATAACATGCAACGGGAAAGATAGAGGCCACAGCAGTCATCAACAGTGAGCATCAGGCTAATTTCCCATGGATTTTGGGATGTGTTAAAAGAAGTTTGTAAATGTTCTTAATGTGATTAGTCGAACTCACGAATAAACATGGCATCTTTCTTTTTAATCATTTTTTTCTTATCTATTTGTAGTCTGTTATAAATTGTCAACTCTGGGCTATCGTACCATGAAGCAGCTGAACTAGTGTCCTTCTTCAGCATTTGTACTTAACAAATAACACTAACAACAACCCTACTTTCTTCTATGAAGAGCCACAAGGTGAAGTTTAGCTTCCATTTTCAAAGATCACATTCTTAATGCAACAGTTACACCATTTTTAATTATTAGGCATCCATTCTGTACTCTTATTACACCTGTATGCACAGTATGGATTGTGACAAGTGTACTGGGTCAATAAAGCTGAATCTTTGAAATAAACTACATTTAATGCAAATGAAAAAAATATACAATAACCTGGAGGGAAAATACCAGATAGAAGGTTCTTTATTTTCCATTTACAAAAACTGTACCGTCACACTCTGCAACACCTCATAATGTTATTTATGTTATTTATATAAATTAAAGGGCGGCAGTAGCTCAGTGGGTAGGTAGTTGGTTCGATTCCCACTCTCCCCACAGTTCATACTGTCGTTGTGTCCTTGGGCATGACACTTAACCCACCTTGCCTCCAGTGGCTGTAACACTGGTAATTACTGTAGAACAATGTAAGTCGCTTTGGATAAAAGCGTCTGCCAAAATGAATAAATGTTTATTTGCCTCTATATATAGAGGCAAATAAAAGCAAGAAGGTACAAAATGTATAAACATCAACAATAAAAGTGTCTCCAACCTTCTACATCAGTACTTTTTGTTCTTGTCTCCTCAGCACATAGCACAAGAAACAGTACTGGTGATTATCTCCTTATCCCTACAACTACTTAATCAGGACAAAAAAAAGAACTGTGCTTTAGTGCATGGTTCAAAGTTTTTTGGATAAAGCAACCAATTAAAATGCTGACAGAGAGAATGGTCACAAGATTGCTTAAGACAAGTCTATGAAGATGCATCGTTACATATATTAACTTTAGCACAACTGGCAATTAAAGCTCACCAAAGAGCTTGAGAGACACTTGATTAACATTAAACCCGACACTTAAAGTCACCCTCTGTCAGGCCTGGACTGGAGATGGATGGTCTACACATACTATGCATTGACTTATTTGGTTTAGCACCAATGGAGAAAAAGCCACTCAACAAACCATAGATTTATGGTATCCCAGGTTTGTTCAATTACCCAGTTGTGTCTTTAAGACTTTATGGATGAACTATAGGCTGCTGGGGGCTGTTTTTATTCATGGGAGACAGTAAATCTATAACCTGCGTGCACCTGTTTGCTGCGTGGCACACCTGCTCTCCGTGGCTCCATCGTCAGGGAGTGTGGAGCAGTAAACATGGAACACAGAGAGCTAACACCAGTGTTAACAGAGTTGGACTGCAGAGCTAGCTCAGGGACTCATTACTGCTCAGAGTCTGACACAAGGCAACACCTTGAGAGAGCAGCACACAGGACTGTCACATGAGGCTCCAGCTTTTTTTTTAATCTACCATCATAACATGTAACAACAGGAATGTGTACAAGATTATACCCAGTCCAGACAAGGAAGAAATGTTGTGCGGCATTCTTTGACAATTTCTTTAGGGTTTTAGTTAAGCTGTGCAAAACAATAGATGGTGGCTATTGGCACCAAGGTGCAAGTGGCAGATCTACTTTTAACTTGTAAAAAAGTGGCATATTTACAGTCCAGATTTTTGCATATCTAATACCATGTGTTTTATTGCTGCTTGCTACCTTATAAAAAATACATGAGACAGAACTGATTTTTATGGCCGTGTTTTTGCACCACAACAATTTATGGAAGACACAGAGGGAGAAAGAAGTATTGCAAAGTAAACCTGCATGATTTATACCAAAACACTTTCTTCATCTAAACCAGACATGTTCATTATGCATGATCTTTATATTAATGGTAAACAGGAAGTGACACTTTATTCCAGAAACCACAACCCTGTGTTGCTTGTAAATGGAGACTATTATAGGTTAAATAATTTTAAAAGATTAGATTTGATTAAAATGCATATAATTTATACCTATTTATTCCTGTAAAGCCACTGGGATACGTATTACATGTTTTTATGTCCACATTTATTACAGCAGTCAATGTAGTAGCCAATCTCGTGTTGATATAATAAAGCATACATGGGTTTATTAGAAACACAGTGTGCAGAGAGTGTAGCGGTTCAACGCTGATAATAATACTCTTCTCTCAACATGGGTCATTTCAATATTCCATACTGGTCTCTGAGAACTACTAATACAAACTTTTAACTGCCACTTTGTTGACAGGAACATCATCTACTCTAAAAACTAGCATAAAAATAGCTTACATCTGGCGCACGTTGCACTGCCGTGGTCAGGTAAACAATAGATACGAGGGCACATTCATAGTTCGCAATGTAGATGCCACTTATGCATGCTTCTACTGGTGCCAGCACCACTCACAACTGGGCCAATCTCCAGAAAGTTTTGCATCCTTGGGCAAGATTAGGAGCCCTTACATTAGTCAAAAGTGGCATGCAGAGTCCATGTTAAATAATTATACTCTATCAAACAAATTTTTATTTGGTGGTCTTTGGAAAGGTTCTAGTTTTGTACCTTATCCAACTTATTTTGAGCTGTCCTTAGAGCCGCTGAGATAAGGTTTTGAGGTAAGGCTTGAATTTGAGTTATGAATGATCAATAATCAGCTTTGGCCAAGTCTTGATGTTGAGGGAAGGCGCTGGACTAGTCTATATAACAACTTTACATTTAGGGCATAAGTGATGGTAAGCAGAAATGCTCTATCACTTACCGTTCTTTAACCAAATGAACTAAACAGGGAAAAATATGAGTTTTTTTGTCTCCACACATCATTTTTCTATGACTATTCTTAATGTAACATTTTAGTTTAGATTCTGAAGCATCCATCCACAGTATAACCCCATTTCTACTCAGTACCATCCAGTGCCTTAAGGCCCAGCTTAACATCTGCTTTATCACTTCCATAGCAGCCTAATGTATGGCTAATGTGAAAGCTACTGCCGCTGCATATGAAAATAATGTTCACATCTGAGTCAGTGAATGTCACATCAAACTATATGCTAAAAGTGAGTTGATGTCCTTTACACTTTTTAAAAAAGTGACTCACTCTGCAATATATTGTGCCTTTATGAAATTCAAATTAATGTGGCTTTATATATAAGTCATTTGTTGCTGGCGCCTGCCAAGAGGGCTTGTAATTTCCCCTGGCATGACTTCAGACAGAATCCTGATGGCTGCTTCGATGGTTCCTAATGGAGGCCGGGCCAGGAGAATGGACTTCATTTGCATCTCGACAAAGAATAGAAGGCAGAGAGATAATGGACCAACTGCATTATGGATCATTTTTAGTCTAAGGAGAACCAAAAGAACAGACCTGACTAACAAAGTTTGACACTGTCTGACAATGTACTGAGAGCCATGTGTAGCTCGATGCTCACTTCCTGTTTAACAAAAGACAGGGCAGACTTGAAGATGCTAGTGTAATAGATACTGGTTTTGGGTTTGAAGAAAAACTTAAGTGCATGAGTTTTGTGGAACAAATTTACGAAAAGGCCAACAGGCGTAATTCGAGGGTCTGACAGTGAAAATGACACAGATCACAAGCTTCCACTCACCTGACAGCCACCAGACCCAGACATGTTGTAGACTCTTTGAGGGGACAAAAAGAAGAAAGAAACGGATATTTTCCCAAGAGCATTTCTCATTAGTTTAACTATAAATACTCCAATAAGTCCTCCAGACCACTAGGTGATGATCAACTCTCCTTAAGTACCAGTAAATAATATGTGGATATTTTTAGTTTTAGTCATTGGTATAGTGAGGTTTAACATTTTCTCACAGCACATACCGAAAAAAACTGTAGACTTGTAAATGTAATAATGTATTTATCAAACAATATACAACAGGTAAAAAAAAAATCACATTGTGTGGTTCCTGCTTGACAATAACTTGCTAAAATTAAAAGAGCTTATTTTAATCAAGTCAGTTTCATTTTGATTGGTAACTGATAAAAAATGTATTACTATATCAGAGTGTATTTGTGTAAACCTCGCCCTTCTGGGATGCAGTTGCAGCCTGAAACCCAGAGCAATCCACAGAACACCCTGAGACCATTATCTGTGACAAATGATGATAATAAAGTGAAGCAGGGCCGAGGTACTGAGGCTGTAGTTGAGATGTGCACAAAATGACTCTAATGGCATATTTTGGGACAAAGTGACACATTTTGACACTGAGATGCTGGGGTTTAGTCATAGGCTTAACTCTGGGGAAAAGTGAGGAGGAGTCCCAGTGGAAGGGTTTACCAAGCTTTAGTTTACTGTCCTGGCTTCACTCCTGGTTCAAAATCATCTTAATTGACAAATAAAAATAATTCATAAACTTGGTCTGTAGTTGTAAACTTGTTCTAATGTGATACATGTTAATGACAGACTTAACACACAGACACGTAACAACGTTACAAATATAGATTGTACAATACGTGTGTTGCTAAGGTTCCTATTTCATTGACTAAAAACATTGTGGTAAAGTTTTGGATTGTAGAAAACACAAAGGCGTTAATTGTGCAATTGATGTACGCTGGAAGTAACATGTTTTTCTATTGGGACCAGTAAGTAGCCACCAAGCGTCAAGGATCCTCTTAAACGGTCCTCGAGTAAGGGCGCCGCCATACGGTGAAATACAGCGAAATACAGCAATATACCACCGTCCACAAGAGGACAGGCTCCAAAAGCGGAAATATAAGGAGAAACCCAATGGCAACTTTAACAGTGTAAAAATTATGTTTATGTTTTGTTAATTACGTGACAACTCTGTGGGGGATGTGAATTTTTGATTAATATGTTCGTTTATACTATCTGAAAACTATTGTTTTATTATGCAGTAAAAGCAGAAAAGCCCGGATGTAACCGCCATTTTATTGCCCTTTCATAATGACTATATTGATAAATAGGGGATGAACGAGCGGATTACATCCATGTTTATTTACAATCTATGGTTGCCACTAGGCAGATTTATCAGAGCCTGGGAACCATCTCCAGATCTTAAACCAGTACCTAAATGATGATAGAGTTACGCAAGTGAATGTGTTTATTCTGAAGCAATAAAAACAAGAACACAAAATAATCATATCCCAGAGAAAAAGACCTGAATGGGGATTGAACCAAGGACCTTCATGCAGTCTGACTATACTGCTTAGTATATAGTGTAGTGAACCCAAGGCCCTGTCTATGATCAGGCTCTTTGAAGGTTTAAAAATAACCTACAGCAACCCCTTTTTGAGTTTGGTCTCGCCCTGCCATGGTCTTGGTCATGACGATTTATCCCTAAAAGTCTCGACTGTGGTCTTAGCCTGGTCTCAGTAGACCAATTGGATACACTTCCAGCCAATCAGAGAACATGAGGCAGGAACAACATACACAACGTAAACCAATCCAGTATGAAAAACCTAAAACCAATCATATCAAGAAAGTGTTGCCCCATTTTAAATCAATGTCTATGATTGGTCCTATTTATACTGACTGTGAAATATTGACCATCAGAAGAATTGCAGAACCTTTTCATTTAGAGAACTGAATGTGTAAGGCTGACCAAGCTAATCAGTCATAACTACGTCTCTGTATGAGTGCTACTTTTGCTAATTCACTTTGGTCTCGTTTCTCATCTAGTGACAGCTTCATGTTTTATTTACACCGCTATTGCTTTGCAGCTAACCACACAATATCCACTGTTATCTAAAGCTAAGTGACCGTGTCCCGACTGCTTAAGATGATGGCCCACACCTGGACTGATATCACTTGCAGAAATGGTTTTGCACATGGCCCGAATACCAATCAAAGTGGCTTTGAGCTAATGAAGCTGTTCATAAAAATAAAGCCACTTACTCCAACTGCGCACACCTCCCCTGCTGCGGAGGATATTTTCAATTAATCAGCCTCTCTCATCAATAATGCATCAGCCCTGCAGCCAGTCACTCTTGTGCAGCCATTTAATGAGGCAGCACGGCCAGAGGGACACCGTCGGAGCGTAACTCCTATTATAGGAGCAAAGCCAGAGCCACCGCGGCTGCTTATTAAACTAATG
The DNA here is from genome assembly GCA_024349245.1 of Neodontobutis hainanensis. Classification (NCBI taxonomy): domain Eukaryota; kingdom Metazoa; phylum Chordata; class Actinopteri; order Gobiiformes; family Odontobutidae; genus Neodontobutis; species Neodontobutis hainanensis. The sequence goes on from JALDNG010000034.1 coordinate 638,789, forward strand.
CCGCCGCTTCTTTGGCCCCGAGTCATATCCAAACCTGTCAGACAGTGTTTGCGAAAGGACACAAGTGACAATACGCAAACACCCCAGGAGCGGTCGGCGACCAATCACAATCGACCTATGAGGTGGCTTCAAATCGACCAGAGGAATTTAAGAGGGCGTTTGTCAGGAGCTATGAATTATTAAAGACATCATGGACAGAAGAAAATGTCCTGGTTTGATGATGTTTATTAAGTTAAATTGGCTTCAAAAAGAAGTGGAGAGTCTGTCGATAAACTTGGGCCCAGTTCATCAGTATTTAAAGCTAATTCTGAGAAAAGGGGACAGCCAGTAGATTAGCAAAACAGAAATGTTTTTTTTTTCTTTTTTCATACATTTCCACAGAATTCAGTGCACTGAGGCAGAATCTAATCAGACCGCCATTAGGGACCTTGATTGGCAATAAACAACTTCTTCACTTGGCTATTACTCTAAATTGCAGCATTAGTACTTAACAACAGTTATAAACACTCCATATTTCTGTGGTTAAGATAATTTATGCAACCAAATTCAAAGATATTCTAAAAGATTTCTAAATAGCAGTAGACAGGAAAAGATAGGGTGGAAAGAGGGGCTATGAAATAGAACACAAAAGGCAAAGTTGGGATTCGAACCCATGCTGCATCTTTAACTTACAATCATATTTGCTCAATCTATAAAATGTCATTTTTTTCTATCCAGACTATATCAAAGTTTCTTTATTGTCCCTCTTAGGGAAATTATTCTTGCAGCATCATGCTCCTGAAAAACATACAACATAAAAGTACACATCAACAACAACCCAAGAGCAGGATCAACAATGGAAATGACTATAAACCAAAAAAAGATAAAAATCATGATGTTCTACTTTAAAGATAATTCATTATTCCTACATTTAACCCGTTCATACCTACCCTTATTAAAGTAAAGAAGCCCAAATCGAGATTCAAACCCATGCTGTAGCATTTGTACTAAAACCCAGCCATAAATAGTCACTTTGCAAGTAAAATAGGTCTTCTATCCCTTTCCTTCACAGCAATTTGCACTTGGTAGAACTCGTAAAACAGACAGGACTAATCCATTAAGTAGAAAAAGAATAAGAATGGCTAGCCAAGCAAATTTTTATATATCTTAAACAAAAGGTATGGTATTTCTACTACGACCCAGCTGTCAAACTTTTGCCCCATACACTTTTATTCCCAGTCACTTCCCAGTGTTTACATGCCCAGCTTAGTTGGGTTATGCTCACAACTCCATTACGCTGTCTAACTGGACTTCTGTGTTTGTCCAAGTTTATTAAACAAAGCAGAGAATATAACTTTTGATTCCAATAGCCAATTGGGTGCACGTGGAAGAGTGGTTAGCACTCCTGCCTCACAGCAAGAAGGTCGTGAGTTCAACACTGACTCAAATATTCTCGGCCGACTCCGGTCTTTCTGTGAGGAGTCTGCATGTCCTCCACGTGTTACCGTGGGTTCTCTCTGGGTACTCCTCCCACCGTCTAAAGACATGCATGTACAGGTTAATCGGCAACTCTAAAGAGTCCCTAGTGACTGAATGTGAGAGTAAATGGTTGTCTGTCACTGTCTGTCTCTATATGTCAGCCCTGAGACTAACTGGCCACTGTCCAGGGTGTACCCCGCCTCAGACCCATACCTGCTGGGATAGGCTCCAGTCACCCATAACCCCTAATGGGACAAAGCGGTAGAAAATTAATGAATGAATGAATGAATTCCAATAGCGTGTGGTCTTCACACTTATTGGCATTCAGCCTTTGTTTATTAAAAAGAGAAAATAAGCTTCTCCTAACTCTGATTTGTTTGTAGTGTTAAATGCCAATATATGCGGCTACTTTATTTGACCTATTTCCTTCATGATCATCAATTTCGATAGCACATGAACACAAAAAATAAAGTCAGAAAAATGACTGGGCTTTCCGTAGCTATGAAAGAATAGCTTTTTCCTTTTAAACATTTTAATGTGAGAGACCGAATGAATGTCAGTCGACTAAGAGATATTCAAATGATTGCCATTTCCGTCTTACTAAGATGTTAACGTGCTCTTTAAAAGTCCTATAACAGTCAGACTAAGGCAATCATTTCTCTTCTGTGAAATACAATTTGAGATAAGAATGTGTTGGAAGGAACATAGAGAAGCTGGAACAATGCCACTTTTTAAATGATGGTTACATCTGTGTCGCCTCCCAGTCCCTTGGTTCTGGTCTTATACAAGACTTCATCAGAAATGCAGCAACATCTGCAGTTTTACTTCTTTCTCTGCAGCCGATTTTAACACACAACTTAAACCACATTGGTTTCATTTCCTCTTTAGGGAGCTCTATTTGCTGAAATATGTGAAATGATGCATGTTAAGGACTTAACAAACAAACCTATTTTGAAGACAAGATTATATATTTGCATCTATTTTCCCTGCTTGATATGTTTATGTTATTGATTTATTACTCACTGCATAAAAGAAAGAAAAAATAGAGTGACATCGCCTGAGGCTGCCACCATGTTTTGATCAGGCAGACATTTACAGAAAAGCCACAGCTTCATGTCAAGTTAAGTATATGTCCCATGTGAAAGACAAAGATTGTGTATGGCATTTACAACACCAGAGAAATATAATCCCCATAAATGTGCTTAGAATATTGTTTATAAGTTAATAGGATATAAAGTGTCATTATTTTAGCTGGTTAGAACGTGTTTTTCTGTCTGTATTATACTCCATCATTAACCACTTCTAAGTGGGTGACCAGGTTATAGAAGTTTATAGTTGATTCTGAAAAGGCCCAAGCTTGTAATCAAATTCCTTTTACCTTTCCTTTCCCAAGTGAGCTAGGACTCTGGAATGGTTTGATGATCAGTGTGCTCCAGGCTTTTTCAGTCAAGTGGCTCTAGTATAAAACAAGACATATATAAACAGATTGGTCGACAATTAAAGAGGTTCTGTCAGGTGTTTTGCCAGTTATGAGTGGCATTTGGCGAAGAAATAAACAAAGCTACCACAGCAAACATGGCTAAACTGTGATGCTATTTTTACTGATGTAGAAAACAGGATAAGGCAGAGGCATACACAAGCATTTGTTTGAAAACTGACATTTTCCAAGAGTGTTTTGTCTATTCAAATGACACAACTGAAAAAGCTCTGATGAGACCACAAGGTTATGATAAACAATGTGTCAGTACAAGCAAAAAATATTTTCATTACTCTAAAGATAATTTTGGACAATGCGGTTTAATGAAATTGTCTTAAATTGTGGGCTTAATTTGTAGGCTCCAGTGTCGCTACCAATGTTTTTGCAAATAGTATGTCATTACCATGGTTTTGTGCGTCTTCATTACATAAAACAACAAGAAGCTTTGATGAATTGAGCTGAATCTAAATACAACAAATGAGGAAAACATGTTTTTAAAGGTTAAGCCCATTTTAAAAAGCTTCGAAACATTACGTCTTAAGTCTCACAACCTAAATTGTCTGAAACTATTTCCTGTTTTCCAAAAAGGGTTAATGCATTTGCAAACTTAAGCCAGTCTCCTCAGTAGTCAAGTGTATTTCTTTCCAGTTCAATTTGTGACAGAACTTTGAGGACACTTAAAACAGCTGCTGTGACTTATAAAATCATAATCACTGCCAACAATAACTCCACGAGAGAAGCAACCCTAGCTTTGACAGTCTGGGTTGGGGAACAGGCTATCTTGTGTTTGGCTGAACATCACTGAACCTGGGAAAGTATTATGCTTATGTGAACCTACACTTATAACTAGCACTAGAGCGGAACAGGCCAGGCTAATCTCCGAGGAGCGCAAGCATATGAGCGCAGAATGTGACCATCTGGCTTCCTCTGCCGCACAGAATCGCCAAAGAGAACAGAAGAGTGACGAATGTCTGTCGTCCCCTGTGGCCTGTCACACAACGGCAACGATGATGTCTCTTTTAAAAATAAAACTCTGTAGTCAGGCGCTGCACGGAGCAAATAGAGGCAGATTACGGGATTGTCATGAAATGTGGGTCGTTTCCTTTTGAAGAGGAGACGAAACGGAGTTGCCACAAAGGAACAAAAAAGAGGCGGTTACAGCCTGACTTAGCTCTGATTTAGGTTCTACTCAGAATATAATTGTGAAAACAGGCCTGGTGATGAAGGAACATAAGAAGGACGTGGAGGAGTCTGGAGCTGTTTGTGGTGACCCAGAACAACGGGAAAGTTTTGGAAAACCAGCTGAGGATTCTTTTAACTCCTTTAAATCTGAAAGTTTTTTTATCATATTTTATGCATCAGTCACTTGCAGAGATTAAGAATTTTACTCTGTGCATTTGGTACATCTACATGCCAAAGGCTAATACAAAATAAAATAATGGTAGTTACTCCTACTTTTGACTTATTTTGTTGTTTCATTGACTAAAGAAATAATACTAACTGTGATATTACACTGAGGCAATTCAACTTGACAAAACCTGGAAACAGTTTCTGAGGGTGTTACAACATCTTGGTATTGGTGTACAGTTTCAGTTTAATTTTTTTACCCATAACACATTTATTCAAAGTAGCACAGAGCTGCTTCAAGAGTGGGTAGCCAAGAGTAGAAATTATCACTTCACTCAGATGGTCTTAGGTCAAGAAATTATGAATGCTTATTGATTAATTTGCTAGACACTAGGCAGCTGCTAGGCAGGCCCCTCATGTTCTGTGTGAGTTAATAATTCCACTAAGATCTGTGGACTCTATCACATGAGTAGCGTCCAATCGAAACTGTAAAGTGCCTCAAACATCTTTTGAACAGTTGGCTTTTTTGGTTCAGGGAACTAGTCTGGAACTCCCTCCCTCCTGGACAAAAACAGGACTTAGACTGGAGTCATTTTAAACATGAACTTTAGTTCAAGAGAATTTAATTTTGTATTCATAACTGATCTCTGTTAAGTGTTTTGTGTTTGGGGGCTTTGTAAATTGTGACTGTATTTGTTGTTTGTTTGTAAAAGCCCTTCTAAAGACGATTATTGCAAATTAACATCTGCTGTGGTCTGTAACACGGAGAATGGAATCAAATAAACATTAAATGAAAAAATTTAAAAACACGTTTCTAATGTTTATAAAGAGAATCTATTATTTATTTTAAATTAAAGGCAAACAATACGGGATTTTCAAACTATTTTTTATTAACAAAAATAGATTGAAGGATTGACAGGGATCGCTGGATGGATGGATAGATAGATATTTAGGATATTTCTCCCTAAAAGGGAAAGTCACTTTTAGTCAAATTCATGCTTACTATGAACTACTATACTACTTTGAATCAACTGAAAGCTGTCCAATTGGTGGAGTTTGCCTCTGGGAGCTGTGATTTGCTGAAAACAATATAATCATGACATGCATAGGCAATGTGCACTGATTTGCATTCCGGCGTCTTTACTGCACATTTGCTTATTATTTATGCATCTTAAATAACATTGGAAAGCTTTTTATGCCAGTCAGCAATGAAGTTTCTACTAATTGACCACTTATTGTTGACAGTGGCACAAAAAAGTTGTTGACCCCGGTTTACACTGTTGCGACTAAAACCTCGATGAGTTGTCAGTTTGAGGTTGAATTCCACATATGTGCAAAAAAACACATCTGCAATTTTCAATAAAGTGAAATACAACTGGAAATTTCTTAAGTTTAGTTTCCATAATAGGTTTTGGAGCCGGCTAGTCTCACTGTGACTTAAACATTGTGTTTGGGTGATGTTTTAAATCTTCTGCTGTAATGGTTGGTTAGTTGGACATGGTGCATGTTTAAGAGACTGAGTCATGTTTCATGTCAGTGCTTCCTGTACAAGGCAGTGTTTCATCTACAGTGAAGAATAAAGAAGTGCTGGCAGCCACTAGATTTCTTTTGCAGACTTTGCACTAAGCTGTTCTGGTGTCATTTCCAAATCACTGTGACCGAAGTCTGAAGGAGCACTACTTCTCCTCGGGACATCCACTAATTAGAGATCAATGACTCATGCTTGATGCAATTAGACTGGATCTATTTGTCTCCCTTTGCTTGTCCTTCTGTATCTCTCTTCAGTGGTGTTGTGTTCAACATAAAACATGGAAATGATGTTGTGTTTTGAGGCCCAGACGCGGTTCAGGAGAGCGGTGTCGGCGGCAGCACTCTTGACAGGCGGGTTCTGGTTTGGGATTTGTGGTAATGAAGGACTACAGAGTGTGTCATCCAGGAAAGCGCCTCTCCCGGTTTGTGTGTCGGCCCAGCCAGCTGGATCCAATCCTCCAACTCGGAATAACACCAGGCCTCAGACGCTGCCACTTTAAAAGGCCTCGTTAAATCCCATCGGCAGCTAACCTTTTCCATAACTTTTGGTGAACTGTGTAGACCTTTTCTAGAAGTGACATCATCAAAGGATGCACAACCACCGCTGCAAAAAAAGGCAGCAGTATTTTCCATTAATTTTGATTGAGACAATAAATTAGACACTTAAGAAGTAGCAGAAAAGTTGTCATCTTGGACTTCAGCTCTATTCAAGTTGGCTGTATTGTTTAGCATTAAAAGATGAAGCAAGAATACTAACACGCTATAGACTTAGTGCATTTCTGCATTGCCCTCAAGCTGTATTTGTGTGCTACTTCACCTAATATGCAATTGTATGTCTACCTACCTATAGTGACAAAATGCATTTTGCATTACTCTATTTGTGAGAATTTCTGTAGTATAGACTAACTACACCCTTGAATAGTACTTTTACACTTGCTTTATGTTAGTGCGTAACATTTCATCAGACCACGTTCAAAGACAAAATGACTGAGGGTGCAGCTACAATGCCCAGTGTTGAGCCAGTATCTCTCTGAGGCCTGCAGTAATAACACTTTATGTTAAACTCCCAATGGCTTGCTTTTGCATCCACTCAGTAAAGGGCGCAGTACTAAAAACTTAAATTAGGGAGTAATAAAACCTTTTGCCTGTACATTTTTCAAATATATTAGCAGATAATTCCATCATTATACTTTTGTCAACCTCAGGTGTAAAAGCTTAACCCACAGAAGTAAAATTATATATATATATATATATATATAAAAAAAAACAAGTCCAGTCTATTTTTAAGTTAGTTGTAAGGATTTGCCAAAGTGTGAATCAAACTAGAGCGTAGTGTAAAATGGTTTGATGAGGAAGCACAGGTCCAAAAAACTATCTACGTAAATCTCGGGGTCCTTCATGTGGTGCTTTTTGGCATTCTGGGCACGCATCCACTGACTTGTTGCTGGTGTAGTAATCAAATAGTTTAGCCATTTAACAAAATCCATCTTGCTTTTCCGAATTTGTGTGAATTTGTGTTATATTGGTGGCTATGCTCTTTTGTTCATAGAAAATTAATTGTGGACTGCCTAACTTCATTTGACACAATGTAAGCAGCTCGTGTTGCATCAGCTAAATCATCCAGTAACTTTTCATTCTTCTTAAATCTCTTGTTTTAGCTTACACACCCAACTCTGCTCATTTTTTGCTCCGTTAGCAAATTGCTGCTGTAATCGGAGCCTCAGACTAACTCTCCGCTGACTGAGTTCTCCCCAAGCCTCCGAGCCGTGTGCCCTGCGCTCTGTCGCTGATACACAGAACAAGGCAGGGGATTAACGGGAATGTCAAGAGAGACAGGTTAAGCTGACAGGATATATTGGAATATAGCGGAGGGCTCGCTTTCAAAGTCAAAAAGTCAGAAACTTCTCGAAAGGAAAGTGTCTTGTCATAGTGCTAAGCAGGGAAAATTTAATTTCCACAGACGTCTTTTTGACTTTGAGAGGGGAACAGTCAGGGGAACTTAAAAAAGAGTATTATGTTGAGATTAGAAACGTAAATGAATGAATGACCTTGAGAGTGTAACATATCGCCCAAGTCTTAAAAGCACTCCAAAGCTTTCCTGTTTGACAAATCTGAGCAGCAATTACGTATCACTTTACAACTAATAGCTGTTCTGACTCTGTAAGAGTTTGGATGTAACCTTGTTTTGTTTTTTTCAGTGTTTCTGTTAAAAATACCACAATATCCACCTGTTCTTAAAGTGTCTGCTGTTTATCGTCAACCTTTTGTTAAGCTTGTAGACGAAGATGTATGTTTGTTACAGCTTCTCTCTAACCGAGAAACAATCCAATCAGAGCATCTTGAAGAAAAGGTTTGAGTAAAAGCATCTGGACTAAGTTTTCAAGGTGATGATGTTTTGTCTCTAATTCCATGAGACTATTAATTCTGAGTTCAACTGGTAAGAGCTGAGCTTATATCTCTCGAGAGAGGGGTTTCCCCTGAAACTAAACCTGACAGGGCTGTTCTGTGACTTCTTTTATATCTTCAAACCTTAAACATGCTTAGACCTCAGTACTGCCACATCATTGAACACAATAAGCTGTTTGGGCCAGAGTTCAAACCCCAAATACTTTGCTTAGAGCAGTTCAAGATGGATTTTTGTGAGTTTGTAAACTCACATAATGCAAGAATCCAGCAGCAATGCAAGATAATAACCTATTGGAAATGAAGAAAAAAAATAGTCCAACATTAAATTTATTGTCTGAGATTATATTTCTTGACTATGTCCTTGGCCAATTTTTAACAATATGTCCTTAGCAATTAGGCCTGTCATTTTTCATATTCATTTAGGTTAGTACACCCTGTGAGAGATAGAAGAAGCCTTCATTCAGCACCAAGGCTGTAGCCTGTTTAGTCTAGACACTAATAAACTCCATGACATGGCATTATCCTTGACGCAACTCAAATATTCTCCAACAATTAAAGAAATCTAAATTTCTCTAACAGATCTTCCTAGTTTCATGACGCCAGTTGTTAAACATTATTAGAGATGGCCTTAGAGCTGAGAGGAGGCACACAAGAGAAAGAGACAGGCTTGAGATGTTTTGAATGTTTTAGTTTTAGAGAAGTTTATTAATACGGGACCCAGAGACAGGACACAAAACACAGCGCAGTATTAAATAACCAGTCTGTCAGTCTGCTGCCGGAGTACAAAAGACTATATATATATATATATATATATATATATATATATATATATATATATATATATATGTACTGCGTCAAGGATCACGCCATGGTCTTTATTAGTGTCTAGACTAAACAGAGTACAGCCTTGGTGCTGAAGAAAGGCTCTATTATCGTTCACAGGGTGTGCTGACCTAATGAAAAGACAGGCCCAGTCTAGGCTAAAGACATATAGTTAGGAATTCTAAATTTCTCCATCACTCCACAGTAACATGTTTAGTCTTTTTGCATACTCGGCCCAAAGCTTACATGTCACTGTTTACATCCCATTTTCACAGATTCATGACGTTGCAAGCTTTTCAGTAGGTTTACCATGAGCCCTATGCAAAGACAATAAGCACAAGAACAAAGATTTGTGGGTAAAGCTTTGTTCACAAGCACTAAATGAGTAAAAGTCTAACTTTTTTTTCCCTTGGCGAGTAGAAGAGGTTATGCCAATATAAAGTGATGAATGTGTGAATGATACAATTTGATGCAGACTCAGAGGGAAAAAGTAGTTAATATCTATACTCAACTTAAAGTAAAGTTATATCAAATGAATATAACAGACCGAAAAAGCACCATTACTACTTGAGTATTCAGTGAAAACACAACTCCAGTACCAACTACTTAAAACACATGCCACTAAAAACTTCCTTTATAAAGGCAGGATGTTTTAAAGTTGTTCACAGATGTTCAGCTCCTAATAAAAACTGGGATGAAGTCACATGATACTCTGCAATCCTGCTTCTGACTCCATTCAACAAACCATTTAAGAGGTTGACTTTAGTGTTTTCATAATGATGCAGGTAATAACCTAAGTGGTTTTATAATGACGATAAAGCTCAGTCTCCCACTCACCAGGCTGGTGATTTTTCTTCTGCTGAGCTCATAATTTACTAAAAGTACTCTTAATGCGTAATCATTTACTTTTACCAATATTTTAGTCCTTTCTATTTGAAAGTAACAGCACTGTTCCTCACACACTGCAGACTACAGCTACACTACCGGTCTCTGATGTTGTGATAAACAACCATGTGTCTGCTTCTGTTTAAAGAGCTAGCCTGAAGCGAAATTCAAAAAAAAATGCCTCATCTGGTGTGATTTTCCTGCAATAAGACCAGAGCGGGGGCTTCATTAGCAGCCGCCGCAGCGTTTACTGGCACGGAAGATCCCATTTTCACTACAGAAATGACTTGCCACCAGCTGCAAATTGACAATGTGCCATATTTCCTCACGAGTCAACTCTTATTAGAAGCAATTTCTCAGATGTGCGCTAGGCCACGCAGGAGCAGGGTCGATGGGTAAATGTCTCCAGTGAACACACCACACAAAAAACATTTCCTATGAAGCGTTCTAGATATACTACTGCATTTTTTGAGATTGGGGCACAGTGGCTCAGGTGGTAGCGCGGTCGTTGGCGGTTCAATTCCCGTTCTCCCCAGTTCATACTGTTGTTGTGTCCTTGGGCAAGACCCTTGCCTCCAGTGACACAGCACTGGTGTAGGAATGTGTGAGAATGTTGCACAGATTAGTTTTCTGTATTTAACCTTGAGATAAAGCTTAAACTTTACCTTACATCAAAGCCTAGGCTGAATGCTAGATAAAGAAGTTTTGTCTAACGCATATAAGAAAAATACTCTTGAACACTACAATCATTAACTTTTCTAAATAGATGTGGGCAAGGATTAATGGTCATTTATTTTTAAGAAAAGAGTTTATGTGCTGTGTGTGGATAAATAAAAACAAACCAAATCACCGCTGAGATGAGCACAGATAGCAAAGTGGGGCAACAACATGGCATCTGATGTTTTGAGTTTTTTGCCCCTTTTTGTGAATCTTCAAACTCAAAAATGTTTTCCTGTTTGAATTATATGAATTAAGTGTATTTCCATTTTAAAGCCAAATGAATCAACTTGAGTGGGATGTAATAGATTAGAGGTCACAGTTGGATTTTGTATTTGCTTTAGTTTAGAGCTTATGTGGGCAATTTATACCTGGATATATTTGTTTGATTATTGGCAATTAATGGTGTTAAATTATGTAGTAGTTGATCAAAAATAAAACACACAAATCAAAACTATGGTGTTTAATCACATCAAAATAACATTTAAGGTTAAAATATATTTAAGGGTCCATAAATCACAAGTTTATTGCTTCCTGTCCAGTGCATATTGAGCACCTCTGAATTCATAAACACACAATGATGTGGAGATTTATGCATTATGTAAACGTCATAACTTAATGTATTTTGTCTGTAATTTTGAACTAAGTGAACTTATCATTAAACCTATTTTGACTGGCTTTGTTCAAAGACTATTTGTCCCTGAAGTCCTGCCGTAGGATTATCAGGGTGTGGTTTTACTAGTGGAAAATTCTGGTCTGATTATCTTCAAAGCTTTTGTCTATCCACACTACAACGCTGCCTTGTAGTTTATAACCTTAGTACGCTAAACTAATTAGTGCGGACATGGTCTTAAACACTTCCTCACCTGAAATAAGAGTTTGACATTCAAACTGAAGCAAACTGATTCGTCAAACTCTTATTTCAGTTTGGGAGCTCTCGACAATGCCACTGTTACTCTCCATTAGCGTACTAATACTCCACAGCACAATAGCCCTGTCCTGTATCAATGATTACTGCTCTCCAGAATGGTGCGCTGACTGATAGTGGCTCCTGCAAAGGTTAATTAATGAGCGGTGGCAAGAGCGATGGCTGCCGGCGAGGGAAGAGTCTCTCCTCTGGGACGCTCTCTGTCACTGGGAAAGATAAAGGCTGAGCAGAACGCTTGAAATGGAGTCGCCTCTCGTATCTGGAGAACATCCATGTGATTGGAATAGCGCTGCACCATTTTTTTTCTTTGTAAAAGCTCATTTAATGCTTTGATTGGTGTTGGTAATCAAACAATAAAGATAATCTACCTCCAGCTTTGAAAGAGTACTGCAAATCTGCTACTTCAAAAGGCTTCCATAATGACTATTTGTCTTTCTCTGCATGTTATTTTCAGATCTAGTGTTATTTATAGCCCCAGATATCATGATGCGTTTTCTCTTTGATTGTCTTATAAACATGACTATATCTTCCTTCTACATGCATAACAACATTATATTGGGCAGTCTGGATGAGGTTTTCCATGTCTGAAAAATTATGTAATGCCTTTTCCGACTGGGTTCAGTCTCTGCTTGCATTTGGTTAAGGTTCAGAAAAATTCCATGGTCGGCTCTGAAGCAGAAAGCCCACAACGGCAGTGAGGAATAAAAGTGACTTTGTTGATTAATATTTAAAACTGACATAACCTTTTTCTGACCTTATCCAAAGTGCTTTTACTATGTAAAGTTATACACATCAGGCACTCAGTTTTGCTGTGACAGACCTAGAGTAATGCACACTGGATTCAAGTCTATTTAGACTGTATTGTTTGATGGCCAAGTGATGCTGACATTTGCAAATACAGCACAATAAAGAATGAATAGAAATATTTCTGTTTTTATTGTTTAATCTGTTATATTCTTAAAGCTTTATAATAATTTCTTACTTCAGTTATTGTTGGCAGCAGAAAGAATTTCATTTAACAGGGAAACATGTTTTCTTACTGGCAAGACACACTTCGCTTTGCTGTTAATGGTTTTGTTTGGACAAGCTACATTTGACAAGAAAAAAAAGAATTATGCTAAATAAAAAAAATATTAGTTTTTTTTTTTTTTTTTTTTTTACATTACACTACTACAGCATGGTATTTGTATTCTAAGTGATTCTTCTAATAGGTTGCAGGTGAATTTTGTTCTTTACTGACACGACCCTTTACAAGCTTAGCCTTAAGTACAGTGTTATGTTTCTCTTCTTAGAGCCACAGTATTGTATTATGCAGCTGGCTGCAAGTTGTGTAATATTTAACATGTGCACTGGCATATTGTTTTTATGTGCACTTTAAAATAAGATTGACATGAGGTTTATGCCATTTGGCAACACCCAACCAATTGAAGTTTCATGAATTTCTGCCCCTACAGCTGGCAAGAGCAAACAAATTGAGCAATGTTGGATTTAACTTCCACACAAAGCTTTGCATTTTGCATTGAGCTTAGAACATTTATGTTAAACTCATCATTTCATTGATTACCATTGGTTTTGTTCTTAGACAACAAGGTGTCCCTGCTGAGCTACCGTAGAGTTCACTGGGTGTAAAATGAAGGTTTGTGTGAAACTGCAATGTTTTTGAAAACCCAGTCAAAAGTAAGGTCTGATGACATCTAGTGTTGTTTCTGTCATCAAAAATTATAACTAAAGATTTTTGTCAACAAACATTTATCAGGTGACAAAACTGAGACGCAGAGTTAATGCTGGTCATGTGACGGTGACTATAAATGAATGTATAATGCATTATTGTTGACGAATAAAAACGAGACTAAACATAGCATAACATTTGCAGCATACGGCAAAATACGGTGAAATACAGCTATATACCACTGTCCACCAGAGGGCAGGCTCCAAAAACGGAAATATAAGGAGAAACCCAATGGCAACCTTACAAGCCCCACTCGCGGCATTATTTAGAAGAAATAAACTAAGGTTTTTTATATTCTTTTCTTATTTTTTTAGCTTTATACCACTTAGCCACTGGAGCTGAAAACGACTGAGACTGTGTGTGACTAGTGTGTGTATATTTGTTTGTGAGAGAGTGTAAAGAGGGTTCTTAGATCCTACCCGACTGACTCCATGTGTACTAAAAAGATACTAAAATACAATTTTAAAATACAAAAAATAAAAAAAATCTAAAATACAAATAAAACTAGACTAAATGTCATCAGGTTTTGTCAACTAAAACCGACAAACTAGACAAAATAGTCACAGATAATTCTGACTAAAATAAGACTAAACAAAAACAAAAACTAGATAAAAACTAACATTTAATAAACACTTATGACCAAAATTACTCAAAACAATTCTTTGGCACTTTGAATCATAGGTTTCCAGGAAAAGAAAAATTGGAAAAACTGGTGTAACTCATTTTTAACTATCTCTAGTTCTTAAAGAAACACCACCTAAGATTTGTACCCAGATAACTTAAATATGTGCAAAAAGTGGTGTTAATCTGCAAGACAGATCTTACCATGCCATGTCACTCGGAGTTAGTGAAGTATATTGTAAACCCGGTGCACTGTGTTCATGAAAGAGATGTTGCTGTCAGGGAACTAAACAAATGACTTTAAGGCCATTTCTGTAAAGGTGTAATAACTCTGCCTACTCATCATTGTTATGGCTCTGTGTGAATTTATTGCATAACATGGGAATCCACTCAACAGTAACACGGATGTATGAAGATAATAATAACAGCAGTTGTTGCATCACATGAATAAATCCAAAGAACCCTCTTCAAGCCCGGACTCATACTGAGCCTCCCTCCAGAAACAATTGTTGAATATTTCAGTAAATAATTTGTTGCACTGTTGAAAGATTAGGCCTTGGGGACGCTGCCAAGCATTAGCGTGTTACAGGAGGGATCAAGAACAAATGAGTAATGAAATGACTGACTCATTCGAAAACACAAAATGCACTCTTCTTTCGGTTACAGCAGCTTTTTTTTTCATTCTGACTCGAGCTCTCAGCCCCAAGAAGACCCTGACATGTTGTTAATTGTGGCTCCTTCTTGTCATGCGAGTCAAACAAATAAGCAATTAGGGTTCTGTCATCCGTGTACCAGTGTGTAACCAGTATCCATAGTTCAATGCCTTGTAAATGAGAATGTATGCCCTGTCTGGAGATGATAGTTGGTTCTACACAAGTATAATGACAGCATTTGCAGCTAATAAGGATGATACTTGTGTAATCAAAACATGATAATATAATATATGAGTGCAATATCATGCCCTGGAAGAATAATGCATCCAAACAAAGTGGGTAATATATCTATGAATTTATTATTTCTTTACATTGTCTCCAGCTCCCAGCTCCAGAGCCTACACAAACCCCATTTTTATTCAAAAGAAATGATTGTGATTCAAGGCCACAGAAGCAAGGAACCATATCCCCACGAGCAAATACAAAACAGAGTTGGTAACAGGATTGCAACACCAAAGTGTAAGCGTGTCTGCCAAGTCTACACATTCAAAGACCACAAACATCAAACAGGTTTTCCAGGCAGTCAAGGGTTTAGCAGAGAGGAGAACAAACAGGGAGGAAAGGATAGATGGTTCCAAAGGGGGCAGAGTATGTCGCGTTTGTTACAGATGCAATGAAAAGACTGTGATTGTGTACCATCAGCATGTCACGGGACGGAGCGCATGAAAGGCTACTGCATGTTGGCCAAAGAGCAATATCACAGAGTAGGAACGGTCTCTTTTTAAGGGAAAAGAAAAAAAACAAATTTAATATGCACCCCCTGCTCAGACTGCGCTGTTTGACTCTTGGGTTATGTCCACAATAATACAGATTCTTTTTACACATGTTGTCCACACTATGACTGCAGTAGGAATGCAATAATGGTTCAAATTTCACAATTTAACTCAGTGGTACAGTGTGGACCTGGTTAATGAACATATTTTAAACTTAAATGAACTGGAAAACAATAAACAGTGGGAGCGCATCAGTATGTCAAAAAAGTGAAATGTAAGGATATACGTAGTCAGGTGCTCTTCAGGCACAAGGGAAACTTCCCTAATGATGCCCCTTGTTTAAAAAAAATAAAATAAATTTATCTTTTAATGTTGGATCTTTGTTTTTAGCTAATACTATTGTTAAATGCAATAGAATTTCCTATAGTAAAAAAAAAAATCTTTGTTTGTAGCCATGCAACAGGTAAAACCATGTAGTGCAATTTATATTTTTGCTTTTGTACATTTTACACTCTTTCATGTCACAAGTTTGATTTAAATGCAGTGTAACCAGTGAAAACATTAAGCATTCTTTTACACCATTTACACCATTTATGGTAAGCTTGCAAGAACTTTTAATTTTTAGTCCACTTTCTAGTGACGGGACCACAGTGTTTGAAGTTGAAGGATGATGTATCCTTTTAGACCGAGAAAACACTTCTAAAAATATGTGTGGAAATATTGTGGAAACAGTGCAGATCATTTAGAAAAGTTACACGTTAGTTTGAATGGATAACATTTTTGAATAG
Organism: Neodontobutis hainanensis; assembly: GCA_024349245.1. Lineage (NCBI taxonomy): Eukaryota > Metazoa > Chordata > Actinopteri > Gobiiformes > Odontobutidae > Neodontobutis > Neodontobutis hainanensis. The sequence continues at coordinate 654,923 of JALDNG010000034.1, forward strand.
GTACATAGACCTATAAACCATGCCGGGTTTGTTTCTCCAAATAACTCCTGGAAAACAGTGTTGTATCTGTGATGACCAATTAATTCTAAATCATTCAAAATAGCGCCTATTAGAATTGATATAATTTCCAAGACAATAATGTGGACGGAGATCGTGCTGAGATCATTTTGACTCTACAGCCCCATTTATTAAAACAAAACACATTAGCGATGGACATAACATGACAAAAGGCCCAAAAGATCACTGGATATCTGATTGCCCGGACAGGAAATAGAAGCCAGTGCCATTCGCTCTCCCTGCAGGGCTTTCAGTCGAGACAGCACAGCAATAAAACACAGGCTATGCTAAGTTGTGACATTTGCAGATTACTACGAGTTGCTAAAGGGGGTGCTTAGAAATTGCTTTGACTACAAAATGTGTCAAAGCTGACAGTTTTTCTCCCCAGTTTGATCCCCATTAAGCACATTCCTCTGATTTAATTCAATAAGCGCCAAAGGGAGTTTGAATAATCATATTCATTTCGGATCCTTTGGGATATGTGTCTTTGGAACCCATAAATACTCCTTTTTTTCTTCAACATCTTCAAAGGTTTAAATATCTTTAGAGGTTTATGTTTCCAAGCTAATCGAGTAGTTAGCTTTGAAAAAAAAGGAAATGCACTGAATCCCACATACAATCAAAGAATAAGTCCCTGTCAAAGTGCTAAGCCACCAAAACGTCAGGACATGTTTAAGCTTCAAATGTGACACCCATCAAATCCCTTTATAATGAAACCATTACTTTTTAAACAATAACAGTAAACCAGATATGCTTTTTTTCTTTACAATGCAGCATTTTTTACAGTTTAAAGGGAACAAGCACTCAAAGTTCCGCTAATAAAAGTTTCATCATCCAAATCATTCCTTGTGTAAACCATTCCCAAAATTATAAAACAAGACTGCAAATAAGCATCTGAATGTTCCAAACTCTAAAGAAACAAAACATGGATTAGCAAGATACCTTCCTGACATCACAGATAAATGATGCTGCACACAGTATATAATCTATGCTTAGCATTGCTGTAATAGTTGTGTTTTATATTCATTATGGTCTCACTCAATAAAAGAGCTCTACAAGTGTGATGGGCGGCTAAGGAAGAATAATAAGATAATGCTTCTTCTCCACCTCCTCCTCCCTCGCCTTCCCCACCCATTTTAATGTCAAATACACCCTCTTCAAGTGTCTGCAACAGTTCTATGGAAGCAAAGTTGTGCCAAAAAGATCACACACAAACTATGGTGACAATTGCAAAATACAAAAATAAAACACTATGACAAAGAAAAGTGTATGAAATGCCATCATGTAAAATATGTGTCTTATACTTTTGTTTTGTCAGCACTGATTTTAGTTTTGGTTTGTTTGCATATTCTTTTACAGCAATTCCATAAAAATCCTGGGTGTATGCAGAATACTGAGCTGTCACTAAAAATATAAAATCAGCAGGCAGGCAAATGTTTTGGACCAAACTCAATCAGATTATACAATGCAAAGGAGGATGTTATAAGGTAATCAAGGAACACTATATATCAAAGTACATTTTACACTCATTCTCATAATTTTCTTATTTAATGACTTTAATTGCTATAAATTGCTATTTTACACATGTATGAATGCTATAATAATTATTATAATTTTTAACAAATTTTGTTACTAGTGCAGTTTGGCAACTGTTTGGGATTGTGTTTTCTGCAGTCATGCAAAAGTTTATTTTGCCACAATTTATGATTGATATTTTTGCCAAAATTAAATAAAAAGGTGCACTCAACTTAAGTCAAAAAGCCACATCTTCAGATAGTACAATGCAAATTACAACCATTAATTTCAGAATTATCTTATTGCGCAAAATAAGGACATTCATTTGCAGTTATTGTATCATTCTTAGCCAAAGTGTGTCTGTATCTTGCTTTAAGTTTAATTTTTATTACAGGATGTGCAATAAGATAATTCATTAGAAATTAACAACAATTGTGTGAAGTGATTTGCAGGACATTTTTTGACACAGATTTGCATCCATACAGTTGTCAGTTCAACATTTAACCCAAATACATCCAAGACAGTAATGCTACCCTTCAAATGTAAGGTCAGTGCAAATAAACAACTTTACAGACTGAAAGCTACAGTAAACTGAGCTGACCAGCAGCAGTAAGTCAACTGCTCATGTAACCAAGCCTCCTCATAACATTCCCACAGACATCCTCGATGAGCCCCATGTCCTTTCGGGGCATATTCTGTTTCCACACGTTAATGTTCGCTGGTGAGATGTCTCCTTCGAACATGAGGTTGTACAGGTTGGTGGAGGTGGTGAACATGAGTTGGTTTAGGGCTGCAGGTGACAAAGGCACCCCCAGGAATGAGTGTATGGTCTCTGCTGTTTCCTGGGGGTAGTTAACTATGTCTTCGAACCTCACTTGGAGGTAGGACTCTTCTGGGAGCGTCTGGCTCACCCTTAGCACTGCAGCAGTGTGAGCCAGCCACAGATGAGCGAGTATCATGACGGGGTTTGTGTCAGAGCGGGAGAGAAGCCTGTGGATTATTTTAAACTCCGGCGCCACGGTTGGGCACCCACCCCTGAAGGAATCCTCCTTGAATATCAAGGAAAGGTGCTGGGGAATGTTTTTGAGGGAGTAAAGGCTGGGCTTGCTGTTATACACCATGAGATAAATCCAAGCTCGAGGGTCTCTGACTAAATAGATTGTCCGAAGGGATGGTCCTACAACTTCCTGAATGAAAGGCAGTTTGAGGGGCCAACTTCCACTTTGCAAATAAACTACCACACGGGCATTGGGGTACTCTGTAATGTGGCGTCTCATTTCTCGAACATACTCTGCATCTCGGTCTAAATTTGATTTGAGTTTGCCCCTTAGGTCAGAGCCTGATTCTCGCCTCCTAAATCGTTTCTTTTTGTCCCTTATAAGATTCACACTTTTGGGCTGTTTGAATCTGCTGTCCTCTACCAGCTGAATGTTTTGCAAGTGCAGCTTTATGCTGTGGACCATTGAATGCAGCCAGCCCTGAATCATTTTAAACCTGCCGTGAATTGCATCCGATCTCGACCACTCACAGTCGTCGACTAAAGAATCAAATTCAAACTCTGTCTCTGGGATATCCACGTGCTCCGTAGGAACCCGTATGTAAACAAAGTCTGAGTTGTTGTAAAAAAGATGCTTGAGTATCTCCGCACCAGAACCAGGCAGAGTTGTAATGACAACAGCGGGGAGGGGTAACCGCTGTTGCTCATATTGTCTGATTTGTTTATTCACTTCGTTTTGGGCGTCCGTACCTTTCCATTTAACCCCGCAGAGTAGCTTATCACAGCTATTGGATACAAACAGCAGCTCGGCTATCCACAGGATGAGCACACAGAGGAGGGTGTAACGCATCAGCCTGCTGAAGCACACATAAAACTTTCTATGCATGGTCAGAAATCCTACAGCCACGCACAGAACTACCCCTGCTATTACGTTAACTGTAAACACAAAATCAAACAGCTGATTATCAGTGCTAATTTGCTTTGGAATGAGTTGCGTCCCAAGTCCATATCTAGTTATTTGATATGTATCCTCGACTTTACAGTGTCCTCCAAATCCTAAATACCTCTGCCTTGCTCCTATGTCCTTGTAGTTGGTTGCGATAGACACAATATTCTCAGTGTTATTGATGATTAAAGACAGTCTCACTCCGTTTTGGTTATTATCTATAAACCTACAGTTGGAAACTTTGACATAAGGGCCATGTAACACATATGCTACCCTGCTGATTGTGTTTTTCATTGAAAAAGTGACATTGACATACTGCGTCCACCTCTTTTTAAACTCAGCTGCTTGTTCTGCTTCTTGTATTCTGGTATCGGGGCTGTGACCCTCTGTGTCAAACCAGAACATTTTATAATGAGCGTCCCACACATCCATCATGGCACCATTAAACCTTTCCATGAATTTAAAGGGGACGTACTTGAAGTCAATGTCAAGGTTGTGGAAAAAAGCGCTAAATGCATTAATGGGGGAATCTGGAAACTTTTCCACATGGTCGAGAACAAGTAGTGTCTGTGAATTAAGCAGAACTAAAGCACGGTACACACTTTTTAGTCTCATAGCAGCAGAGTAGGCTGACACTGCTTCCCCACTGACAAACATTGAGTCTCTGTGAGAGGACGCGACAATCACCTCCCCTCTGGCATCACCAACCCCCTCATCAGTCCATCGCAGCCACTTAGCACATTCCCCTAACTGACCCTCCCACGGACTGTTACACTGGCTAGTAGGAGACGGACTGAACACCAAAACATTATTGAGATAACTGTACTTTGGCCCATAAAGTGCTTCAGATACAAATACTTGTCCATTTGGGGCAAACGTGAAAGAATTCTGGTCTGGATGCTCATGACCCGGGTTGAAACTGTTCCAGTCGTTCACCCAGGAATAAGGCTTGTCGTGGACAATGTCATAGACTGCACGACCACCCAGCTTGCCAGACTTAAAGGAGACAAAGGTGTTACCCTGTGCATTGGGCAGTCCGGCTCCATAGGTAACCACACCCCAGTTAGAGAAAATATGCATCCTCATTTTGCCAAAGTCGTGCGGAGGCTGAGGCATGAGGTGTGGGTTGTACCAGATGTACTCCGTGTGAAGTGTGGCCCAGCGCTGCGCAGACGAGGGCCCCATGGGTCCGTCCTTGGGTCTGTGCTTTCTAATCTGTTGAGCCAGCCAGTTCCCCGTCCCATTCTTAATGATGAATGTGTCAAGAAAAACAAGTTGGCTCTCGGGGCCATAAAACCAGTTGTAGTTTGAGTCTGCTATGCCAACTGTTCTCTGAAAGCCTGGCAACAGTGTGGCGTAATAAAACCAGAAGTGGCCCCGCAGCCAGTTGTTCTGCATGTTGTCAATGTTGAAATGGCGTTGAGCTAAGAAGACATACTGCGTTATAGACTTTGCTGTGTAGCTCCCGTAGGCGACCCCTTCATCTAGGGACCCATCAACAATGTGGTTTAACAAAAACATTGTTTTCTCCATATAGTTCACTGACACTTGTTTCCAGCTCATTGACTCGGGGTCGTCATGTAACCCCACAACTATTGCACCTGTCAGAATAGCTAAGACATTAGTAGTCTGGTGGTTCTGAAGATACTGTTTCCCCCATGCCCTGTGCTTTGACAGCTCATACAGCTCCTCAGTCTCAGAGCGGATTTTTCTGAGGTACATGTCTCTCCGGCGCTCATCCAGGAAAGAGTAAATAAAGTCATAGGCAGTAGCAAAGCCTGTGAGGGAGTGGGCTGCTGGGACCTCGTCATTCGGCGCACTGGTCACCTTCCAGTCGGGGTACGCAGCCATTCTGTCCATAAACTTGATGAGAAACTGCAGGGCTGCAGAGTCCTCTGGGCATAGCAGGCAGTAGAGTGCCAGAGGAGGCAGGTCATTCCCATAATTCTCATTCCACTTGCTAGTAAACTCCTCGTGTTTTACAGGGGCCATGTAAAAGGGAACATTAGACAACATGGTGAGCACAGCCGCCCGGATGACTTTAAATATGTGGCTGTGGGTGGTGGCAGACCTTTGCCTTAAGTGTGGAACGTCTGCTTGGTTAAAATACAGGTTTGGATGAGAATCAGGAGAGTGGACTTTCAACTGCTCCTGTACTGGCTGAACCTGCAGAAAGTCATCTGTTAAAATGTCTTTATCGGTGGTGTTGAAAAAGCCTCCCGAGAAAGCAGTGGCTACTGCAAACTGTGGCAGTAAGAGGAGAAGATACACCACACAACTCAGTGCCATGTTGCCGCACGTGTGACTGCACAGTTTAGAACAAAAACAAAATATATAAATATATTCTTAAGAAACTATCATAAAGTTCCATAACTGCAGCCCAGCACTGTTTACGTTATATGTACCATATTATATTTCAGTGCACGAGGAGTTTGTAAAAAAGGAGAAAACAGGATTTCCTTTTGGAATAATTTGCTGTGAAGTTCTGCAGCCCGCAACTGCTAAAACGACACAATATTCTTCAGTGCATTAAAGTCTGTTTGAAGAATAAATCAAGATATTCCGTTTTATATAGTTCAATGTAAAGTCCCACAAATGCGGTTCAAACTGCTTAAACTTATAAGACACTGTGATATATTAGGTTTTTGTGCATCTGAGTCTATTTGAAGGACAAAACAAGATATCCATGGTAAATAGTTTCCTCTAAAGTCACATAACTGCAGTTCAATTCACTTTAAGTTCTAAGACAATGATGCATTATAGTCCCGTGCATTACAGTCTGTTGAAGGTAGAAAACTTCAGTGCAACATTTAAAAACAGTCTGCAAAGGCGTGAAAAATCCCCAAAACTTCTGGTAAAATCCACGTTTCTTTTGCTTTTTAAATCCACAGGAGAATACATACACCTCACAGTAATCCTCGCGTTACTCCTGCAGACTGGCGTGTGCCCTCCTTTTACGCGCCAATATCGATCTCCTCGCCCCAAAACACTCATCAGTCAGCCCCAGTCCGCGTCCGGGCCAATCACCGCCGGCCACAGGCTCCGTGTGCAGCCTGACCGAGCCGCTACATCCACGAACACGAAACAGAGCGAGGCACGCGTCTCCTCCGCAGCGAACATAGCTCCGTCTGCTGCTTGTGCACTTCAAACAGCCGCTCTGCAGACGCCTCTCCGTCAATCTCTCCTCCTCGCTCTCTCCTCTCCGTGCCCCATGCCCATGCCTCGACACTAGTCCGAAAACAGAGGAAAGTTGTCGTCACTCCTCAAGTATGCAAAGACACGTTTCCCATTGTCCACAAAAAGGCAGGTGCATTACGCATATATTCCTTTGAAGGTGTAGCGTAACGCCGCAGGCTAAACGTCCTGTGCGTTTGGAGACAGACGTCCTGAAGAGACGTAACGCTCTCAGTGTCTCAGTGTAGAGTGATCTGCGGACGTCTGTCCTCTCATCTGTGCAGCTCAGACTGATTGTTTTCCTTCCGCGGATGGAAAATGTGCACTGTACGTACTGTAGAGGGAGCCGTGACTTCAGGATCTCGCGTGTGCTCGTGTGGAGTGGGGAGAGCAGCCTGTTTGGTTTTGCCTCATCACACTGCGTTTAACTGGACTTTAAGCTCAATATTAAGCAAAATTGGACATAACAAGAAAAGTGATAGTGCTGTAACAAAGTCCTTTCTGGCCAATGTCTACTCAAGAAAGAATGCATTAATCCAGTCTTAGAAATACAACACTAATAATGTTCTTCGCTACAGCTTTTGTGTTATTTCTGTGAAGCACACTGAGTTACTTTGGACACACAATCTGCTCTTTAAATACATTTTTTTCTTCTAATATGTGTAATAAGAAATGAGGGTGCAATGCCAGCTTTGGCATCCCTGTGGAACATGGAAGCAAAGTTTACAAGAGGCCTGGCTGTGAATAATCTTAGTTCTATTCCATTTCTAATATATTTAAGTGTATATCTAAGTGTACAAAATAGTGATCTTGTCTTTAGTCCACATGTGGCAGCCCCATAAGAGTGATAGAGTGAAATGAACATTTTTAGAGGCTGGTTAAACAAATGACAATTGCCGTTAGAGTCAAGTTATTGTTTTGTAACAATAGTATAGGAGGTTCTTTTTGTTAATCCATGCATGTAAATGGACGGCCCACTGTTAGTTGAATGGTGCATTCTTGAGGCCCACACATATAAAGACTACATTCGTTTTTTTGGGAGGATATATCTGCTAAACATCCTCAGCCTTCTTCCGCTTCCTCTGGTTTACCCACAAATAAATGGAACGAATGTATGAAATAACCTCTTTTACACTCCAAGTCTTGAGGTCAAAGCCACTTCCTTTGGTGGGATGGCTCCTATATTGATGATCCTGTTTGACTTCTCACCTTTTGCACAATTCCCTGTTGAGCGTGTCTTTCTTCTTGTTTATAGCCATATACTTGTTTTTTTAGTCCCCTCAGCGATGGCCTCTTGGAATTTGAATAGCTTTCAACAGTGCAGAGTATTTTTTCTTTCTTTTAAAATCACAGACCAAATAATTTGCCAACAGGTTACCTATGTTTTTTTCCTTATTCATTTAATTCACTTTATTTACTCACACGAATAAAGCCTTTAAGTTTAAAAGCCTTTTAGTTTAAACGACTGTTGTCGTTGTCAAAAAAAAAGACAAATAGTTTAAGAGAATTCATGCACGTGCGGTCAGTGATGGGGTAGAGGACATTAGTGAGGTGCTATATATTCATCTGCATTAAAGCTGCCAAACCTACATTGAGGTAAAATGCCACCAATGTCACTGTTTTAGCTGAAGTAACACATACGGCTTGAGGGTTTTTTAGCATAGCTGCATATATTGCATATATTGGTAAATAACACAGCATTAATACTCAAACTTGGTTAAACACACATGAGAAAACAAAAAGAAAATAATAACTAATAACCTCTGGTACCATATCACTGTAGTGACTGTAACAGACCTGCTGTGCACATACTGTATTTCTGTATTACATACCACACTCTTTTTTACGGTGACCCAGTAGTGCACAACACAACAACATGTACACACTATGGAAATTCTCCAGACCACTAGTTGATATTGAAACACCTCTATTTCCTCAGGATGTTGTTGTAAGTGATCTGATCGAAATATATGTAACATTTTCAAGAATGTGTACTGAGCTGGAATGTTGTTATTTCAATCATGTTTTGTCCACTAACCCCTTGTTCATGCAGCAGACCAACAGCCCCTAGTCGTCGGGAGCATGTCCGTTGTGTTGTTGCTTAATATCGTTGTGTTGTGAATATATTTTTGCTTTTTCTAATGTTGTTGTGTTGTAGCTTGTGTTTATTTATTTTTTTATGTGCTGTTAGCTTGTTTACTTTTTTATTGTCGTGCTGTGAGCTTATTTGTTTGCTATTTTAATGTTGTGTTGTGCCCTACTTGGCCACCGTACTTATTGTCTTGAATAAACAAACCTTTAGAAATAACACTTGGAATGCATTGAAAAACGCACATTTGGATTACAAACATTTTCATGGTGTTATTTCTCCACAAGGATTTGCAAAAAACTTGTGTCATTCTCAGCACAAAGACCATGTCATTCTGTATCTTTATCTCCAAGTAACAACACGCAGAAATTCTCTAGTAGCACTATATTTGATTTACATTCAATCCAGGGAAAAAAATCATTACTAATAGATCGCACTTAGATATACAATGTAAAATGAATTATATTAGCTTATAGTATCTCATTACAGCCTTTTACTTATGTCTTAGTAACACAGTCCTGAGGCTACAACTCTTTGGCTTATTCCCTGAGAAAAAGTGTGACATTTGCCTGTCCTCACACGTGGCAGGCTGGACTCATTGATCACCTCATTCTGGAGGTGTATTAGGTTTCTGTGCGGCGTCTTCATTTAATGAAGGATGGCTCTCTTTACACCCTGTCCACATGTGTGTTCGGCAGCAGGCTACCCCTCAGGGACCGCTGCTGCGTGTTTTTTTTTTCTTCCCCCACTCCCCACAGAACGACAGCACACGCTACAGGCACACAGTTGGCCTTATCAGAATCACTGCAGGAAACAAGAACTGCAGTCTCTCTCTTAGGATGAAAAAGCTTCCATATGGAGAAGAAATGCAGCGCAGAGAAGACTCAATTTAGACAGCAACAGTGGTCTGGAAATTTAATCAGCTGGGTGAGATTACGTACACAAACATGATATTCCTGGATTCAAAAAAGAACAATTGATAAAAGAAGACATTAATCTTAAGTGCATACCTTTATCCATTGGATTTTTTGAAAGTTATTTCCAAGGTACAATAAAGTAACTCAGCCAGATAGAATTTGGTATTCCAGAACTAACAATAGCACCATGATTGTGTAGCTTGGCCAACAAGACAAATTCACTTTCTTAGCAAGTGAGGTGGGTCCGAAACCTTTCTTATTCAAACTTTCTTATTCAAGCCAACCTTGGAATGAAATCTGACCAATCATAACTTTATTTAAAATTGGGTGAGTTTTATGCAATGCTTTGTTTAGTTAGTATGTGTTTCAAATTACGTCGGTCCAGAGGCAGTTATGTTGATAGTGCCCTCTGAATTCTACGGCTTTGAAGTGCAAACAAAACAACAAATCAGAAAACAAATTGACAATTCAAAAAACACAACATTTCAGACAAACAGGAAAAGGTAGGTATTGTTTTGTTGTTTTGTTTTTGATTTTGTTAATTTGTTTTTAATTTTGTTGTTTTGTTTTTGATTTTGTTTATTTGTTTGCACTTCACGGCCAGCAAAGAATCTTGATTGGTGGCATGTCTATCTAATTGCTTCCAGAGGGAGTTAAATTTTTTCCAACTCCTGGAAATCAAACTCATGGGTACAAATTCCTTTTATAGAAAAATAATTAGAATAGCAGGCCAAAAAACAAATTTTGACTCTGCTATACAAAGAACCACAGTGTTGTAGTCTATGTCAAACAATCCAAATAGTTAGCAAAACCAGACGCTATAGACTTAGGATGTGTTAGCATTACATTTCTTTTTTTACAAGTTGATTTTATTTTATTTATTGGTAGAATAAAGGCCTTCTTCCGCTGATCAATATGGTTTTAAGTTCCAAAAATAAGGAATAAGACTGTTAAACTGATAATGAAGATGAATACATAAGGGTGTTCACACTTGTAATGTTTGATACGGTTCAATAAAATTATAACTCTTGAAAAAGATGGATCCAAGTGACATGCTTTCATCAACATGTGAACACCACATGATCCACAGACATTGGACAAAAACTGTAGAACCTTGTCAGAATGCCAAAAAAATAAAATAAAAATATGGGACTAGATAACTTTACAAGAGAGGAAATAGTGATGTCCATTGGGGGGAAATGTCATAATGTTGAGCAATGAGAAGACTAAATGCCACTGAAAAAAACCTTCTGAATGCAAAAATGACCAGTACATTGTACAAGCAAAGTGAACTTAATCATTTCTGTTTTGGTTTTGTACACACACCTAAGAACTAGACCAATGTAGTTGCTAGTGCAAGGGGAATATGTTTGGGCTGATGTTTGTTCCAATAGAAACTGAATATGGATGTGCAGCTCAAAAAATAACATTTTAGAACTAAAATCCAATTGTAGAACTGAAACTAAAGGTACTGTAGAATGCAATTTTCAGCTCGGGAAAAGCAGTTCCAAGGCAAATTAATAAAATTTTCAAATATAAATACATTTAAAATTTTTTGCAAACCATTTGCAAACCAATGCATTTGGTTTTAGATAAAAAAAAAATAATTCAGTTTTGAAAAACCATTCTTTCTACAGTATTTGAGCAATTCAGATTCAGTTTGAGCACTTCAAATTCAAATACAACTTATTCAATATCAGTTTCTAATGGCACGTCTGTGTGTCTGTTCACACATTAATCAATTATTTAGTCAATAAATCAGACATATGTGTTTCTTGGTGGTGGCGTATTGTGTATTGGCTAGTAGAGCCTGTTACATGTTTGGACATGTGGATAAGTCCAGAGAAAAAATCAAGCAAAAGTGCATTTGATTGAACAGGATTCAGGATAAGACATGGCTGTTATTTGCAAGAAGTTGCTCATTGGTGATTACATCTTCTTTCTTTCGGGTTTGTGTCTGCTTTGTGTTACTATCACGTCAGCCTTGTGCTTGATATTTATGTAATTCCTTTGCCTCAAACAGATCAATACAACTGCTATTTGTCAGCGTTAGAAACATGAAAGATGAAAAAGCTACCTTGTCTCTGACCAAAATTGTATACAGCCAACGCCAAGCTTCTTTAAAAACAGAATGAAATAACTGGCTGACTACACATCGTACCCACGTGCCTTTATATGGTACTGTGTGGTGCTGCAAATGCCTGTTTAGACTAATATGTTACTGGCAGCTAATTGCAAATGAAGGCTTCTAATTCTTTGGACACAGCTCAGACAGAGACAGATTGAGTCCATCGAAATCCAAAACTAATATGTGATTCATGGAGGCTCTGTGCTGCATTGCCAAACAAATTATCACAGTCAAATTGTAGCCTTTTGTAACGCTGTCATATTGTGGTTAAAGCTACTTTATGCTTTTCATCACCACTTTAATTTTATCATGTCGCACAGAATCAGCACAAGAGCTTTGTCGGAAAAGTTTTAAAAAGCTAGAAGTATTCTTTAAGTGAACTCCTCAGACAAGTGCATCTGCTCTGGACCCGATTTAAAAGTGCATGATTTATTTATGCGAACATTCTTTAGCGGTGCACCAGTCCGCTGTGTGCACTAGCCAGAGTGGAGCTTCCATTAATTGTCCATCTGTTCCACCTCGACATTTCTCAGCAGAGCACCTTTGACTAATTCGAACTCCGTTTAGTCACCTCGGCGCGCATAAAGTCCCATTTCTGCCGGCGAATCACTCCTGCAAATGGGCTCAGGTAGAAAAGTAGAATGTTTTTTTTTTTTTTTTGTAGCACACAGCTGTGACGCTTTGAAGGTTTGCCCAGAAAAATCATCCAAATAGAGGCTGCCAGTTGATTCTTCCAGTCGGATTTTTATTAGAGACAACAAGCCTGACTCAGCGTTTCAATTAAGAACAAATCATAAACTGATGGATTGATAGGACTGACGTTAAAGTTGTAGTGAAATCAGTCAAGCTGCAGACGCCCAGTGACAAGAGAGTTTCCCAATTGTTAGCCTTGGCATATTGCTTACCACATTTGAGTGAGACAAGATGAATAGTAGAATCCCAACACATGTCAAAAAAAGATCCTATTCTTCATTGAATTCTTTATTAGATTTCCATTTCTAACTGCAGTGACAGTGACTCTGAAGTACTTTTACAACTACAGTAATAGACTCAGTGAAGTAAAGTTTCGACACTTTCACTAAACCCTTCAAATAACAGTGACTCAAAGGCTTCGAAGGAGACAAAAAGGAAGCAAAATCAAAATATTTGCTAGACTATTCTTATTGTCCATAAAAATAAATTAGATCCTCTACAGAAGTTAACTTTTCTCAAGCGTGTTGTTTGACTATTGTACCTTGACGTGTTTGAACTTCCTGCAGTCTTCCTCAAATGAGTCATGTACTGTTACTGAGCGTCCGTTTAATCAAGAACGCAGCTCAGAAAAAACATGCCCATTCACGTTCAAACAACAATGTTATGACACGACTCAGGTTCACACAAAGCTGCCCAAAACAATGTAGTACACATGCCAGATCAGTAGGGGGTGGGTTTCTGGTACTTCTGCTACCCCCTTTTCTGTAGATACGTTGCTTTGGCGTATTTTGACTATGACCTTTTCAGAGAGGATGGATTAAAAAGTTTGCGTTTCCGTGGAGTGAGAACACGCCTTTGTGGTTTCGGCAAAATGCGTTGTTGTGTATATAGCCTCTGAGACATACAAAACTGATCCCCTACACATCAGTCTGAGATTTTTGAGACACCTTTTCACTTTCAAAACTTTAGACTGCTTTTATTTCATAAATTAGTCCCCTTTGCATGCTCACCACAGACAAACCACACCAGGCTTGGAGACAGGAGATGGAAGAGGAGTTTAGGCAGACTGGACTTTGTTTTGTTTTACACTATTCCTACACAAACCTGACCTGTCCAGGGAAATAGTGCAGGGTTTGATTAAAGACACCAAACAGTGAATGCTCCCAACATGGACCAGTTTATAACACCTTTTAGATAACAAAAAATGGTTAGGAAGAGAACAAAGTTAAAAGGTAACAAAAGTAATGCTTAATATTCAAAAGTAATGATCCGTATTAAAAATATATATATTTCTGTTTTATCAGGCAATGTTGGAGAGCCTGGTCAGATACGATTTGTCTGCATGCTATGGGAACCTGTCTGCAATTAATATTGGTTAATGTTATATTTTTCTGGATGTGTGCAATAGGAACGAATGCAATGTGTGGTTGTCTGTTTTGTAAATTGTGTTCCTCGTGTCTGTATTTTATTGTAAAGCATTATATTATAGCATGAGTACAAGACAAATTTCCCCAAGGGGACAACAAAGTATATTGTACATTGTATAATTCAACAATTTCTTAACTTCTCTGATATCTGACTGATATTCCAGGTTTTCCAGGCTGTGTCAGAACCCCTGACGCTGTGGTGATTGACAAGTGCCAACTTTTACTGTTTATGCCTGTTTTTTGAAGCTTTGCAAAAGGTGGCTCTCCTTTGGGAAGTTAAACAAACCCCTGGCTATACATATTGAAAGGAGACTGTGCAGGCTGGTGGTGAGTGCCCTTATTAAAAATATTCCATGCTGGGAGCAAAGAAAGGTGCAGACCAGGCCCATGAAAGACTCCCCTCTCTCAATCTCTGCAGAGAATTCCAATTTTCCCCTCAGAGCCTGAGGTATCGCAGCAGGCCCGTGCCCTGCATCCGGCCTTCTGGGTACAGGCACAAAAAATGTCTCCAACTGTTCTGGTTTCAAACATGGTTTCTGAAGTCAATATAAGAGTAGCTTGTCAGTCACAACAGTCTGGAGAGTTCCTTCAAACAAATCCGAGCAAGTAAACAACCGTAACATTTTAAACTACCCACTAAAATGGAAATGGTTGTCCTGACGAGGACCAAATTAGAAATTCTAAAATTCAAGAGAGTCTGTCAGATTATTTTTGTAATAAGGTTCGTTAAAGTTTATTTACTTTCTTGCACCCCACTTAACAGCTCGCTTACACAATGAGTGAGCTAATGCACACAGTGAGCAAACATGAGCTAATGTCCATGGTGGGTTTGTAGGGTTTATCATTCGTCATCATTACTCTACATGCACAGTCAAGCAACACTTACAGAAATGTATTTTATTATGACAGTTGGACTAAGACGTTTTTTAAAGTCTAGGTTTAGTGAGACTAAACAACACAGTCATGCTGTGCAATCTTAGCTTTAGTATTTTTTTTTTATGATAATTTATTAATGTACATGCATGTAACATTGTATGATGACCGATTGTCATCGACTATGCAGTCGACAATTTGACCTCTATGAAAGGATAGCACCAATATTTAACTAAAGTCGTGATCCTGTCAAAGTTTGCAACCTATAAAAACAGATCTATAGTTATGACATGATTTTGCACTGTAATGAGAGATTCAGGTAATTATTGTAATTAAAGTATCTATTATGTTAAATTTGGGGTCAGGGCTAAACTATTAGGCATCATATAAACTAATTGAACAACACGCTTTGCCAAGGTACAAGCACATCTGAAGTTCAACCCATTCATTCCAATAAAACAAACATTACCTTACCAATGTACAGTGAAAAAAGGTCGGTTACTGTCTTCATCAGACAGAGCTAGCAGGATGAAGCAAAATTTAAGTGCAGAAGAATAATACAGACGTCTGTGCTGAGTTGTTCATAAAGTATATGTAATATTGCAAAAGTTGCCATCAAATGAATTTTTATTTTATTATGTGTGGTGATCTATGCTCGCATGGGCAATAACTCCTGTCATTTATTATCACAGCCCTGTTATTGGTACAATTTTTCCAATTCTTTTAGCAAAAAGAATAAAAAGAATGGCTTGTGCATGGTAATAACTGTGACATTTAGACAGAAAGCAGTGATGTGACCTATTGATCCCATGAGCAGTGTTTACAGAAACATGTGTGCATGCATGAACAGAAACTTTGCTTTTGAGTAAATCTGCATATATATATATATATATTTACACAGTATATATATGTGTGTTTGTGTGTTTTTTTATGAAATGATTTACGTATTTTATAGTATTCTATAGATTTTAATATACGCCCATGCTTCTACAGTTGCAGTGGCGTCTCATGTCTTTACCTTTCTTTGACGGGACAAGGGGAGGAATGGAAATGGGTTTAAATTCGGGCTCATCCTCGTAACACCTGTATTTGGTTTTACAATAGCATTTCATTTGTTAATGATGTGTCACCTTTAACAGGCATTGTGCATCTGTCTGATGTCTCTAGTACCTGGCAACTAATCCACACGGACTTCCATTTGCCAATACTGTCATTTCATTTCCTCCTGTTATTGTGTGCTTCCATATATTCTTTGTGTGGATTCTATTCACACATTTTTTTACCAGTGTTTTCTGTCAGAGCCAAACAATGACAGATTGAGTTGAATGGGAGTTTACCAGGCTGATAAATATAACTAGGGGAATCTGAAGTTGTTTATTCTATAAACTAAACTCAAGAGATTCAAGTGCACAGCTGTGTAGACTTGGTGGTGACGCATGTGGATAATGTATAACCTTTTGTGAAGCCCACTACATTGATATTTCCAGTAATATTCCATTCTGAAATGACTGCTGACTAACAGTTTATGCATATTAAGTAAGAATTACAATTCATTCTTAAGATTGTTGTATATAACATTCGGGTTAAGGATTACGTTGATTTGCTGTATCTAACTGCATTCCTTAAAAGACAAGGTCAAAAGGACAATCACACTTACTTTAGAATATGATGAAAGACTTAGACACCAGCAGGTTGAGGGGAAATAAATTATTCTAAGCCCACCCCTCTAGTCATGGACAAGACGTCTTCAACTAAGATTGTGAAAGGGTTTCACACAGAAATATCCTGCAGTTTTTCCATAAAAGTTTCACTTGTTTTTTTAATAAATTCCATTATACTGAATCACAGCTAAATATTTAGTAAAACAATCATGTCTGACAGGGTTAAATACAAGTATGCAGTTCTGTTAGAAGGGTTGGGTAATAAATCTATGGTTGCGTTATTTTACAACAATTCTTTTAGAAATAAACACTAAAGAGCACAAAAGGTCATGGTGACTGAGGTCATCATGGTGAGTCGTTTTTTTCCAGCCTTTATGGGAGTATTAGACCGTTGATATTTTGTCTTATTTCTGATTCTAGAAGACATCTCAAAGTTGATCCATGAGCTCAGCAAGAAGCAACACTGGCTTCAAATAACTGCAGCCATCTATGATTTACAAAGCTATTCTAATAATACATGCCAGACTGAGTTATTTGCACATCAAAATTGTGCTTTCTTTATGCAGAAAGTGTTCCAAGTATTGCCGCATTTACACATTGAGCATCTTGACAATATTTTAAGAAACACAACTTTTTGTCAACACTGTATGGACCTGATAGTTTTGCCAAGGGTACCACTGTTAAAAATGCAAACTGTGTCTTCATAAAATCTGAATTTGACTGTCAAGACTACAAACAAAAGTGTGTGTGCTGCGGAGGGATAATGCAGAGGATTAATGGGAGTTGTGTTGAGTTGCACTGGGCCCATGAAACATTTACAAACCGTGGTTGTGATGATACAGTACCTGTTCACTCCTCTGAGGTGTACCATACAGCTCCTCAAACCCGCCATGAATATTTCAGCATGCTAATTCCAGCAGCCCAGCGGATCATTTGAATTTTAAACAGGCCTCTCTTTACAAGTGGTGACAGGGAAAGAGATGACAATGGTAAAGACTGTTTTAAAAAAAGTGCAGCATACGAACACGGCGAGCTGAATATCCCAATAGTTGCTGTCACAAAAGAGTACTTGTCAAACAAGTTCTAGCAGCTGGAAGAAGAAGCAGTCTTGTTTTGTGTCAGGTGTCTGGAGAGTGACAAACCCGGACAAGCTCGCAATTTTGTCACTAACCAAATGTGTCCTCCTTGTTGTTGGACGAGAGCTGACAAGGAAAAAACTACGGTGGCCGAGACAGCTCAACACGCTGCAAATGAAGAAAGCACCAGCAAATAAAGAAAACATCTTCATCAGTTTGACAACACGCGCATTGCAAAAGTTCACAACACATACAAATACAAAAACGCGCTGCAAATTCAAAAACGCGCTGCAAATCCTCACAACACATACAAATACAAAAACGCGTTGCAAATTCAAAAACGCGCTGCAAATAACACAGACCACAACGGAAATGTTTTAAGGGGACTCCTTTGAGTGACGAACCCCTAATGGGACCTGCTTATTGTTTGCTCGTCTGTCGCGTTGTTGTCAGTGTTGTTGTCACTGACCTGAAAGGTGAGGGGTTTTTTTTACTTTTAGATCATGATCGTATAATTGCTCAGTCGTTTGGATATTGTTGGCCTAAATATATTGTTCGTCACTCAAATGAGTCCCCTTAAAACATTTCCGTTGTGGTCTGTGTTATTTGCAGCGCGTTTTTGTATTTGTATGTGTTGTGAGGATTTGCAGAGCGTTTTTGTATTTGCATGTGTTGTGAACTTTTGCAACGCGCGTGTTGTCAAACTGATGAAGATGTTTTCTTTATTTGCTGGTGCTTTCTTCATTTGCAGCGTGTTGAGCTGTCTCGGCCACCGTAAAAAACATCTTATAAAGTCTATTAAAAAAGCACAAAGCATACATACAGTCAGTGGCAGTTCCAGATAATTGTCACAGAACATTGCTTGTCTTTTCAGTCTTACAGGGCAGAAGAATAGGTTGTGGTGTGTCAGATGTCTGTGCTGTGACAATATGTGAATCCCGGACAAGCCCCCATTTTGTCAAAAAACGAATGTTCTGTGACAACGTAGGGACAATCAAACAATGTAGCCTGTGTCTGAGTCAAAATTGCTGCCACTGATTGTGTCCTGCCTGTTTCTTTGTGGATGCCACTATGAGCAAGAGGCAACAAGAAAAAAGGTTATTGTAAGGTCAATCAAGAATACAAAGGAAAACATGTAGTTAGGTGGAACTCTCAATTGTATTTAACAACTATATCTAATCAAACTTTTACCATTGACTTTGCACTTATTATGTTTTGTATGCTTTATATGCTTGTGGAACACGACACAACTGACTCAAATAAACAACCTTAGTGACGTGTCATTTATGAAGAGTGTCATATTAAACGTCCCACTGTGACTGATTCATCTGTTCTGCTGGAGCTGTGGTTTAGGTGCCATTACAGCAGCAGTGATGTAAGGCTTTCTACCCCCCCACTGTTTTTCCGGAGTCTGTGGTTTAATCCGACACTGTCAGGAGTCATCTTTTCACTGCAGAAACATCAAAGAGGCTGAGAGCGGATCTGTGTTCTCCTAGGTGCACATTATTCAAATGGGCAGAGTTCATATATCTCGTCACCGTGTGACATGGCGCTGTGAAGCCGGGGAATAGTGGATGAGTTTCTAGTGTCACTCACAGTGGCATCCAGAGGGAAACTTCATGGAGAAAAAAAGGACACAAGTATAGACGCAGTGCACAGATAACAAGTGTCTCTTGTGGTGTGTTTTTGGCTAAGCAACACACAGACTTACTAGAATGCACCTCTGGTCCTATTTCTCGTCATCCCATGTCTTCCTCTGTCAGTGATGTACACATAGCATTGCATACATTTACGAGACAATGAAAGTCCTAATTAAAATCCATAACTAAGTGAAGTGGAAGTTCATACACAGTTCACACCTAAATGTCTCACTGATTTTCTGTGATTTCAAAACAGCAGCAGAATTTTGAAAGGGCTTAGGGACATTAGCTGTGGCTACAGGAATATTTACATTCCAATACATTCAAATGTTTTAAAACTTCTTGGCACTTTCTGGAAGTTGCTAAGAGCAGCAGCAGGCCGGTGGTGCAGCCATATGCTGCTGTGGAAAACATTCAGTTTTTAACAAGGTTTTGACATTACAACATTACATTCTTTGAACATTCAGCTATGTACATTACCTATCATTTAGGGATGGACTATTTAATGCCCTATGTTCTGCTTGTGTTTAATGCAATATGGAGAATAAAGGAAATGTTTTAATTGAAGCGAAAGCTAAACAAGGCTTTTGTTGACCATTATTTAAGAGAATGGAGGGGAAGGAATGTTATTGTAATAAAAAGCCTTTACTGTTTCGCTTTTATTGGAAATAAATACATTATGGTATCATAGGGTTAAAACCAGGACAAGCCGCCACTTTGTTACAACGTAAAGGAAGATAAGCAACTAAATTAAAAGACACATGTGCAGATGAGAATTATTAAATCAGTAATGAGCTCTGCACATGAGTCTGTAGGTTGCATGTCAGTATGCAGCAAAAACAAAATTCAAGAGCCACTTAATAATAATAATGGATTGGTTTTATATAGCGCATTTTCAAGGCCTTTAAAGCGCTTTACAGAGTCCATTATTCATTCACTCCACAGTCACACACTGGTGGTGGAGACGTGGCAGCCATTTTGCGCCTACAGGCTCTACCAACCTCCAAACATTCTCACACATTCATACACATTCGTACACCAGAGCTGTGGCACTTCTTTATATTGGGCTGCTGTTTTATCCTTCAAGTATGTAAGTCCTACTCAAATTATTTTTCCAGTAAACTCTTGATCCATGAAAATCTATTTCCGTCTTTGACAAACAAACTCCTTTTAGAAGTAATTTTATACTTGGGCTTGTGTTTTGATAGCTTCTCTCTACGTGGGTCTTGTCTGTAGAAACAAAGTGTGGGGGGGGGAAAATCATCCTGTTTTCATTTCCATGCATTCTCTGAGGTTTTAGGGCATATCTGTATTGTTGAAGCGCCAACATTTCCTGCCTGGCAAAGCTATAAGGCCAGGCCTGAAGAAGCACAGGGTCGGACTTCAAAGGGAACTGGTACTGGGCCTGACCAGCAGCTGAATAATGTGCCGCTCCTTGGCAACACAGTACCGTGCCATTCTTTGTTTAGGTTTGAAGGCTGACCTCAAGGCAGGGGGATTCATGGAGGAATACCATCTATTTTTTCAGAAATACTTTAAATGCATTCCGCCCATAGAAAAAGTTTCACCAGCAATATCCCAACATTACTGAGAATTTGACAAAGCACCATAAATATCTCTTCTTGCATTTTTTAAAGACAATCTATAGTTTTTTTCCAAGTTAAAATTACTTCGGCAAGATCGGCGGGGAATAAAATAAATGATGAGGACAGTGGATTCCCCGTTAAGACGTGTCTGCAGCATACTGAGAATGTCGAGATTAAAACACGCTTTGATGAAAAATGGAATTATGAACATTGAAGGATGCCTCCCCTGAAAAAAGCCCTGCCTCCATGAGCCTTGAAGTAAATCCCCTGACATCTCCTGGTGTGATTTTTAATTATTTCTCAAGTTTTTCTCAAAAACATAGAAACTTTCACCTCACAGGATTTGGGGACGTTGAAATAACAGCAGTTCTAACTTCTTTATTGCACAAGGAACATCTGAATTTCTAAAGGTTTACCTAGCGATCTTTATACTGTTGGCCCTGAGGTGACATTAGGTGATTTTTGGGCTATAAACGTTATTTTGTTTATATTTGACAGTGTTCCTTTAGAAGTTAAGCGAGATAGACTTTTGTATTTGGGTCGATAGTGAACTACATTATATTTGAGTAAGGTATCATCTTATTTCTGGCATTTTTGAGCTGAAAGATTAATTTTAAATGTTTTTAGTGATAGCCAGATTCCTATTCAGCAAAGAATGTTAAATTGTTATAATTGGACAGTGGGTGTTTTGCAGAGTAAAAAGTGGGATCATGTGAACTCATCTACACAAAAAACATTTATAGACTATAGATGCACCAAAAGATTTCATGTCCAAGTAAAGGTGGGACAAAATAGACATCATTAATTCAATTCAACAAGATTGAATTATTAACAAATGGAAAATATATAAATGCAAAATAAGTGCAGTCCCATAAAGTGCAAAACATTATCCAAATTTACTTTGTTCTGTTTAATCTTGGACAAAACGTGTAAATGGTGTCTTACTATTCAAGGCAATTTATTTATTTTTACTAGAGAGCTTATAACCCCTTATGAAAGGAAACCGATACCAAAAGTACATAAATATTGTCTCTTGCTAGTGATGCTGGAGGAATCAAGCCTCCAAAAGAGTTTGACAGAAGTCCAACAAGTGCTTGTCTAGACTTGTACTGTGGCCTTACATTCCATCACTTCCCCACTTTTCAAAAATAGTAACATGTCTCATACCGCAAGAAAACTTATTCACATCAGTTGAAGTCAGACATCTTTAAGTTTTCTTCAAGAGCTTTGATGATTTTTATATCAACAGCAAACCTATTGTACAAATAAATCAAAACACTCAGCACATTAAAGACGTCTTTGTCCTGTTGTCAGACTCACATTACACCATTCCCTTCCTGTTCTGAAGTCTTTTGTGACAATAGCACTAGCATACGCCTCCATCCACTTTATGGCTCGCCTTTTGTTCCACATAAATCCTCCGTTCACATTAGACGCTGATGGTGCCTTTGTTTAAACTCTCATATTTGTTGAAATAAACACTTATTGACGTGCATAAAAGCTTGCAACAATGAAAATGTTGGACAAACAAACACTCCCTGCTTCTATTTAAACAGGACGCATTGTTGTCGGGTTAATAACAGCCGTATTGTAACATTGGCAGCCTTTTAAATCGAGCCCACTGGAGACATTTACATGTGTCGTAATGTCTGTATGATTTCGAGAAGTGAGAGAATTCAAGCGTCCAATGGGCTGTCAGCTCGCTTTTCCTTGACGAGGAAAAAAATCACATCATGGCCTGCTCAGATTGATTAGCTTCAGACTTGCGCTTTTGATTGGCAGCTTCAATTCGGCACCACTCAGCGGGGAACACAGAATCCGTGTGTCCGACTGCTGCCTTGATGGAGCTCAGCAGACCAGCAAAAAGTTGGCGGAAAAATTTAAAATGTATGCAGTTGCTCTGGGAAACTTGCTAAATGTTAAGCAAAGTTATGCAGCTCCAGATTGTTACCCAGTACATGCAATGTTCTCTTCCATAAGAAAGAGTGTAACTTTGGAAGTACATGGAAATTCCAAGAATTGAAGGCAATTAAAATGTCTTGCATCGGTGCATTTGTCATGTGAATATGTCACATCCTGCAGAGCCTCAGTTTAACGCTTTTCACTCGCAACACCAAGTGCAACGTCAACGTGACCCGGGTGTTGAAAGTATTTTTTTTAAAGAAAATATTATAAAATCTGCATGGTACAGTAGCGACAGTGCTACTGTAGGGTTCAACTCCTGGGCCGGACCTTTCTATGTGGAGTTTGTCTGTTTTCCATGTGCCTGGGTGGGTTTCTTCTTGGTACTTTGGTTTCCCCCACCAACATCAAAAACATGCTAAGTGCACCTACAGTGAATTTCCCCATGTGGATTGTAATAAATAAATAAAAATATTACTTATTATATTTATTATAACTTTCCCTCTATAGAACTGGCAATAAAATCCAGAGAGACAGATTGGTGTGGTTATTGTGGCCAGTCCAACGGAAGCAGTATCAAGAGACTTACAAAATGTAAATAATATAGAAACAAGATCAATGGTTATGTTTGGTTGATTGATTTGAACTAAATGAAAGTCCTAGTCAATCACTAAATCATCACAAAAAAATGGTCAGTCTGACCCGCTGTATATGCTGCTTAATAATAATGGCTTTATCAGATTTATAAAGCACTTTTAATGATATGCAAAGTGAGTGTTGGTTAGACCAGAAACCCTGAATTCTGATTAAAGGGACATGTGCAGGGGTTATTGTCCCAGGGCAGTTAGGGTGGAGGTTGTGGTGGAGTCCAGCTCCAATCCACAGAGAACAGACTAATTCTTTGTAAAGAATTGATTATAGGATGGCTGGTCAGACCAAATTACTTCAGATTCCAAACCATCTGTCTTTACCAACTCCTACCTCTACACTCTTTCATTCAAACTACTGATTACATGGTGTCATGTGCACATCTCCCTAATGACACCTCTGTTTGATTGATGACCCCACAGCACCACAAACCACAAAGTGAGCATTTAAACATGGGTGTGCAAAACAGGATCTCTTTTCATCGCTGTATGTATTGATTAAATTTAACATCAATTAACACCATTTGTTGTCCTTGGCAGTTCCATTTGTTTAGCATATAGAGCGTGCTTAGCCCAGCATATGTGTAGGCTCTGTTTATTCATTAGGCGCCTCCATAGCACCGAGGTCATGCCCTGCGCTAGATAAGGCCATCCTTGTGCCCTCTCCACAGCTTATTTGATTAATCAACATCAACTAGAGTGGCTTAGGGAGCCTAAAGGGAGAGCCCGGTAGATGACCTTTTCACTGTATATCTGAATGAGTCACTATCTGGTAACACGCAGATAAAAGCACTTTCCTGTTCTGCTTTGAATCCCCCATTACCGAGTCAAACGTCAGACAGTATGAGCATAATTCTATTACAGTGGCATTTGTCTGAACCTGGCCATGTGATTTCTCCAGGTAAAAAACACTTCCAGTTATAGACCAGGTAAAGAAAAGAGTGTTCTCTAGTTCCTGCTATTCACCATTCTTGGATAAATGGCAGCCGCACAAAGCATTTGCATGGTTAGGCAGAGAAGAGCCATTTATCTTAATCAGGACTAATATCACCATCAGGGAGATACGGGAGCTAGGGCTATCTATCACATTCCTCCCCGCTTTTCTTTGGGGCAAAAAATTACTTTCGATCAATCTCCACAAGCAGATAAGTCTACCACAGAGACCTGGGGCTTCATCACTTCAAAGTGGCGTATTTTTAGAGGAGTGCTACCAGGTCAAATTCCATTGGGGGGATAAGCTATTAGCTATTAAAGACCACACAGGCTGCCCTGAATATGAATGATCGCTCACCGTAATGATTCCCCAAACATCTCCTTTATTATTATACGGCCTCTTTCAAACTTACATTACTGATTTCAAGTATCTGAATGTGTGAATGACTAAGTCCTTACAATGACACTTGCCTCATCACACTTTTCATCCTTTATCAGTTAATTAGCGTTTGAGGCTTGTAAAATAATAGATAGCATACATTAGCTTGATGTATGCCAAAAAATTAATATTAAACAATCGTGCATGTTTTACTAAATTGAAAAAAAAAAACAGTAATATGTCAAAAGAGACTAACTTTTTTCACCAACATATTTAGATGTATGTCAGTGTAACCTAATGGGGAATGTTATTACTTGATTTAGTCATCAAAGAGCAAACATACAAGGGATAATAATGACTGGAGCTAAAACATTTTCAGCCTCGGTTAGGCATAGAAAGAGATCCTGGTTATTGGTGAAACATGGTAAGCTAACAGACAGTTATTAGGTTAAGTTATTTTAGGTTACTGTGGATGGGCAATAGTGTAACATCATGTTAATTTCTGTCGGAGGTTACTGTTTTTAAAGTATATTGTTGGATGTAATCCTTAATTGTACATAATAATTATTCTGCTGTACATCTGTTTAATATGTTTAATGCGTGAGAATGTTTAATTGAATGTCTATACAGCTTGGCCAGGACATCCTAGTCCCAACATTCTCACACAGTCATACACCAGTGCTGTGTCACTGGAGGCAAGGTGGGTTTAGAGCGGTTGTCCTATAACCGAAAGGTTGGTCGTTCCATACCCGCTCTCCTCCCAGTTCATACTGTCATTGTGTCCTTGGGCAAGACACTTAACCCACATTGCATCCAGGGGTGTTCCAGCTGTAACACTGGTGATTGGAAGCTTCATGTAAGTCGAGTTGATACTGTCCTGTTTTCAAGACCCTTGTTAAATGTACAAAATAAAATAGTTTGAACAGTCCATGGTCCAAGTGTCAAAATACAAAATTAACAAACCTAATATTTTTTTAAATTGACTTGTTACCTACATTTTTTAAATACATAGAGTGAATGAAAAACATTTTGGGGTTCTACAAAAGCAATGAAAACATGACTGCAGTGCCTCGGAGGATGTGACAGAGAGGTGCTTTGTATGCTCCTGTGAGCGCAGCTTCGACCCAAAGTGGTGAGCATAAAGCGGCCATCACATTTCCCCATCAATCGGCATCAAACGGCAGCCAGCGGAGCGGATGGCATATGTCAACACGGCGACGCTTCACTGTCCAGGTAAAGTGTCCGAGCGTCCGAGATGTTAGCTCACGTGTGTGCTTGACACTGCGCAGTGGCTTAGCAAACGCAGGCCGCTCCACCCGGCTCTGAGGATCCTCTCATCCCTCGTCACAATCAGTCCACCGCACACCCTCCGTAATCCTATTTGTTCAAATAAATAATGAAATAGCAGCAGTGCCACATGCAAGCACACAGAGGGTGGTAATTGGTACGTTTCAGGCTGGATCAGATGGGCTCTGTGGGAGGCTGGCTCGACTCCACTGTGACCTTGTGTGTGTTGGTAATTTTCCACAAGCTTAGTGGATCCACAGCAGGCAGGGACCCTCCATGGGGGCACAGGCATCAGAGCACCTACGAAAGTGTGCCAAGGCCATCAAAGTCAAGTTGGTGTGATAGAGACATATTACGGCTAAAAAAAGCAACACGGTCACAGAGAATATCCGTCACTATTTACCAGAACTCCCCAAGACACAACAAAATAATGATTCTGGAAACAAATAACTAACACATTACTCTTCATTATCTCAGACCTGGTGATTTAAGCATTTAAATAAATAGACAGGTGGGTAAGGGTCAGGGAGATTCTTAATAATACGACAAAAATATCTGTGGTGTTGGAAAAGTGACCTAAGAAGTGCTTTTATTAGGTGAGTGACAAGATACAAATCCCAGGAGATATGACACAAAATACAGTTCACAAGAACGAGACAAGATGTTTACACTATTTCTAGGCATGGCGTGTTGAAAGCTGTGATTGTTTGGTGTCTTTGCATAGAGCTTATGTTAGCTGCAGTGTACACCATTGTTTTCTTACAGTGTTTACATATTGGTTCTGTCTTGTCTTTTTTTTGCAACAATTTGAAAGAGGCATGAATACTAATTTCACCCTCAGACTCCCTGCTGATACCCCCAGACAGCTATCCACCCTGACCAGAAATCTTGTTATGTATTGATCTCGTGAGATCTTGTGGCACGACATCTGGTCACATTCCTTGTTATGCACAGCTTCGTTAGGCAGTGCATTTAGCTGGATTAGGCTGTTTAATCGGAACTCTGTTTTTGTCTGAGTTTACATGCACCAGAGAGAATCCAACTATTGATGTAATAAAGTAAGCCACTTTACTGTGTAATCATTCAGTTATTTATGAACAGAAACATAAAAAGTCTGACTTTCTGAGTTGAAAACATGTGAACACAAAAACAACAAAAAAAGAAAAATGACTTCCCTAAATCTCAAACTGCACCATAAATGATTACAAGACTACTATAAAGACAGTCTTTTCTTTGAATTTTTTTTATATAAGAACAAAACAACAAACAAACAAGATAGCTAGTAACAGAGTGACCTGAAGTAAAATGTGAAGTTGCCGGTCTAAATCATGTATTTCTTTTAACAATGGTCTTTGTAATGCTGTGCTAGTGTTCTGGCTCTTCTTGATATAAATTACATTATCTGGGTATCTTTAGTTACACTAAGAAAATATCAAAATACTTTCATTTCAGTTAGACTTTATTCATGTTTACATGTAATTAAAAAGGTGTGCATATGCAATAACTTTTCCAGTAACCTCAACCTCTCATAAAAGAAACAATTAGGGGGTGGGGGGTTGGGGTCGAATGAAGTTGTCCCATTTTTAAACCCCTAATGGGAAGTAACAGCGGATTTACTGAAGCAAGCTGGTTAAGAGTCAACTCCAGTGTACAAACAAAATATCTTAGCATTACAGAAAGTTAATGATATGTTAGATGTGCACATACACAGCTTTATGAAGCTCAAATAGCTGGTTTATTTGGGTTAGTTTTCATTTTACATAGGACTTCTCTGCCCCATTGTGTGCCTTGTATGTTACCCATGTTATAACTTAATGGGCTGGCCTTTTTGCTTTCCTTCCACCTGCTTAATCTAAATGGGACACAGGACTGACTGGGACAGGAAATGGATGAGAAATTACGGCAAACATCATCAAAAGGACCTTTAAAGAGATACTGGGTGAGATACTGGGTTAAGAAAAAGACCCTACACACAAGACCAACAAGGGAAGATGACATGACAGCCATTAGCCAAGTGCAGAGCTGTAAAGCCAGTGTTATGTCCTCTGTTGTGCTCTGGTGCACTGTAATGCGCCATGTTCAATTTGTTTATGTGCGATGGATCAGTGCGCTACAAGGACTTATGAGGAGGGGAAAAAAAGACTTCCTCCAACTGACGACCTTCGCTTTTCTGCAGATTAACCTGTAAAGCCAGACCTTCCAGTTACACAATTAATGTTTATCCTGTCCTACCAGACTGTGATTGCCCCTTAATCCCATTATCCTTGACAAAATATAGCATTATCTGGAATATTCCGGCCATGCTCCTGACCAATCAAGCTGTAGGTCAAGCTTTGTTCATCACAGCAGCAATTTATTGTGTTCGACGCCGGCTACGACATCATTTTGCAAGAAAAAATATTACGGCAAGCTTGGTTTTCCCTATTGGTGCAAATGGCAGGTCATTTAGAGAAGTTATGGCCCGTTGTTGTCACTAAGGTGTGATTGCCCTCACTCTTATGGCCCATCTCTCTTTATTGTGCAGACATCAGGCAGAGTCAGGGAAGGGTCAAGCAATGAAACGCCGTGACGGAGCGGATATGACGGATCTACTGCCACTGGTTACGTCAATGAACACTTCAGCCGCACACTTCTTTAAAATGAGATGTCTAGCTCTGTAAAGTAGCTGTGCTTAGCTTTATAGTGCCACTGTAAATTCGGCTATGTTTCAGTGTGGCAGCCAAGTTAGTGCACTCATGATTTATTTGTACAATTTAACTGCACCATGTAAGGGCAAAACAATTCCTTGAAGGCGTTAAAATGACAAAGACGTTTTGTGTAAATGACTTCCAGTTGAAGATCTTGTGGTTTGGTGAACATTTCAGTGTATCAAAGTTGTCAATATTTTTTGGTTATGTTTCGCGGTTGGAAATTGAGAGAATAGAAGAGTTAAGTGAGATTGGAAACATGACCCTTGTGTGGTTTTCACTTTCTGTATACGCCCCACGTCAAAAATGACTCAAATCCTCCAAAGAAATGACGCTTCCTAGAATTTTAAATTCAAAATCAAGGCATTATAATGGTGCATTATAATGGTGCATTCATGTGGTCCTCCAGAACTCCGGAAAACATTTTTCCGAGTTGGAAAATGCACATGAACACCCGCTAAAGTCGAAACAATAGCGGGGAAACTCGGGTGGGTCTGGGTTGTCCGAGATTACGAGTTGACGTTATTTGCATCATCAACATGGCAAAGGAAATCAAAAAACTGTTTTGTGTTATTAACTTATCTGTCCTTATAGGCTTATTTAGACTATATACACAGGTATTTATTTATTTACGTTTGTTATTTTAACATTATGTTAATTGTGTTTTTAATAAGCTACCTTTTCTTGAACCGCTTCCAATAGGCTAATAATTGCTAACTACTTTGACTGTATTAGCACAGTGTCCACTTTTCTTGTTTTTATGATTTTGAAAGTTCCAACTTTCCTGAAATGAAAACACTTGAACACACTGAAGTCGGTAGACCAACTTCCTAACAGGGATAATCCGAGTTCTTAAGGACCACTTGAATGCACCAAAATAATAATAATCTTTATTTTTATATAGCACTTTTCCACCTACTGTAGTAGGCACTCAAAGCGCTTTACACACATTAAACTATTACAGAACTTCACTGGAGGCAGTGTAGGTTAAGTGTCTTGCCCAAGGACACAACGACAGTATGTGAGGGAGAGCGGGATGTTATGATGTTATGATGTTTTGAGCGGGGATCAATCCGCCCACCTCCGGTCGAAGGACGGCCGCTCTACCCACTGAGCTACTGCCGCCCAAAACAAAACTAGTTTCAATCAGACATTGTAGAAACAGTACACAACTCATTTTTAAGTTTTTTAGTGCCATTGGGTTATTTTTAGTTAATTTGGTCTATTTTCAATGCTTCTCAGTAAAAAAAATTGGTGTGTTTTTTTGTAAAAAAAAACACACCAATAAAAAAAACACTAAAAGACTAAATTCAAGTTAAAACCGTGACAAGGCCCTGGGAGAAACCAGAACTAAACACAAAACACCACAAGAACCAAAAATATTCCAAAACCCAAACACTAAAACAGGACAAAAAACAATTACAGAAAAACTAAAACAGAGAATCACAGCTATCACAGACCAATCCAGAGTTGGGTCAAAAATACCCAAAGAACAATAGTTTTGTAAAAAATATATAAACAAATGTGGTGTCTCACTTTTTCTGATCTTTGGGACGCTTTAGGGAAAGTCACCAAGCTTCAAGCTTTAAAAACAAACTAACATTTTTTTCTGGTCTTAAATGTGGCGGCCAACAACACAAAGATTAACCAAGCATAGTTGAAATAAATAAACCAGGATGAGATGGGAGGGTTGGCCTGAACACGCATGGCTCTACTGAACGCCATTCAAAAATATGACATCAATAGTTAAACTTTTTTAATATTGTAGTTTGTATTGCTATTGGCTAACCCTTAATTTATTTTTTACTTCCCCTCCCTGTTTGGCTATGCAGAATTCATGATTAACATACTTCACCCTTTTTCCCGTTATTCTAATCAGGGGTGCTTTTTTTGTGGTATTTTCTAAATGTAGCTTAGCTGCATTTGTGCATTTCTAAATCATTTCAGTATTTCCTCAACACTATATAACATTTTAGAGGACTAACAGGCCCTAAATTAGTTAGGGGCCTACTAAATAAGTAGGCCCCTCATTAAATTCCATAAATAGAATAAATGTAATATTGCAAGTGGGCGTGGCAAAAAAGGAAAGAGGGAAAAGGAGATGGTAAGGTATGGGACAGCATTTAAACAAGTGGATGGTGAAATTGAAAAGGCAAGATTTAAAGTGAGATGTCTGTGTTTGGAGGCTTGCAATATTCATGTTAACAGACTAGCTAGCGCGTTTGCTAACAGTGGGAATGTAGCAGCCAAATGGGGTTTAAAGTACAATAAATTACAATAATTTGGAAAACAATTAATTCACACTGTAAAGTTCATAGTGTTCCGAAAGGGGATTCTTACCTGGGTACCCGGTGTGAAAAGGTTTATCCTTACCAGCTGAGCTATTCATTATTCAGAAATAAAAAAAAAAAAAAAACTTTATTATTTACTGCCCATACATAATGATGTCCAGCTCACGTATTTTTTTGTGTGTGGGGGCTTTGTCTACATTGTTCCCTCTAGCAATGGGTAGTCAAGCCCCTGATCCTAATGCTAATTTAAGCCAAGTTATTGTGTCATTATCACAAAAAGCACATTTACCTTTTTACCACACAGATAAAAACTCTACAGCACACAGAAGACACATGCTGTGGGTAAAGGTGTAAGGAAGTGTTGGAATTTTCCATCCCGGCATAAAATCTATAGAATTCATCAAGTTGAGAGAGACATTATTAGGATCTGATCAGACCATGCTTCCTTTCTTGTGTTGGTGAGGAAAATGATTTCTAGAAATTACTTGTTATGTCTTAGCCAGCGGTGCACTATCCCTCCGAGAATGTGTTAGCGAGGAGCAATTGTGTCTTGTGGTTTTATTAGATTTCTAATTCCATCACTCAGACAGAAGAGCACGGTGCAATCTGGAGAGAAAAAAAGAAACTTGGGCAAGAATGAAACTGCAATCTTTGTACCGTTAAGGACACTATTTAAGATGCTGACTTGAAAATCAATAAACATTGGTTTGACTTGAGCTTGTCATGAAATATAGACTTGGCTTGTCAATGTGAGTTCAGTGTTCTCAAATCCCCATGGGTCCAAACCAGAAATGGTGATTCATAGCTGCGTTTTACTTCTTATTCCTTGTCAAAGCTGGGTTTTCCACTATAATCAATCATTCATCACTTCTTTGTTGTTTTCAAGGACCAAGAATTTCACCAGAATTGCTGGGCTAGCAGCAAATCCGTTTTATTGTTAGGAATCAAATGTAACCTGTCACATGAAAGAATTGAGTGGTTTTAGCGTGCAGACAACCATGGCCATGTTCAACAAGAAAGGTTGTAATGGGCTGTGAATCTGTGGCTTTAGAAGAGATTGTCCTGAAATTGCTTTGAAAGATATCATAGTAACTTTTTTAGCACTGACGTTGTACACACAGTAAAAGGAACTACAGCTACAATTATGTGGCTATGCTGTAGATTAGTGGAGTCCAAACCAAGAAGTGAGATTTTTCTACTAATTCTAGCCTAACATTAAGTCTTATTTCTATTAATAGGTATGCTTCAAATTGGGTCAGTACAGCACAGTTTTCTTCAGGTAACCCCTAGAGGTTTATTTAGTTGCATTTGAAATTATTCACAATATTAAGATTTTCAAATTGCAAAGGCCGCCAGGGTTCTCCCCGGGCTCGGGTGGGTTTCCTCTGAGTAATCCAGTTTTCCCCAACAAAATCAAAAACATGCTGGGCTGCCAACTGGGAATTTCCCCACAGGGATAATAATGGCTAAAAAGAAAATAATTATTATTAGTCATGTGACATATTTTGTAAAAAAATGCAGCTATAGTTGCCACGAGGCTGTGTTGACTCTTTAGCAGCTCTGTTTGAGAGATGTGTTATTCCTGAACATGAGCATTCTGCAGGGCTGGATATAGGTTTGTGGGGGCCCATGGGCTACAAACATACTTAGGGCCCCCTTTAGGGAGGTCTGGGGGCCCCCAAAGATAATTACCATCAGAGAAGTATAAAATACGCCAGCAGAAATCAGAACAAAGTTTAAATTCTCTGCCCACAATCAAAATCAATTTCTGTGATTTAAATAGTTAAAAGAAAATATGTTTATTGTATAATTTCATACATCATCTAATTTCTTAGTAAAAAAGTTGGCAAGGTCTATATGTTATTGTCATTTATTGTGAACAACTTTGTAACTGCTGTTTGCGCTATATAAATATAGATTATTATTACATAATTATAACTAGAAACATACATTTATTAAGCTAAGTGTCATCATATTTATTGATTGTGTAGGTCTAAAGGCAAAAAAAAATAAAGAAGAAAGAAAATAATCACTTATTGGTTGCTAAGAAATCGAAAATAGATTTTTTCCCAAAATGGTTCGGGCCTAGTTTCCACTGCAAAATTTGGAGAGCGAATGGCCATTTCCACTACAATAAACTGAAACCGTACAAGCCAGTTTTCCTATGTCAACCTAATCATACATGAATAGCAGAGTTTAGTCCGTAATACTTCTTCCACTTGTACAACAGTATAGCATAAACATGTTCTACTGCTGGCAGTTTCTAGGAGAATGAATAGCTTCTAAAGTAAACGTTCATATTTTAGACACATTGCCATTAATTGCACACAGTTTAATCTACACCTTTCATTTTGTTTCTACCCGGAATCACGGAGTGGATCAGTGGCATCACAACGTTACCTTCTCGTTCAGTTAACTCTGAGTTTCTCTGTCAAGCGTTGGGCGTGTTCATGTGAACCAGTCAGCATTAAACGACCAAATGACCAATCACAACGACTGGTCAAAGCACGGTTAACATGAAACGAAACTAATCTCATTTGCAAAATAAACAGCACCATCGACCAAGTCCTACAACCAGAAAAATCCATGGAGTCTACTGTTTAAAGTTTAAATCTTTTCCACTATTCAAGGGATCTTAATAAAATGTAGATAATAAAAAAAATCTCAACAACAAATTAAGTGTATAAACTTTTAGGCGATGCTTGCTGTACATTCACACTTCTTTTGTAGATATGGTGTGAAAAAAAACAATCTATTTTTCTTTCTTTGTTTGGACTATTGTTGTCTGTGCAAAAATAAAACACTTTAAACAATTTAAAATGAAAGTTATTACAGCCGGTGTCATCATCTGGAGCCATTAGTGAGGCTATTTGATGAGCGTTAACATGGAGAGTGCTCATGGACAAAAGCCACACAGACAATCTCCATTATAGTATAGAGTGAATGAGAGTGAAGATGTTGCAATGAAGTATTTGGGACCGCAGCACATACACACAGCTCGGACTGCATGAGTGTGTGTGGTTGATTTAGCCATGCAGCACCACCACCGAAGCTTCATGCTCCACTGGTTGGCAATAGGCCCCCACACTGCCGAGCCAGCCCAATGTGAACAGAGCTGTGAACAGAGCTCTGCACACTGCAAGGCCAGAGATAAGCATCCAGACCCAGGAAATGGAGAAGCAGAAATGTTTTTTCCAGAAAGGTTTGTATTTGACGCTTGATTGCCACAATCTATTCAAGCCCATCTGCCTCATTAACATTGTCACATTCACTTTTGCTTAAGCAGTGAAATTACTTTTGCATTGAAAGGACACATTTTTCACACCTTTTTTAGGGCCAACATTTAGGGATGCTGTTACAACGTGAAGGTTCTCCTTCCATAATGTACATTTAGGACATTAGGTCAATTATTTGTAGCCCAGGCTATGTAAAAACATAACTTATATTTATTTTGGTATATCACAGTAGCAGTCTGAGCATCACATTTCATCCAATGCTACCAACAGAAAACCTGGGACTGGCACTTTATTAGTTTTCATTTACATGTGGAGTTCCATTGCCATCTATTGCCAATTCACAAAATCTTCAGTCCTTTAAAAGCTTTTCCAGTACCTCACAGTTAAGGTTAACATCATAAAACCCCTTCCCCCCACCACCATTTAAAGCAAAAATCGCTGAAAAGAAATATCCACAATTGCTATATATTCTTAAATACTCCCAATATCTGCATGAGTTAGACCTTCCCATAGAGAAAACCTTTTAAATTTACAAAGTCTGTTTGCCATAACGAAATCCAGCAAAGCTCCATAGGACATGGTTCCTAAACACATACCGTCTGGTCTGGTGGAATTTCCATCAGAGATTGCTGTAAACTGATTCTAGTTTAGTGAGGAGACAAAGCTTTGTGAATCCACTGATATAAAGCTATAATGAGATTGTTATGGAGAGAAGCTTACCATAAAACAGATTTAACACAATATAACTAGAACATTGGTGTCAAAGGTTTACAAATTTAAATATACCCCACATATTTTCTTATAACTACTAAGTTAAATGCAAACCATCTCAAACAAAACAAAATCCAAATAAACTATGTTATGGTAAAACAAGCAAAATTCTGTTAGTGTGCCTATTGTTTATTAGATAGATGCCAAAAGCCAAAACACTTTAAAAAATACATCACTTTTGATTTTTGAGCTTTTCACTCAAAACAAGTCCAAAGCACTTTGAACCTCAGCATTAAATTTAAGCATCTTCTAAGGATTTCATGCATCTGTGGGGAACCTAGGTTTCTCTGTGGTACAACACACAAATGTCTTTTTCTTTTTACCTCTCCAGTGATATTCTATCATAGTTCATAATATCTGAAAGTGAAAATATTACATATAGTTCCAAATTCCGTCTCGAGCACATAGAAACTCCTCCTGAGCCCGTTGTCAATCCAGCTGCGCAAGAGTGCCCTCGGAGAGCGTGCTCGTTTCAATATTTATTGAAATGTTATCAAAACCACTCAGAGCGACTCAAAGCAATCAATGATGTTTAGGCAGCGTGCGGCAGAGGCAGGTCTCACCGCTCTCCGCTTTCCATTGTTTGTCTTCATGCCATTCAGCCTTTTGCCTCAGAAAAGAAGCCACGCAGTTGCACTTCTGTAATTCCTCGCTCAAAGACACACTTTACTTCAGATTGCACGGCTACATTGGTTTCTAATTGACGCAGCAGACACTTTGCATGACGGAAATGCAGCCACTATAGCAGCGAAGGTCTCATAGCAGGGTTCCTATATACTTTCAACAGCATTTGCCTGTACCAGCTAATTATACCTCATAGCATTTAACCAGCCCAAGTAAACCATCTAACAGTGAAAAGCAGGCTGCAACACAGCACATAAAAGTAATACAAGGCTTTATAAATGATGAATGAAGTAGGCGCCGGAGAACAGTATTCATGTGAGAAAGGAAACAGGAGCACTTAGTCCCAGCGTCGAGATCGAAGTCAATCACAACGGCCCGTCTTTAATCTTCTCTACCTCACGTGCTGCTTTTATGAAGGCCAAGACAGGAGAATGGTTTTGCCTTTTGAGCTTAAGTGGTCTGAGAGAAGCGGATTAAAAAATCATGAGATAAAC
The DNA here is from genome assembly GCA_024349245.1 of Neodontobutis hainanensis. NCBI lineage: Eukaryota > Metazoa > Chordata > Actinopteri > Gobiiformes > Odontobutidae > Neodontobutis > Neodontobutis hainanensis. The sequence goes on from JALDNG010000034.1 coordinate 690,953, forward strand.
AACGGAAAACAGAGCTGTGGAGAGCACAGGCCAGGTCACGCCAACCCGATACATCAGCACTATTTTCTCTGTATGATTTAGTTTTTTTAGTGCATAGACAAATCACTGGTGTAGGGTGATGTAGGAATGCATTATTCAAGTACCACAGTCACACAGTCAAACCCATGCAACCTTTATGCATGAGAAGTTAATTTTCTATGAATGATTTTATTTAGAAACTGAATGGAAGAAATAAAACTTCAACTCAACTCTACAATGGCCAATATACCATATCTTTCCCAAGATCTTGCTACAATTTGTTTCTTTGTTAGGCCTGCCCAAAAGGTTTGATGTCTTCTGGTCTTTGTCTTTTTTATTCAATTGCTGTGGAGGATGGCAGAGTTAAAACATGTAAGAATCTGACTAAACAGCAATGGAAAATGTTTGGTCAGCCTTTGTTTGTGGTCAGCAGGAGAATAAGATAAATGCACATGACTGCAAACCCTTAACAATAGTCTTCGTCAAGCTCCATGGAACCAAGGTGATTGGACCTAATCAAACCACCAACAAAAGCGTTTTTTCCACCCCCGATAAATCAAATGTAATCTAAAGAGACCAAAGTAATTTTGGAATAGAAGATAAAAAGAAATGGGATGGCTGCCCAGTCTAGTTGAAGGTTATTATCAGATGTCGAGTATTTTTGCTCAGTTCGTAAAAACTGTCCTTAGAGCTGGATGTCCTTTCTGGAATTCTTTAGCAGTTTATTGACCATCAAAAGTGGAGTCAGTTGAACACTCTAGACACTGTAACAGCGTTGAGCATTCAAGTTGGGATATAACTCTGTAGGAATAAGACTAGGAAGCCTTGGATATTTCAGTACGGATCCATAAGGAAAGATGTTAAGTGACATAAGGCTTGGAGTTGAGTTATCTGTGATCTGAATCAATTGTCAGCATTGTACAACGTTAACCTAAAGGGACCTATGAAAAGCAAAGTCCCCACTTCTAAGTTAGCACTGATTCTTTTAAAACAACTTTTGTGTTCATGTGGGACTGTTACATTATGAATTTATTTTTGAAACATCAGACATGTGGTTAATTTGTGTTCATTTGGCGAAATGTTTTCTGACAAGATGATAACTTCAACTCAAAGAGTGTGGGCACACTGTGCTGATGAAAGTTGAGTTATTGTTCCTATGTCAAGTGGCTATTAAAACAAACTTTCAGTTATTTATTCAAATTATTACTATTTTGTGAATTTTCTAGTAAAGGTAAAAGATAATGAAACCCTGAAGAAATACATTAGAATATAACATGAACTGTGTATTTTTCACTAGCCATTGAGCCATCTTTCTTACTCTAAATAATGACTCCACATCTCTTGCAGCTGGGTTTTATCACTGTCTGTGGCTGCTGTTGCTGGTGGAATTGGTCTCTTATGATGGATTTCCTCCTGTATGAGTCTTGAACGTACTACTGTATAGTGTAGTGCAAACAGAGAAACATCTCAAATTCACTGGTCTTTCTGCAAAACACAGTGATCTCAACTACTGGCTTCAATCTGGCTCTATTACTACAAGGGCAACACATAAAGAGAACTGGAGCTAATTTGAAACAGCTGCACTTATCCCGCACATATATTATTCTATTTCCTCTGTGTAATGGATTGTAACGGAGGCCGAACTTAAAAATGACTAGCTTTGCCCAGACCAGAGTCTGCACATTAACCCAAAGCATGGTGTTGATACTGGGATAATGACGCAATATTCCTATTCTGCTCCATTACAGCAGCACTGAGAAATGGAGCTCACGTTTTAAAGAAAAAAGTCGGCTTCACTGTTGCAAAGACAAGTCAAAGCACTAAGATGCTTTTGACTAAGTCTAGGAAAAGCTACAATATAAAATCATGGAACAAAGCTCAGGTTAACTTTTACCAGCACAGATAATTAACTCTGGGTTAAGAATGCCTATCAGTCACTGGAGTCTCGCTGCAACGAAGGAGTGCAGGAGCGGAAGGGTGTACACTACCGTTCAGACTTAGTTATTGGGTACTAAATATTAGTTTTGTTATGCTGAAACAGCCCTGTCAGATTATATAGTGGGATTAATCTTTGTGCTGGTTGACAATAATATTTTAGAAGGTATTCAAAATCTCCTTGTGCTACTTTGGCTTCCTCCTGCCGTCCAAAATATACATATGTGCAGGTGAATGTCAAAAGCCCATTGTGAATGTGAGGGTTAGTTGCAAAGTGTTAGGCCTGTAATAACTGATAATTGGACAAGGGTGTACCCTGTCCCTTGCCTCCACTGAGGTACTTTTTGGGTATGACCTCTACCTTCCAATTTAAATATGAAAGAACAAAAATGCTATGACTGTCAAAGAGTCTAAAGAAAAGACAAAGAATGTACAAGAAGAATTTGGAAGACACAGGCCATTGACCAAACTGAAATATAGTGATTTTGGTGCCCTGTAAGGCTGGTGAAATGTTACTTTTGCCCATTTGGTTCTAAGGCTTTGATATTTTTAAATCACAACCCCAACAGTCAACAGTATTTTGGGGCTGTGGCAAGTGAAGAGACTAAACCGTGCTTACTGGCCCGTTCAGAGCTGAGTGCACCTGAATGCCTCCGGAACGCTTCAGGCATTCTCTGGCCATTACGCCGATCCAGGTGTGCACGGAGCCGTACTGTCCTTTGAGCAGTGAGACAAGGTCCTTCATATCGAAAAAAGGACAAACACTGTGTATCCATCTGGTTCCTCACCTTTTAACTCATCATCCTGCCAAAAAAAACAGATTCAGCTGGATGTCAGCCAGGCGTAGGTCACACTATTATACCAGTCTAAGCATCTACAAAAATGTCTCCTTCACATTCAGTGTAACCCTCAACACTTATGGATTTCTTTAGAGCGGTATATAATACATTTCCTGCAGAGGTCAAGCCAGAACAGGGATATCATTTTTTTCTTATTTGTCTTTCATCTTTTTCTAGGATTTACAGTAACTAACTAAAACACACACACACCCGCACACATACAAAAACAGTAAATTGACACTGGATTATATAAGTAGTCCTTTGCTTATCCAACAAAAGACATGGATTCCTTAACCAATCGGCTGAACAAGTTAGTAGCTGCTGCAAAAGAATACTGCTGTCAAATGTTGCATACTTCTAAACAAGCAGGCTCTTCATTTGATCAGTAGTGTATTGATCTTTGTTTTGAAGATTCCACATTTTGTTTTATATTTTAAAACAAAAATAAATAAAAAAGTTTCTGGATATCTCTGTGATGGACCAGATTGTTGCGAGCTGTTTCTTGGTAGATCACTGAAATTTGCGTGTTTGGCTGTCAATGGCGTTACATAAAACGAGTGACTTATTGTTGGATTAGACAATGAAATTGATTGTTATAATAGGCACGGTTTGCCTCTGCCCTACATCAGAAACCCCACGTTTTAAAATTTTACTTTCAAATGGCAATACTTTAGTTAGGATAAATGATTACACAGAAAAGACAAATCTTCCATGACTTTGAATCTGGTCAACTACACACCAAGTATGTTGGCCTGTTTCAATCATCAAGGGTGGTTAAGGCCTAACACTTTGATACTGGTTTAAAAAAATGAGGTCTCCTACAGGTATAACTGGTAAACTTTCCCTGGTAAATACAGCTGAGTGCGAATGGTTGTCTGTCAGTGTTAGCCTCATGTTTAACTTCAGCTGTCTACGGTTTACCCTGCCTCACGTTTAAACAGTTGGGTTAGTCTCAAGCCCCTTGAGCGCTATAAAGTTTATTTGTATGTTATGAGATGTTTCAAGCGGGGATCAAAACACCCACCCGCCGGTTGAAGGACAGCAGCTCTACCCACTGAGCTACTGCCGACCTGTCAAACCTATCGAGATTTTCTTGGAATGTTTTTGTCTGTCATTGACTGGTTGGCTCTAATGCCAACAAAGATTTATGTGAATCTTTAACTGAATTATCCAATAACACCCTGGGAGTTAAAAGAAAACTGTTCAATATACAAATATTTACCTATGGACCTGGCAACCTTGGAAGTATAATACATCTTCAGAAAAGAGTCATGCCAAAAGTATATGTGTGCATCTCATTGATTTCCTCCATCCAGACAGGCTGTGTATGAACACGCCAATGATCTCACAGGACACCAAGCAGATGGCGAAACCACAAAGTGTCAGCAGTTTCCCCACAGCAACCTGAGAGACTCTCTATGGTCAAATGAAATACGAGACTTAGCAGGCACCTTCAAACTCTATTTATCTTGCTTTTCGCCAAAGTGTTTCTTTATGTTTTTGAAGGAAACTGTGAAAAAACAGCTTTTTTCTGGAATTGGAAAATCCAAAAAACTGTCATAACACTGCAAAGTCAGACAGTATGATTCAGATTGTTCAGATGGTTTCAGTCTAACGTTACATTTCCGAGTTATCATTACACAAAACATTCAAAGAGCTCTTGTTACGCCTGATAAAAGCTTCTGGAAAAAATAAACGCTGTAAAGTATACAGCCGTAATGCATGAGAGATGTTGTTCCGATGCATGCTTGATGCAGTCACTGGTAGAAAATGGTGTGTAGAGGGATTGTCTTCTCACCGGACCATCGATTATCTCCTACTCCAATTCCATCCTGTCTCCAATATCCCAGTGAAAAAAAAAGGTGGCCGCTGTCGACATCCATCACAAGCAGAAACTGTACTGTTGGACACGTAACAATTGTTTACTGTTTTTCAGCTTAACTTTCTCCTTGACTCATTAATCTCTAAGACAATCCATGGCATTGGCAGGTGAACATTATTTGCCAAAATGATTGCTCTGATCTGAGCGCCCAGCATCAGCTGTAATTACGAAGATGGGATTTCAACAGGCAGCATGATTAATGGCTATTTGACTTTGTTTGTCTTGGAGTGCTGTTGGCTCGCAGGGGCTACCTGTCACTGAGGTGTTCTATTTCCTTTCCTCAGCAACACACCTCCACCAAAACGTATTGAACAACCCTTTCATCACTTGTACAGAAAATCTTTGGGTAATAAAATTCCAAGGATTAAACATCCAAAGCCAACTTAATCTTCAACTTTGCCTAGCTTTTAACCTAAAAAAAATATTCTTACAGTTATTTGAATAGTTCCATTATATAAAATCCAATATACATTAAGTGACGCTACAGGAAGTATGAACTTATTAGATTAAGTTTAGTCTGGATTTTACTCGATAGAGCCACAAGAACAGAAACGCCAAAAGTTGTAATTAACAATCTTATCTTAAGCTACAACTTGTTTCTTTAGATGTAGTTGTTTAGTAAAGCTGTCACTGACTTATGGCCTTTATGTTTGTGCAGTTCTATGGGACTGCCAGCTACTAATCATGATGTTCTGTAAAACTAACTTAAGTAAAATAAGAAGGCTGTTCTTTTCTAATTTATTTTTTCATATTATTTTATTTGAAACACAAAGCCAACCTGACGTTAGCTTTTGTTTAATGCCTGCAGATGTCACCTAACTTCACCTCTGTAGTGTCCATCGACTGCTGACTTTTTTCCTTTTGTTACAAATCATTACGCGGAGCAGCAGCGGGAGTTTGCGAGTGCCTGGATGTTCAGGTGCTTCTCTCTGGAGGAGCTTTTGTGCATCGATGAATACAGCTTCTGACCCTGTGTGACCCTAGCCGTTACTCCTTAAAAAACAAATCAATTGTGTTCCCATTCTGCCTCCACGAGCCGCAAGAAGTGGAAAATAGCGCTAACAGTGAATGCCAAGGGTTATTTGCAGTGCTACAGCAACACAATGGTAAATGTTTGTCTAAGTGGACAGCACAACGGATTCCTGAATGAATGAGTAATATGTTTGACGATGGAGACAAAAGCAGCATTTTCCACAATGCCCTAGAAAGCCTCTCGGAAAGTAACCTATCCATTAGCTGTTAAACAGGCTGTGGAACATTTTGTCTTTTTCAATGTATCTACACTCCAAAATGCATTCGCTCCTCAAATCAAAAACTGTAGTTAAAACCATTCACCTGCCAGAGCACTACCAGACAGCAGCAAATGCACAAACCTGCACAATCTCAAATCGGCCAACCATAATAGAACTTTTTTTTTTTTTCAGTTTTGCACCTCAGAGCCTTTCATTTTAGCGTGGCACTGCTCTTTCCAGATCAATTATTCTCTCTAAAATAAGTAAGAAAGCATGAAATATTAACGCAGAGGCAGAGCAGGGGTTGAAAGCTTCCCTAACGCGGGGGTGTTGTATCTGTTTTATTTTTCATGACAACAGAAGGACTGTGGCGAATAGGAAGTGCTGCAGCCGCTTGGGGCCTTTTGGGGAAGAGGGGCGGCCAATTTACTCAGCGGCCCCAACCTTCCATATGAAGAGCAGAGAGAGGTCCAAAAACCTGACCACATTATAGGCCCACTTCGAACTATTAGTTACACTGCCTCCTCTGCAGTGTCTAATTACAAAGTCCTCAGCTACTTTGTTGCCAGAAGTAGATGAAATAATTACAAAGTCAACTAAAATTGTTTAGAGTAAATACTAGAACTGGAAAAATATACATCTAAATCCACACTTTGTTGCAAAGCATAGGCTTATGGAAATAGTATAGATGTTAGCAGATATAGAGCATTATCCCATTAAGCACTTAGTGTTCAAAGTGGCTGGCAGTGGAAGGTCTTAACCTGGGATGTAGACATATGGACATTTTTTTTCAGCAAAACAATAAATAAAATTGTATTATTTATTTAGTTGTCAGAAGGTTTATAAAAAGTTTAGATTTTGTTTGTTTTTTGCTCTGACTTTTGTTTAACTTTTCCATGTCTTCCAAAGCTTTTGTTCAAAATGTTTTCTTCTTTTTAATAAAATACTTTAGATGGTGATTAAAAAAAGTCATATTATGTGTGTTTTAGCCAAACAATATTCAACTAATGTTCTCGGTTGCTCAAGTATGCTACCTGCTGTGTTCATTGACATTAGCAGATAGAGCAGATATTAGGGTTTCCATATATTTGCACATAGCCTACAGTCTATGTCTTACTTTACTTAACGTGCCCTTGTATGAGGTTACCTTACTGTAGCATTTAATGGTTTAGAAATCTATATGCTAATCTTATCAGGCAGATGTCAGTCTTTGATGAGGAAGCACCATGTATGTGTGTTTATTCTCAGTTTATTGTGTAAATTGAGTGGAAGTGGGTAAGGAGAGGGTGTTGGGAGTTGCTTCTGAAAAAGCCTAATGTCTTTGGCTTCGTTTTAACAGTGCAACTCATCCATATGATCAAAGCAGTAGATAATATAGACACAGTTACAAGCTGTTGCATCTGAATACTGTTCTAACATAATGAATCTCTATGCTCATTACAGAGCGGATTATGTAAGTAGCTGGTGATTTATAATAATTAGCAAAATTCCAGCTAATGTTTGGCAGTTGTTTATATACAGTACTTTCTACAACCTTTATTCCCTTCCCTCAGCAAATTACACATGGCTGTCGTAGTTAATGTCTGTAGTTTATGGTGTTCTTATTAAAATGCATATGCGTAGTGCTCTGTAGAAGAAACGGTCAGTTCCACAATTGTTATAGCTTCATAAAATTAACTGCACATTATTCAATGTATTTAACTCCAGGCCATACACTGTAAGTGGATATAAAAAATATAGAGCTATTCTTAGTGCTGCTGTTTTTTTCTATTTAAGCAGGTAACTGCCGCTTAAGTATTTGGTAGGTTTTTTCTATGTCATGTAAATGTGGCATTAGATGTGTAGCTGTCAAAGCAGGACACGGTACAGTCCCATTCTATCTAGAGTCTGCATGTGTTTGGAAATGGGACAGCAGCGACTCGGCATGTCTCACTGATGGAGTTTCAAAGCTTATTGCTATTACTGTACAAAAGCCCTGTGTCTGTCTGTTCCACATCAAAAAGTGCATTTGTCTGACGCTAAAAGGATGGGATTTTGATTCATCAAAGCCACAGAACACTTTTGAAACGGCACAAAGGCCTTCTGGAAATGCCTTGTTGAGTTTAAAAACGTGGTTAAATCCCCTTCCGTCTGTTTCATAAATAATAGAAGTATAACATTGAGGAGCTTGTTAGCATAATGAAACAAACTTCTTATGTTGCAATGAGCAGAAGGCTCCACAGACAAAGAAGGAGAGCACTCTGACCAATGGACTTGAAAGCTAATATCAAAACTGGCAACACTCTGAAAGTTGTAGAAAGAGTAGAAAGTGTAGAAAATGCTGTTGCATAAATTATTCAAAGTATCTAAGAGTGTGTTCAGACTTGTGACTTATTTGGTTAAAAAAAAAAAAAAAAATCTGTTGCATTGTAATAACGCTGTCATGCAAACTTCAGTGTGCACCAAATATGCACCAGGAGCCCTCAAAAAAGTGGGTCTGTGTCTGCTTCCAATTGAGAATAAGATCAATTTGAAATGTGGACACTAGACTGAGATAAAAAAGCTATAGTCCCATTGCAACCCCTCCTTGGGAAGTCAAGTCTGGAGGACAGTGCATGTGTGAGAGGGGCTTATGGTATAACTCGTGTGGTAACTCAAGTTGTGTAGCGCCAAACATTTCAGGGTTGTGTTTGCACTAGCACTCTTCATCTCTCATCCTAGTTGAAATCCACCAAGAAAACTAGAAAGTAACAGTTTCACCAGCAACGAGAAAGTGCTCATTACTCACAAGAAAAATCACTTTCTGTACTTGTGACTCACACCAGGTTTAAGAGTCTTGACATTCCTCTCTTTACAGTACACAGATGTTTTCACACACTGACTGCATTTCTTTAAAATTTCACTGAGCTTTTATTTTGTGTTAGACAACTTAAGAAGTCAGAACCGATCAGATTGTGACGCTCTTGCACATTACATCCTTACATATAGCCTATATTGATGTTTGGTTATAGAAAGAAATATATATATATATATATATGTTGAAAATATATTAGAAGAGCAAAATAGAGCAACTTGCCCAAGAATTAAACCTCCGAAAGTCCATTCTACAAAGAGTTCTTTGCAGATTGTGCGACAAGGTGAACTACTGCTGGGGAACAGTTCATATTCTCGCCCCAAGCTATTGTAAGAATGGTTGACAGATAAAAGGTCTGGGATAAAAATAACTCCGAAAGAACAATATCTGACCATATCGGAAGTTGTGTGTGTCCCGTCAGCAGTTTTACACACTTTTCTTCTTACAGTGCAGTCGCTGTGGGAAATGTTTCTGGGCCAAACGGGTTGTGTGGCAACAGAGGTGCACAATTCAAATGGAACAATATTCACAGTATATTTTAGTTGTTTAAGTGTTGAAAACTAACACAATACATTACCAATAAATGATTGCCTCGTCTAAAAAGTGCTTAAGATTTCACTAGATTGGGACACAAACATTAGTTAACATACAAAACAGATAATATACAGCTTGTATATTACAATTTAAGTCTTAACTTAAATTGTACTTTAGAGGGAGGAAGGTTTGTTCTATGATGACTGTTCTAAGTAATGTTTTCTATTGCGGTACTGTGCTATCTGTACGTTTGTTGTATTGGTATTATGTTTGTTTTTTTCTATGTCTGAAACTACAGATGGAAATTAGCTTTGTGCTAAATCTATCTAGAGAATTAAATTCATAAATTTAAATAAAATACAAATATATAAAAAACACAGAATATTCAGATCCTGCACTTTACCTTTGTAGGGCAGTGGTGTTTTAAAGCCCACTTGGTTACTTTACGTATTGTAAGCAACACAGCAACATACAGTACATGCAATAAACCTGAGACAATGAGAAAATACTTTTTACATGCACAACAGGTTGTTTTCTGCCTGGAGCTTGTGTTTAATACCGCAAATCTAAACTGGTTCGAGCTGTAAAAATTTAATTTGCTGTTATTTCCAGTGGAGTGAGTTGAGGTGAACTGTAACACGGAGCTGTAAACAAACACCCCAGAGTGAGCCTGGACTGAATATGACATCAAGAATCTGGAGCTGCAGCGGGCCTTCAGAGGAAACACAGCAGTAGCTGTAGCACTGTGTGGATTACAGCAGCAGCGCATGAATATTTAAAGTGTGATCAGGAGAGACCTCCATTACAGGAGCTGCTGAGCTGTAATGTCACGCCTCATTATGAGAGCGGGCACAGAGGTTCACACAACACAATCGCTCGCACAGTCGAACACCGACCGCGCTAAACATATGCAAACAGCTACCTGTCATCTCACGCTTACCTGCCCATGCAAAACTGCTTCCCACACAAACAAAAACACCAGCGCATGAACGGACATCTTGGAAAATCACCTCTGAGCACTGCAAAATGAAATCCCGTTGCCAAGAGGCAATATGCAGGATTCTAAGAACACCACACTAACAATCACACCTGAGTAAGTGAAGGGATGTAATGGCAAAAATAAAAGTGCCAAAGAACAGTTTTCTGATTAAATATACAACCACAGCTGGTCCAGCATAAGTTTCAGTCTTAGTATCTACAAACATAGTAAAATCAAGATATTGCTTTAAACATACATCAGTTCCTCAAAAGACAAGACAGCATATATACTGTATATATGCCAGCTGAAGAAGAATCCCTGGTATGTTAAAAAAAAAGAACATGTAAGAAAAACAATACACTATCACACACAGACAATTTACAGCATGAATAAGAATCCATACTCAACATGGCACATATCGGCATAAAATGAACAATCACAGCTCTGGTTCCTCTTAAGCCATCTTTCCCAATAATTAGTAACAAATATTATGAGATCTAATCTGGTGTCATAAATATTTGCTGAATAACTGTTTAAATGCTTAATCCATAATTTTCCTCTAACCCCTTCACCAACCTCACCTGTCACAACAGCATGGCAAACTTTCCTTGTTTTCAGTGGTGGCTGGTGGTAATATTGGGCTAATAGATGCATTGTTATATTTAGAAGTGCACATTACAGCAACAGCAGCATCACATTTCCACTAGAGTGCTGCTTTTCTGCAGATTCTGCAGATGAACCATTGATACCTGTAACTTTTACTTTGAAGCTGTTAAAGTGAATCTGTTTAAAACCTGTTGGATGTGCACTCACTCCGAGAGCTGAGAGTTAGTGCTCTGTGCTGGGCATATATATATATATATATATGTGTGTATATGTATGTATATACATTTTATAAATGAAAACTAAAACTTATAATAATAATTTATAAGCTTTGCCCACATAGCACATCGGCATGTTTTATTTATTTATTTATTTTTAATGTAAAACTTGTTTACCCCCACATAATACAAATACATTACTTCCATTCTGTATTGGTTTTTCTCTGGTTTTCTGAGTTTTTCTCAAATACAAGAAAAAGTAAATCATTTCACATTTCAAGGATAGCACTTATAAGACTGACACTAAAAGAATAAGCAACCATTCCCCTCACATCTGATAATCATATGCTGTGGTGGTAATGGTAGATCCTCCAGTCCATTATACATGCATGTCTTTGGATGGTGGGATGTGCCTAGAGACAGGGTAGAAGAGGCAGACCCCAAAAAGAAAAGTCATTGCCAGCAAGATGTGAGGTGCTCTAAACATTCTGCCTCATCCATTTTGATCTATATCAGGTGAGTTTTGACAATAAGCTGCTGTTGTATTACTACTGTAGAGTATTCATTAAAATGAACACATTTATCCCAAAACCTGGCTTGTTAAATAGAGGTAGAGCTGTGAAGGTAACACCACAAATACATCACACAAATACCTCTGTTGATAATTTAGATCCACAGCACAGTTAAGCTTCATAAAATCTGTCTTCAAAAGGCATCTCATTATATAGCCTATTTAAGCTGATCATCAGGTGGGGCCTCTTTAGCTCAACTTGTAAAGTGTTGTACCTGTCTCGCCTAGGACGCCATATAGCCCAGGACAAGCACTGCAACCACATTAACATTGTTCCAGAGTGCTGTAGGTGTGGACTGAGAAGGATGCTCGCTGTGTGAGGATCCATTTTATTTTGAATGGAAATCCAGTGTATTATATCTTTAACAGTGGCTAAGTCAGAAGTCACCTGGTTTCCTCCTCTGCTGATCCCAAAGGCAGCACTACAAATGAGTATTTAGAATTGATAAATGATGGCGTCGGTCCACACCGGCTGCTCCTCGTGCCCCGAATCAATTTAAGTGACTTTCCACCCCACAGTGAAAATGGACTTTTTGTTAAATGACTTCATGAGAAAAAAATTATACCAATAAATTTGAAGCCAACGTTAAGCTGTTATGAAGATTTATTACCATACTTAATGTGAATATACCGCCTCGCATATCATATCACATTTTAAGGCTGTACTAGGTCAACCAGTGCAAGTTTCTGCTGATTTCTGGTTTACTCTAGAGTGAAATTACTTTGACAGGACATTCGTAGAAAATATTAAGAGCTTTGTGGTAATTGCTTCTTGTCGGGTTCCAGCTCCTTACATAATGCTAAGTTCAGAAGTAATATTCCCCACAGAGAAGTCAGAGATATTTTCAAGCTCTGCGTTAGAATCCAATTTATTTGGAGTAGTACAAGTGTGAACATACATGCATGAACAATTCAAACATCAAACAAGATGCGATTTACAAAGAGTGTATTGGAAACTATGCCCAGTTCCTTGAACAAAGTCAGCAATATTTCTTGTCGAAGCTTGAATATTGTCCTGTCACTGTCCTGTCAGTAATTAATTTACATATAATATGTGCTTTCTTGTTGTATGTGAAAACATACAAATACAGTGAATCCAATAGTATAGCTTAAAATATTCTATAAATTATCAGGTTGCACATACTGGGCATGGTTCGTATCTCACATCAGCAATTGTTACACACAAATAAAGTACATATTTAATAATACATGGAAAAATTTTCAATATAAATTCCATTGTATATTCGAACAAAATTACTTTTCACAATCTGTGTGGCAATGATATGGACCAAGAGGTTTCCCCGAGTCACACGGACAATAGCAGAGCTCTGTGTACGGCAGTGTGATTTCATGAAATCCACCCATAATAAATATGGTTATAAGTGCATAATCAATAGTTTTCCATGTTTCACTTTGGTGCTATTTCTGGGCATCCCCACCTTGATACCCGAGCATGTGATTGGCCCATACTTCTGCTATGTGCAGAACATGTCTATATTAGATTATAAAGCCTGAGAGATGATTCCTATCACAATATGTTTCTTAGATGATGCAAGATTTGTTTTGTCCCATTTCAGTGTGCTCAGCCGAGTTTGTTAGGGCCAGTTTGAGCCCCTCACCTTATACTCATTAAAAAAAAAAACTTCTAAATTACAAATTGTATTTATTTGGTGTGTTGTTTTTTTCTTTTGTGCAACTGCATAGAATCTCCTAAACTGTAACTTTTTGTCATTAAATTTTTTCTGAAACTCTTGTTGTTCACCTTCAAAATGTATTCAAAAACATTGGTCAGCTATAATAATTTTGGAGTTTAGCTGAAGTAATCAGTGCGTTTCAGTCAATAATGCTTTACTAGAAACACTGAATTTACTAACCCTGATAAATATCACTGGTAGATGACTTGTAAAATGCTGTCTCTTTCAGTTGTGAAAATAAAAAACTTTTACTGATTGTTCTATTGGCTGCCTGCTAAGCAACCTGACGATAAGCTTTAACGTATGAATCAAAACGGATTGTTGCAGACATATTCGATTCAATGCCTAGTGTTTACTGCTCTGGTGACGATGTGTGGTCTATGATAGAGATAACAAAGTTTGAAGAAAAACAGATGGCAGATTAGTCAGACATTACAGTATATTACAGTAGACTGATGAAAAGATTATGGAACACTGTTTATTCAAGATTGTGCCTTTTTTTGTTCTGTGCTGTCAAAATGACTTGAAATTATGCAAAAAATCCATGTGAACATTGTAAACATCTGTCACAGCTCGTTTCTGAAAATAAAGCTTTAAATAGTTTTGTTGTAGATTGCACAGTCAAAAAAAGCCGAAAAGGAGACTGGTTCACATTCTTTTTTCTTTACAGTTTTTACATGATTACATAGATTTAAGCAGAATTTCAAATTTATCCAGGTCAATTTGAAGCTTTTCCAGCATCTTGAAGAGAGTACTTTACAAAAGCTCAGCATGTAATAAAAGAGGATAATGCGGTTAACGACTTTTGAAGGAGAAACATGCACAAAAACAGGATGGGAAAAATGCAAATGTATGTATTTATCTGATTAATAAAGGCTGTGGGAGACAGAAGTATCTTAGGAGTTATGTCCACTCAGCCCACGCCAGACTCTGTACTGCTTCAAACACTGTTGTACTGCGATGACATAAAAAACATACAAAAATAGTTAGTTTTAAGCTTGGCCACTTATTAAACTGTCCTGCTGCAGTTCATTTTTCCCACACACTGTTTAAAATTTCATAACAGGTCATTCAGATTTCAGCATTTCTTCAGCAGCAGTGGGAAAAGGCAATACTTATTTACTGCGACAAGGACAGAAATCCAATTAAATGTCGGTCTTTATCTGTGCGTGTAAACATCCCCAGGCAAAAACATCTTCAGTTGTTTATTTGGACAGATGTTAATCTCACGTACAGTCTTAAAAGATTCTTACATCATTGCATTTAGAACGATAAAATAAAACCAGAAAGTTAAAATGATGCCACCAAACCCCAACCCTCACTGAGAAGCCCTCATTAAAATCAGCAAAAACAAAGTGAAAACAATTATGTGGCTGTCCCGTGGTGGGTTTAAGTACATGCACTTAAGCAGCATGCACTTCTGATTGCTTACAAGGCGATGAGGGGATATTATTGAGATTTTTTCTTACAGCAAGTGCATTTTTTTGTCATCACGGGAACTGGGGGCGCAACACATCGGCACACGACTCAGTCAGACCGAGCCAGAAGCGACGGTACAGAGGCCTAATTGAACTCTCTGTGATTCTCTCTCAAGGGCTCTTCTCAGTGCTCATTATCTTACCCTTGTCCCCGTAAAGACTGGATGAGTTTGCTTTGACTTTGAAGCTCCCCTCTCCAAACAGGTCACTCTGGCTGCCTTTGTCCTTTCATCTTCCCGTTGGCTTTTATAAATAAGCGCCAGTGCGGTTCTCTCCAGAGGGCTCCGCTTGCATCACCTCAGACAGCTGCCAGCAGTGGCTCTTCTCTCGACAAAGGGGATCCAGGCGACTCGGCTCTAATCACTCCTGTCGTCCTGTGTGCTGACTCTGCCAACGCCAAATATATATCCAAGATGTCTTTATAAATAGAAACCACAGAGTTATTATATCATATTATACATTCAATTATTCTCCATTCCTTACACTTTTTTACCAACATATTTATCACCTTCCTTCTTCTTCCCCAAAAGTTTGCCTCAAAAAGGGAAAACTCTGTTGTAAACCAGATTTCAACAAAGTAACACTCTGCAGTCATGTAATTAAACAATAGAGCTGGTGCCATGGTTTAAAACACGTCTGTGTTTGCTTTTATCAGCAGTTGAGCTCACTGGTGAATGAACTGGAACTGGATTTACTTTTGCAGACTAAAATGGTGTCATTACAAGACAAGGAAACACAACACGAAGGCAAACATCCAGTCAATTTCTGACATTTACAGTATGTGTTTATGCACTACTGTTCAGAAGTTTTAGAACACTGCAGCTTTGGGCCTGAGGCGGGGTACACCCTGGACAGTGCCCAGTTTATCGCAGGGCTGACATTTAGAGACAGACACTGACAGACAGCCTTGTACTGTCATATTCATTCAGTAGGGACACTTTTTTCCAATTAACCTATACATGCATGTCTTTTGGCGGTGGAAGGATGTTGGAGTATCCTTCGTGCAGACTCCTCACAGAGAGACCAGAGTGTGCTGTGAATGTTCAATACAACCAGGGTTTCACATTAATTAATCTCTTAAACTATTAAGTATTTGAATAACACTGTGATGGTCCCTGCAGCCCTCTAACTAAATGTATTTTGGTCTAGAGGCCAATCGCGATCCACCTGAGCCCAATGATCCCGCCTGTCTCTAACTCGCTCGGCCCGCCAGCACGCTGCTATAGACTGCCTGTCCGCCTGCACCCGACTAGTTCCTTTGTTTTACACATTCAACACTGCACAACACTCCACAACATTTCATATTCACACACTCTTACTCCCACAGTTACACTTCTGAAAATCATACATACATTATTAATATTATTTATTTGATTTAAAAAAAAGCCTTCAAATATTTTTACTGGGTCTCACTTGTTGTTATGACTCTTACAGCCGTAACAAAAAGAAGCCCATTGTGTTGGAGTATCCGAATGAAGCAGTGAATGTTAATTTATTTTTGCTTGTGAAATTTGAAAGAAAATCTAAATGAATAACCTATCTTTTTCCAATTTGATGAGGTTACCTCTGATTTAAAACTCTAAGGATTCTGCTATAGGTTGTGTTTTAATAATTAAACCGATATTTTTTGTTATTACAAATATCTGTTAAGCCAAACCGATTCTTAAAAAGTACAATATACAACATGAGGTACATGTCGTCATTGAATATCTGAAGAAAGCCATTTCAACAAAAAGTAAATAGAACGGGCCCTAAGACGGTCTCTTGAGGGATTCGTGTGTTCAGGTCAGTCAGGTCTGTCATGGGCTTTGGGAAGCTGTGGTGTATGCATTACATAAATAAAGATGACATTTTTTTTAAAAAAAAACCTTGTCTTACTTACTTACTTTTTTAAAAATATATTTATTAGTGTTGATAATAATAATGGATACTTATTCAACACTTTTCAAAATACCCAAAGACACTTTATTTTTCATTCAGTCTACAGTCACACAGCACCCACAGCTGCCCTGGGTGCAGAATGACACCTATGGCACCTATGGACTATCTCACACATTCGTATATTAGTGCCACATTGGAATTGTCAACCTACCAGTTATAGGACGACCGCTCTACCACTGAACCACTGCGCCCTGCAAAAACTCAAGGATGAAAACTCCATGAGACACAATAGATTTTTAAATCAATTTCAAACCCTGTGCAAAATATGATGCATATAGATCAATTGAGACTTGATTTAGACTAATAGTGAAAAAAATCTACGATGAGAAGAATATGAAACATCTTATCAAAGCCTATTCATGTTGCACATTATTGTAAAAGATGCCAGTGTTGTTGTTACCTTCCATTTTCAAAAAATAGCCTTAAATTTGTGCTTCACCTCAACAAAAGCATCTGATTTCACACAAATAAAATTCAGCAGGTTCCAAATGGATCCATCTGAGACACCATTTAAATAGACGTGTGCTTCTGCAGAAATGGCCTTTTCAATGAAGAGAGGCCACCGGCTCCTCTTTGTCTAAAAATAACACCTGACATCAGTGATACCATGTTCTCTTCAGAAAATACTGCCAGGCTGCTGTGTTTCATGTCACGACCAATGTGGGAATTGGAAGAAGCTTTTCAATTTGAAGTCTCTATTTTTTGTGAAACCACTACCAAAATATGATGAAAGCATGTCACAGCTGAGTGCTAACCTCAAACCATGGCTTTGTGGTGAAGCCAAAATTGACTTTTTAGGCCACACCAAAGATTGCCTTCTCACCTTACTCTTTAATCAGGCTAACAGAGCTTAACAAATTGACAGTTTGGGTCAGATTACCAAAAAAGGTCTGTTGAGTGCAAGGAACATAATTACAATGGTTGAAGTGGTTGAGTTATGATAGTTTTAGTTAAAATTTGCTAACAAAAATCCTTTACTGACCTTATTGTCCATGACTGTAACATTCTAAGCTTAGAAAATAAATTTTGACTTTTAATTGTGTATATCAGATTTACTTGGTGATATCCACTGTCATGAACGTCTGGGGCTGTATGTTGTGTGAAGTGCACTTAATCAAAGGGCCCCTTCAGACTTCCCTTTTAATCAATCTTTTCCTTTAATCTTTTACTTTATCTGTACTAGCGACAAATCCTTTGTTGTAGGGACAATAAATAAAAGAAAATACAAAAGCAATTTGAGAAGGGGCTATAGTGTATGTCATAAAAATAAATAATCAACTAAAATGTAGACATATTGAGAAGCTGTTATAAGGATTGGAATAGATAAATAAATATAGCCTAACAACACTTAAATAAATCCAGAAATAAGTCAAACTAATATATTTTGTTATTAAAAAAGGTTTTTGTAACTGTATTACTAAAAAGTTATTTGCAGCCTCAGAACAGCTGTGAACTAATACAAAATAACCTTAAGAATTGTATAAGTTGTTAGTTATTAATGAAAATCCTTTTATTTAGACTCTCTGTATCTGAGCCTAAATTAGTATGGAAGACTTAAAAAAACTCAGTGAGCAGTGGGTCTCTATTGAACTTACACAGTGAACAAAAAGGGGTGAATGTCTGCTTATGTTTGTGAAACACTTGTTCCCTATCAAAAGCTACAGTCGATGCTGCGTAGCATTATGCTATGGGGAACATTCTTTGTGTGACCAGTTGTGAAGCACGTGTGTCAAACACGCCAAGAATTGGCTTATAATACCTCTGTTGGTGACGCAGCTCATCAGTGGCAGCTGGCTTCTGGGGGCGCCGCAGCCTCAGAGCGCTCTTTCCGCTCTGACGCGGCATTTGAGGAGCTGCCTGCTGCCTGCAAAACCATGGCGGTTTTGCAGGCATACCTGAGCTAAGCTGCTCAAAGATTTGAGCACGGTGGGTACTGTGGACGAGGACGCGTTTTCTGAGCTAAGCCGTGCACAGACCTCTCTCTCCGTGCAACTAAGCAGACGTCCCGCACTATTGGCCGCTCCATGTCTGCTTTGGTTGCGACGGAAAGACATCTGTGGCTTAACCTCACGGGCATCAAGGAGAAGGACCGCGCCTTCCACCCAGTCCGGCACCCATCTCGTCTTCCGGTCTTCTTGGTGACGCGGTGGACTCCATCGCCACTAAGTTCCGCGACGCTAAATGCTACGAGGAGGCATTTGTGAAGTTCCTTCCTCGCCGTGCTCAGCAGTCGGGACCGTCGGCCACCCAGTCCCGGGCCAGGTCCAGCCCCTTCCAGAGAAAAACGGGCTGCCCAGAAGGAGAGTGCGGCGAATTGTGCCCTCCCCCTCGCAAGGACTGGGGAGCGGATTCTCGCGCTGCTCAAAAGAGAACGGACCTGCGAAATATTATCTCCGCCAAGAAGAGAAGCAGATGCCCTGAAATTGGCGCGCCCATGGCCGCAGGGGTGTGCTCCCACCGGGTGGGGCGCAACAAAATCAAACAGAATCTAAAGACTCCATGTCAACACCCTCAGGAGCCCGCTGTTTGTTCTCCGCCGCCACTGGTGTTTCGGGGAGCAGCAGTCTCCAGCGCAATTTTAACTGTCCGGCCGTCTCCTGCCTTGGTTCAGGACGGCGGGTGTCTTACATCCCCCCCAAAAACCGACGTGCCAAAACTACTGCCCCTTTCGAAGAAACTGGCAGCATGGATGATACTGCCAAATATCTCCCCGTAGGTAATAAGGACTGTGGCCAAAGGCTACAGAATTCAGTATCGTCCTCCGTGTTTTAAGGGCGTGGTCTCCACTTCCTTGAAACAGGAACGAGCCCATGTATTGACACAGGAACTGCAGGTTCTGCTGGACAAAGGGCCCATAGAACATGTTCCCCCACCAGACAAACAATCTGGGTTTTACAGTCGATATTTTCTAGTTCTGAAAAAGATGGGGGACTGGGCCAGATTTTAGACCTTCGCGGGTTAAACCGCTACCTCAAAGCATTCAAATTCAAAATGATTACAATAAAAATGATTGTGTCCCAGATTCGATTAGGCGACTGGTTTGTCACCATCGATCTAAAGGACGCGTATTTTCATATAGAAATCCTGCCACAGCACAGAAAGTTCCTGAGGTTTACTTTCGGGATCGAAGCGTACCAGTATCGGGTTCTTCCGTTCGGCCTGGCCTCGTCACCCCGTACATATACAAAATGCATGGATGCAGCCTTGGCTCCTTTGCGACTCCAGGGCATCAGCATTTTGAATTACATAGATGACTGGCTGATATTAGCTCAGTCTCAGGAGCTAGTGCTTCGACATCGGGATGTTTTCCTAGCTCATCTCGACTCTCTAGGCTTGAGACTCAACGCCGAGAAGAGCGTTCTCTCGGCCGCCCAGAGGACAACATATCTAGGGGTTGTATGGGACTCAACCGAGATGCAGGCACATCTGTCTCCTGCACGTGTCGGGTCCATTCTAACTACCCTGAAAGATATCAGGCTAGGCCAGGAAGTGACTGTGCACTTCTTTCAAAGAAAATTGGATCTCATGGCATCTGCATCCACAGTAATTCCTTTGGGCCTTCTGAACATGAGACCGTTTCAGCTGTGGCTCAGAGCCAGGGGGTTTCATCCAAGTGCCAACCCCCTGAAGCAATTAAGGGTTACGCGCCGAGGGCTTCGTACCCTATCTATGTGGTTCAGACCCCAGTTTCTCACTTTGGGTCCCACCCTAGGTCCATGTTGTCGTCGCATGATGAATCCCTCACGGGCTGGTGCGCGGTCTTAGATGGCCGTCCAGCCCAAGGGATATGGAGAGGCCATCTTCTTGCATGGCACATCAATTGCCTCGAGATGAAGGCTGTATTCCTGGCAAATCGTCAGGGCGGACTGCGTTCGGGCCGCTTGAACAAGCTAGCGCAGCAGATGCTGCTTTGGGCTCAGGACAAGTTCCTGTCCCTCAGGGCGATTTATATCCCTGGGCGCATGAATGTGGAAGCAGATTTATTGTCCAGACAGGCTATGACACATGGGGAGTGGAAACTCCACCCCGAGGTAGTGAGCCAAATCTGGGAAAGATTTTACGAAGCAGAGGTGGCCCTCTTTGCTTTACAGCAGACAGCATAATGTCCCCTCTACTTCTCTCTGACTCCTCCAGCTCCCCTGGGTCTAGACGCAATGGCCCATGTGTGGCCCAGACTGCGCCTTTATGGATTTCCCCCGGTGGCTCTGCTCCCGGGAGTCCTGGTGAAGGTCCGTCAACGGGGGTTGCGCCTCTTACTAGTAGCGCCCCGTTGGCCGACCAGAGTGTGGTTCTCAGACCTAATATCTCTCCTCGATCTCCCATGGGCGATTCCTACCAGGAGGGATCTCCTTTCTCAGGCACAGGGGACAGTGTTTCATCCCCGGCCCGAGCTCTGGAACCTTTACGTCTGGCCCCTGAGGGGGACCAATTAGGAGACGTCGGGCTCCCCTGTTGTAGAGACTATTTTGAGTGCTAGGTCTCCCTCTACTAGGAGAGCCTATGCCTGCAAATGGCGTGTCTTTGATGCCTGGTGTGCTACACACCATACAGACCCAGTCCACTGACAGATTGTTTCAGTATTAGAGTTTCTGCAGGACAAACTGTCCTCGGGCACTAATCCTAGCACACTCAGGGTTTTTGTGGCCACCATTTCGGGTCTCGATAGGGAGACACCCTCTAGTTGCCCGCTTCATTCGAGGGGCCAAGCGATTGAGACCACACACTAGAGCTAAAGTTCCTTCCTGGGACCTAGCTATAGTGCTGGAGGGCTTAGTAAGCACTCCTTTTGAACCACTAGAGTCAGCGTCTGTCAAGTTTCTGACTCTAAAGATGGTTCTTCTGGCGGCCATTACCACTCTCAAGAGGGTTGGAGATTTGCAGGCCCTCAGTTTTGCCCTCCTGCCTAGACTTTGCCCCTGGGCTGGTCAAAGCCATTTTGCATCCTCACCCTAACTAACTTCCAAAAGTTCCATTCTCAACCTTAAATCCGATCGTTCTTGAAGCCTTCTGTCCTCCGCCTATTACAACACCGGAACATGAGAGACTTCACTTACTGTGTCCAGTACGTGCCCTCCAGACTTATGTCCACCGCACTAGCCAGTGGCGTAAGTCCGAACAGCTGTTTATATGCTACGGGGGCTGGGGTTGCAGCTACCAGACAGACTATATCACGTTGGGTGAGGGATGCCATTGCTCTGGCCTATGAAGTGTGCGGTCAATCTTCGCCCATAGGTGTAAGGGCTCATTCTACTAGAGGTGTTGCAGCTTCAACAGCTTTAGCAAAAGGTGCCCCTCTGCAGCAAGTTTGTGATGCGGCAGGCTGGTCCTCCCCGCACACATTCATTAGATTCTATAGTTTGGATGTTCATGCTATTCTGGGCTCACATGTCATCATCCCAAAATTGTGTCTGAGACCTCTTTTGTGTTTGTGCACACTTCACAATTCGAGGGGTCCAGACACTTGCAGTGCGGCGGCGTTGGTATTCTTGTTCCCCATAGCGTAATGCTATGCAGCATCAAGTGTAGCTTTTGATAGGGAACGTCTCGGGTTACTTGACTGTAACCCTGTTCCCCTGAAAAGCGGGAACGAGATGCTGAGCTGCAATGCCGCACTGGGCATGTCCGGGCGCTCTTCAGACAAAGAAACCTGAAGACGCTCCCGCGTCATGTGTTCTTATACCCTCTGTTCGGGTGCGCACAATGTGTCTTTGGCCTTGGCCAATTAGGTGTGTGGTATAAAGTGAAGCAATAAACAAAAACTACTCATACTTATCTCATTCTACTTCTTTTGGCTTCCTCTCGTCTGCTTGCGTGTCCATTCCTCCTTTTCATCATTCTTAGCATAAAAATGCGTTAGAATTAAGATTCTAGAGCTACACTAGTTTAAGGCTCCTTAGAAAGCTTTTGATTAGAGCTACAGAAACACGATTGTATTTTCCTTTTATCCTTCCGTCTAAAACATGGATATACCTAACATTTAAGTTTCAGCGCAGGGTGAGGGGCAAATGAAAAGGTGTTACTTAAAAAATAAACTGTGTAATGGAAATATGGTTTTGAGCGTCTTCAAACAGCGCTGGAGGACTTAACTGTACCACTGTGGGAGACAGGAAGGTTTCCTCTCCAAACTTAAATATAGATACATATACATACATATACATGGCAAGTATTTTTTGATGTATAGAGGCTTATACAACTATATATTGTCATATATATTTTATGAAGGGGATCCTGACCCCCGTCACCCCCTGGAAAATGATCTGTACATGTGACCAGATCAACTTGTATTCAGACCTGTTTTAAATATGTGTTAAACCTCCGGGGCCAGGTTCAGAAAGAATTTTATTGCCTGTTTTGTTATTTACACTAAAAGCTTTCTCTGGAATGTTTTTTTACTAATGACAGAGACTGGGGTCAAGGCACAAGACCACAACCTGCCAAGGCATGTCGACACTGGCAGAAAAGAGCTTCATAAAGACACTCTCCATGACTTTCTGATGTAAAATGCTTCAATAATGATAACTCACTGACACATTCCTATTAGATAGAGAGAGTTAATACAGCAGCATGCTTTGTCTGAAAAAAAAACACCACTGATGTACAAATTCTGTCAATGTGAGCCAGGATGCATACACTCTTCCAACCTCAACATACTGTACTTCTTTAAACATGGCCTACAGATGTGTCCTCAAATTTGTCAAGAAATGTAACCAATACTAGGATTTTTGTGCCAGGTCTGAAGCGGACAAAGAAAGACATGGAGTACACCATTAGGCTTAATGGGTTTGGTATAAAACTGAAAACTGTTGATGTGGTTTTTCCCCGAACAGTGTTCTGGGGGGCTGAAACTTCAAACATTTGAAAACAGGCCCCATGGTGTAGCTCTCTTAACAGACAGCCTCATATGACCTGCAGACCAAATGGAGCCCTTGTTAGTTTACAAAAAAAACTATAAAAGCACATGAGTCATTTGTTAAAAAGTATACCCAGCTTTTATCTCCATGACCTAAGCTGGCCTGCACTTGCTTCTTCAGCCGAACGGTGAAAGCCTTCATATCTTCTACTACAGCAGCGCAGACTCCTTTGCTTGTGTAAGACATCAAACCAGCGTTGGTCCTAGAGCTTTGAAGTTTGTTTCAAATGTACATCAAAGTCGGCTGGAGCACAGACACACGGTGACAGCGCTGCTTTAAAACACAGCGGTCCACACAACCACCTTAAATCTAGGCCCTTAACTAGATTGTTTTCATACATCTCTTAAGTAATGTCACAAACCAGAAAATGTTTATGAATGACAGAAACTGTATTAGGTCTAAAATAGCCTGCTTTTTTATCGGCTTCAAAATCTGCTGTAATATACTGTGTGTGGGGTATTGACAGAAGATTTTTTTTCTTTTATAATTGGGATTACTTAATTATTGTGCTAATGTGGAATAAGAAGATTGAAGTTCCTTGTCTTTTGAGACTATTCACTGTTAGTATAATACAACACACATCTACAGACTGGAGTTAACAAAGGTAATACCCTTTTGTTGCTACCTATTTTTTGCTTTTGTCACAGAATGATACCTTGTCATAGCTGAACCATAGAGATGTGGTGTTATCCACTCTGCTGTTTTGTTAATTCCACCAGTGTCCACTTGTCGTATTGCAACAAAAAATAAAGAGATTTTCCCATGGGCCGCAATTTTAAAAATAGTGTCAATGCAAGCAATAATGACAGAGTGACTATATACATTATAAGAAGTGACAAGCTATAGTAGAAAACAAAAGATATTCCCCTAATGACGCAACATAGACAGAGTATGCACTTCCAAAATGATCAGATATTATTCCATTTTATTGTTGTTTTTACTAAAGACGTTAAACAGGACTATGCATTAAAGTTTTATTGATTCACTTTTTTTCTCTCCACCAGTGCACCTGGCTTGGGCACGGGAGACTGCGGGTCTAAATACACTTGGGAGCAACTCCAACCACAAGTCCCTAACCCAGGTAAATAAAGAGGGTTGCATCAGGAAGTGCATTCGGTGTGAAAACAATACCAAGCTGCTCAAGCGGATTACTCAGCTGCAGTGACTTCCAAAGGGGAAAAAGCCAAAAGGCACTTACTTACTTACTTACTTACTAACTTGCTTACTAGGGTGAACACTTACTGTTTACTGCATTTACATGTAGACAGATAAAAGCTTTTTGCAGTGCAAACATAACTCAGTTCGCTATTTGGTGGTTAAAAGAAACTAATCAGCTGCTGTTGCATTTTTGCATCTGAATGCAGCGTGACAAAGACGAGACAATTCAAGATTACTAATTAATATGTATATTCGCCACCAACTGGACAGGAGTAGGAATTACAATAAATCACCCTCAGAGTAATCTGTCAAAATGGCGGATGGCATTCAGATTTTTCTGAAACTGCTAAAAAACAAATGTCAATGACGGAAAATATTCAGTTAACATGACCTCTGATAGCATGTATATTACACTAACTCAACCTTTGCAGTAGACAAGGGCAGATTAAAGCAAGATTACTGCAAATGCTAAACAGAGTGCACTGTTAGGACAATCACCTCTCATAAGTCACATTTTCCCTTAATAAAAAAACATCAACATGCTGAAACTATCTTTGCATTGCTTCAACTAATTTGCATGAACACAGAAATTAAAGAAATACAAAAAATTTGAACTGCCTTTTTGTCATTCAGAAAGGGAAAAAAAATCGTTAAAACTGTAAATTGATTGAACAATGCCAGATTACTCAGTATTGCTGTTACAAATTAATAAACTTCTAAAAGTGGCATTCTGAGAACATACTCAGCACAAATCATGGGCACCTCACCTGTCAGCCCTGCCAACATGCACCAACACCTCCTGCTCCAGCAGAAGGTAATTAACTCCTCAGCGCCTCAATCTACTGACAGGCAATTATACTGGTTAAACATACGTGAACACACTCCAAAGGCAACCAAAGATAAGTGAGCCTTTAATGAAGCATGGAGAGTCCAAAGCATGTTTGTTTTGGAGGGAAGCGATGCGTGAATATCAATGTTTGTGATGTACGTATACATTTATTGGGATGCCAGAAGGATATGACAACATACAAAGGCTCTATGTCTATCTAATCATCAAAAACTGTGCAGATTCTAAGTCTGTTTGACATTTGGCAGATTTAGCCCAATAAGCACATGGAGTTTTACAGTAATCCTGCAGAGTTAATACCTCGCCAAACAAGATTAGGTCACTATTTATGTTGTACTCATCTGAGATTCCATTCAAATAGGTCTTTTGATTAAATGTGATCTCTGACATTGTACAAGGGATAAAAACAAAATAATCGTCAACGGTGACAGATGTGGAAGTGTTAAGTGTGACAGGAGTGAAGGAAATGGCTTGTTATATAAGACAAAACTCTATGGGTTATACAGGGCGTAGTACTGAATGTTGAATGCTTGAAGGGACATAAAGGTTACGTCATTATTTTACTAAGTGATGTAATGACGAGAAATTATGTGATATAATATAAAGAGACATCTGACCAACCAAAGCACACACTTAGCTAGAATAAATGTGTGCATTTTTTTTCTTTGAGTTAAACAGATCACTGAATAGTAGGGGTGTTACAAGACTTGGTGCCACAAGATCTCACAAGATCAAACGAGAGTTCTTGTCAATGTGGATGGTTGTCTGGTGATATCAGCATAATGTGTAAGGGTAAAATTAGCAAAATTAGAATTTCCCCAAAAACATTTTTTTGGTTTTCCAGTAGAAATAAGAAATCGGCAAAAGATAGATATGTTTAAGACACAAACAAGACTTTAAGGAAACAATGCCTCACACTGTGGCAAACATGACCACAATGCAAAGACATAGGCCAACCAAAGCTTTTGACCAGTCAGTCAAAAGTTCCTATCTTGTTCTCGTGAACCTTTTCTCATCTCTTGTCTCATGGAATGTGTGTCTCGTCACACTGGATGGTCGTTTTTGAGTTTGAGTTTTTGAGTTTGAGTTTACATTATTACAATACTTTAAGATACAACCTACTGCATGAGCAACATCAAACATCAGCTGAAGTTATTATTATCCAGCGTTTTCTTATTGTTGAGAAGGATCATTTGAAATAGACACACACTGTCATCCACCATCTGGCAAGTTTTTAATTAATTCTTCAATTGCTATAAATCAATTCATCATTATTCTGAAGCTCTCCTTCAAGGTGTACTTAAGATGAAATGTGGAATGAGTATGTGGTTACAGGATTAGCACGTCTTCCCCAAATCTCTGGGTAAAATGTGTACCTTGGCGAATCTAAACAACTCAATGAAACGGCACAGAAAATACGAGGGTCGTTCATCTAGAAGGGCAACCCAATCCCTGCGCTGTACTTTGATCTGATTTAAATGAAGGCTCCCCTCAACAAAACAGCCTCTAATTATTTAGTCTTTGAATGTAAAGTAAGGATACCCCCAGGACTGTGGTGGAGGTCTGAAAGAGTTGCAGCTGAAACTCATTTCCCCCGAGCTTTGTAAACTCCTAAACACCGCAACAAAAGAAATCCGAGAAGAACCATGTGCTGGGCTGAGTCATTCATCCTTCACTGGAGAATGGCCTTAAGGGAACGTTTAAGTCTTGTCTGTGGCTAACTCTTCCAAATGTACCTCCTTTTAAAAGTTTAATCAAGGTCCCCTGCTTTTTAGGGTTAGGGTTATGTTTGGTAATCTTTTTTTTCATTCATAGTTAGTGGTTTGGTTAAAGCCATTCGTTTGTGAAACAATTGTGTTTTTTAAATCAAAATGACAACAAAAACTACCCAAATGACCCTGATCAAAAGTTTACATACCCCAGTTCTTAATACTGTTTTTTGCCACCTTTAACATCAATGACAGCTTGAAGTCTTTTGTGGCTGATGCTCTTTATTTTCTCAGATGGTAAAGCTGCCCATTCTTTTTGGCAAAAAGCCTTCAGTTTCTGTAAAATTCTTGAACAGTCTTGTCTTGAACTGCACGTTTGAGATCTCCCCAGAGTGGCTCAATGACACTGAGGTCAGGAGACTGAGGTCAGTCCAGAACCTTCACTTTATGCTGCTGTAGCCAATGACAGGTCGACTTGGCCTTGTGCTTTGGATTGTTATCATGTTGGAACGTCCAAGTACGTCCCATGCGCAGCTTCTGAAGAGATGATTTCAAATTTTCCTCCAGTATTTTCTGATAACGTGCTGTATTAATTTTTTCATGTGTTTGTAGCTCACACATCCCTTTAACATAAAGGATCGACCTCCTTGTTTTACAGAAGGAATGATGTACCTTTCATCATAGGCTTTGTTGACTCCTCTCCAAATGTAATTGTTATAGTTGTGGCCAAAAAGAATAAATAAAATTTTGGTCTCATCACTCCAAATGACTTTGTTCCAGAAGTTTTGAGGCTTGTCTCTGTGCTGTATGGCGTATTGTAAGTGGCATTGTGTCATTTGCATAGTAATGGCTTTATCTACCATGCATCCCATTTTTCTTCAAGTGGCTCCCTATTGTGCATCTTTAAACAGCCACACCACTACATGAGTCCTGTATTTTAGCTGAAGTTATATGTGGATTTTTTTTTCCATACTAAACAATTTTCCAGTTGTGGCTGAAATAATTTACATTTACATTTACATTTATTCATTTAGCTGACGCTTTTATCCAAAGCGACTTACTATGTTCTAGTAACAGTAATTACCAGTGTTACAGTCACTGGAGGCAAGGTGGGTTAAGTGTCCTGCCCAAGGACACAACGACAGTATGAACTGTGGGGAAAGTGTGAATCGAACCGCCTACCTTCCAGTTGACGGATGACTGCTCAACCCACTGAGCTACTGCTGCCCCTAATTGTTGGTCTATAATTGTTGGTTTGGTTTCAACATAATTTTTTAACACTGCTTTTTGGCATTCTCAATTTGATTTCTTTTTTCTCTTTTATACAGGTCAATTATCTGTTCCCACAAATCCATTATTAATTCTTTTGCTTTCCACATGACTCAGAAACAGAAACATCAGTGCAGCACTGGATGAAAGATGCAAGGGTCTGTCAGGAGCCCAGAAACTCACTGACCTTTTATACACACACTGATTACAAGCAAACAGATCACAAGTGAGGTGGTTACCTTTAGGAGCCATTCAAACTTGTTTGTGTTAACGTATTAGCATGTGATTAGGCCAAAATCACCAGGGTATCTAAACTTTTTTTTAGGGTTATTATTTGGTTAATTTCAGATGTCATTATGATTGAAAGAAAGGTTTTTGTGTTGTAATTCATATTCTCTGAAAAATGGCCAAAGAATCACAAATTCTGCCAGGGTATGTAAATTTATGAGCACAACTGTTCTTTATTTCTCTATAGTCCTTATTTGATTGGTTCCCACCTCATGTGCATACCTACACTGTAAATTACTTTTACCTTTATTATATTAAGAGAGTTTATTTTGCTGTGTTTAACTCACCAGTATAAATGCACTGTGCAGTAAGGCCTTTACTTACCTTCCTTGAAGTTCTGCAGTAAACCTTCCTCTCTGGTGACTCTCTGATGTAAAATGCCTCATTATTTTTGAACATATAATGTGCGGACCCTGCTGCCTTACTGACATGCACCTATTGAAAAATAATAATGAACTTAAATACCATTCCATATTAGCTGTTGCTAAAGAAAAATCACTGTCAACAATATAGGAGGTCTCTCTCTGGACTTATAGCCATCTACACTTCCACAGAGATCTGAATATGAAAAAATGCCTGCCGCCCAGGCCACCAGGGAA
Source organism: Neodontobutis hainanensis (assembly GCA_024349245.1). Taxonomy (NCBI): domain Eukaryota; kingdom Metazoa; phylum Chordata; class Actinopteri; order Gobiiformes; family Odontobutidae; genus Neodontobutis; species Neodontobutis hainanensis. The sequence goes on from JALDNG010000034.1 coordinate 720,491, forward strand.
CCCACTGACCCCTTGTAGTAAGACTGGTCATATAGCATTAGTATTTATTTGAATAGGTGTTATAAAGATAAGAATAGGCTGAAGGGCTTAATTGTCTGGGGTGTTTGGTTTGTTTGCAACTTTGACAATTAAAAAAAAAGTCAAATACAACAAATTTGTATTAAATGGGACCTAAAGTAACGCTACAAAGGACATGCCAATTAAAATGACTACACCAACACTTGATCTTGCAAAGATCCAACAATGCTACAACAAAAGAAAAATAAAAGCCTAGAGAGATAAGGGCTGGGAAGAAACAATATTACAGAAGATGATCCAAGACATTACAAAACAATACTTCAAAGCACAGAAAACACTCAAAAGACATAAACAATACTTTAGAGTTCCAAAACAATAAACATTCTGAAACAATGCTTTCAATACCAACTCGTTAATATCAACTTAAAAAAGACAGAACAATATAGATAAAATGGAACAAAAGAAGGCTAAAAAATTACAATATGACTAAAAAGGGATGAAACACTTCAAAAGAAATTTCATTTCAGGGTTATTAGTTTAGTGTAATTACTTTTTTCCCCTATCTATGAGTTTTTCATGACTGGAATATTGGCCTTTTTAAAAGCATTGGCCAACTTCCATCAACACTATTTCTGTCCCGGTGCAGAGTTGAATCATTATATTCTGGACCATCATCAGACAGGAAGTGCAAAAGGGGACAGCAGACCGAAAGATCGCAGCCACTTCCCTCCCGAGACCACCTCCAGCCCTGTGATTTTCACCCCTCACATCCACCACTAACCTTGACATTTGGAGCTAATGACACTGACTGAGGATTGGAGATTTTCAGGCGGCCTATACGTGTGCGTGCTATTTCTGTGATTGAACTAATAAAGGATTCTCAGATGTAATTGTCCCGCTCTGAGGCAAGATGTCTGGAAGGAGAAAAGCGGCTTTTATCTCTGGTGTTTCCATTAAAAGAATTTTATCTTTGTTTCAGTTTTGTAACATTGATTGGCTTTGAGTGGAAAAAAAAGCCATTATAATAAATAATACTCATGACAGAAATAGTATTTACTATCATCTGAATTTGTGTGATTTTTTTTTTTTTTTTTTTTTGATAAATAAATGTAATCTGTATTCACCTAAGTCTGACAGAGCAGAAGGGATAAATGTTGAGAATAACTTTTATCCAATGAAATGGTCTGACTCTATAGTCAGCATCTTATCTCACATTAATTGATTTAATTAAAGAGACATTTTACATTTTTTTCACATAATTAATTTGATTGTGACATAATTAAGACACAATCAAACGTAAAAAGATTTTTTACAAACACATAATTTCTGTATACTTCAAACCTGACAATGCTCTTTCAAAAACTGGTCCCACAAACAGAGTATTACATTTTATTTTGTCATTTAGCAGATGTTTTTAATCCAATGCACCTTTCATAAATCGTCATTTCACCCGTGTTAAATTTTACATTGATTCATTAAGCTGTAGCCTTTTTTTTTTAAAGTCCAAAGACACACGTACTGTACAAACTGAGGGTAGAGTGGGATTCGACCCGCCTACCTTCAGATTGAAGGACGACCGCTCTACCACTGAGCCACTGAGCCCCAGCATTGTAATCTATGCTGTTCAGGGAAGAGTGCAGTGACAGGTAAATAGAAGAAACACATCAACAGGTTCAGGAGGATGTATCAACAAACAAGGGCCGATTCTGGTGGACCTTAGTCTGCGGTCCTCCTACACTTCAAAGAGAAAGGGCATTCCTTTGAGGACAGCAATGTCCAAGTCTTGGCCAAGAAGACCAGGTGTTTGGAGAGAGGTGTGAAGGAGGCCTCAGATTCAACTTTGACTCCCTTTACAACAATGTCTTGAAACCAAAAACAGTTTTGCTCTAGACGGATCATCACCCCCTGAAGGGAGCAGTTATGCTAATGGCCCACATCAGCATAACAACTCCCCCAACAGCACACACTGCCCATTCAATTCTTAACGGCTGAAACCAGAACTGTCTGGTCTGATCAGAGTAGTTTCAGTCAAAACCCCTCACTCTCAGGGATATAAAACTCAGCTTTCAGTTGAACTCAGAACCAACAAAGTTCCTCGGATAAGGACTATAATGTCTTCACCTTCAAAACTACGTCCAGATACTTCAGTTGAAAACCAAATATTTTAATTGAATGTTCAGCACTTAAACCAAAAGCTGTGGCCTTTGTCAACATAGAAGTAATGGCTACCGATAATACAGAGAAAGTGTTTATTCATTCATAGGATACTATTTCCAATCCATTCACACAATGATTAACAAGACAGATAATAGTGTCATCACATCAGTCTAACCCCCAATTTACACTGCATGCGTCTCCTCCACAAAAATATGTAATGTTGTTTCCAATGAGCTCCAGTCTGCACAGTTCTATTTTTGCGGGACGCCATAGACAAACCGCATTATTTGAAACAGAAACTGTACGTGCACAACATTCAAAGTGTTTATACACTGAGAAAAAATAATTTTGGTAATAGGAATAATATTTTACAAAAAATGCTTATGTTGTGCTAATGTTCATACTTGTAATTGAGATTTCAAGGTAATATCTAAAATGTTACTTGGTATTTGTAGGGTAATATGTACAGTGGATAGAAAAAGTATGTGAATCTTTTGGAATTTCATGGTTTGCTGAATAAATTTGTCTTAAAATGTGATCAAGGGTATTTTTAAACATAATGTGTCTAAATATATATATATATATATATATATATATAAATTATATATATATATATATATATATATATATATATATATATATATGTCTTTATTGAACACACTTGAATCAACATTCAAAATGGCAGTGGAAAAAGTAAGTGAACCCTTATAATAAATGGTTCAGAGATAAAGTTAAATTTCTCAAAGTATGTTAAGTATACAGTATATTGTATGCATATATATATATATATATATATATATATATATATATATATATATATATATATATATATATATATATATATATATAAATATATTTGAGCGGTTTAGGGTACCGCCCATGAGAAACCTTTTCAGGCAGACTAGGCATGTTTTGTTTGCATCAAAGTTCAAATAAAAACTTTTTGATTGCATTTGTACGATTTTGAAAGTATTAAAGTTATTTTCCAGGGAATCTGCTCGTTTTCTCATTTGCCATCTCTCTTGGGCTTATTCTCCACCGAGAGTGAGAAGCCTGTAAATGTGTCATACGAACAGCAGGCGATAACTGCTGTGCTTTCTTGGTTTTTCGAGTCTGTAAAGCCTACCTTTGATTTTCCCCCCTTGCTCTCAGCTTTGCATTGATACCATCTGGCAGGAACAGAGAGCTGGCGAGCACTGGGAAAGAACGGAATGGAAAGAGGAAGGACGTGGGAGGGGCACCGCTGTCTGATTAATCATGCTAATCAGTGATGAGGGGTTAGAAGTCCATTAACCTGTTCAGAAACGCCGCCGACTGCAGCGAACCCCCCTGACGGAGCATCACTCACTGAGCCAGGAAGCTGGAGCCACGCTGAGGCAAAAACTCAACACCTCAACACCTGTGATGATGAGGAGAAGAGCTTCATTTCTTTTCCTATGTAGTGTAAATACGGCCCACGGCAAGCGTTCAAAAATCAGTTATAAGAGGGTCGGATGTGTCTACAAAAAAGCTGCATGGTAAGTAAAGATGAGGTATAATCCCATACTTGGCAAATGCGTGGGTTAACATCACTTAAATAGCAACAGAAGTGGTCGGGTTTCTATTCTAAGGATTGAGATTAGTAAATCCACCCACTCTCTGCTCTTACAGCTTTAAAGTTTTCTTGATTTTGCAGCCATTGGCACCAACATACACTGCCCACCCAACAGACTCAACCTAGTTTTAACTAAGAACAGAAGTTAGGAGCATCCATGTGATGAATGTGTCTTAGCTCGAGTTACCTAACTGATGCCTACATCAAAGAAACTAAAAATAAATTGGGTGCTGAAATGTAAATAACTAAGGAAACCTAGGCCTTCCATCCTTATTCTAAGACCCACACATGCACTATCTTCCAGACTTTATCTGTTTGTTTGTGACTTCATCTGTGAACACAATCCACTTGTTTTTTTTTTCTCACTCTGGGATATCATTCTGAAACGTTCAGCTGGGTGTCATGTTATGAACAATGGCTGAATTATCAACTACTCTAGGGATACATGGTCAGATACATGTATTATCAATATTACCACATTAACCGGCAACTCCACTGCTCACATTTATTTTGAACGAAAGAGAGGAAGAGGCCAGTCCACAGTGTGTGGTATGTAGCAAAGTTCTTGTATCAAACACACGGCGCTTAAGGACAAACCAGTGGAATTTTATTTTGCAAAAATGTGATGGACGAAAGCAGTTAAAATCTACCATTCAATCCTGTGGTACACCCGTTAATCAAATCACAGGAAGCTTTGTATCGTGCTAGCCTCTGGGAACGCCAGAGCCAGTAAGCCACATACAATTGGGGAACTACTGTCTACCTTTAGCATAAGAGACAACACGCATCATGGGAAAGCTGCCAAAGAGTTACACTTAGTGCCGCTCTTCAATGACACTGTGTCACGGAGAATAAAGGACATGGCTGGAAATTTTAAAAAGACACTAACTGAGTGCATTAAGAACATTCAATATTTTACCATCCAGCTTGACAAGACTACAGATGTTGCAGATTTTGCCAATGTATTGGTTTACATGAGGTAAGAATATAATGCTGCAGCTTAAGAGGACTTTATGTTCTGCCAGTCACTTGAGACCAGAACTACAGCCGAGCATTTTCCAGGTATTGAACTCGCCTAATCAAGAGAACAAACTTGACTGGAAACAGTGTGTGGGAGTGTGTACAGATGGCTCAAGGGCTACAACAGGTTGTAACATTGGATGATAATCTCGCATCAGAGAACGGCACCTGAAACGCGTTGGATTCACTGCAGCATCATCGTGTGTGCTGGCAGTGAAGAAGATGCCTGATGACCTGAAGTTTGTGCTGGACGCTGCTGTGAAAACTGTAAACTTTATTAAGGCCAGATCAATGAATGCTTGATCTGTAATGCTTATTTCCTGTGCTCTGCAAGTAGTCGGGCAGTGAGCATGTCCACCTCTTGCTTCATACTGAAGTAAGGTGTCTTTTGAGAGGAAAGTTGCTTATAAGGCCTTTCGAATTGCACTAAGATCCAGATGTTCTTACAGGACACACTTTTCCAAAACTTTTATACAAGACAGGGGATGTTTCAGCTTTCCCTGCTTTGGAGAGGTGTCTTTCTGACAATGACTTGGCGCTTGATGGAGTCAAGCAGAATATCGCTGCACTCCTCAAGTCAATCAGACAACAGTTGCATAATTATTTCCCAGTGAGGCCTGAAGCTAGAGCTAACACCTGGATGAAAAACCCTTTCAACATCAACACCTCACAAATGGCTTTAGTGGACTTCACTGTTTTTTTCATCATAAAAACAAAGTACAGAAGCAGGGTGGACGCTGAGCCAAACCTGAGACTGAAGCTGACCTCCATTGACCCAGACATTGCTGGACAGAGGCATGCACACCCATCACATTAAGCTCATTAAGGGGGGAGGTGTTTCTGATTCTGAAAGGAGTCATAGACATTTTGGACACAGTGAGAAAGGCTTTGGTTGACTTTATTTCAGTTATTATGTAACCATTGTTGTTACTTGCAGCTACAAATACAGTCTGTTTTTATTTTTATCAACTTTACATTTAAGTACAGTACAGTTATATTTAACTACAATACTTTTTCATTTAATCTTTAAGTTGAAATGTTTTATTTAAGCACAGTGTAAAAGTACAAACATGTGCATTTGTAGTGTGTATATATAGCTGAGCTATCCAGCTGCCATATATATATAGCCGTAAGGAAGGCGGCCGTGGACTAGTGAGTGTGAGAGCCACTATCCAGGATGAAACATCCAAGATCCACAAGTACATCAAAGATAAGGCCCCGACAGATGACGTGCTCAGTGAATGTCTCAGGCAATGGGGAACAGAGGAAGAGGAGCTGGAGGAGGGACCATCATGGGAGGACAAACCCCTACATGGGATGTACCACCGGAACATAACTGAAGTGGCTGATATCAAGGAATCCTACCAATGGCTAGAACGGGCCGGACTGAAGGACAGCACAGAGGCACTCATCATGGCTGCACAGGAACAAGCCCTGAGCACCAGAGCAATAGAGGCCCAGATCTACCACACCAGACAAGACCCAAGGTGTAGGCTGTGCAAACAGGCCCCTGAGACAATCCAACACTTAACTGCAGGGTGTAAGATGCTGGCAGGAAAGCATACATGGAACGCCATAACCAAGTGGCTGGCATAGTGTACAGGAACATCTGCACGGAGTACGGACTGGAAACCCCGAGGTCAAAGTGGGAAACACCTCCAAAGGTGGTAGAGAATGACCGAGCCAAGATCCTGTGGGACTTCCAGATTCAGACTGACAGAATGGTAATGGCGAACCAACCAGACATCGTGGTGGTGGACAAACAGCAGAGGAAAGCCGTTGTGGTTGATGTGGCAATACCAAGTCATTGCAACATCAGGAAAAAGGAACATGAGAAACTAGAGAAATACCAAGGGCTCAGAGAAGAGCTGGAAAAGACTTGGAAGGTGAAGGCGACAGTGGTGCCCGTGGTCATCGGAGCACTCGGGGCAGTGACCCCCAAACTGGAAGAGTGGCTACAGCATATCCCTGGAAGAACACCAGACATCTCGGTCCAGAAAAGTGCAGTACTAGGAACAGCAAAGATACTGCGCAGAACCCTCAAGCTCCCAGGCCTCTGTTAGAGGACCCAAGCTCGAATACTTAAGCCTACTACGGTTCTGTATTTTAATGTTGGTCACTATGGTGGTAGTTGGAGAGCCAAGGATTTTCTGAGGTGGTACATTGTGTAGTTCGAGAACCACTGGCATAGAGGAATGTGGTTTTGCATAACTGACCTTTTGGGAAGCAACGCTGTGTTACCAGGTTTGTCAAGGCAATATTGCATCCTGATCTTTATAATGCATCAGTAACACGCAAATGCCTTTGTGAAAAGGTATCATTAAAACTAAACATTGTTCGATGCAATACAACAACATTTTTTTTTGTTTTATATTCCTTCTTACACACTGTCTTAACATAATGTAGAGGTCATGTTTGTGGTCAAGGGAATTTGTCTGAGCTACCATTAGGCTCATTCTGCTTTGAAGGCAACAGCTAGATATTTTCTGTAAAAAAAAAGACACTGTGAATACTAAGTGTTATGTTTGTCAAGTTACAGGAAAAAATATTGCGTTCATAAATTCTTTTGAACAAATGCTGCTTTTATGTCCAGTGTGTTTTTTTTTCTTCTGAATTTTCTTCTGAATAACGATGTCTACTGACATCGTTATTCTTCAGCACCAGAGATGGTAAGTGGAAGCTTTCAGATGGCAGCACCTATGGTTATCTTTTCTGCCTCAGATAGTTAATGGCAGATCGCATAGCGATTCAAAAACCTCAGAAATGTAAAAGAAGGAACTTTCTGACTGAGGCCAACATGGCCCTGAATCATTTGTTCAGTCTGCAAACGCTAGTTAAAAAGAGATGCTGTTATTCCAACACAACATCTGTTGTGTATCTGATGCATATATCAAGATATGCAGGATAATAATAGCGCAAGTAGGTGGAATTTTCAAACTGAATGTTTTTTTGTTTTTTTTTTAATATTGACAACAGACTTTGCTCTGGGCGCTGTTGTATTTAACTTCAGGAGAATTGATTTGTTTGTGTCCTCAATACTAACAGGGAAGCAGCGCTGTCTAAACGCGCCTGCTCGATGACTAGTGGTTTGAAGCAATGTGTCGGTGGGTCTATTGCAGGTGTTGGTGTGATGTATTGTTGGGGGGCAGTAAAAATCTGTTGCAGGAACAGTGTGAGGACACTTAAGGCTAAAGAATTTAATACAATAGCCACCACTGGCTTAATGTAAACCTGCAGATGGTAGAGCTTTATCGTTAACAATAGTGTCCAATAGTGTCATAAAAAAAACATTTGTTTATTTCTGATACACAAAGTTTAAGTGAACTTTATTGTCAGTCAGACCATGTAACTACACAGAGATCAAAATTGGGTTTCCCCATACTCCAAATGTGCAAGTATTAATTTATCACCCAACATATAACATATATAGTGCACACAGACAGCTCCATAAAAAAAATATTGTTGTGGACATAGCAACAGCCACTGTCGCCCCTTATAAAAGACAAAAGTTTAAAAGTTGCAGGCAATCTCGAAAGGGGATACTTTTTTTTGTAATAGTTACAGCCGTGGAAAAACAGAAAAAAAAATGTAACGCAGTTTCTTAGGGAGTAGCTTTTAATGGCTTGGCTTGACTTGAATCCAAATGTATCTCCTTTTTGACTCAGGAGTAGCTGCTAAAGTATCACTTTGTTGACCTTTCTCACCTCAAACTATTATGGAGCCCAGGAAGAGAAGTTGTTAAATTTGTGACAGCTAATCCAAATAAATAAACAATAAACTATGACACACCAGTGACAGAGACAGTGCACTAAGCTATTCACAGACCATTTAGACACTACTGTCATAACAGACTAAGACCCAGGTCAATCCAAAAGACTATAATGAACTGAACAAATGTAATTTACCATCACAAAAAAGCCTTGTAGTGCATTTTGAGACTGTGGCGGAGAAAAATAGACGATGATGTTCCCTAAAGTCTCTGTATGGGAAACAATGAACTAGGACGCCACATTCAAGGTGCTGTTTTGGTGTAGAAGCATGCAAAGTCGTATTAGTCAGCGTATTACAGTTAGTTCAAGTACAAGGTGGTAGGCAGAAAAACATTAGTCTCCAAGGCTAGATATTCTATAAGCTTCCACACTTTAGATTTTTATGCACTAATGAACAAATAGAATATGACTACCCTTGCTGAAATCACAATAAATGAGGAAGATAGCACTAAGGGTCAAGTGTGGCTGCTCTTCTTAAAAGAATAAACTGCATTTTAAACACATTGCTATAAGTCATATGGTCCAAATCAAATGTTTATCCCTGGAGATATCTGATACTTGACTTTTGAGTAGGTGGAGCACAGTGGCAGAGCATGGAGTGGCAAGAGGTCCTTTTTTAAACCAACATTTCAGACAGCAACCTTAGGCCTTTTTTAATGTTACTTTATTGAATGCTGTTTAGTAATCTTTTCTACACTGTCTATACTGTAGTACATGTTAAATTTCAGCTGCTCACACCACATGCCTACTACAAACTATTTTGGGACATTGCAGATTGGACAGTCATGGCAAAACATCAGTTAAAGCAGACAGTAAGATGGCCAAGTTGAAAACACACTAAGACTATAGAGACATTGTTCATAATATATCACCGTCATTTAAAAATCTCTAGCACTTCACCATGACGCAACTAGACTTGAGTGACCCATTAGCGATTGCCACAGTACTGGTGTAATAATGTGGTGGTGTGCTTGGTGGTGGTCGGAGAAGGCCGTTGGCGCCGGTGGTCTGACAGCCCGTCTCTTCGTCAGTCTGCAACAGCGCAGCAGGTTAGATTACTGTAACGGCCTGCTCACTGGTCTCTCAAAACGAGGGTTAAGACAGCTGCAGCTTATTCAGAACGCTGCTGCTCGGGTTCTAACTAACACCAGGAAGTACAACCACATCACGCCAGTTTTAAAATCTCTGCACTGGCTTCCTGTTTCTCAGAGCACCAGAATATATTTCTGACATGCTAGTTCCTTATGAACCTTCTCGGACTCTGAGAACATCTGGGACAGGCCTTCTGCTCGTGCCCAGAGTTGGAACTAAACCTGGTAAAGGAGCGTTTATGTTTAATGCAGCAAAAACCTGGAACAGTCTCAACTTTAACAATGTTCAAGGGGAGGTACAAAACTTTCCTCTTTCAGTAAAGACAACTTTTATCTGCACTCTTCTTTTAAAATGTTTCTTAATCTAAATCTTATAAATTGTTTTTTTTATTCCTGTAAAGCACTTTGAGTTACCCAGTGTATTGCACTATATAAATAAAGTTGCCTTGCCATAACTGGATCACGGTAATCCCATTGCTTTATTTTTTTTTTGGTTTATCTCTATCCAATCTCTATTTTTAGCAGTTCTGTAAAAAGCTTTGTTTTTTTACTTCTTTGCATTAGTTCTGGAGTTCCCTGCATTGATTTGCTGGTGCGCTGATTTTACAAAGCTGTTTTTATGAAATGTGTGTTATACTGTAAATACATATACATAAATGTTTTTTTTTCTTGACACTAGTTGCTACAAAAAGGTTTACTTAAGCAAAAAGTGCTACTGAAGGTACACATTACCACAAAGCTAGCCTACTATTTGCATAAGCCAACATCTCACAAAGACATCATGTACCTGAATTAATATTGTTTAAAAGTAAATGTTTTGGGTGAAATGGTGTGTGTCATTTCATATTCAACCTATTTTTAGTTTACAGAAGGTATTTAATTCCCTTTTAATCTTTTCACTATTTTTTGTAATGTGCTCTGTAAAAAGGCTGTGTTGAATTTGAGGCAAACCAATACTCATGAAAAACAAAGAGTGCATATTCAGCTGAGGACAATGCTATTTAGCTCAGTTCAGTCAAGTACAGCCCAACCTCATTCCTCTCCATGTTTTTCCTCAGTATTTATACCACTTTGCTCTGGTAAATTTACTGATATTTTACGTCACGGCGAGCCAGAGCGATGCTATCAGTGGGACTCTGTAAGCAAACTTTCCATTTCTGTTCTCTTGATAAAAAACAAAACATCCCAGAACACAGCACATAGACTTTGTGCCGAAGCAGATGAGGCTTTCCAGTGACTCATTTGTACACTCCGCTATGAATAGAAACACCCTGCCTGTGAACCCAAGCAGCACTCGTCTCCACCGCATGGAACAACACAGCCACAATGCAACCAAATATATTCATTACAGGCCATAAAGATCCCTCTCTTTGGTCAACAGCGCTGTGTAGTCTCATCATTTAGTACAGCAGAACAAGCTGTTTGGAAATGCCAGACCTCTATTAATAAGGCTCTTATCTTCCCCTTGCAGATCTGAGGAGCCTCCAGTAGCTCTGTCCAAACACTGACCCTCATGAGATTTGTGCAGAAAAGACTACAAAAACATTCATTACATTTTGCTCAAGATTATGCATATAAATTTCATGCTACATACACACTTTATAGATGAGAGCCATGTCAGCATGTATGATATAGTGTCGAAGTTGCAGCCAACTTCTGAGTGTCACAGTTGCATAGCCTGCCAAGCCATAATATGCTTTTTCTATTCTATACAAAGAAAAAGACAGGCTTTGGATCAGAATTTTATGATGAATTCATAAGGTTGAGTTTACACAGGCTCTCACAGTAAGATTAAACTGTTGGACTTTGTCTTTGAAAATGAGTGTCTTATAGAACCCATAACTCTTGTTCATAAATCTGAAAAAAAAAACAGTTTGATGAAAAACAATATGCATTATTATTGCAATCTCTGGGGCAAAAATCTGGACCTAAAGTTGAAGTTAATGCTGGAATTATAGATCTTTTTGACATCTAGAGGCATATTCCAGGCAAGATCAAACTGTCGAGGAGTTTTACAAACAGCTGTTTCCGGATGTTAAGAGATATTCGTCGGGCATATGCCTCCTAGGTATTGTTTTCTTTATAATCATCACAAAGTGGAACCAAGCAGTAAAAGTAAGCAACATTTTCTTTACAATAAGTGCTATGGTAATTGTCATTCATATGTTACAGATCTTACATGAAACAATGCTATCAAAAAGGTTTTGAGTTACAGCTAAAGTGATAAGCCAATGACTAGTTCTGTACTGAATTACATGTGCTGTCTGCTATCCGGGTAGTTCATACGGAGAAGGCCAGATCTGAAAAGGGCTTCTGGTTTAAAATATAAGATTTCTCCTGAATGAGGCTACACCTTTTAGTTGTGGTTGCAGTTGTCACTAAAGATGAACATTGTGTTGCATGGCCTGTCAGCTAGTGCCTAATTAGGAAGATTGATGGGGTAGCTATCTTGCTCCTCCTTTTTATCAGTCATGTCCTAACAAACCATAGGCTCTCTGCAGACACTCCTACTCTCTGACATACATGTAAGTAAGTGACTAAATTGCCACTAGAGGATGAATGTGTCTTTGCAAAGTGTGAGCCCTTTCCTCAGCTGGCAATTGGACAAGGTGTATATGACCTCATGCCTAGTAATTGGAGTGGGCTTTCACCTGCAAAAAACCTGTAAAAGGATATATAGCATGTTAGTAAATCTTGTATATCTACAATCAGTGCTCAGCAATAAAGCAAACTGATTTGATTAATGAATTTATTTGCATTAAAAAGATGTCAAAAATATCTTTAGTGCAAAATCAAATTTAACCTAAACTTATTTATCCGCTTTCCTACCCACAGCACATACATTGTGTGAAGGCTAATTCTGCTGCTAGCTCCCAGTGAAACTCAAATAATGGTGACTCTGCAGACACTAAAGACGGCTAATACATAAACACCAGAGAAAGGTTGCCATATGCCTTAGTTTAGCGAAGACATAGGAAAATGACATAAACATGAAGTGTGTGTGTAATATGACAAGTTCCGTTCCCTTTCAAAAGCTACTCTTAATGCTGCGTTGCAATATGCTATGGAGAAATCTCTTTTTTTGACCAGTTGTGAAACACGTGTGTCAAACATGGCAAGAACTGGCATAGATAACCTCTGTTGGTGACGTAGCTTTATCACCTGCCCCTAGGTGTGAGCGCACCTGGAGGTTATAAATACACTTGATGCGGAAACGACTTCAGGTTTCTTTATCTTCAAGGATTGCAATGTGTTGTGTGTGCTCAAGCAAACCTCAAATCATATCCAAATAACGAGCTATAATGGAGGAAAAGAAAAAAGAAAGTGAAGTTGTGCCTACGCCACTTACTTTGAAAATCTATATAATATACTATAATATAATATAATATATTATACACAGTATATCTTTAGAATGCATGGGAACAGACTCCCAGGAGATATGTGTCCCTCCCTGTCAGATTCTCATCTCTGAGGATGATCCTCATAAGTTATGTGTGTAGGGCAAGAACATGCGGCCCTCGGCCTTGAGGGGGAATGAGAGCACTGCAATCTCCTCTCCATCACAATGCTCCATGCTCGGCTTGCTTTTTTCAAAGGCCTAGGCCTTTGCATAGGTCCTGGGGCGAGGTTGATGGGGACGTGGGGGACAGACGCGCTCCTATCTCTCGCTCTTGCGGCCGGTCAGAGGGTCCTTGACTTTTTGGCGCTTTCTGTAAATGACCCGGGGACACCTCCTCGTTTTTTGCTTCTGCGAGATATAGAAGGTGCCGCCTCAGAGTGCTCCGCCCAGATAGGATGTAGCATTTGAGGATTTGCTCGGGGTAGTTAACCTGTGCAGGGGCGCAGTAAAACATTGACTGGACATGGGAGCGGGCCCCCACTGAACACTCTAAATTGGAAACATGTTTCTGTCGGGAGGCCTGGTCTTCTTTGATAATCTCCACAAGGAACTGGCACGCTCGGAGAGCAAGCCATATATGTCTCATGTCTTCATGACTTTGACATAAATTTATTTGACTGTTGTGGGTGCGGGGTAATTGTGTGATGCCCCAGGTTGAAGAGATGTTTGCAGGCTATCTCTCCCCATTTCTAAAACTTTGCCAGGCGGGGCGCTTTTCCACCTGTAGTAGGCGCTCAAAGTGCTTTACATACATCACTGGAGACAATGTAGGTTAAGTGTCTTGCCCAAGGACACAATGACAGTATGCGGGGGAGAGCGGTATGTTGTGTTATCAAACATTTTATCACCTTAAAAACATTTCCAAAGTCAAAGGGATAATGTCTCAACCAGACCTAGAGAAACTTATTCATGCATTTATCTCCAACAGGTTAGATTACTGTAACGGCCTGCTCACTGGTCTCTCAAAACGAGGGTTAAGACAGCTGCAGCTTATTCAGAACATTTCTGCTCGGGTTCTAACCAAAACCAGGAAGTACAACCACATCAGTCCAGTTTTAAAATCTCTGCATTGGCTTCCTGTTGCTCAGAGAATAGACTTTAAAACAGCACTGCTGGATTACAAGTCTCTTAATGGTTTAGCACCAGAATATATTTCTGAAATGCTAGTTGCTTTTGAGCCTCCTTTGACTCTGAGAACATCTGGGACAGGCCTTCTGCTCGTGCCCAGAGTTAGAACTAAACCTGGGGAAGCAGCGTTTAAGTTTCATGCAGCAAAAACCTGGAACAGCCTCAACTTTAACAATGTTCAAGGGGAGGTTAAAAACCTTCATCTTTAGTTATGCCTACATTATAACATAAAGTGTGTTTTTTTTTTATCTGCCTCTTCTTTTATAATGTTTTTAATTTTTCTTATGTTTCTAAATCTTAATCTTGTAAATTGTCTTTTATTTCTGTAAACCACTCTGAGTTTCCCAGTGTAGGAATTGTGCTATAGAAATAAAATTGCCTTGCCTTGCCCTGCCTAGTCCAGGGCATCCGCATTTTGAATTACATAGACAAATGGCTCATTCTAGCTCAGTCTCAAGAGTTGGCGTTCTTTGGGGTTGATATTCAACACTGAGAAAGGCATTCTCTAAACGGCCCAAAAGACAACCTATTTGGGAGTTATATGGGATTTGATAGCGATGCAGGCACATCTGTCTCATGCATGTGTCGAGTTCATTCTGGCTACCCTTAAGGATATCTGGATAGGCCAGGAAGTGACCATTCACTTCTTTCTAAGAGTGCTGGGTCTCATGGCAGTGATAAAAAAAAACAAAAAAAAGACTCCGCACAATAATTAAGGCTTCCAGGATTTTTTAATCTTTGAAATAACAGGGTTTTTGCAATATTTTTTATTTATTGATAGTTGACAGTAGGTTGGCAGGAAACAGGGCAAAAGAAAAGGGGTTTTGAACCTGGTCTCCCGTGTTCTTTGCGAATACCTGGGGCCTCCCCCCAGACTGCTTTATTTTCATCATGATTGCCTGTTTACTGTTGAATTGCCTTCTTTCGTAGCAAGAGTGGAAAAAAAGATTAAAATAGTAAGTCATCTAAAAAATAATTTTAGCCATATTGCTGTTTTCATGTTTTCAAGCAATAGCCTCCTCTTTCATGCAGCGTCATCTTTGACACACACTGATTGTCTTTGCCTCCCATACTTCCTTGACACAGCCGGTGTACAAATTAAATTTCCTGTCTTGTAGCCCCTTATATTTTTCCTGACACACTTTTCCGGTGGTCCACAAAGGAGACATGACCGCACACAAGGAGTGGTTTACGGAAGCACATTGGCACAAACAACACAAGAAAAAGCTGTCAAAATGGCAACACAGTCAATATATCATATCCTGGACTCTGTTTGTGGTTCAGCTTCACCAGGACACATGCTGGAACGCCGGATGTGTTATTTATAATAGTAAGCGTACATAGACATAGAGGTAGAGCAAGCTAGAAAGGAAGGAAGGTACGGGGGAGGATGGAAGAGGACATGTTAGGAAGGAACGTGTCTCTCTGTGAGAGTGATTGATAGGATTGAGGAATCAGTGCTGTCACGGTGGAATTACAGTGGTCTGAGCGGATATAGCTGAAGGACAGCGCTGCACGAACGGACTATGGGAGTATGAAGTGGTGAGAAATAGCTGAACAAATGATATTCGAGTCTGACCTTGTGATGGTGACACCATAGCGTCTTTCTCCTTCATTTCAAACAATCCCCTCCTGCAGATACAGCCTCCATGCAGGGGAATTACTCATTAAATGCTGTCAGAATGTGGACATGCTTTTTCACATGTAACAGACGATAAATGGGGTTAAGTGTGTCAGATTAACCCCCAGCCCGCCCCCCTTTAGTCTTTTTTGTAGGCCTCCAGCTGCTTTCTACAATACAATGCATTTGCTATACATTTTGTCTGAAAAGCTGAACAAGCCCTTTAGGCATGTAGTTAAAAAATGGGTTTGGATTACGTCACTTTGGGCTTCAGCATGAAGTAGGTGAGGCTATTTTTACACTCAGAGGCTATAGTGTTCACAGTAAATCCAGTTCATGTTCTTTATAAACTCTGTTAGGTCAATGTGCCCTACTGGGCTTCAATTGGTGGGAAATATTCATGACTTGACTACCTATATATGAGGTTCTACATTCAAAGAAGTCATAAATCACAGTTATTCATCTTGGATTTAAAGAAAGCATTATACAAAACTGAACGTGCATTGTGTAAAATAAACAGAAGACCAAAATAGAGCAAGTAGATTTGTGCTCGTAAGTTTACATTCCCAGTCAGAATAAATTTTTGGGCCATTTTTCAGAGTATATGAATGATAACACAAACATTTTTTTCACTCATAGTTAGTAGTTGTTTGAAGCCATTTATTGTCAAATTATAACTTATTACAACAGAAACTACCCAAATTACCCCGATCAGCATACCCCAGTTCTTAAATCCGTGTATTGCCACCTTTAACATCAATGACATCTTGAAGTCTTTTGTGGTAGTTGTGGATGAGGCTCTTTCTATTTTATGGTAAAGCTGCCCATTCTTCTTGGCAAAAAGCCTCCAGTTCCTGTAAATACTTGTCTGTCTTGCATGAACTGCACGTTTGAGATCTCTCCAGAGTGGCTCAATGATACTGAGGTCAGGAGACTGAGATGGTCATTCCTGAACCTTCACTTTATGCTGCTTTAGCCAATGACAGGTTGACTTGGCCTTGTGCTTTGGATTTTATTGTCATTATGGGTTTTATTGTCATTATGGGTTCTCTCCGGGTACTCCGGCTTCCTCCCACCATCCAAAGACATGCGTATATAGGTTAATTGGCAATTCTAAAGTATCCCTAGTGAATAAATGTGAGGGGGAATGTTTGTCTGTCAGTCTGTCTCTAAATGTTAGCCCTGCAACTAACTGGCCATTGTCCAGGGTGTACCCCGCCTAAGGCCCAAAGCTGCTGGGATAGACTCCAGTCACCCGAGAACGCTAACAAAACTAAGCCCTAGAAAATGAATTAATGAAAAATGGAATGTCCAAGTACGTCCCATGCATAGCTTCTGGGCTGATAAGGGCAAATCTATTTTCGGAACACTGCAATCATCTTTTCCTGTGCCTTTGTAGCTCACACATCCCCAAAACCACCTCCATGTTTCACAGTAGGAATGGTGTACCTTTAATCATAGGCTTTGTTGACTCTTCTTCAAATGTAACATTTATGGTTGTGGACAAAAAGCTCAATTTTGGTCTTATTACTCCAAGTGACTTTGTTCCAGAAGTTTTGAGGCTTGTCTCTGTGCTGTTGTGCGTGTGGTAAGTGGGATGCTTTGTGGCATTTGTGTAGTAATGGCTTTCTCAACCAAGCAGCCTATTGTTCTTCAAGTGCCTCTTTATTGTGCATCTTAAACCAGCCACACCACTTTTTTCAAAGATACCTGTATTTCAGCTGAAGTTATTTGTTGGTTTTTCTTTGCATCCCAAACATTTTTTCTGGCAGTTGTGGCTGAAATTTCTGTTGGTCTACCTGACTTTGGTTTGGTTTTAACAAAATCCCTCATTTTCCACTTAATAATTCGAGTTTAAACATTGCTGATTGGCATTCTCAATTCCTTAGATATCTTTTTATATTTCTTTCCTGTTTTATATAGTTCAATTATCTTTTCCCGCAGATCCTTTGACAATTCTTTGCTTTCTTTGCGAGCCACATAGTGAACACATTTATTTTGCCTACAGTTTAAGTTTAAACTGTAGACAAAACAATATGCGCAATAAACACTGTCACATCTGCACCTTCTTAGTTTTAGCACCACTCTTTACAGTTTGTTCTAAAACCAGTGAAAACTATCTCTCTGAGAGTTAGAGATAATAGTTCTAGGAAATGTTGTTATTGTTTGGAGCATGTCACAGTGAATCAACTGATCCTTGCACAATATTGAAGGAAAAATATATGTAGTGTTTAATTACCATTAAAATATTAGTAAATGCTTGGCGGGCTGGGTTAAACAGCCCAACGAGGCACATGTGGCCCCCAGGCCTTAGTTTTGCCCACCCCTGATCTACAGCGTTAAATGTCGTACTTTTTAAATTTTCAGTTTGCTCATCTGTGTTGCAAATACAGAAATAAGAAAAAAAATGATAGTTAGGTTTAGGCATTGATTAAATTTGACTAGCACTACAATAGTTTTACAAATTAAAATTTTTAAACTCAAAAAATGCAGCGTGTAATGTGTTGAAAGCATCTCAAAGCGTCTCTAAGTGTCCTTGTGCCTTATACACCTTGTTTTGTTTGCAAACTCTGGCCCCTTTTGTACAATTGACTGACATACCCATGTTGATTAGGCTGCTCTTTCCCATATCTAATAAAATACAGGAACTGTCTACTTATCTCCATTATCATTCTCAAAAGGGGTTCCACAAGGTTCAGATTTGGGACCACTTTACATCTAACAAATAAAAATAAGCATTGGTTTCCTACATTATTAGAATAGATGGTGAGATACTGTGTTGTTATTTAGGTACAAACTATGTTTGCATTTGTTGTGACTATTCTGTGGCCATAAATAAATAACACCTCATTCCACCAGAGCAAACCACATCTCCGCAGACTCTTGGCAGCTCTTATGTCTCAGATCAGGCAATGGTAGACCTGTGTAAACATATGAAGGATATTACACTCCTTACTCTCCACTTCAAAATATCAGTTCCGCAGCAGTGATCACAATCACATAATGACATTTCCACCATATCTTTCTGATCTAGATTCATACTGAGGATAGGTGCTTTCATTTATTTCACAAGGACAGATAAAAACCGTCAGATCATAAAACCCCACGGCTCAATGACCATGATGGAAAAAGAAAGAAACTTCACCAAAACTTTTCTGCTTGTTATCTTTGTCTGGTGTGAATACATCGACAGGCTCATACTGATTTTTATATGTTGGCTCTGCACTTCATTAAGGAGCTGGGTCATATGTGGCCATTGTAACTGTCATTGTACTTTAGAAGCCTGGCAACCAAGGACTAGACATTACAAAGGTTTCTGTAAAATTCCTTGAAAATCGTAGAATTTGTTGGTAAAGTTAACATGATCAAAAGTAAAACCACAAATATGGGAACTGTCACTGTCATTGTACAATGTATGTCTGGCAACTTACACTAAATTAAGCACTACTCTCAACAATACAGCATAGAGAGAAAGTGAGACTGAGATTAGACACTGACAGGTCTAAACTCATAAAACAATACATTTTTGAGTGAATATTGTGATTTCCTTACATGGGATCAGACACTTTTGAACAAAAGCATGGCAACAAAAACAACAGTTTTGACAGCTCTAACCAACTAACTTTTGATATTTGAAACAACAAGTTTTGGATCAATAAACAAATTTTGCAAACAAAAAAAAGAGTATTGATGAATATTAACAACATCTGAACTAATGCAATTTACTCCTCAGCCTCCCCGGGAAAGTCTATGCCAGGGTACTGGAGAGGAGAATGCGGCCGATAGTCGAACCTCAGATCCAGGAGGAACAATGCGGCTTTCGTCCCGGTCGTGGAACACTGGACCAGCTCTATACCCTCTCCAGGGTGCTGGAGGGTTTATGGGAGTTTGCCCAACCATTCCACATGTGCTTTGTGGATCTGGAGAAGGCATTCGACTGTGTCCCTTATGGTGCCCTGTGGGGGGTGCTCTGGGAGTATGGGGTCCGGGGCCCTTTGATAAGGGCTGTCCGGTCCCTGTACGACTGGAGCAGGAGCTTGGTTCGCATTGCCGGCAGTAAGTCAGACCTGTTCCCGGTGAATGTTGGACTCCGGCAGGGCTGACCTTTGTCACCGGTCCTGTTCATTATCTTTATGGACAGGATTTCTAGGCGCAGCCAGGGGCCAGAGGGAGTCTGGTTTGGGGACCACAGGATCTCGTCTCTGCTTTTTGCAGATGATGTTGTCCTGTTGGCTCCTTCAAGCCAGGACCTCCAGTGTGCACTGGGACGGTTTGCAGCCGAGTGTGAAGCGGCTGGGATGAGGATCAGCACCTCTAAGTCTGAGACCGTGGTTCTCAGTCGGAAAAAGGGAGGAGCTCAAAGTGGACCCGCTGCTCCTCCACATCGAGAGGAGCCAGCTGAGGTGGCTCGGGCATCTGTTTCGGATGCTTCCCGGACGCCTCCCTAGGGAGGTGTTTCGGGCATGTCCCACCGGGAGGAGACCCCGGGGAAGACCTAGGACACGCTGGAGGGACTATGTCTCTCGGCTGTCCTGGGAACGCCTCGGTATCCCCCCGGAAGAGCTGGAGGAAGTGTCTGGGGAGTCGGAAGTCTGGGCGTCTCTGCTTAGACTGCTGCCCCTGCGACCCGGCCCCGGATAAGCGGTAGAAGATGGATGGATGGATGGAATGCAATTTAGAGAAATGTTTCAAGAATGTGTCAAAACGATTGAGAAAAAATGAAAATAAACTTCATCGGTCTACAAAAGACTGTTAATGGTTATGTCATCAACCTAACTAAGAGCAAGTTTAGTGCATATATTTGTTGGTATCTTCATTTCTTTGCCAGAGTCTAGACGTATGGAGATTGCTTCAGAGGAAATGCCCTGCCATGGTCACAGCATTGTTTAGGCCAAAGAACAACTGCTAGTTCTACAGAGCAGAAGTCTGGTAGCAAAAATCCTGGTCAAACAACTCAATTAGTGTCTTGATGGCGGCGCACTGGTCTTTGAGTGCATCAAGACTGGTGAGACAGTTCAGAGGCTGTGGCAGAGAAATGGGTGTTGTACTCGAACTGTGCTAATTAGATCCTTATTTTGTCACAGGTTAATTCTGTGCAAAATAAAACACAGTAATGTTTCAGGAAGTCTTTTGTGCCAATGGCTACAAGACTCTACAACCATCTTTTGTCCCCTTCAGATTAAATATATCTTCTCTTATGTACAAGTATTAATTATTTGACAGAATTTGATGACATACAGTAAATCAGGTTACAGTAAATGTAAATGAGAATATGTATACACATTTATCTGTATGTAGGCCTGTTTAATACAGCTATAAGGTGCTAAAAATGTGTGTATGAAAAGTGTATGCATTGGACCTTGAATAATGGACAAAAATCCACTATAACTTGCAAATAGGAAATAATAATCATGTAAAAGAAAGCATGAAATCTGTGTAAAACCCTGTCATCTTCACATTCTGATCAAATTAATTAAAGTACAGATGCAAGAGATTAATCTATTTCTTTATAGCATTTTCAAGAGCTTTTAATCTTGGTTGATTCTCATGTTTACACTGCTTTTGGGCTCTCATTGAACGTAACGCACAAGCTTTTAAATGATCTTTCTCTCTAAGTCTATATGTGTTTTCTTACATTCCCTTTACTTTCATGTGAGTATCTAACACATTTAATAGTTTGGAGAGTCAGTGCATGTTTCCCCAGCATTGGCCGTAGGGACCGCTGACCGGGCAAACTTACCTGTCCACTCAGCACTTCTGCATGGATAATACAGTTGGCAGTGACCTCTGAAAGACTTCGGTTTGTGAAGTGATTTGGGGAATTGGCAGCACACTTTATTATTAGAATGTTTAGAACCCAGTGTTGTTTTTATTTTAGCTTTTCTTTGTATTCAATCTATGACATGACTACTTTGACCTCAATGCAAATGAATCCATTTTGTTCAACATTCAATGCTTTTAATTGCATTTCCATTGTCAAAAGTCAAAAAAACCTCACTTAGGTAAAAACAGGAACTGAAAGACACAATACATTCAATCATTCAAACAAAGCTTGTCTTGATCTTGACATATGCTTTCAGCAGTCAGATGGCTCGTTGACTTGTTTTAGTGGCTCTTTCCATTTTTAGAAGAGTTTAGTATTTTACTAAAATTGCTTTCTTTGTCTACATAGCATTTAACACAACTTGAACCTGTAGAAAACACAGAAAATAATGAATATTTTTTCCTGTTTGGACTTAAGACTTTTTACAGCAGTACACTTCAATCCTTTCCACACGCCTCGGTGGAAACACAAGACTGGAGGGGGTGCTGTACCTCAAGCATTGTTTTCCGTTTGAGTGCAATGGTACAATTCATATCAGTGTAGGTCAGTTTCCATTGTCAAAGAGGGGCAGAAGCGTCCCAAATAAGGGCATAGACTATGGTACCACTTTTTGAAAAAACATTTTTGGGTTCCAACTGTGTGTTTAAACACACTGCCTGATTTTGCCATCCCCCACCACAGCAGCATAGTAACCTTTTCTAATTCTTTTACTTAAAAAAGGGCCAATTTCCCATCACAGAATACTAATACATTGCATTAAACTGTTTGGAGCTTAACTGAAACTTTTGGCTTTAAGTTTTCCATTAGACTTTACCAATCCTGTAATTATCTCTGCCTTGTTGTGTCAAAGCTTTGCCAACATTTATCCATGTTTAATTTTTTTTTTTTTGCAGTTTAGCTATATTATAACACTGTTTATAGCATTTCCTGCTTTATTTTGTTGATGACAGTAGTGTCCCAATGCTACTTTTTTACCTGAAGTAAGCTGTGATTGGACAAACTCCTGCTGTGGGCTGATCATTCTCATCTATAAAAATCCTTAATTATAAAGCCTAGACGACATCTTAAGATCTCATTAATTTACAGACGATTCCTGTTACAATAAGCTGTTGGTGATTAAACTGTCAAACTAAATGCAAGAATAATTAATAAGTAAAAATGAAGTAATCTACATTTAATGAATGCTGTACTTTTATTGAAAACAAAACTTGTGTTTATTTGCAAAAGCTGATTCCTGTTTTTGATAAAGTTGGCATTTTACAGGTTACCCTTTGTGAATTAATTTCTGTCTGACATCAGTGTCATAGTGCAGAGCAAATGCAAGCCGTACAAAACTGTGGCACACCAAGTCGACTCATATCATATCACTCAGTGTAAACCAGCCTGTACTGAATCTTGGTGGGAGCAGGGCCTATCACCTCCTTCAGCACTACTTAACTTCATTTTCTGTTTATAGGCGCTAATCAAACCTGATCTCCCCTGGACCAATCACCGATTACATATGCAGCCAGTTTCAAATGACTAATTATGAATTAATGAACATTGATTGCGACTCTGCATCATTTAGTTTCAAAAGCATTATGTTTGTCTGCATATGAACATCTTCTTTTGATGTCACTGAAGATGGAAGAATGGAGTCTGCATTGATTAAGCATTGACTCATTTATGCAACAGATTTGGTAAGTTCTTTAGAAAAATATCAATAGCTCATCATCATTAAGACTGCACAGAACTGAATGTGCTCATATGTAAGCTTCTGAGTCAGTTATGATAATTTGCAGACAAAGCTTTCTGATGTGCATCAATTAGACGACAACTTACCGTCTGGTTTTGGGTTTTCTTCAGTGATTTTCCATCTACCTGTCGGATCCTACCTTAGCAACCGTAACTAGGATTGCCAAAATGTGGATTTTGAAAGACCTTCACAGAATACCGAAGCCTTATCATTTTAAATCAACAGCTTTCCATCTTATACAGTCACCTCACTTGATACTCTCAGTGTGAGGCAGAGCCAGTATCCTACTTTGAATGTTCTAATTCATCTCTTTGTGTGATTCACGCTATTGCAGCTTTGATGTTTTAGTAAAATGTTTTTCCTCTTTGAGAGATGAACTAGGGCTGACCTCGGAGCTTGCTGCTTCACATTGAACAACAAATGATGTTGACAACATAAGAAACAAGAGAAAATAAAGTATGTACTTATACAATATGGTAGCATCAGTATGATTGACTGAGGGGTTAAGTCAAGCTCGTTGATAGGATTCGCCTTGACCAGGTTTTCTAGTTCTTCCAAAACATGTTTATGCAAGGAATGAGACAGCAATATGAATGCTTTAACAAAAAAAGAAAGTCTGCAGAACTGTTCCGCAGCACAATAGAAATGGTGAATGAGAAATTCTATGCAGTGTTTATGGTGTCAAAGAAAAAGTTTAGTTTGGCTCACTTGTTTTTAACATTTTTTTCCTGAAATGTTTTCCTGAAATGTTCAAAATGTTCCCCCAAAAAACTACCTCCTTGTCTTCTAAAAGTATTTTGTTTTTACCAGCCTTTACCCAGTTCAAATATGTTTGTGTAGTAAGAAGACACAACTATTCCTCTGTCATTTTCAATACACACAATAAAAGCAATTTATGATATGGCAAAATCCAATATTATACTGGAATTCTGCTGCTGTGGTATGGCCCCTACTGCCCTCCAAGTAGCCCTGTGAAAGACAAGAGCGAGAGCAAGTGCAAGATGTATACACAGAACTTCTCATTAGCAACACTGTTAAAAAAGTTGGTTAGTAGCAACAGTCGAAGCCAATATAGCATTAAATACACAGAGCCAATCATAAAACAGTTAAATGGCACCAATTTTGTAAAATTTTATTTATTGTGCTTTTACAACCACATTAATTACAAAGAAATTAACAACAAATTAACAAGTACATTATTTATCCACTACAAAGGTTTTCTAAAACATTCCTGTATTTATTTATACACTGACAAATCTGACTGTAATCGCCTATCCCCTTTTTCAAAAGCTGATTTGTTTCTCTTCCTTTCTCTGAGTGAATAGTTATTGCGCCACAGTTTGGCTCTGTAGAACTTGGACATTAATATGCAACACTCCTTTAAACCTCCAGACAAGACCAGTGTGTGGATGACACTAAACAATGTGAAGAATCCCCATCAGCCATGTTGAGCTTGAGTGAGAAAATTCAATAGTGAGCTTAGGAAATGAAAAGAGTGGATTGATAAGAGAAATGACTAGGAAGAGTTATTTTCTCTCCTGTATTGTGAGCTGTCGGTTTGAAAAGCCACAAGTGTCTGCCATGAGTGATTCTGCTTTCATAGAGTAGTCTAATCCTGGCTCTCCATGCTGTCAGGTTCACTGCTCCTCATTGTGTTCCTGCCTATCTGATTATCTACAGCATCACAAGTGGCCACAACCACATCACCTTATTGTAGAAGGGAATATATTTTGGAACAGGCTGAGCTTTTCACCACCGTGACTATGAACTACTTTGAATGAGTTCACAACAAAGTCCACCGAGGACTGTAATGACATTCATAACCTCTGCTGTGTCCCCTGCAGCAGCTGTTGATGATGTATTTCCCTTCAGGTGCATTAAAGTGCCCTGGCTCAGGCAGCCGGGTGGTACACCTTAAGGTTATCTCCTTTATCACACATCAATGCCATGTAATGGTTCTGTAACAAGTAATATTTGTCAGAATTTTAAAACACTAAACACTTTGACCTTTGATTCAGCTGTTATCATAAACTACTCTTGATATTTCTATTAACCCAACTATAAAAAGCATGTTTTCAAACTTTAACCAATGTGACCAAAAAAAACACTGCAGTTGTCTTTGGAATGGGCGACAAGTTTATAAACTACAGCAGGTGCTCCCGGCTTATTGCAGGTGTGCAAAAAACTGCAGGTGCAGCTGTGTGTGTTTCATGAAAACAAAAGCAACCAACAGTCATATACAATATACCTTTGTGGGCAACACGAATCCAGCAACCTGTACTTAGATTGGATGCTAAGCACAATATGCAAATGAGAAACAACATCGCTGAAGCAAAAAACAGTCACAGAACAAGATTGGAAAAACCTGGGAGTAATGTATTTATGTCAAAGGTCATCAATTCAAACCTCACCAACACTGGAGGCAGTATCGCTTAAGCCAAAGGTGGCACACTTTTTGCAGGGATATACTTAATAAATTTGAATTTACATATTTACTTGATTTATTTTAAGTTAGGAAGTCATATAGTGTGGCCAGCTTGAGTAGAAAAAATGTACCAGATGATTGATTTTGCTTCCCAAAATTGTTTGTCATATTTTCTGTGTTACTGCAAACACAGTGGAGTCAGTATTGACACCATAACAAAGTCATTATGGGGCGTGAATATTTCTAGGAGCACAATGGCAGCCTAAACATTACTGCGCAATCAACTTGGATGCAGTATGAACCTCTTATTGGGCTGCATGCAATGACAGGGCCCCGAACGCAATCAGATCCACCTTCTGAATGAACAAACCCAGACGCTAGGACGCTAGCTGCCACTTTTAATTTGATTGGGGAAACAGTGAGTTAATGGGGCTACGCTGGGAGTTGGACTGGTTTAGGGCAGGCAGGCACAGAAAAAGCTCTTGCAAAGTGTATTATGAATGATGCTTTGGCCCTTAAAGGCAGTCATTAGAGCACTTAATCATAAAATATTGCTCCTTGGATACTCGGCATACCCTGCTGCGTTCGAAACAAATTTGTTCCACAGTGTGCCAAGACTCTCTCAGAGCATCAGACCTATTTAAAGAACAGTATCCTCATATTTTACCTCAGAGCCACTTGTCATTGCCATTTTCACATGCATTTTTAATAATTTACATCGAAAATAATAGGTTTCCTTCTGAGGTCCCTAAATTGTTGTACCATTAAACCAACAAAAAAAGGGGAGAGGGCCGAGCTGAGACAATAAACTTTATAAATGTAGATATCCTTGCTCATTTTTAATGATAATGTGAGACCGCTTCTCTGATAAGTTGGTTGAATTTTCAAAAATGACTGGTAATGAGAGATAAATTAGAGTTATATTCTTCTTGTGACGGGTTTAACTTTGCAAAACAATGATGCTTAATTCTTAATGGAATGTTGCCAATGGTTTTAGGACAGTACGCAGTAAAGTATTTCAGCTTTATTCATATGCCACAACTTTGTACTGATTGACACAGAATCTATAAAAACATATTTCAACAACATGACTAAAGTTGCCCTTTATCAACTGTGTGAGAAATGCCTTTCACAGAACACAACCCTGATGTTGTCATCTAATACAAAGATTTTTTTAACCTGACTGGCCAGAATGTGTGTTACACAGAACCTTTTGGAAGGGCCTCCACAGAAAATGTTTACAAAGGGCTTGTACTCCGGCAGTAATAAATATCTATAGTAGATATACTACCATCTGCTAGTAAATATCTATCACAAGGCAATTTTATCCAATCAGCAGTGCCATGTTGTTTAAATTAGCAATGGTGGCTCTAACCTATTAGCTAGTACTGCCACACCATTGGGACAAACCTACGACATCGGTGAGAACGATTGCATTCCCTTGAGCAGTTCAAGTGTGTGTAGTTTTTACTACACATATCCAGCTGCTGCGCAAGGTAAAGATGTTTTGGATTTTTTTTATCTTTATACCACTATTAGTATATTGGACCACTGACAGTGGTCAGGAAAGAAATAACGGCTATAAAGTCTTCAAATAAAGCATAACGTTACTTTACTACTTTGTTAAACCCTCATTGATTGACTTGATGAATTAACGCGTGGTACAATCACTAAAAGGCAAAGCAAAAATTGGTAGAGAATCCTAACTTATTAAAGGAGCAAAAACTGTGATATATATAGTCAAAACTCAAAGGTAGGTCATTAGCAACAACTGTATCCGGGTTTAGATAAGCTAGAGTTGGCATCTTACAGCTCTTTGTGAATTAAAAAAAAAAACTATAAAATTATACTTTCAGCATCTTACACTGCTACAAAAAAGGATTTTACACTATATCTGAAATGCACCAGGGTTTTAGACCAAACCTAAATCCTTATCATGAACCAAAAATCAACTGTTACCAAGTGACCAAGTGTGTCTTGTCTGGATACAGCCATGGAGTGTGTCTGCACAAATTTTAAGAAGGTTAAATAATGTTGAACTGATCGGAATGACTGGGCTGTGATATCTGCAACATTAAATATGGATGTGATTTGAGCAAGTGTTGCTCATCTGTTACCTCAGCCAGTTCCAGCCTCGGGTCACTGTATTTAAGGAGTCGGATTGGCCATTGAGTTGTTTACTGTGGGGGCTAATGTCTTCCATAAGGATCCATCCATCTTGCACCCACTGTCACACCACGATCGAAGTGTCATAATTCACATGGCCTTCACTTCAGTGGCCTTCATTTCAGTCGATTATGTGGACTCACCAGCCCACCAGCCCACGGGTCAGAGTTGTAGTTTAGGAGTATTTTTGTTGAGTGAAGTTATTGCAAAAGAAATTAGATTGCAGCAAATGTTATGGTATTCTGTTTGCCAGACATTCAAAATTTGCCTATGATTTATATTTGTTCAATAAAATTGAGCAGTAATGTTATTTCCACCACTTTGCCTTGTTTCATTGAAGACAGTTTAATTAGTAAGCTTTATTTTCTCCAAGGAAAAAATTTGGTCTGACAATACGACAATGCATTTTATATTCTTTTTTTTTATGATGAACCAGGATGTTGTGGGGCCTTCCTTAACATATTACCATCCCACGTCTGCCAATAGTATACAATCTGGAGGAAAAAGGAAACGAGTCAATTTCTGCTGAGAAACAGGAAGCAACAAGATTACAGCCAAAAACAGGAGAAGGAAATAAAGGCTGGCTGTATAAGTTTTAACTTAAGTCATTGCCTCATTCTGATGATAGACTGTTTGGTGTCGGTGCACCTTTCTTTCCTTCTCCTTTATTTGCTGTAGTCATTTTGTTACTTGTTTTTATCTTCTATATGTTTTGTATTCGGTGGTCTTCATAGTTTAGATTGTTTCTTTTGTACATATATTTAGTTTAGCCTATATAAGTCACCTGAGAGGTCTCCCTCTCTCGCTTCCACCTCAGCTGTTCCGGTGACAGCGCTGGTGAACACAGTCGGCCTGCTCCATGCCTCAGTAGTTCTTGTTAGCCTAGCTTTGTTTTTGTTTGGTCTGGTGGGACCGGCTGTCTGATTTCTCGTTCTTTATTTTGTTCAGGTTAGTAATGGGGGTTGTGTTGTGTAGGGTGGTAGAGGAGTTGGCACTGGCTTCTATGGCTCTATATAGGGTTGGCCCGGGGTCACTCCTTCCTTTTCTGTGCTACTTTCCGGGTTTTCTTTGGGCACAGGAGGGTTTTGGATTCTCATTTTAATAGTAACTAAAAAGAGTAAAACATCAAGATAAAACAAAAGCTTAACAGTCTAAAACGAAATAAATAAAAAGTTTTGAAATGAACTGTTTTGCCTCCTGTGTCCTTTTTTAAATATATTCAACTATTTTGGGCCGTAACATGGACCAACTTAAAAACTCATAGCCTTGACATACTTAATGATGTTTCACACCAAGTGTAAATTGTTTTGACAATAAAACATGTAAAGCCATAGAAAAAATTACTCATAAATATGAAAATTATGATACGTATGATATAATACGTTCAAAGAGAGCTTTTCTATTTGAACAAAAATGGCTTCCTTCACATCCCTCTCAATTCATATTTGCCTCTTTGGGCAAAATTTAGACATTGCTGTCAAAGGAATGCCTTTTATTTTGCCACGGGTGAATTGGTGACTCCAAATTGCCTATAAGCTATAGTGAATGACTTTGAGAGTCAGCAGTGACTATGAGCGTCAGTGTATGTGAGTGTTACAGGTGATTAACAGGTGATCATTTAGGTTCACAGCAAGTTAAGCTTAAGCCTACCGTGACCCCCAGTGTGATAAGTAGAAGTTGAATGAAACTAATAACCTAACAACATTTTGTAAAAAGAATCATCTGTTAAAAAATCACAACTTGCACTGTTGTCTATGGTTTATTATCAAGGATTTCATTAGATCAGTATGTTCAGCAGATACCAGAAGCTTTGGGCAATCACATGCTTATATTGCGAGGTGTCAAGTTGGGGACGCTCCAATTAGTCTATACTGATGTCAGCAACGAAGTAATGACATAATACTGAGAAACATATTTTTTCAGCAGTGGCTCAGTCTGTTTACAAAGAGAAACACGCAAAAACATCCAAACATAGAGATCATAGAGCAGTGATTGTCAACTGGCGGCCCAGGGGCCAGAGCTAAGGGCAAAACAGTCTCAGGTGCCGCGTTTGTGGGCTTGTCCGACAAGTCGTGCTCAGCTGTCCTCCCAGCTGATGTACCCTCCAGCTGGTCACCCAGGGGTGTCTGCAGCCAGACACTGTGTTTCATATTATAATATTTTTAAAACCATACAAACATCTAAGCTTTGTGAATGTTGAAGTTGTTTTGTGAAATGGGACAAGACATGATAACCCAATGAGTGTTATTATGAGACAATTAAACACTATTGCACAATCCCTAATTTACCTACATAGTGTAAAACAAACGTTTAGACAATTCCCTTTTAAACAGACCTCAACATGTAAATTATGCATGTTTTAAATGATGGTTTCACCAAAAGGAGACCAAGGCCGTAATTTGTACCAGTTTGGGTTTCTATGGGATTTTTTCACTTTATTTATTTATTTATTACTATTCCAGGCAAAAGGCAAAGTTGGTTTTAAAGGCTTGAAATCAATCATATCAAACTATCAAACAAAAAGAAATACAACAAAACTCTTTTCTCAGTCCAGAGTTATTCTTTTGTGTACTTTGTAATATAGTATGTCAAATGACATCTGTCCTGACCCATACATATTGAAATTAAATGAGGTGAGAAATTTGAGATCTGAGAATGTTTGGGTTTTACTGGAAATTTGAAAATAGGGTAAAATACAAAGCTTATTGAAAAATGGGCAGGGCTTGAGACTAACGCCTGAGTTTGGGACGGTCCATGATGCTCCCCGGGACAAAACACACACCTCCTTCAGGAGGATGTGCAATTTTAGCACAATTTTAAAATTTGGTCAATGGAAATATCAATTTAAATTCACTTTAGCAAAACTGGTCTGATGCACAGACTGGAACTGGGCCAAGTTAATAATCAGCAAAGTATAAAAACGAAGAAATCGCTCTGGTGTCCGCTCTACTGCTGGCCATGTTAAATGGCGGCGCTCACTGGGCTTCCTTGATGACAACTGTGTTGTGTCACCTTTTTTGTGTAACGTTTGAACCGTCTCTGAGCCATAGATAATTTCATAACACAGTCAGGCCTTCTTAAACTAAGTGTTCACCTGTTTGAGGCCCTTGTCAGAGAGATGTAATAATGTTCTGGATCATGTGCTGCCTTCTGTGTCTTAAAGTCTGTGGACCAAATCCAGTCCTTTATGAACTACTTATTCTGGAGCCCTGCATTATCAAAATCAGAAAACATGAGGGAAAAAAATTAGTTTTCAGTCAAAAATGAAAAACAAGAAAATATTTTTAACAGTGAAGAAATCTAATAAAATAAAAAAGCAAAGGTATGTATTTATTTACTTTAGTTTGAAAGTTTGGCAGCACCATGAAGAAACAGGCTGGCCACCATGCAAATCCAGTTGATGACCCCTGTCATAGAATTTATGACTGGGACATAAGACATTATTGAGTAATGTGTTTTAATGATACACTATGATGTGCACCCCTGAATTTCAGATACCTATGATTCCCAGTGAATTTGGTTGTGGATTTATTTTCTTAAAAGGATTTTGTTCTTGCTTTTCTAACTTCAAAATGTGAACACGATAGGTTCACATTTTCCATCTGTTTATATAGCCTGGTGCTAGAATACATTGTTGTTTGATGTATTCCTTCTTTATGCAAAGAACAGCCATTTCCAAATGGCCTTTTCATCAAAGGAACAAAAAGTTCTGTTGTCCTTTAAACTTCCCAGCATCGGGTTTGGATTTTGTCTGGAGTTGCAGCACCTTTGAATTCATAGTGATGAGGTGGCATAAAGAGATTTCTCCCCAGGATGGAATGCATCTCCTCTACCCTTTGAAAAATGGAAATTATCTCCAAAACTCAATAAGTCTGAGAGAGAGGTGATGTTTTGAGAGAGAGAAATATTTCATCAGATCTGTGAAACCTTGTTAAATATCAATTGTTCTTCCCAATTAACAGCCCACAACAGTGCTACACTTGACAGGCTGTTCTCTGTGTAAAGATTTTCCTGTCAATGTTGGACCATAATGATGCACTGGTTTTATAACACTGGGTGTATTTGAAATCATATGTAAATCAAACGTTCTCACTGTCTTCATTCATATGCACATATTATTTGCGTTCTTTGATGTCACTTCAATCTGAGGTTTCCTGCTTCCTGTTATGGTCGCTGCTTCAATGCTTCAATTGAGCCTCTCTGAATTTTAATTAAAATTGCTTGAGTTTCTTTTTCTTCCAGAGAAAGCCCAAGCCGTGTTTAGCTGCATATTCATCATGCTGCATATTGTGCCTGATTGATCCTATCAAAGTCACTTCCTCTGCATTTCCTGATTACGAATACGACTTGGAAAGTCATGCAAATGCGAGTTGCTCTTTGTTGCCTTGCAGCTGCTTCTTCTTTCTCCTCTGAGAAAAAGATTTCAGTTACGATTCCACGGCATTTCTTGTCCATTCTTGTTTTAGCCTCAGGAGATATTACAAACTATTAAATACATCACAAATATCCAGCATTAAAAACAAATGGTTATTTCTGTTTTATATCTCTCCACAACAAGCTCAGGGCGATATTTTTAATCATGCTATAGCCGTAGAAAAGATTCACAAAGTGGTGCTGTGTTCAGAGCGACACTTTCAAATGTAAAACATGTTAGGAGCCATTTCTTGCAGAAAGTGACAGATGCTAATGAAGTGGCATTATTATTCAATCTCTAGATAAAACAAAAAATGATATGCATTTTTTTCTTTTGATTTCTACTAATCTGTGCGTGCTAATGACAATTATTATCTGACATAAAGCCTTGTTTTTATCAAGGCATACAACTTAGTGTTCACACTTGTAGTCTGCTTAATTTAGTTTACACCAAAAACAATCCAAACTATCCAACCATCTCCAGCTGACATATTAAACTGTGACTAAACAACAAAACAACAAGAACTGACAATTAATGATGTTTGTTTCCTCGTTTGAACGTCTGCAGTCCACATGGGGTTCACATTTTAGTCGAACTGTACCAGAGTTCAGTTGGGAGTTCTCTGAGACCTCTGTTTTCAAGGGGGTTGTGAATGTTTAGTGGCACTGAGATTCATATGGAGCATTCACTGAACTGCCACAAACTCCTCCAACTTGTGCATTACTGTCAAAAAACACTGCACCGCTCACCAGGACTGGACACAAGATTTGAGTCAGGAAACCACATACACCTCAGATATATATATTTTTGTTGTTTGTTTGATGTAAAGATTATTACTCTTGGTTGATTCTATCATATTTCAAAGGCCTTCAACAACAGCATACAGAGGTCTGCTCTAAAATCATTGTTTTTATAGTGTAGTAGTTACAACGGTATTACTGTATTGTACAGTAGAATAAGAATAATACATTTTCCCATTTTATTTTAGTTTCTATACTTAGCATGGAGGAAATAGAAATGCATCCCAAACAATAAAAGGGCTAATAGAAGTGTCTGAATGCCTTGAGTACACAAATGTGAGAGGATGGTGGCCGTCAGACCACACCCAATCAACACAATAGTTATACCTTTTATTAACTGTTCCACGGTTCAAATGGAAATGTGCTAAAGATGGACAAAGGGAACTGAACCTATTTGGAAATATACCAATGTACAGTACAATAAAACAACTCAACGTCCTGCAGTTGTCTGTTAACAAGGCTGTGGAGCTCACAACACCTTTCCACAGACACACAGGGCTGTTAACATAAGAGCTGACATCTCCGTACAGCTCCCGGCTTCAGCTCGGAGCCTCGTGTCCATGGCAACGCTAGTCTATTGGGTCATCCATCGCGTGCTGACAGTTTGTGCACAAGGCCAGTAATCTCACGCCGACAGTAATCACTGTAATGATACACAAGCATGATAAAGGTTTGCATTTCTCATCAAACCCAACCAGTAATTTGGCTAAAACTACTGATCATCTGCTAATACGCTCTGACATGATTTCTACTGTCTATTGTTTTACAAAATCAAACCCTAAATGAGCTTTTTGTCAAGATCCAAATTTGGAAATCTGTGCAAAATCCGCTTGTCATGAAGTTTTAACAATCTGTACATCAAGCCGTTGTGTAATATAAAGGCAAAAGGGGGGATGAATCAGCGGGCAACAAAGCTGGAGCCCGTCCAAAATGTTTGGGATAAATTGCTGTGGTGCGGGTGATTCAGC
Source organism: Neodontobutis hainanensis (assembly GCA_024349245.1). Taxonomy (NCBI): domain Eukaryota; kingdom Metazoa; phylum Chordata; class Actinopteri; order Gobiiformes; family Odontobutidae; genus Neodontobutis; species Neodontobutis hainanensis. The sequence continues at coordinate 754,622 of JALDNG010000034.1, forward strand.
ACCTGTGCCGGACTCATATACGCTTTTAGTATGCACCTGCAAAACACAAGCTCTTGGAGAAACATGTTAACCTGGTTCCATGTGTGCCATATTAATGAGGTTCGCTTGGATCTATAGCTCCAGCTGCCATCAGCAATTTTATGCTCCAAAAGTTTTAAAGTTTGTAGCCTATTTGCCTTGTTCTGCTTTTGACTATCTGTATATGTTCATATTTTCAGCTTATTGCTCTTGTGTAGGTCAAACAAAGTGAGGCAAACTGTTAAGAGTTTATAAGTTGTTTTTGGTGAGTTGACCTTATAACATGCACTGTACTCTTTCAGTCAGTGCAGCTAGCTCTGCAGTGCTACAATTTGACAAAAATGGCACCGCTGTCCAAATGTTACTACCGCTTCGGCGGTACCCACATAGTTCCAAAAAACTTGACAGAAACTGGTAAGAAAATAACCTGTGTGCAATGAAAGAGAATGCCAGTTGGGGTGCAGCAGCAGCAGGCACAAACGGACTCGATGTTTCAACACAGAAATAGAAGCTGTGTCTCTTTTTGTGTTAAATGCTTCTGTAGATAGACATGACCATGGTAACTATTTTGCAATCATAATGTTGTCTTCTACGTCACAATCAAACATAAAGTTTGTATCTTTTTAATTTCTGACTTTCAGAATCTTCCCTAGTCCCTTGTTCATGCACTGCACATACCAATATATAAAATATATATATAAAATATATTTAAAAAAAAGTACAACAATTTGGCTTTTTGATGTCCAGCTATTGGTCACTGAAGATATCTTCCATTAAACTGTCAGTGTTTTCGGTTGTTCCATATTCTCTTCTTACTACTACATCACATGTCTTTACGTGTGAATACTGGACAAGGATAAGACAATATTGCACCACGGTTTCAAATGCTTAGAGTGCCCAGCTATTGGTAAGACCTCCAAATAATTAGTGTCTGGTGCATAGACTATATTAACAATAACTGGTCTCATTAGGATTGAAGATGTTTGCTGACTCCACTCATGGCCATTTTGTTTTGTGTCATACTTCCTCTGCTCTGTGGTTTGTTATTGTGACTTGACCTTCAGGGCCATTGTGCAGCCTCTACTGCCAGCAGCAGCCGTGTTGAGGACCTTGTATGTAGATTGCGGTTAGAATATAGGCGCAGCTATGTATGAATATCATTAGAAGCAAAATAACAACAATGTGAAGGCAAAGGGCAAACACACTGCACTAAACCATGTATATTCAATTTATTTCCTATTTAGTGGCATGTCTAACTCAACAAATCATAGCATACAAAAGAAAAGATAGAATATGGAGTCACAGTTATTTAGACTCCACAAATATTTCAGTGAATAGCAGAAAATATTTTAGTCCATACATTATGCCTGGCTTTTGCTGAGGTTAAGCATATTATGTCTGGGCTTAGCCCTTGGTTTAACTTCTTTGGTTGTTGTTGGTTTAGTCATAACTTTAGTCCTGACATTGGCGGACTTTTGAGTCTTCAAAAAAAATACATTCATTGATGCAATTGAAAGAAATATGTTAATACATATGTATGGCTGATATTAAAGGTCATTGGTGTCAAGATAAAGACCAGCTGTAGATGAATAATTTCTATGTTGACCACAGAAGAATAGATTTTTAAATTGGCCAATTTAAAATCCCTGCGCCTATCTCATCTGTAGATAAATTAGGGTTTATAGTGCAGCAGATCAATGGGGTCAGAGGTCGGGGTTTTTTATGCAGTGAAATGTATTCAGCCCAGAAGAGGAATATCAGGATTCTCTGTCTATTTTGAAGAAAGTGTCAGCAGTCACCTCGAGTCTCTTTCTCTAAAATCTAAAAAACAGGTTAGAATTTAAGGGGTCATCATGGACTCAGACTTGAATTTCCAGAGTCACATTAAGTCAATTACATCATCAGCATTTTATCACCTTAAAAACATTTCCAAAGTCAAAGGGATAAAGTCTAAACCAAATCACTGGCCTATCAAAAGAGGGTTAAGACAGCTGCAGCTTATTCAGAACGCTACTGCACGGGTTCTAACTAACACCAGGAAGTACAACTACAGTTTAAAATCTCTGCACTGGCTTCCTGTTGCTCAGAGAATAGACTTTAAAACAGCACTGCTGGTTTACAAGTCTCTTAATGGTTTAGCACCAGAATATAGTTCTGAAATGCTAGTAGCTTATGAGCCTCCTTTGACTCTGAGAACATCTGGGACAGGCCTCCTGCTCGTGCCCAGAGTTAGATTTAAACAGGGTGAAGCAGCAAATCTGGAACAGCCTCAACATTAACAAAGTTCAAGTTAATACCCTTCCTCTTTAGCTCCACCTATATTCAGTAAAGACAGCTTTGAGTTACCCAGAGTATGACCCCAAATGACCCTGATAAAAAGTTTACATACCCTGGTGATTTTTGCCTGATAACATGTGACACAGGTGAGTTTGAATGAATTCTAAAGGTAACCATCCTCACATGTGATCTGTTTGATGTAACCAGTGTGTGTACAAAAGGTCAGTGAGTTTCTGGGCTCCTGACAGACCCTTGCATCTTTCATCCAGTGCTGCTCTGGCGTTTCTGTTTCTGAGTCATAGGGAAGGCAAAAGAATTGTCAAAGAATATGTGGGAAAAAGTAATTGAACTGTATAAAACAGGAAAGGGAAATAAAAAATATCCATGGAATTGAGAATGCCAATCAGCAGTGTTCAAACTCTAATTAAGAAGTGGAAAATAAAAAGTTAGCAACAACCATAAACGTTACATTTAGAGAGGAGTCAACAAAGCCTATGATGAAAGGTACCATTCCTACTGTGAAAGATAGAGGTGGATCACTGAGCTCTTGGGGATGTGTGAACTACAAACGCACAGGAAACTTGTGAAACATTATGGTTCAACATCTTGGTTTACCAAGATGAATGCAGCATGTTATGCTAATATGTTTACAGTGTTGAGGTAGGAGCAGCATCACAGATCTAGAATAATGTGAGCATTGTATAAATCTCATGCAACAGTCCTCTTCTGTGGACTGTGCATTAAAGACCGGAAACAAAGCTTCCTGCTCCCTTAGTATCCAATCGAGCGGTGGCTTTGTTGTTGCCATTTCAATCCTGTGTAATCCGTGCACGGGGTCACTCACTGGACCACTCAATCACTCCTCCTCATTGCGTGTCCTCTGTGACAAATAAACGTGTTCCTGTCAGTAGTTCTTAAACAAACGACTGTTTTCCACACTGTACATCGACTGAGTTTTGTGCTGAAACAGGGAAAACGGCCTGCTCCCTGTCACCACACCGGTCTATAGCTCACTCCAACGCTGAAAGGGATTTCTCAGGAAGAAGAATAGGTAGGCTACTTCAGCAGCCCCTTTGTTCTCTTCTTACTGCACCTATACCTATACAGATCCAACATATACTGGTTTTACAAATCAGCACACTTACAGAAGGCACGAGTGTCCTTGACATACCTATAAACGTTGTCTGTATTGGACACCCTTTTTTACTCCTTGTGGATTCAAGTTGAATTTCATGCAAAAGGCTTGCTCTGTTTTAGATAAAAAAGTTAGTGGAAATAGCTGTGAGGGATAAGGATTTCAACCACGCTTTTCTTTACTAACTAATAGCATATAAAATGACTACTCTGCAACTTGACATTACAATCAAAAATGTAATTTACAGGGTCTCGCAATTGGTCACAGAAGACATAAAACTTTATATATCGTCAGGTGCATGGACATTTGTAACGTTTCCAAATCAGAAAATTGGGACAAATGTTTAAAATGATTAAAACGGATCGCCTGGTTTAATTCTATTGTCAGGCGAGCTGTGGTGACGTCATCTGTCAGTCGAGGAGTTGCCCTGTACGACACCACATAAACGAGCATGGAAAGTTCTCCAAGATGGAGGGCGCCGCTGTTGCTGGGATCCCCAAAGTGACAAAGTGAGTTATTCACTATTAATGTTCCCATATCTGCAAATCTATCTATCTACAAAAGATAAGAAAGCAAATGTTGAGATACAATTTTGGTTTTAGTTTTTCCAGCTTCTAAATTCACTTTGCATTACGTCCATTAGTGGAGTGCATCTTAAGTGTGTACAGCCTATTAAATTAAAACTACTGCTGGCAGAAAAACAAGTCTAGAGCAAAAGCTGCAGTTTCCATACAGACTAAATGATGCCATTAAACTTTCATGTCTGTATATCAAGAAAAAAACTTAATTTTATTTTAATTACAATAAATGTCTCTAAATGTGACTTGAAATCTATGAGGTGACTTTTCTGGAACTGTACCTGGATTGTTACAAAGTTTTCCCTCAAAAAGCTTGTAGATTCAGGATGCACCATTGGGTTTTCATGAGACAAATAGACCTTGAAATTGTGTTTCCACCGGGAGATGATATAGAGCCTTTGATTGTGTTTAGGTGTTAATGTAGTAAAAGCGACCGCAGACCATTGTGTGCGCTCAAGCTATTCCTCGCAGGGCCATCTGTGTTTCCATCGCAGCAAGGTGTCACCTGTTTATTTCACTCGGGCATGAGGTATTTTTAACACAGTATTCTGCAGTTTCCCTGTGTCCCCTGGGGAGATGGGAGCTCAGAGGAACAGAGCAGGGGCCAAAGCCAACAGGAATAAAACCTTCTTCCATTATCAGCAAGACCTGTATGTTTGTTTTAAAGAGGTTATAAAGAACTCTAAACAGTGATGGAAATACATATTATGTTAAACAAAAACCTGCAGCCTCAATAGATCTATAGCACTTTTGCAGCGGCCACGCTCTGTGTCGGATAAGGTTCTAGCTCTGAGATTCAGAACCTTGGTAGAAAAATGTTTCATGTTCAGACCATTTTGAGTGGAACCAACCTCACAGTTATATATCATTAATGCTAGAAACACATAAGATGAAAACCATAGTTAATTTATGGCAGCCCTACAGATGACCTCCAAACTTTTGCTCTTTTAATCTAAGTATTACTTTTGTACACTATAACACTATAACTTGCAGATAAAAAAAAGTGAAAACGTTAAAGGAACAGCTGTTTAATGAGACTTGGAACCGACATAATGCCACTTTCATATTGTATGGTTCTGTCTGTAAACCAATTTTCTGATTTCGGACCAAAGTATTGGTTTGGTTGGTAGGCTCATTATTAGGTTTCAGAACTACAACTGGCATCTAGCCCAGTTGTTGTCAAAGTGACTGAGTGCCAATTTTGTGGCTAAGAACAAACTTGTATGTGTCAAAAACCAGCAGCATTAAGATGTTATGTTGTAACAATACCATACTTACTATATGCAAGTAGAAACAAACCCTTCGGTGCCTCAAGTACACACTTGTTTTAACCAAGCATGTCATTTAAACAGAAAACATCTTCTTTAGAAAGTCTATGAGCTGACATCAAGTCAAAGAATAGAAAGACTACATATAGCAAGTCCTGATTACCAGCAGCCCTGATTAATGGTTATTTAACTGAAATACCCCTTTCTAGGTGGAGCTATTAATTAAAGTGGTTACAGTTTGGATCTGGTATTTTGTGCCTTACCTACAACATATAAGCAGCTGGAAACAGGCATAGCAACAGGGGCATCAGTCAGGCTAAAGGTATGACTTTGTGTGTATGTTTACAAATAAACATAAAGAATATTATCTGTGAGTTGCCTAAAGAGGTTTGCTTCATTGCTGCTGCTGGAGGCCTTTACTTACTGTACAGTCAATGAGTGACTGAAGCAAAAGTCAAGGGACGTATCTTGTGGCGGCGCAGGCGTGGCGGAGATACTGTACTTGGCCCGTCTGCGGCTCTGCCAGTGCCGCAAGGGTTGGTGGTTTAAATAACAAGGCGTGGCATGGTGCAGGCGGGTAGAAAAAGCTGATCTTAGTCAAAGCACAAGTCAACAAGCAGTGTGTGGTCTTTTAAGCCCAGTCATATTTGGCTAAAGTGCTAAAAAAAATAAAAAAATAAAAAAGTGCTAAAATTATTACAAAAATGTAGTCTTATTATTAATACAATAATTTTACTGTAAGGGTCTACTTGTTGATTGATATCTTGGATCTATTGAGTTAGTTTTGTATATACTTATTATACTATTACAAGAATAAAATTGCATCTTATTGTTTTTAGATATCCTTAGTCTGAAATGTAAAATGGCTTTTGTCTGATTGGATGTAAATTTTCTGTAAAGAGTCATAATTTGACAGAGCCTAATTCTTCTCACCATTAAATGACAAATGATTGGTTGTAACCAGCTTTCACTTTGTTGTCTTTTGTTTTTCTCAACATAAAGCACTTTCATATAGTTGCCATTGTCAGCTGCATCAAAGCCATCGTTGTCAAGATATTAATGCATCTAATGGATCAGTTATTACCACAGGATTCCTGTATGCTATTTCCACAGAAAGAAGTATTTAGATAAAAGAGAAGAGATCTGTAAGTACCAGACTAGACTCACAGGCCACTGGAGGGACCAGAAATAGCTCATTCAAATGAGTATTATCATCTGCGACAGTGACTATATTTGCATTGCAATACAATGAGGCTACATCAATGTGGTGCTGCAAACAGAGGAAACGACATATTGGGAAGAATGCCTTCAAACTTTATGTCACCTACAATGCAGCTGTTATTCAAACAAATGGTAATGATTTATAGTACAAAAAAATGACTTCTTAGCAGTGTTCCCAGTCGGCATTGAGTTGACTAAATGATACCAACACCTGTCATTTGAGTTACCAACCATAAGTTACAACTTGCCTCATTAAACTACACAATACTCAACCTAATATCAGGGGCGAATCTCTTACATCGTTGTTGGAGGGACAATAAACAAAAGAAAATCCAAAAGCCATTCCAGAGGGGGACATAATGTCATAAATAAGTTATCAGCTATAATGTAGGCCTATAGGGAAGTTATTATAAGGATTGGTTTAGATAAATAAATATAGCTTACAACACAATAAATCAATAAAATATTTATCTATAGTATCATAATCAAATAAATGATTTTGTTACTGTATTTTCGCAACACAGTGAACTAATACAAAATAACCTTAAGAAAGAATTGTATAAGTTCTTAATTATATATGAAACACCTTTGTTTAGACTCTCTGTCTCTGAGCCTGTGTCTGGTTCTCTCTCTGGCAGCCTCTGTCTCTGTCTACTCTCACTTAACTCATTCATTTGATCCAAACAGCAACAGTGTCTAATGTTTCACATCTAAGCGGCACCACATACTCTAATGTAGAAGTTTTATCCTTTTATTTTGCTCCTTCAATTGCACCAGTGCTTTGTCCTGTTGAGACATTCGTATGAAAAACTCAGTGAACAGTTGGGTCTCTTGGCCCTAAAAACTATTGAACTTACACAGTGAGCAAAAAGGGGTGAATGTCTGCTTATGTTTGTCAAACACTTGTTTTGTTCATTTGTGGCATGTGAGGGTCGCTCCTGTCGAATCAAATCAAACACAGGGCGTGTGTAAATGCAAACTGATACAAGTGTCTATTTGCTGTTGTCAGTTTGGTTTCTGATAAAGTGATACAGAACACCTAACTGTCTAATTGAAAGAGTGAATATAAGCCACAGACTGTTAATTTACGGCATCGTCAGGCTGCGTGGGTCGTGAGAGGAAGAGGAGCAAAGTGTGTCACCAGAGTTTGCGGAGTTTATTTGCCTTTGTCAGTTTGGTGTGTGATATACAGTATTGTTCAAAATAACAGCAGTACAGTGTGACTAACCAGAATAATCCAGGTTTTTAGTATATTTTTTTCATTGCTAAGACACAGACAGTTTGTGAGACGACCCCCAAACTCTGAATTCAAGTCACAGTACACAGTGAAGACAGTGAAGACAGTGAAGCACCCATCATGATATGGGCATGTTTCTCCTACTATGGTGTAGGGCCTATTTATCCCAGGGATCATGGATCAGTTTGCATATTTCAAAATACTTGAAGAGGTCATGTTGCTTTATGCTGAAGAAAACATGCCCTTGAAATGTTTGTTTCAACAAGACAATGACCCCAAACACACGTAAACGAGCAAAGTCTTTGTTCCAAACCAACAAAATTAATGTTATGGAGTGGCCGGCCCAATCCCTGGACCTTAATCCAATCGAGAAGCTGTTTCTGAAGCAAAACAGAGAAATGTAAATGAATTGTGAAAATTTGTTGAAGAATTGTGGAGTGGTATAACAGCTGAGAGGTGCCACAAGTTGGTGCAACACAGGTGTGAAGGAGTTTTAAAAAACTGTGGTCCTACAACTAAATATTAGTTTAGTGATTCACAGGATTGCTAAATCCTTAAATTCCTGGAACAAAAACGTTTGTACAAAATAGTTTTGCGTTTATACAGTCAACGGCAGACACTGCTATTTTTTTAACACACCTCTTTCAACTAATTGCCCAATTGCTCAGCCTTAAGAGTGTGCATATCATGAATGCTGGGTCTTGTTTGTTTTCTGAGAATCTACTGCACCTACTGGTAACTTGTTTGCCACTTAGCAATAAAAAAATATACAAAAAAACTGGATTATTCTGGTTAGTCACATTGTATTATTGCTATTATTTAAACAATACTGTAAAAGCACTACTGAACACCTTATTATCCAAAAGGAATAGCGCCCCAAAGCCAAAATGTCTGCTGATTGAGTTTGCAGCTGTGTCAGGCTGCGTCCTGCAGGGCTGTGAGAGAAAGCGGGGCAAGGTGTTACTGGAGTTTGTAAAGCAAGTGTCTCTTTGACCTTGGGGCAGTTTGATGTGTGGTATAAAGGAAGGCGACACACAAATACCTTGCTCACTCTCCTACTTTCCTTCTTTTCAGTATCCTATGCATATTTTTTTTATATTCTATGTATTGTCACAAGTAGTGTTACAAATTATACAATAATAATAATTACAGATCTTTTTTATTTTTTAAACGTAGATCTAAGCCCTGGCCTCAGAGAGGGGCCACTGCCCTTGACTATCAATATTTCAAACAAAGACTTGTGAAGAGGCTAAAGATGAAACCTGGTGAGGCGGAAAACAACAGGTGGACATTGTGATGGGTTTTCAGGGCAAAACACCATAGGCATAAAAAGAGTAAAGGGTGGTTTTATAAACAACTTTTGATTTAGATCTATTTTTTTCAAAGCTTTCAGTCTGTGATGTTTGGGCCACTCACAATGTCCAGCTAAAATATTATAACATGCACCAAAATGCCCCAGAATACAGGGAATAACATCTGTTTTGATTTTTTCTGTGGGAGGATCCGTAAGACCCCCCTTCTATTCAGTCCCACATACTCGTGTCTGAATACACACCCCAAACTATTATCTCCTATTGGTGACTTTAGCGCTTGGCTAATGAGCTGCTCAGCCTCTACATCTCTGACCTAAATATTGTAGTGAGCTATTTGTTTTTTTACTGTATTTGTAAGATTCTTTTACTTTATAACATTCTAGTGCTTTATTAAGATCTATACATTTAACATAAATGTAAATTGACTGTAAATGATGTCACAGATGTGTCTACAGCTACAATATTACACTTTTTTTACTTTTTTTTTTATAAGTATTATTTTTATTCATTTATTTGATTGGGACAGTGCATGTTGATGAACATAAATGAGACACATGCAGTCCCATGAATTTCCATCCATTGTCCCAATATTCTCACACATTTATACACCAAAGCCACAGACACTGGCGGCAAGCAGGGTTAATTGTCTTGCCCAAGGACACAACAACAATATGAACTGTGGGGAGAGCGGGAATCGAACGTAACCTTCTGGTTATAGAACGACAACCTTACCACTGAGCCACTGCGCCCTCGGTAAGTATCTCACCTTTTGTTATATTATTTATGAAATTGATTTTCAGTGATAGAATCAATAAGGGCTTGTCTAAGACATAAAATTCTGGGCCTGAAAATAGATCCAACATCGGCCCTGGCAGACTCTTAGCCTCAACAACAAGCAGTGTGTGATAAAAACTGGATCAAAGGGTTAGCATTACTTGGACTTAAGTGAGTGTCTCCCGACGTCTGGCAGTCGTCATTTAATAAATGACTCGTCTGCTTGTTTTCACTTTTTCCCATTTGTTTTCATCCTAGCAGGAAACTGTCTAGCTGTTGGTGTCTTCCCCTCCATCAGATAATGAGGTGCCTCCAAACCTCGCCTTGAGACATTATTGTAGCTGCGTGGCCAAATTTGCACTTCTAAACAACTTTTAATTATACTCTGCGGTATGAGAGAACACCAGTGGTGATCTGTAGCTGTTCAAAATAAAAGCTGTGTTCTGTTGCTGTTGTCTGTTTATGTAGTATTTTTATTCACTTTTAAACCTATTATATTCAGGGTTTTTCAATTAATTTTTACTGGATGGAAATACAAGAAGATTAATTATTTAATCACCAATAAGTCTCTTTGCTGCCTTCACCGAATGCTACCGACCATGGATTTAAACATTAGTAATAAAATTAGACGTTGATTGTCCTCACGTATCATGGTCCTGATCTCGACCCAGCCTCGTCTGCCTTGGTCTTAAAGTATTCTTTCCTGGTGGCAAAAGAAAAAAATCTAGAAAAGACAGACTTTTTGTGTGATAATGCACCAGGTTAAAAGGACGCATGTGTAGGTGAGTTGTGACTCGGAGAATGAAAGCAGACAGGATAGGCTGCTCGCATTCCATGATACAAGCGATGTTCCTGTGACAAAATGAGTGATGGCTTAGAAACCTCGGCTTTAGGAAGAGGTTACAGACAGTGACATGGAAATAGGAACACATTAGACTTCTTGTTTATGGCTACCATTGATGTCACACCAGTATCTCATTTGCAGTGAACAGTAGGATAAGAATTACTTCAGTCTCATGTCTAGGGCCCCCTTTAATCTGTGTCTTCTTTAATCTTTTTCTCTGGTGTCTCATTGGGTTCATTCCTGGTATTTACATGTCCACATTCAGATTAGTTCTTTCCTTCCAGGTTTCTGGATAGATAAATCAGCACTTTTTGCACATGTACTTTTTCTACCTGTTTTAGATTGATGTTATGTACTTTTAGAAACCAGCCACTCAAATATAGTCCACACTCTCTAGAGACATCTAAAAACATCTGACATTTCATTTGCAAAAACAGAAAACAATTCTTTGCATAGCGCTGTTTTAAAATCCTAAATCCATTTTAGTGGTCTTAATTTTTCTAAGCCACTCAACTTTGGTTTGACTGATACTACCTTCAGCAAATAATAATCTATTTTTAGTTTAATTTTTTTCATAAAAACTGAGTTATCTGTTTTTGCAAGTGAACTCTTCATCTGATTACATGTAACTTTAGACACCTCTAAATGCAGATTCGATCTGCCAGGTTTGAAGTGGGCCTAAGCCTTAACTTGGTCTAAGTTTCAGTCTTGTCTTCACACTTATATTACTCATATCTACAGTAGTGTGTCCATGCTGCTCCAATTTAAATGTACAGGGTTTTCCTGTAACAGGCATTGGCATGTTGTCATGGAATCATTCGCAGAGTCAATGATGAATAGCAGATCAATGGATAAAAACATGACTGATGGTAGTCATTAGGAGCCGAGACAAGCTTTGTCATTAGACGTTTTTCCCGATTGATTTTAAAAGGGTCACTGACATTAATTACCAAGCAGGGATGTGAAGATTAAATCAGAGAGCCAGGCTTAATAAAATTTGAATCATAACTACGTCAGTGAGATGAAATGCACCGCAGCAACAGAGTACATCCAAATTAATGATATGGATAACCTTTAGTGTTGATGAAGATATGCATGGCAGAAAAAGCTTGCCTTTAATTATGTTCCCTCTTCGAATGATCATTCCTTTGCACTCACATGTGTTCAGCCTCCCATATGGTGCCTTCTAGACATTCAAGAAATGCCTTCATAAAGCCCATGCCTCATAAAACTATTCCTTTATAAAACAGGGCTGTGATTTAATTAAGACCAAAGAACCGCAGTCCACTGGAGTACAAAGCGCGTAACTGCTGACTCCAGGGATTCCAGACCCGTTGACCGCAGTAGCACTACATTGGCATTTGTTGTTAAGGTCTGTAATTGTTCCAAATGTTGAGGCAATGCGAAGGCTGAGTGGGTGCAGAGGCAGGGAAAGGGCACATAAAGCTTTGGGAGCAACGTGAGTCACAGCCAGTGGTCGTGTCACAGTCAGCTGGGGCCCTCAACCAACCAGAATTCATTAACTTTTAGTCTGACGCTAACGAAATAGTTTGGCATTTGTTGCTTAATTATCTTTTCCCATTTAAATAAGCTCTGTGCACATTATGCCAACACAATTAAGGAGACTGCAAAACATTTTCAATGGATGAAACAATATGTTTAAGGCAAATGGTAGACAGACTGACTGCATATGTGTACTGTTAGTGAGTGGGTAGAGAACATCAGCTGTGCTATTTAAACACAAGCATTCAGGCTACATCAGCTAACAAAAGCTGTTCAATTATTAGCATTCAGAGACAAAAGCTAAGTCATTGAATGCTAAACAAAGAGCCCTCAGGCCTGGGCTTCCTCATCAAAGACTGTTAAACTGAGAACTAAAACAGCACATTAAGTTAACATGCACACTACCATTATCGACAAAGGCATAATCCAAATGTATATTGTGTAAACTAACACACACAAGCAGCTTCAGAGTTATGCAAAAGTTGTGATATCAAGCTTTTTTGCTCATGATAAAAAGCAGCCAACATACTGGAGAAGAACAAACACCAGTACAATATTAACTGTTAATTGAAAATTTGACATGGTAACAAGTTTTTAAACTTACATTAAAAAAAATTCAAATGAAGCCACATCACAAGGCCAGCCCAGTGAAGATGTAGAGTACCCAGCAGACAGTGGCAAAAATCCAAACCCAATTCTTTTCGAATCCAGTAATTGCTGCAGCATCAAACTGAACATGTTCTAATTGGTTAAAATGTGCAAAAAAAAGGCAAACCATTTTTGAACAGCTGCATATTTTTTGTAACAACATTTGCATCTTTGCCAGGACTTCCTCAAAATAAATTTACAAAGATAAAACACTCCCATATTCCCATATGTTTTTGATGGCAAAATGGAAACATATACAATATGTATGTATGTAATTATAATACAAAAAGGAATGGAGAGACAGACGGGACATGGAGTAAGACGTGTATTCAAACCAGGTTGTTAATGCATCATTTTGAAAACCTTTTGAGTTAACCATTTTTGCAAGACCAAAAAACTAAAAAGATGACAAAAAAAAAAAGATTTATAGGAAAGTATTCATGAATGAGGCCGAGTGCATTCACAGTTCACTGGTTTCCAAAAGATGTCCAGTTTAAAATACTCCTCAATAACCTCCACTTCCGCACCATTCTTCAACATGTTAGCACAAATTGCTACTGCTGCTGTTAAAAGTTTGTTATGGCCTCAAGCTGTAGCCCAAAGCCTCAATCAGCAATGGCTAAAACGTCAAATTCAAAGTTTAAATGACTATACTATTACCACTGCAGACTCCAGAGTGAGTGTGATTGTTCAGTTTGTTGGAGGCAGATGATAAAATCATGTCATCTGAAATAATTGGATGTCCCCAACTAATAAAAGCAATAAACAATCCCGGCCTTTAAGCTTCATCATTTATCAGTGAGGGGGCGTTAAACGTAGCTTTGGGGAGCTGTAAATATGACACTAGGCTGAGGCGATTATGGAAATACAAGAGTAATATACAGCCCTTTTTATTTCCGAGTTGACTTTATTTGTCGTAGGAGTATATTATTGTGTCATTTTGAAATACCATTGTTCCGTTCAGTCGTGGGTACAGCTAAATGTCTGGGTGCGCCCAAAAAGTCTCTAACCCATCCCACACACTAAAAATTAATGGACAATAGAGAAAGTAAAGTGAGAGCTCAGTGCTACCACATGCCTTTTATCCTCCCAAGAATGAAATGGAATACACTAGGTTACAATGATCTGTGGTTCAATTTGATATTAGGCGTTTTTCTGTATTCCAGGCACAAGCAAGTTTTTATAAACCTATTTACTTCAAAAGAACATTTCCAACTAAAATCCCTCCCTGCACTTGAGGTGATTACAGTCCATCTCGCCTCACAGACCTAAGGACGTTGGTTACAGTTGGCTCCTATGAGGTTACGGTTAGGTCACTTCTTTTGCTTGAGCTTTTTCTAGGGTAAAAGGTTTCACTTAATGAGCTTTGGGCGTAACGGTATAATGGTGCATCTCGGCGTGTATTCACCAGTGATGGGTCAGAGGAGGGTCATTGGTCAAAAGGTGAAAATAGGCTTAAATTCTGATCATGCTAACACCAGAATGCAAGATGGACTGTAGTCACACTTTGTCACTTTGTTCTTTCTTCATATGGTAGAAGATGATCAAGAACCAGTAGGACTTTAGATGACCAGACCCAGAGATAAAAAAGAGTTTCTTAAATTGTTGTCATTGAATTAGTTTTTTTAAGGCATTCTAGAGCCAAATCTATGTACAATGCAAATCCTAAACTAAGATCAACATGTAAGAGAACTGAGCTTATATCTCTAGATAAAATCAGGATTATTATGATAACTATATCATTGGCTGAATCACCATACAAAACAGAGAAGTTTATATTTTTCCTTAAATCATGTGAAAAACTTTTATCCACCTGTTTGATATGTCTAGTTTTCCAACAAATATCTGGTTTTGAATCATATTTTAGGAGAGACGGACTGGTTCTCTGAAGCTTGACACTACACTTTCAGCTCCACTGTACACCGACAATACAAGGCGGAAAGGTCACGGCTGAACTTCAGTGAGCGCTACACTCGTCTCACTTGTCGGCAGTGTACAACACATTCACCCGCTGCTCTCTTATCAGACTCAGTATGCAGAACTACGGCCGGCAGTGGGAGCATCCTGCCATCTCCCACATCAAACAGTACGCCTTCATCTCCAGGCGCCAGACTTTTGTCGAAGGGCAGCCGTATCCGAGACGTCTCTTTATCTCGTTCTCAGCCACCATGAAGCTTCAGGCTGTGTCTGCCAACAAACGCTCCACTTGTTCACAGATAATACAAAAATGTAGACAGGCAACGGCCAGTGGGCTACCACACAAGGTTTATACATTCATGAGACCACCGTAGAAACCCAAGATTTAGCAGAAACATTGCTATTTTACAATGGTCTACAGTGCATCCTGTGACTTTTACTATTGTGTTTAAATGGTTTGAAGGTTTTGAGAACAACCCTGGTTTATATCTTGAATGTAATTGTTTTGTCTGCCCTGCACATCGACACAGCTAATGATAGACTATCATAACTCTGGTTTACATCTTGTGGTCCTAACATTGTCAAGATTTTGTCCTATATCTTTTACATATTCTAGCCTAATTTTTCTGTGTTTGAACAATACAAATAGACACCAGTTGTGCTGTTATTGCAGTTCACTTTGACAAATGTGATTGCAGCCATCCAATCCTAAGTGTGTCATTATTATGTTGCCGTGCCTTCCACCGCCTTTAGCTCCTGAATGCTTATAGAGGAAAGTGAAATAGTTGAGGGTGTTTTGCTCTTCAGAGGAGACCCTGCGTGTTTCCTTTGCATATTCACGATCACTATGAGCTGTACTGAAGAATTCTACTACTGTTTTGTACTGGATCAATTATACACCAAAACATATAAAATGTAATAAGGGCACAGTTGCATGGCGACAGTAAAGCAACGCCCATCCCGTGTTTGATTTAGATTGGTGCCATAGTGCCGATAGTAGAATGATTACCACAGAGTATTGTTACCTTAATTAGTGGTTAGACAAGGGGTGATGGGTTTTAGTGATGCATTGTGCTATATGGTATTAGAATGTGGCATCTGGTCCGAGCAAATATTTCTTCTTCATTGGTTGTGTTAACATATGCATACAGTGGACTACAGCTACTTTGAATGATAAAAACCCCTCAAACTTTGAGAGTTTGCTCTGCACAAGAAGAACACGCTTAGATAAGCCATGCCTCGCCAAAAAGAGATTTCTTTACATGAAGCTGGATAGGCATGGGCGTAGGTTTAGGGGGGGACGCCAGGTACTAGTCCCTATCAATATTTTGAGGTGGCAAATTCGCGTGCAAGTTGACGATGCCGACGGTAAGTTACCAGGGCTGTCTCTCGGCCACATACATAGGCAAGAATAAAAACATTTTAATATTCTGTTTTTTTGCCCCTTTTTGTAGATGAAGAAAAAAGGGGACATAAGAAGCTTTTTCATAAAGAAGTCCGAAGTGTAAGTAGGCAAAATAACTAGGTAGCCACACAAATAAACTAGCAGTAGTGACTGACCAGTCACTAAACATATATAGTTATATAGTTGCTGAGACCAAACCTACGCCCTGCTTACTAAAAAGAACATTGCTGCACACCTGAAGTTTAAAAAAGAGCACATCAATATTCCACAGCGGGATTGGCAAAATGTTCTGCTACATCTGGCGTAGAAAGGTCACAGTGTATTATTATAAAAACATCATCCTAACTGTAACGTATGGTGAAGGAAACATCATGATTTGGGCCTGCTTTGCTGCATCAGGGCCTGGCCAGCTTCAAACATTGAGGTATTGAGATATCAGACAATTCTTCAGGATATAGTGAGGATGTCTGTATGGCAACTGAAACTGTGGAGAAGGTGATACAACAGGACAACAACCCAAAATACTGGAGCAAGTCCACAAAAGAATGGCTTCAGAAAAACAAAATCCCAGACCTTAACCCAAAAGAGATGCTATGGATTGACTTGAAGAGGGCCACACACAAGAGACAAAGAATATGACAGAGCTAAAGCAGTTCTGCAGAAGGAATGGGCTAAAATTCCTCCTCAACGAAGTGCAGTCTGATCCACAGCTACAGGAAGCATCTGGTTGAGGTTAGGGGGGGTCAACCAGTTATTAAATCTAAGGGTTCACTTACTTTTTCCACTGCCAATTTAAATGTTGAATGAGTGTGTTCAATAAAGACATGAAAGATCAGAATTATTTTTGTGTAATTATTTTTACACACATTATGTTTGTCAGTACCCTTGGCTTAGACAAAGACACATTTTTTTCAGAAAACCATGAAATTCCAAAAAGTTTACAGTTTACACTAAACATCAACTTAAAGTAGACAACATACTACTTTTTAGTTAGCAGTTAGTTCCTTAATATTGAGCCTGGGGTTTCACTGTTGAAAAGACATGTATTCAGAATTTACATTGTTCACCTTGGGTGGACAACATTTGGATAGATAGTTTGATTCAAGAAATCGTTCAGTACAAAAAATATACATTCACACTTTATTGGACTCACCAAACTTTTTTCTAATTATGAAAGTTTTATTGCTAAGTTGGCAGAGCATTTGCAAATACGCAAGAACACACAAGACCCGAACGGAGTCTTTCCCTTCTCTCTTGCACTGTTTCCTGTCAACCTACTGCCTACTATCAAAAAAAGCCTAAATACTGTATATATCTGTTTTGTCTGTCTAAACAACTCTGTACTTTATAGAATATTTGGAAAATCTGGACTTTCAACAGTTTTATTTTTTTTTTTCAGTGTTGCATTTACAAATATATAACTGGTACCTTTTGAATCTTCCTTTTTTCTAATGAACGTTCATGAAAAATGCACTATTTATTTTGGTGACACTGCTAATTAGTTTCATATTATATAAAAACAGAACTTGGGGCACTATGTGAACTTTTATAGATTGACACCCTTTAAACTTGGTATAAATTAATTTCTATTTTCTTTTGCAACACTGCTGTCAGAGCACAATTACGGAGTCGGGGTGAATTTGCATTTCCACCCTCGCCGTAGACCGACTTGACTTCCTGCCACTTCATATTCAGATACAGACGCACAAAACAAACGCTGCTGAATGTATTCCGCTGTGATGCAATAGCGATGACACATTGCTAACAGTAGCCGTGGTGGGTGGCTGACAGTTATGGCGTTGACGTATGGCGCCATTAAGAACAAAAGCTGCAGCCTGCCAGCAGAGACATGACAACAGTATCTCCGCACTCTTGACAGCTGAGCACACATCTTCCCGGTGTCATCTCTGACCTCTATATCTCTTAGCTTAAGATAAATGCGCTTTCATGGCATGGCATGAAGCTCTAATAGTCCATTGATTCATTCGCAATATGGCCGAGTCAGCCAGGTCCCTGATTATTTATTTTCCTCTTGAAAACACTCTACCCTCCTCTGTCTCATCTGTCTTATTAAAATGTAATGGCAAACAAAACCCCAGCCGATCTCTATCTAATGGCACAGAGAAAAACAATTTTAAGGGATTCGCGACGGTTTATAACCCATGGCTCCAAAAAGGAGAAAACGTTGAGAGGTCTTAGATGAGCTAGAGCCTCAAATCAATGGCTACAGCCGGAGGATTCCTCACTGACGCTGATTGACAGGACTCGAATCTTCTCGGTGACAAGCTGAAAAACTAGCACTTATGTCAAACTGGTTTTATTATCAAGGAATTTATTGGATGACAATTTTCAGCTCATACTGGAAGCTTTGGTGAATTTCATAAGGGGGTTTTGAGATGGGGGACACTCCTATTGTTTGTCTACAGTGCTTGTCAACGTTGAATTAGTGGCTGTTGAAAATACACAGAAAGTGTCTGTTCAAGCACTGGATACATCTGCTTACTCATAAATATGTGTGCAAAAAGCATAAGAAAAGGGTAAGAAGTTGAAACATAGATAAATATTGGCAATGCACTCACGTAATGTCTGAAAAGGTAAAGGAGATCATTCCATGTTTGGCATAACACTGAACTGTGCCACTGCTCTGAAAGACTGAAACCATTACATTCCCTGAACAAACGAACAGTTAAGCTCAGGACAGAAAACCAGTGGGTGCAATATTACAAAAACAAGTGTCTCCAGATCCAAACCATACACAGATTCCAACAATCCCCACCCCTACCTGACCATAAACACTTTTTGAACCCGTGTAGACCTGTCTCTCAAACAATGCAGTCTGAATAGAGTTTCAAAGAAAGTGTGAGAATAAGGCAAAGTAACATACCATTCATCACTTGTGGTATGTCTGAACTTCTGTATAATGTGCACTAGTCTATGGGCATAAATCTCTAAAGAGAAGTTGTACTCTGGCAGTTTCTACGTCTGTCATATGGAATCATTTAGAACCACGGGTCATTTTGGCTTTTCTTGTGGAATGTAACTCGCTGTATATGCTGGTCTGGCTTGTCATCAGAAGCACTTTCACCGAGATGGGTTTTCCAGACTGCGCCGAAGGCTGCCAGCAGTGCTCTTTACATTCTGTTAAGGAGATACTGCTACTGCTGCTGACCACATTGTTTGAGGCACACCCTGGCATTCCTCAAATGACAGATGAGGGAAACGTGTCTAATGCCCATCTCCGGACTGGAGAAATAGTCAAGTCCGATACAACCTTCAATTTTGTGCACAGGAATGCAGACTGGCTTTAGACAGACTGACATGAAGGTTTAGCTTTTATAAAGAAGTCAGATACATGTAGAGGAATGGAATATTTAGGTCTTGTTTTTACCAAAAATGCATGTTATGTATTGGAAAAACATTGTCCATTTCCTTGTCAAGCAATATAAAAAAGTGAGCATCAAGGATTCCTAATACGCATGATTGTCCTTAATGTCAGTTTAAAACTGGGCTACAAAGTTTTAAGTAATATTCCATAATTAACTTTACTGGGTATTTTTGAAAACAGTATAGTTTATTTCTTAACAGGGACCATGTACAGGTGCATCAGAAAGAAAAGATGCCCTGCACCAGACTGTTAACCTTGCGCTGCAGCCGTAAACTCGTGAGATTTGTAAATTTCCAAACCCAGGTAAATACATCTTGTATAGCGCCAATCCAACCGCTTGAGTCGAAGCCTGGGCTCACCGGCCTCTTGTGATGGTCACAAGAGGCAGTACGAACAGGAACAGGCAGGTTTTTAACTTGACAAATGGAACACTTCTCCTCTTTGTTATCCACGTGTTTACACTGAAAGACGTTGATGCTAAAGTCTTTCGTTAACATGAAAAAATGTGGCACTAAAGGATTTTCTGGAAGGAAAATATGTTTGCGCTTATCTTCCAACTGGCTTTTGCATATCCTAAATCTCATTGTCTTTCATACACACTTAAACAGCGTCCTTGTTTCATTTACCAATTTAGTGTTAGTTATCATTCATTTATTCACAGATTCAGTTTGAAAAACTGTTACTGTAAGCGGTTTGTTGTTTCTTCATATCTGCCGCACTCTGCTATGATTGACTAAAACAAAGCGGATACTGGTTGGTGCTTCATCCAATCATCTAAGTTTTCTAAGGCGCCTCCCTTTTGCAAATGTTTTCAAGCCTTCCCAGATGTTTCTGTGAATCAGACCATATTATG
This sequence comes from Neodontobutis hainanensis, assembly GCA_024349245.1. Taxonomy (NCBI): domain Eukaryota; kingdom Metazoa; phylum Chordata; class Actinopteri; order Gobiiformes; family Odontobutidae; genus Neodontobutis; species Neodontobutis hainanensis. Next base: position 774,998 of record JALDNG010000034.1, read on the forward strand.
TGAGCAGTTCTATCTGGTGAAGTGAGGTTACCAGAATTTCCATCCGCAGTCCCTCAGACACATACATTATAAATTCTATTAATAACATTTACCAGTCCATCACTTAATTTTAACAGTAAGACTCCTAACCTTCAGTTCATCAATAACTATAGCCACTAAAATATAAAGTTATTGATTTATCAATGTACATAAATATCTATAGCCACTAAAAGATTGTTAAATTATCAATTCTTTAAAACACATAAATAACAATAGTTACTAAAATAGAGTTACGTGTCTGTGGAGGTTCTCAGTCATCCAGGTCAAAAAGCATCTGGACTCAGTTTTAAGATGACAAAAAATAGTTACATTATCAAATCATTAATATTCATAGTTAATAGCCCCAAAGGATACATAAGAAGCAAAAATCATAAATATTGATTCTTACTAAAATTTCACAAATTCTAATACATTAACGTTATTTGTAAAGAATATACACAATAAAACAATTCATCAGGGGTCTATCAATCTAAGCTCAAAGTCCAGCCCTACATTATCAACATTGTATTGTATTGAATTGTACATGGTTGTATGTAGGACATAATTAGTGTATTAACTCTAGTAGATTAATGTCTGTGTGGATGCACTCTGGAGAACCACCCAGGTTCAGACCTGCAGTGTCATCTATATTAAATATTTTGATGATGAAATTTGAAATTCCCCTTTGGTATCGTAAAGTTCAATTAAATATTATTAACTATTGTTATTATTTAACTACAGAAATCCTTACTCTAGACTGAATTTGTTTGGCAACTCTAGTGCCACTGATTTTATTTTAATTAAAGCCTTTAGCCCAGGGATGCCCAAAGTAGGGCCCATGGGCAAAATGCAGTTGATGATTGATTAAATGACTTATGTGACTAAAAGTGCTGTAATGATATTCAAGCAGAGCCAATGAGTATATTAACCCCAGAAGCCTAGTGTCCTCACTCATGGTGCTCATATTAACTTAGATAAAGAATAAAGGATGTTAAATAAAAAAAAACACAGGTAACTATAAGACAATTTAGGTAGGTTTGTGCATGTATGCACATTGGCAAAATTAACAGTCCACAACTAGTCATATTTTGATTTATTTTTGAAAGGTCTGGGTCAAACAGTGCAAGTTTGCAGGCTTCCAATTAGGTGCTTTCTGCTCAGAACAAAATGGATCATCACAGAGAAAAAAATATTTTTTAAAAGAGTATCTCTTTTCATAACATTCAAAAGATTTTTGTGTTGAGCCCGTGGCCCACTAATTTGTTTCTGTTCTGTCCCTCCGAGGAAAAAAGGTTTAGGCTGATCTAGCAAATATTTTTAAATGATTAGTTGGTCACAATACTATAATGCAGTTGAAAATCTTTTTTTGCCTTTTGTGATTGCTGATATTGCGGTAGTAATAATAATAATTTTGTGCTATTTAGTGCAGCACGAATTAGTACAACAAATGTTATATTAATGCTTTGCACATTTAACATTAAAAAAATATACCTGAATCTACAAAGCAACATGATTAAGTTGTTCTCTTTTGGACTACAGTTTAATTTTATAGGTGACAGAACAGATATGGGTAACCCTTTAGAGTAGGGGGCACATTTTATCATGAATTCATGCATAAATTCACGTACACGTATAGATTAGGGTTAGGTCCTGCATGAATTCTTAAAAAAAATGTGTATTTACTCATACACATTTACTCAAGGGTTTCCCGATATGTTATGATAAGTTAACAAAATGAATCTCAGCATGAAACATATTAACTTTAAAGTTCTTTTAAACATGCCACTGTTAGCACTTACCCCTCATAAAGTAAACTTTACTTGAACAAACCCAGCTGCTTGTTTTCCATTTTGTAAATAATTGCTGTTGTTTCCCTAAAGGTAGTATTCCTGTAAGTGGGATCCATGACTTTCACATGCAACAAACTCCAGCCTGTGCACCCGCAACATAATCAACAGAAATCCCAGTTTCTACAAAGAAACATCTGACGGGTTTTGAAATGCAGATGGTTGCTATTGGCAACGTAGCAATGGATACTGCAGACAGTTCTTGTAAAGGGCTTTACGGCTCGTGCAGAAGCTATTAAGGAATATTTTTCTTGTAATTATTGGGTAAACTAAAGGAAAATAAAGGATGTTGATTACAGAGAATTGGTCTTTTGTTTTGGGAATAGACTTATTGCACAAAACAATGACGTCTGCACAAAAGAGACATCTGCTTTGTGAGACTCATCAACAGCCACAACAGAAAACACAATTTTCTAATTGTTGCTTCCAAACAGCTCTATCATATTAATGTGGTTGTTTTTGAATACTCTGTCATTTCTGAAAAACAAAGGACACCGGACAAACAACGACTAAAATCTTTATGCATAAGGTGTTGTGTGGTATTTTTCGTCTGGTACTGTCTGCGCCGCTGCGACCGCTGCGAGGCAAAGGTTAATTGTGTCCCACTGAACAAGGCGAAAGCGGTCAAGTTGTCCAAACAGGCCTGAAGCAGGATATTCCCCGAGGCGACACCTAAATTAAAACGGCACCAACAGAAACAAAGTCAGATCTGTGGATAAAGTGGTGAGCTGCCGCCATGCATTTGTCTGGTTTCCCCTGATCCTCCTGGGCTTTTAAACTCACTTTGGGCAGATGCTTGTTTAAGGAGCCCACTACAATGACTGAAGAGTTTGTAGCATAATAAAAAAAAACACATTCATAAGTTGCTAAAATTATGCTAATTCATAGATCGGTCTTTAATGCAACTTCTCATAAGAAAAATCCCGATTCTATTGACACCATTGATCAATCATTGAACTGCAATTATCTAAATAAGCCAGTTGGTTTGCAGACTTAATCTGATCTGAAAAAATCCTGAAAAGGTTCCATCATGATGCCATGTACTCAGTATGTGCATACAGCAGACTCTAATACTGAAGTGGGAAGGTTTTCGGGTTGGACTTTGTTATTGTAGAGAATAAGGCAGCAGTCTGGGTGCAGGTCTGTGTGGGAGTGTTATATGAGGTCGCACTTTGTTGGGTGGTACATTAGTTCTTTATCTGTCTGCCTGCTCCCAAAATGTGTCCCTCAGAGGCACGCAGCCTGAAGCCAGTGAGCTGCAGGACATTGTTATAGAGCACCAGAGACATAATGCAGCCCTCACTGTCCACATTATACTGGAGTTCACCGAGAAAAACTTGTCGCCATGGCCTCTGCCTCTGCCTCCCCCCTCCCTTCCCTCCCATGAATTCTTTTATAATGGAAATAAATACCAATATGGAGGAACCGGAGGCCATTGTGTTCCAGTCTGGTGCTGTACTGCCACCAGCACTTTTCTGTCTCAATCTATTCTCTGTGTGGCCAGCAACTGGACACTCAGGGTTTAGTACAGGGTTTTTCAATGACAAATTTGATTGCATGGGCTAGCTAGACCAATGAGAGCATGTGAAATTTAACATAACTGTCTGTGAGCAACTACAGTAGCCTTGGAGGGACATGCTGAGTCTATGAACAACACAAGTGGAAAAAGGTCATATGATGAGTGCAGTCCATCTTAGGAGAAAAAAAGTGCTGTCAAACCATTTCCTGCAAGACGGACCTTTGTAAAATTGTGATTTTCATAACTGTAGTTCAGTGGTGGAATGTGACAAAGTAAAAATACTGTTGCTGTAAGTTCAATTGTCAAGTGTCTTTTACCTTTACTCCACTACATTTTACATCAGCTTTACCAGTACAAGTCGAAGTGTTTATACCGAGTCTTACGAAGCACTCATAAAGGCGCCATTATATGAAACAATTTTTCTCTTGTTTCACTCTGTTAAACTCACATACAGGTGAACTTTACCTGAAATAGGAGCATAATGATTTAACTTTACTTTTACTTAAGTAGAGGAATTGAGTCCTTCTTTCACCACTGCTGTAGTTTAACTCTGACACATAAATCTGCAGTTGAGTGGGAGACACAATATTAGAGGGGAAATAGATATAAAGGAAAAAATATTATATATATACAATATAAAACAAATACTTATAGGATCAGCTTGCACTGCTTTCTGCAGGAATATAGTTTGCTAAGTTCATTTTCTGCGGGGCCACTTGAATAGACAGGCATTAATGACTGTGTGTTTGCAAACTTAAAAAGGAGCATAATTTATTGTGTACAGTTTAAAAAGGGCAGATTATTAAAGGACAATGTAGAGTGCTATTTATCAAAGCTTCCATTAGTGCCACCCTGCAGCTCAGCCCTGTCAAGGTTGTAGCTGGATTTTGCACCGTATTGGACTTGTTTAGGTTTCAAAACCCTGCTGAGGGTTGTAATTACTCTGGCATCATCTCTATAGGAGGTAAATGGAAGGGAACTGAGGTTAAATACGTTTCCACGTGACTGGGCTTGAGCTAAAATGTGGAATCAAGACACAAAAATAGATATGCAGATGATTAAAGATTAAGTCATTCACTGGCACAAATAAAATGTTAAATCCCCGGCTGGGCTGTAACAAAAGGAAAGCAGGTCTTTCAAATGGAAATTCTCCTTAGATTCATTGCTCTCTCTGCACCTTTGTTTTACATTATCCACAAATAATACATTATCCCCAGATAATTCACTGTGGAGGAATCTAGTAGAGCCTTTAACAAAAAGAGCACCAGGTTAATGACATCATGTGTAAACACCATCTAAAACATTCAGCTCTGCAAATGCCCCCGCCTGCATCCAGTAAGATCCAACAAACTCTGTTCCAGCTTTTACCATGGACTCACACAGCACTGTATCAAGTAGCTGTGATTTTATTTGTCCATTTGCATAGCAGAACAAACAACTGATTAAATGCAGTTGTGTGCTGTAGACTACTCTGCTTTTGCAATTGAATTGAGACTCTGATTTCTAACATTGAATCACTGAATAGTTGCCAAAAGTAATTGTATTAGAAAAAAAAAGAGAAACGGTGCAAAGAAAACTAAAAAATATTGAGAAAATGGAAGCTAAGGTCAGAAATGACACAAGCCTAGACACGGACATTATTGTTGAAAAGCTTTGTGTCTATAAGAAAAGCATTTGAACAGGACTTTTGCCAGAGGCTTTTCAGTGAGCGTCATATTATTATTATGATACTAATGGCTGTACAGAGAGGTTCCACTGTCCAATCACAGCAGGGAGGGGCTCATCTGGAGGGAGGGGCTTAAAGACATTGGCACTCAATAACTTTTTTTCTTTCATGTTAAAGACAACTGTATTTAAAAAAAAATCTAATGAATAGGCTTTGAGATTTTACAGAAAAATAAAGGGTGCGTGGGAGAATTCTGTAACTCTAGCAGCGTGAGTCCAGCCTTATCAGCGCTGACAAAAGCCAATATTTGCCGCATTCATTACAACATCCCATTTTGAGGAAGTCTCTGTCTCCCATACTGTATCACAGATTAAAAATGAGTGGTTTTGCCTCGACTAATGCATTTACTTTCAGCAGTGAATTTAGAACTTTGGGCAAACTAAAACCTCCATACAGTGAATGTTAATGAGAAACATTGTGGCGCAAAAGCGTTTGAATCTTATCCCTTCTATTACAAGGTCAAACGGCCAGTTCCACACTGCAGGATGTCAGGTTATGTAAGACGGCTATAAAACCCCACTCATGATTCATTATAATGTGATGTTATGATAAAAGCTAATGAGATTTTACAGTTGGGGAGTTGATAAAATGTGACATCCATTTCTAGGAATTCGATCTGCTTTTTTTTAAAAGGACATTATTTCAAATAGATTGGGCTGTAGGCGACTAAATAAAAGCCTAGCACATTAAAAAAGGCTTTGATCTTTAGCATGGACTGAGCTATTGATGCACATTATCAATAGTGGGTTACAGGTCTTTAACATTACAAAGGGCCATTTGTTTAAAGGATATATTTTTCATGATATTGATTTATTGGTTGTGGATGGTACCCATTAATCAACGAAGCAGCATTGGGAATTTTAAATGAGCTACAGTTAAAGCAAGAAGGCTAATGTTCATCTGCTGTCCCCATCAGTGGGATATGAAAACACAAATAAATGAGACCAGTGGCTCTCAAACTGTGGCACTCTGACTTTCTCGAGTTGTATTCAGACAATTTCCAAGATTTCTTTTAAAAGCAGATAATTAAAAGATATAAGTATAAAATAAAAAATAAAATTCATAAAGCCCTCAATCTGACCCCTGGGAATTGACTGTATATTTATGCATTTACTGTGACTCCACTTTTATATGTAGTTTACTGGAACTACACTTCTACATTGTATGACCAGTTATAATACACAGAAGAGTGGGTGGTACTCAAAGAGCCAAACATTTTGTGAGGTGATACTTAGTGAGAATAATTTGAGGATCCCAATTAGACAATATACTGCAAATAGTCTATATGGTGTGCATTTATATAGTATAATACAGTATATAGCATCAAAATGGAACTACAATAACATCCAACATTGACTGAGTGTGTATTCACACCTGCCTCGTTTAATCCAGTTAAAACAGACAAACCTAGTGAGCAGGTGTGAATACACACTAATAAAGACCCAGCTGAAGAGGTGGTCTCGGTCTGCTTCCAAACCAACTTTGGTACCGTTTGCTTACAGTGTGAATATGAAGCTGCCCCAACTCCAAACGTCATCAGCCTTTTTGGAGTAAACGAGCTACAGGTAGCTGCTGCTGCTGCAAGCATACACACAGAGCACGTCTTCTCACTAGCAACCGCCCTCCAGCACACCTTTGCCGTTGCAAAATAAAAAATACCACACTGTGAAACTGACGTTCAAAATAATCACAATTCACAGATTTTAGTCCGCGTGCAAAAAGTGCAATGAGAATATGATCAGAACCAAACCAAAAATAAAGTCTGTATTCCATCCGGAACAAAGAAGCAGACCGGCTTTACTGGCGTGATACACCCTTAGATTTACACTCAAAATTGCAAAATAAATCTGCAAAGTCTATATCGCACAGTGCTGCCAACATTTCAAAGACACTTTACTGACTGCTAACATCTGATTCATAGTTAGCCTATGGTCCAGACCAGTGGCAGATTATTGTCCAATGCTACGGTAAATTGAGTAAAAAAAGACGCTCAGAACTACTACCTCACTAGTCTAATCAAAGACCAGATCTCGCTTCACCCTTCACAGCCTCTGTCATGTCTATTGCGGCTCTCTGGAAACCTCAGAAGCAAAGGGCTATGAGCTGATCTTTCTTGTCCACAGTTAGTCCATGGTCCAGACCAGTAACTGTTTATTTGCAAGCATGTCTCAGAAAGCAACCACCACTGATAGCACCCCAATACTCAATACTCAATACTCACACCCTCTATATCTTTTCTTCTGTGGCAGACTAGTAGAAGTTCATTTTTCATTGTTGTCGTAAACTGAGCCACTGAAAAAAAAAAATTTGTTGGTTTCTTGAACATCACATTGAGTTCACTGAACTAAAATGTTGTTAAATATAAATCATTGTTAAACACAGATTAACTGGTTTGAGGATGTAACAAACTGTATGTAAGGATGTATGTCAACTATTGACACACAACTATTGGACAGGATTTTCAGAAACGTTGTTTATAGCATTAAAATATAGATAGGGATTATTGTCATTGTTCTCTTGTGCAATGCATATCCATGGTAACGGAAATAATGACGGCTGCGGTACTGTGTTTACACCTTTACTTTGACCTTGTGGCATAAGACAATCATTAAAAATAGTCATTGTCTGTCGAATCAGTTTTTTCAGAGTATGTGTGAACACAGCCATAATGATCAGGTAACTATAAGGCCCACTGCAGTTTAGCAACTGGTCAACAAAATAATGATCAGTTCAATGTGTTACTGACAATATTTTTTAAGATTTGTAATTAGGATTATAGTAAGATAAAATAGAGTAATTTTGACCTAATCCATTTTAAACAATGCTCTTTTTATCTCAGCTGTAACCTGTTTATATAAACCTTCCTCAGTTTTTAATTTAAAACAGCGGACATGGAGCTAGACCTGCTGAGGGGCTGAACCTTAGAGTACACATTACTATATTATAATCACAATAAAACAAACACACACCTAATGCAGCCCATGTGAATAAATGACTCTGGGTATAACTCAGTGAAGTATTTATACAAAACACCTTCATGTCTGATAATGTGTTTCCATGAGTGCACTCTGACACTGGCAAGAAGTGGAAAGGATAAAGTCACGTTAGTCAAGTGCACACTTACTCACACAATGGAAGCAGCTTCCTGTTTTTCAACCTCTAATTACAAAAAGAATGGGACATGTTTGTATTTCTGCGTCAGAATAAACCAAATGGGATGACAAGAGTGTGTCTGCTACACGCTTTTACTAATGATTCTTTAATGGTTTGGTGAATAACGGTAGCCAGCCACACAGAATTGTTGGTGTAGACACTTCACAGGGTCCTTGATTTATCTTTCCTCGTAATACCATATTCGGCATTTACATATTTGATGATAATGCAGTGTTTATTTATTCTAATGAGCTGTTGTAATTGGATATTAATTAATTACACAAAGAACTGGAAAAGACGCTTTTCATTTCTGTAAATGCATCAATCCTAATGCAATAAAGGTGCCTCTCGTTTACCAGCAAAGGGCCCAGGAACCTGTTCTCTAAAGCTGGATTAGGAGCTTAGCGAGGCTAGTTCAGGGTTAAACATGGGTTTTTTAGTATCATGTAGCTGGTTCACTTTCTATCGGGGTAGAACTTAGGCTGAACATCTAACCTGCTCTGGAGCAGGTTAAGTTTGCAGATAGACAATATAAACGCAGACACTGACCAATCAGAAATGAGAAATAAACTGCCGGTGTTGAGGAGGAGGGAAAAGACGTGACACGGAGACAGAAATAAGAGAAATGCCTGCACAAGCGCCAGGCAGACTGGAGCACAAATGTGCAGAGAACCCCAGGTTAACTTTGCAGTTGATAATCGGCTTAGTGATACCACTTATCACAGACCGCAATTGTTAGGTTTTGTCTGGTTAGGAGAGACATATCTGGGGTAGGTTCAGCTGGGTTTGTAGTACAGGACCCAGAACTGATCAGATTTCTGAAAGCCAATACCTCTGTAAGGAACTATTTAGGCCCGATTCAAGCAAACGGCAATGCACTTGATGTATCCCCCTTTTTGTGTTTATTCATTTGTATGTACAGTGAAGGCAGTGAAGATGCTGGATCGATGCCGTCCGCACTGTTAGATGTCTAACTGCCGCTGGGGATTGGCAGTTAACATCAATGGAACATGTCCAGAAGAGCCACAATGCACCGCTTATGTGGTCACTGGAGACAATGTGGTGAAAAAACATGTGACAAAAGTGGGCATTACAAAATTAAATAGAAACAATATATTTTATTTAATAATGCAATGTCACAAAGCCAAAGTGAGTGTTTTGGGATGTTTTTATGGATAAATTCTGTAAATAGTCTGTCCAAACATATGGACTGCTCTTATTTTTGTAAATGTTTAAAATTTACATTTATTGTTTATTCCTTATCTAGATTTTTATAGAAAACAAGGCTCTTAGATGTGTTTAAAAAAACATTAAATAAAATGATTTATATATATATACACTCACCTGAAGGATTATTAGGAACACCATACTAATACTGTGTTTGACCCCCTTTTGTCTTCAGAACTGCATTAATTCTACGTGGCATTGCTTCAACAAGGTGCTGAAAGCATTCTTCAGAAATGTTGGCCCATATTGAAAGGATAGTATCTTGCAGTTGATGGAGATTTGTGGGATGCACATCCAGGGCACGAAGCTCCAGTTCTACCACATCCCAAAGGGGCTCTATTGGGTTGAGATCTGGTGATTGTGTGGGCCATTGTCATGTTCAAGAAACCAATTTGAAATGATTCGAGCTTTGTGACATGGTGCATTATCCTGTTGGAAGTATCCATCAGAGGATGGGTACATGGTGGTCCTAAAGGGATAGACATGGTCAGAAACAATGCTCAGGTAGGCCGTGGCATTTAAACGATGCCCAACTGGCACTAAGGGGACTAAAGTGTGCCAAGAAAACATCCTCCACACCATTACACCACCACCACCAGCCTGCACAGTGGTAACAAGGCATGATGGATCCATGTTCTCATTCTGTTTACGCCAAATTCTGACTCTACCATCTGAATGTCTCAACAGAAATCGAGACTCATCAGAACAGGCAACATTTTTCCAGTCTTCAACTGTCCAATTGTGGTGAGCTTGTGCAAATTGTAGTCTCTTTTTCTTATTTGTAGCTGAGATGAGTGGTACCCGGTGGGATCTCCTGCTGTTGTAGCCCATCCGCCTCAAGGTTGTGCGTGTTGTGGCTTCACAAATGCATTGCTGCATACCTCGGTTCTATCAGCTTGAATCAGTCGTATATAGTAGTATATATTTAAGGAAGAAGACTAGCCAAGTGGTATATATTGCTGACTGATTCATCATTATTTATACCAAATCAGGTGAGCTTTTCTGCATCAAGCTATCCTTGGCTGGTGAATGTACGGTTATGAATGGTCGCTTGTATTGAACTCGATGAAAGCCATGGTTGATCAGAAAGGTTCCAAATGCCCAAAAAAAGCAAAGTGAAAGAATCTGACCAGGCTCAGCTCTACAGGGAGATGTCAATACAACTACAATATGCAAATAAGTTATGTGCATTTAATAAATGATAATGAATGATCAAAAATTTTGACAATGCTTATTGAAACATAATAAATGTTATTATTCTCATATTTTTAATTTTGTTATTATTGATTAAGCTGTGTTTAATTTCACAAAACCATTAATGAGTGACCTAACTGTGGAATGTTACTAATCATTGTAATCTAAGATCAAATGAATCTTTTTAGTGCAATCCACCTTGAGTTTATTCTGATCTACCATCTATTTGTTATTCTTTAAGGTCCTACTGAATTATGTTCCAGCCTCCAAAGATAAGATTTTATTGTTGTAGATGTGCACTATGCACCAATACCTCATGTTCACAAACATTGGAAGTTGGTTTTGAACTACATCCGAGGTCCAGAGCTATAACTGAAAATGCAATTGGTCTTGAAGGACATATTTTCATAATACTAGCAGAAATCTCCATAGAGAGAAAACATACTACACTTCACTGTCATGTAGTGATGTATACAATACAGTGTATATCCTGATGATACAACATTAGGCGGCTAAATGTCTTCCAGTGAGGTCAGGTTGAGTCTGAATGTAGAAGTATTGACTGAATAATTATAGAAGTTAATAGAAAATACCTGTGCAGTGAAGTGAAAGTGCATTTTATTAAATCCAATTACTCCATTGAAACAATTGTATACCAGCTTTTCTTGTTTGTTATTTTGACCTTTTCATTGGATTGAATTTTAATCTTGTAAAGTGTTGTACCTGTGTGCAGATGCTCTTGGTACAAAAATCCTGACTTTTGTCTCTGTACTTATTAGTATTAATTAATTTTTTTACCGTTTTCAAAACAAAAATAGCATTAATGATATTGGTCACAATGCAAGGGGCGCCACCTAGACCACTGAATTTCATACTAAAGATTAGAAATTAGTTATTTTTAAGTAAATTTTTAGCTGTTTCAGCTCATCGTCAGCTGCATCTCATCTTTTATTAGATTAAAATCAACTTTTTAATTAAACTTTATAATAATTAAACTTTATTGTTCACAATGGGGAAATTTGTCTTGGGCAAAGTGCTACAGCGTTGCTAGTACAGAAAGGACAAAGACAAAGCAACAGTATAATTCTGACCACATACAACCACAATAATAAGAAGGACAATAAATAAGATCAATAAAAATGCATAAAAAATGTATCAAGCAATGTGCTAATACACTAAGTGCAAGCCAAGAAAAGTACAGTACTAGAAACGTTAGGTCTATTGCAGACTGGGTCAAAAAGATCCCAATTCTGTCTGACTGAAAAATCACAAAATGAACCCTGAAATGATATGAGTTTAAAAAGTAAATCAATGGAAGGGGCATACTCACCGTGTTTGGTCTTGTAATTCATTCATATTGGACGGATATTTTGGTGTGACTGTGAATCTGGATCTTGTATTTCTGCTCTTGGGCTATAAAGACATTAATGTTGCTTTGGGCTGCAGCTGACTGTATAACAGGCACCCCACAACAGTGAACTGGCACATACTTGTCCTGGAGCAGTTACCGATAGAGTACCTAACCTCCACCTAACACTCCAGGAGTGGACAGTTCTTTGTTGGTGCTGCTGTAGCCTCAGTAATAACCAGCATTCTTTATGGTCTGTTCATGTAGTTAGTTTTTTCCATATATTGTATGGTAACATATATAGTTTATTAATTTGGCAAAGAATAAAAGACAATTTTAACAATTTAACACAAAGTGGAATAAGTACAGCTGTAAAATAGGCTTAATTCAGCTGCAGCTTTTCCAAAATTATGTCTGTACATGTCCTATACAGACACCACTACTGAAGCCTGACTCTGGACATTTTGATGATGGACTCAGGCAAGCCTTGTTTATTTGAGGCATATTGAGACTGCACCATTGGCTTGATGATGACCAATAACCCTTCTAATGATGGTCAGGAAAAAACTTTCAGTGCACAACGCTATATATATATATCCCTCTAAAGCAAGTTACGATATGGTCAGGTCTTGGTTGGAGATCTTGAACTTCTCATGGCTTTTCCTCACCACACAATGCTGTGAACTCCTTCCTCTTTACAAGTGCAAATTTAGAGCTCACAACACAATATCAAACCCACGGCTCACATTGCCATGGCAATAACGGTGGACTCTACAGCCTCCCTCTTTGCCATGTTGGTAATTCGGTTATTTTAGTGAGAGATAGAGCTTGGCCTTCATACGGTGCAGACCACAATGGAGCCTCAATTAGATTGTGACGTGTTCACTCACTGCGTTCGACCAGATTGAAAGATACACGGTTGGGAAGTGTAAATGGATGCACTTAGAGAAAGGCCATCCAGTTTGAAGAGCTCATCTTTCAAAACAAGGAGAAAAATTGCCAGGGCAATATAATAGAAATGAGAGAAGCATTTGTTTACCATTTTAAAGCTTCCCTAGATACACTCAATATTCAACTAATCACAGCTTCAACATCTATGTAATTGTAATGTCTTAATGTAATCAAAGCAACACCTACATACTATAACAGGCACATGCTATGTTCATATGTTCCCATTCAGCAAACCATAGACAAAGGCTATTATTGCTAGTAATCCTGAATATCCTATTTGATCAAATGCTTTTCCCACTGCTATTTTCTGGATGTGGCATCAAGAAAAGAGCAGTGTGGCGCCACAAAAAAACATCACATAACTTCTGTTCTCTAGTGTCAATGAGGTCTTGAACTCCAATGTGTACGCAAGTAAAATGATCTGTGAAGCAGACAGCATAATGTAGCAAAAGTGTTTGTTAATAAAAGTAAAATGTGAAGTAGGTGAGTTTTCATTAACTGTTGGGAAGAAAATACATTTTGCATGACCTTGTAGACTCAAAGGTTTAGTCGCATTCTGCAGATGCCTCGAGAAAAAAAAAGAGGTATAACTTCATGATGGATATATATATATATATATATATATACACACCCGCATATATACACTACATATACAGTATATCCATCCATCCATCTTCTACAGCAGTCTAAGCAAAGACGCCTAGACTTCCCGCTCCACAGACACTTCCTCCAGCTCTTCTGGGGCGATATCCAGACATTCACAGGCCAGCTGAGAAACATAGTCCCTCCAGCATGTCCTAGGTCTTCCCCGAGGTCTCCAGGAGGCATCCGAAACAGATGCCCGAGACACCTCAACTGGCTCCTCTTGATGTGGACGAGCAGAGGCTCTACTTTGAGCTTCTCCCAATTGACCAAGCTTCTCACCCTATCTCTAAGGGAGCGCCACACCCTGCGGAGAAAGCTCATTTCAGCCGCCTGTATCCCAGATCTTGTTCTTTCGGTCATGACCCAAAGCTCATAACCATAGGTGAGAATTGGAACATAGCTCGACCGGTAAATAAAGAGCTTTGCCTTGCAGCTCAGCTCCTTCTTCACCACGACAGACCGGTACACTGCAGAAGCTGCACCGATCCGTCTGTCAATCTCGGGCTCCTTTCTTCCCTCAAGACCCCAAGATATTTGAACTCCTCCACTTGAGGCAGTTTCAGATCCGGGGGGCCCCTCCACCAACCTGAATCCACCCTTTTCCGACTGAGAACCATGTCTCAGACTTGGAGGTGCTGAGTGTGATTCCTCTGTAGTTGGACTACACCCTCTGTGACTACCTCAGTGACCTAAGCTTGGGTGATGGACGAGTCCACCTCTGAGCCATAGTGTCCAAGACATACGGCCGGAGGTCAGATGAAACAACTACAAAGTCGATCATCGATCTCCGGCCTAGGGTGTCCTGGTGCCACGTGCACTGGTGGACACCCTTATGCTTGAACATGGTGTTTGTTATGGACAAACTGTGACTCACACAGAAATCCAATAGCAGAACACTGCTCAGTTTCGGATCCGGGGGGCCGTTCCTCCCAATCACGCTCCTCCAGGTGTCACTGTCGCTGCCCACGTGAGCGTTGAAGTCCCCCAGTAGAACGATGGAGTCCACGGTCGGAGCACTTTCCAGCACCCCTCCTCTCTGCAACAGAGACTCAAAGTAGACAGCCACAGGATCAGCCAGAACATTATTACAGCTCTCTGACAAAAATGGCCCTCAAACAGGTGAACATTTAGTTTAAGACGGGCATGACTGCAATGGCACTTATTATTCCAAAGATTCCATGTTACACTTCTTTGTAACAATAGTTTTGTATTTTATATTTTTCAGATGATTTTGTGTGGATTATCGATACAGTGTTTACCACAACAATGTTTTTATTTTGTCTTTTATAATGGGCTACTTTTACAACACTCAAAAGGTTAATGTGAATGCCAAGTGAACCGTCAGTTGGGGTTTATTTAAGCAGACCACACAGAAAGATAAGTTTAACTTTTAATTGGAAGCGCAGGGGCCACTTACTGAGAGTTGTGCTCCACACCCTCTCGTCCCAGACCCAAGAAGGATTAGGACAGTGTTACAGGTGTGTGAGAGCACTGCGAAAACTGTTCTAATCCAACATTTGCTCAAACAAAACAAGTAGACAGTGGTCCATATCCATCACATGACGCTCTGTCTCGCTAAATCTCTCTCAGAATCCAGGTTTTGTCGAGGCTGGCCTCAGGAGCTCAATGGTGCACACCCGGCTTGGTGAGAAGCTGGTCCAGCTGCAGCGATGAGTGTTTGCTGTAGGCTATAGGTTCACTCTACAAACCTGTCTATTATTTAAACATTTTTGTTATGGTAAATGCACTTTGCAAAAGGGCAACAAAAATATCAGGCTCAGCAAGTGCCCCTCACTGCCTTAATTGAGGATATAGGGGCCAGCAACTCTGGGTCTGGGGCTCGACCTAAAAGTTGGTCCTGGGACATTTGGCACATTTTGTCTTACGGTGACTTTCACACACAGATCTGCACCCATTTTTACGCGACTTTGATAAATAAGGGCAACTGAGAGTATAGAGAATGGGTTCCATTAGTTTTATTTAAGTTTTCAGTCAAAAAAGAAAAACAAGAAAAGGCCCCCGGACCTTTCTCTTTTTCTTTATTTCAATCAGTGCAACACATTTTACCAGCCCTCCCTTCTTCATCAGTAGCCTGTCATTTGGCTGGACAGCACGTCCTTTCACCTTTGGGTGGAATACCTGCCTATCTATAGCCTTCTGGAAGTGAACGGAAGTGAAAATTATATAGAGAAAACGTGTCAAATCACCCATATTACTTTACTCTTTTCCAGAGAAACATCCGGTAATCCCTTAAAACAGAATTGTCCATTTAAGCATGTTTTTTGATTAAATGGAAACTATCAACATCATACATTTTATGCAAAAAAACACCAGGGAAAAGTATTGTCGTCACATTTTAAGCTTTAATGAATGCATACTTGTCAAATTAAGCAATGGGTGCTTTATTATTCAGAAAACAATCATTTAAAGAGGAGAATTACATTATTTAAAACAAATGTGCGATACTAAATCATATAATAAAAAAATAAATCATGTAACTTTACCAAGATCAATACAGCCATAAAGAAGTCAAATCTGTGGTCCGAATAACTGTATTTGAGAACTAATGAAAAATAGTTTGGCTTGTTGTTGATGGAACAATATTAAATCACCTACACGAGGCGAGTGTTGTTAACCGTTAAACTTCATGGCACACTGGCATATGGAATGAGGGGCCCCAGTAGAGCACCATATGCTCACAAAAACAAGGAACACTCATAAATGTTGAATATCCAAATGCAAAAGTACAGTTTTGAATAAATCCTGCAGCACGTCTCCACAACCACTTGAAGACATTTGTAGCTTCGGTACAGCTTTCTGAACATTACATTTGGGTATTTTCAAGAGATACTTAGGGAGCACTTAACCCAGAAAAATGTACAGCAAATCTTGTTTGACGTGAGAACCAAAAACTATAATTCTGTTACTATGGCAGTTTTGTTAGAGGCATGGTTGTCTGTTGGGACACATTACGTTTATATCCCAGACAATCCCCCAACTGTGTTATATGTCTCATACTAGACTTGGAAATCTGGAAAGCAATCTAAAAACCGATCAAGTAGTATTTTTAAGAGTGCCTTCTTTTAATAACGTTCTAGACCGTACAAAATATAATTTTTCATTGCCCTACTCTGGGCTAGTCAAACTTTTCAAGTATAGCATTTTGCTTTTTGAAACATATCTCTTGCTTCTCTTTTGCCATGCATTCATGAAAATATTTAGTTCTCCATTTTCATGCAATAGAAATAGGATACCTCAGTATAACTCTAGGCCCCAACACCTGGTAGCTGAGAGACAAGGCAAACCTACTGGTAGGGAGCAGTGGTGCAAAAAGGGGGTATGCGCTATAAGCAGCGCATAGGGGCGCCAAAGCGATGTTTGTTTGTTTTTTGTGGTATTTCATAAATATAGCTTAGCTACTGTTGGGCGTTTCTAAATCATTTCAGTATTTCCTCAATACTATATAACATTTTCGAGGACTAACACGCTACAGTAGACGCCTTCATTAGATTCCATAAATAGAATTTTGGATAATAATGGTTTATCGAGAGTGGGCTTCGTGAGCGCGCTGAGCGAGCAAGTGTGTACAGTTGTCACAGTAGCACAGTTGTCTTTGAAAGATGTATAAAGCAAAAAAGCTGTCAGGGGCAACAAATAGAAAAAGAAAGGTAAAGGAGATGGTGTGTCAAAGTATGCAACAGCATCTAAACAAGTGGCTGGTGAAAGGCAACAGGTTGGATTTATGTTAGCTGTGCTGTCAGACATACAGACCATAGTTACATCTGTTGGGTGTAATTACAGGCTCACATCTCTGTCTTTCTCTATAAAGGTCTGTGCTATATATATATGTATATAGTATGAACTAAAGAGCGCTCTAGAATGTTTGGCAGCAACATTGTTACTTATGTTTGGCATTGAGAACTTGGAATTGTTCTAATTGTTATATTTTCCCTTTTTTTGTTTCTTTATTGGAGTCTGATCATAACGTTAATGCTTGTCAATTTGTGACTGTTTTTTTAATTTGTTAACCTTGTTAATAATATTTATTTACATACCGTTTAATAATCGTAGGCCTTCAGTGGCTGATATACTTTAAAATAAACATTTATTATTTACAGTCAATCACTTTTTTTCTAGCACTGGGTAGTTGCACCCCTGGTAGGGAGAGGCTGGAGACATGGTTGATAAATGAGGCACAATAAAGGAGTCTCTAGTGGCAGGGGTATCCATAGACGGACAGGACAGGTAGCTTGAATGCAGCAACAAATGGTAACCGAAGTCGGAGACAGGCTGGATCAGATGGCTGATGTGTGACAGAGGTACTAAGATGAATGAAGGTTGGCAGCAAAGAGCTGAACAGCTTGGTAGAGACACCAGAGAATCTGGCGTCGGAGTGGAGTGTATTTTGAGCCTAAATACTGCTGTGGTGCCTGCAGATTACAGGCAGGTGTGAAGAGGGTGTAGAGCAGGAGTGAGCCTAATGACATATTGCAAATGTAGCATCTCACCACGCTCAAAGTAACATGGCAAACAATGAGCATTTCCAGTAGTCGAACAGTAGTCATGTTTTCACAGATATAATTTTTGTTTCAATAGCACCTTTTCCCTTTGCTTTTAACAAATTATTCTATTCCTATTTTGAGTTGTTGTAACTTTGACAATATCTCTGCAGTGGGTGGAATAATAGATTTGATCTCATTTAGTCTAAAAGGCCTTCTTTCCAACCACTCTGCATTGCCATGAGTCAGTTTTTAAAAAAAGTTTGTACAAGCAATAATTCTCCAGTACATTTTTAAACTGCTCAAAGTGTTAAATTAAGCTCCCAGAGCACCATTTTAATCCAAAATGTATTTTATGGGGCAAGTGTAAATATAGTAACTCTACGCAAATAGTAGGGTACCCCCAATAAAATTATTCACCACTCTCTAGTTATTATGTATGCTCAATTAATTTAAACAGTCTTTCTGGGCCAACATGTTCTTGTGCACAGCTCTTTACCCTGATGAACTCCATTAATCTTACTGCTAAAGTGTCGACACTTCTCACTGTATTTCCGGTGTGTTGTATTAAGACACCAAGCTATGGAATTGATGCCTTGTTGCTGGTGGTCAGATGAGTTTTTTTTTTTTTTTTACATTGACTCATAATAAATCAGGAAATAATAAAAACCCTGAATCTTGGATGTTAACATAATGGGAAAACTACAAATGCAAGTAATTCCTTTAAAGCGTGGGAGTCCTTGAGAAAGGCCACAATGATGACATTCCACAATAAGTAAAATTATTGATCAAAAGTAATGAATTAATGATTCCAATATGACCCCTGCGTGCTCTTGAAAAGACCACAGAAGAGGTTTGAAGATGAAGACTTGATAGCCATCCCCCATCGCACACTGTATTGAAGCAGGCTGTCTCTTGGCCCCTCGCTGCTCTTAAATCATCCCGCCTGATATAGACAGCTCTGGCTGGGAGCTCATTGGAATTGTAAAACTGCACTGCTCCACAATAAACAAGCTACTTTTAGCTTGGCATTAGGGACGGAGCATGAGCTATTACTCCAGGGTCCACTACTAATTGTCCCCCAGACTTGGTTCTCCTCAAATGTGCTCCCAGAAGAGAGGATCTCGTTCCACTAAGCTTTACAATGAGGCATACATTAATGCAGCATTTATTTCTTCAATAGTCTATTGATAGTGTTCAGAATACAAATGCTATGGGAAAGAAAAATAAACTATGCTACAAGATGAAACATTGTGCTAGCAAAGTGAAGCATGTCTAATATAAAGAGTATAAAGGGCCCATCCCGTTTATTGTTCTCTGCATTTCAATAAAACAAACACAAAGGAAATACATTGAGCAACATACTCTAGTTGAACCTACAGTATACAGGAACATTGTTTAATCATGTATTTTGTACGGTTACTGGACCAAAGATAAGTGTAACTAGCTCTGTGACCCCAGAATAAATTTATTTAGAGAGAAACAAGCTACATTTTATGGTGCCTTTGGGGACACACAATAAACTTCTCCTCCGTGCTTTAGGGTCAGTAATCTTCTCAAAGGCCCACATGGCTGCTATGTTTACTCACTCAGTCCTGATTTATCTAACAAAGAGGTAATCTCTCAAAATGAATAGTGCTTTTAACAAAAAAAAAAAAAAAAAACAGAAGGTAGGGGGTTCAATTCCTGTTCTCCCAAAAGTTCATACTGTTGTTGTGTCCTTGAGCAAGACACTTAACCCCCCTTGCTTCCAGTGGTGTTCCAGCTGTAACACTGGTGAATGGAAGCTTCACGTAAGTCGGTTTGGATAAAAGTGTCTGCTAAAAGACTTTTTGAATCCAAGGTACTACGGGTCGCCTTCCATATTTTGCAAGACTGTTTTTTTCCATCAAGAGGCGCCAGAAGGGTTTGTTACAGAGCCCTTTCACCGCAAAATGAGCCATTAACCGATCACAATGACTCCAAAGCTGTTATGTTAAGGTAAAAATCCTTCTAAGTGCCTCTTTAAAAAGGTGTTTAGAAACTGCAAGTGAGCTTTAATAACAAAGCAAGTCAGTCAGTGTGGGTCCAACAGCCATCGGCCAGATTTTATTTACAATCATTTAAACTAACAGTCTCTAAGTATCAGCAGTGGTGAGGCTTTGCCTACAGCTGTGGTGACGGAGACAAATTACTCGTGAAGAAGGAAACATGGGGTTAAAACACAACAATAATGATTTCCCACAACAGAAAACACTCAATACAAGTGCCACCACAACCACAAACTTAACAATATCACCAATAAAGTGGCCCTCCACCACCACCAGCTATCGCTACACCACAACTCCACCAATACTTATACTCTACTTTCTATAAACAAAAAAAAAAACAGCACTGTTCCTGGACCATTTAGAATAATCTGGATGGCTAGGACCCTTTCAAACAAAATACAAAACATTAAAATATATTCTAATTTTAAACCTCTTTTAACAAGATTACAACTTCAGTTCCTAATAAAAACTGATTTGTTTAGCTCACCAGAAAGAACCTTGTGCACAGGCCTACTTCCAGGAAGAGAAAGTAAGCCTGTGCACCTATGACCATTAATGCATTAGTCACATGATCAGCTGACCCTTCACCCCTGGTTTGGTGCATTGCATCATTTTATTTCACAAGTACAAATGCTTTGGGAGGCAAGGTTAAAGGTCATTAGCCAAGTCCAAGCCATTCTTGTGCTGGCCATAATAGCTATGTGTGGTGATGACGATTAGCATCGCTAACTTACAGCTGTAGGTTTTGTTGCACAAAGACATCACATGTCTGTGAAGGTCCTCAGTCATCCAGGTCATCTTGATCATCGTTTGTAGACAAAACGTCTTCACCTTGAAAACTGAGTCCAGATGCTTTTGCTTTAACCTTTTACACAGACCACGGTGGATTTGCCACTAAGCCTGGGCGTTGAATCCCGAAGAAACCTTTAATTTTCCATCTTTATCACCACATTTTTACCAATGTGGAAAGTAGGCTACAACACCTGCCGTTGCAGGATGCAACTCTGGCGGCAGGTGTTGTGTGGAGTAGGCGGTGAAAGGCTGATGCATCCAGTCATGCTTGTCCGGTGCGTCATTTTGTTTACTTTTTAAAACTTTCACAGAGGCTCTTAAAGTGGGTGGTTATCACATCTTTAAGTGTTTGGATACTTATTTTGTTGTCCATGTAATCGTGAAGATCAGGGAACATATCAACACAGATTTTATCCACGCACAAAGCCCATCACTGCAGTTTTTTTTTTATAAATTATATAATTTTCTCAGACAGTGTAAAATCATTAGTGTTCGGGCCCTGAAGAGACAGGTTTGAACGGTTCAGCTTGACAAAAATACAGGCTAAAAATGAAAGGCTTGCAATCCACCCAGCACTGGCCGGGGCTTAATAAAGTTAACTATCTTAACTGATGTTTTGATAACATTATAAAAAAGCTTTGGCTGAAGACATTTACTTGTAAGCGCTTCCCTGTGGATCAGTTCAAAAACGTGACATGCGGAGCCACCTCCAACATGTAGGCTTTCAAGCCTTTTCTCAGCCTCTGTATAGCACCAGCCCTGTCTGTGCTCTACCTCCGCAGTCCTGCTTTTTGCATGTCACTGTCCAACTTGTTAAAAATGTCCTGTCCTGTGCACAATCCCTCCATTTGTGAAAAAAACAATAGATCTTGATCCATTTTCCGCTTGTAGCTGTATCTTATGTTAACAGCTGCGCAGCCCCTGCCTCATCAGTGCACTCCTTAAGTTGTAAGAAAAACATTCCATTTCTTTCTCACTCTGTCAATCAGCTAATCTTTAAGATGGTCACGTGCTATTCAATTTCATTTATTATTATTATTAGTAGTAGTAGTATTATTTTAACTGTACCATTGTATTATCATGCTCCTGCAGCTCGCGATGGCTCTAACTAAAATAGGCCTATTAAGAGGCAATCAAATGATACAATGAAAAGTGGCAATTTTATACCTACAGCACAGTATCTTATTATTCAGTTATTCATTATTCATTATTAAGTTTAAACTTCCTCGCTTTCATTTTTGCGCTTTAGCACAGCTGATCGGATCTTGGGAGTAAGAACAGGGCGACAGGATAGATCTGGACTGGAGTTCTATAGTTAATAGTTAGTTAATAGTTAATTGGGGCAGCAGTAGCTCAGTGGGTTGAGAAGTCGTCTTTCAACCGGAAGGTAGTTGGTTCGATTCCCACTCTCCCCACAGTTCATACTGTCGATGTGTCCTTGGGCAAGACACTTTGGATAAAAGCGTCTGCAAAATGAATAAATGTAAATGTAAATGTAATAAATTTTCCCACTGACTTAACAGAACAGATTTGACTTCACCCCAAGAGAGACAGAGGGTGTTATGGTATGGACCACTTCCGTTTTCGCCCTGGAAATTAGAAAAAGTAGATTTGGACGTCCCTCAATGAGCTTCTGACTCCTTTGACGCCTGATTCCTGCTTTTTGAGTAGGATCATGGGCCACAATGTGCTGACCTAAAATAATAAGCAGGCCCATCTGAGGTTAAGGACATTTCTATAGTTAAAGATGTTAAATCTAGTGAGCATCAGAACAAATGCTATGAGGAATGAGGGTTAAAAAGTGTTTTAGATTCAAGGTGAAAGATTGTGAGAATAACATGTAGCCTATTAAAGAAGTGTAGATGCATCAGATGTAAACAGTCCTGTGTTGATGGTGATGTCACACAGCACTGCTAGCTTTTCTACTGAAGGAGAGATCTCACAAGAAGTGTAAAGATCTGTTTAATCGTGTTGTACTTTGCCATGTTACAAGACCATATATGTGTGTAACTAGCTCTGTAATACAAGGCTGACTATATAAACACAGATAAACAAGCTACTGTTAGCGTGGCCTTGTGCACATAGTGGGATTTAGTGGGTTTAGGATCAGCAGTCATCTCAAATGTGTTCCCAGTAGAGAGGTGTTCACGCCAGTAAGCTTTATAATGCTGCATACATTAATGCAGTATTTCTTTTGTGTTCTTCCAGTGTAGTCCAGCGTTAGAATCCATTACAAATGCTTCTTTTGGCCCCTCTTTTTATCCATATGCATATTAATGGTCCAGGGCATGCGTTTGCTGTGCATGATCACCATCTTAACTGTTAAATTTTACAACCAAGAGAGAGATTTCAAAAGATAAACGGTGCTTTTTTGGCCTATCTTTTAAAATATTGTCAATTCCCAAATTTCTTTATAAAAGCATTATTTTATTATGTTCATTTTGCACAGAATAAGCCAGCTTGTTACTCTAGGGCTTATACTTACTTAGTGGCTTTCAGTCTTGGTTCTCCTCAAATGTGTTCTCAGTGGAAAGGATTCTACTCAACTAAGTCTAACAATGCTGCATGCATTAACACAGAATTTCACTTCCAAAGTCCAGTGTTTGCATCAGAATACAAATGCTACCAGACCAAAAAAAACAAAAAAAAAAAACAAAACTATGCTTTTAAGATACAAGGTGAAATGTTGTGATAGCAAAGTGAAGCAAACAAAGCTCCAGCAAACATGACAATCTCCATACGCAGCTGCCCCTTCGACTGCCGGATTAATGGGAAATAAATAAAGAAAAGTCTGCGGTTCCATTCGCAAACCTCACCCCGAGGGACGTTATCAGTGTGACAGGCCTGGCTCCGTGTAGCCGTGAAATGCCACACACCGGCGCTGCGGCCCATTGTTGATGATTCCAGACACCAATCAGGCTGCACTCACTACCTGCCAACTTCATATTCTTTGGGAGCAAACGCACAATGACTCGAGGATGAAAAGTCTCCGGCTTGAGGATAAAAGACGAGGGGAAGTGCCGCTTTTTGGAGATGACACAAAATTGCAAACGTCACAGGGATATTTTTGGAGCAAAAGGGAGCAGATGTGGAGACTAGTACTGTCATTTGTTTACGAGGAGAGTCTGGCATGAGACAGTCTTCAGCACAGTTCATGTGGTTTGAATGTATAAACAGGGAGTAAAAAATGTAGTATGTAGTATAATTCAGAAAGTGCTTGACATGTCATGTGTCAAGTGTCTGGAACTGGAACAGTAATAAATGGGAGTCAAATGATGATGGTTTAACCAGTCCATTTTGTTCAGAAAGTGGTGCATCCCAGTTCCTGTGCCCTGCTGGTTGCTTGGCTGGACTCTCAGGACTAATGCTGGCAGGCATTTTAGACACAACAGCAAGTCTAGTTAGTAAAAGAGCAGATGGCTGGAGTTGTGTCAGCGTTTTCAAAGAGAAGCAATTATCAAATTGTTGTTTTAACATGGAAGATTTATGAATAATTTTACAGGTATTAATCACTTGTATTACTGCAGAATGCTAAATAAAACCTTCTCTGACTTCACTAATGACTCATTTCTAAGTTGTGTTTCTAGGTGTTTAACCAATACACAATAGGGTGTTGCTGTAGTGTTTCCTTGGGTCGCCACTAAATCTATTTAATTCTATTTGCATCATTTCAAAAACTCCAGAAGCATGAATGGAAAATAGCTGCTTTGGAAATGGGTTAAAACGGTCAGAAGCAACAAAACAACAGTAATGAGAAACCAAATGAGCTAAGGAAGCACTAAAACTATAGTACAAATAAACTAAATACATTAATAAACTATTTAACATACAATATGTGGCCTTAAAGTTACTGAAATATATTAGTTGTTTTCATTGTTCATTTGACACAAAAAAATAGTCTTTACTCGGGCAAAATATAGAGTAATATACCGTATATATATATATATATATATATATATATATATATATATATATATATATATATACACACTCATCTAAAGGATTATTAGAAACACCTGTTCTATTTCTCATTAATGCAAGAATCTAATCAACCAATCACATGCAGTTGCTTCAGTGCATTTAGGGGTGTGGTCCTGGTCAAGACAATCTCCTGAACTCCAAACTGAATGTCAGAATGGGAAAGAAAAATGATTTAACCAATTTTGAGCGTGTCATGGTTGTTGGTGCCAGTCGGGCCGGTCTGAGTATTTCACAATCTGCTCAGTTACTGGGATTTTCACACACAACCATTTCTAGGGTTTACAAAGAATGGTGTAAAAAGGGACAAACATCCAGTATGCAGCAGTCCTGTGGGCGAAAATGCCTTGTTGATGCTAGAGGTCAGAGGAGAATGGGCCGACTGATTCAAGCTGATAGAAGAGCCACTTTGACTGAAGTAACTTGTTACAATGAGGTATGAAGCAAAGCCGTGCATGGAGCAAGACAGCCCAAGAGTTTACAGGAACTGTATGCTTTTTGACAAGAAGAATGGGCAGCTTTACCATCTGAGAAAATAAAGAGCCTCATCCACAACTACCACAAAAGACTTCAAGTTGTCATTGATGTTAAAGGTGTTAATACACAGTATTAAGAACTGGTGCATGTAAACTTTTGATCAGAGTCATTTGGGTAGTTTCGGTTGTCATTATGATTTAAAAAGAGTAAAGACAGTTGTTTGACAATAAATGGCTTCACCCAACAATGAGTGGTTGGGTAAAGTTTTTGTGTTATCATTCATATTCTGTCAGTGTAATGTATATATACACATAACTGCGTACGTAAGATGCTGGCAGGAAAATATACATGGAACACCATAACAAGGGGCTGGTATAGTGTACATGCACTTCTGTGCAGAGTATGGACTGGAAGTTCCAAGGTCAAAGTGAGAAACACCTCCAAAAGTGGTAGAAAAAGACTGAGCCTAGATCCTGTGGACTTCCACATACAGACCGATAAATAATAGTGAACCATCCAGACATCGTGGTGGTGGACAAACAGCAGAGGAAAGACGTTGTAGTTGACGTGGCAATACCAAGTGATGTCAACATCAGTAAAGAGGAACTAGAGAAACTAGAGAAATACAAAGGCCTAAAAGAAGAACTTGAGAAGGCCTGAAAAGTGAAGGCGACAGTGGTGCCTGTGGTCATCGGAGCACTCTGGGCAGTGACCCCCAAACTGGAAGAGTGGCTACAGCAGATCTGTGCTGCTGTAGCCACTGAGACATCTCAGTCCAGAAGAGTGCAGTCCTAGGCACAGTCAAGATATATTTCATATATGCATATGTAAGATCTAATGAACAGAAAGATTGTCCCACATTTGCATCATTAGAAAAACTCTTCTTCAAAACTTTAGTTTCAGTCTTTACAAATGTTGGCTATGTCTTAGCGGCTGGACAATAGATATGGCTCTTTCACAACAACAGGATAATGCAAGCTCCCAGAGGACGGGAACAGAGGTGGGAGGATTGAAAATATAATGGACTGTCAAAGCAGAAGGCAAGGTGACCCGGTGATTATCATCCACCAAGGGTCAGCTAATATTTTGCTGTTCTTTATCCAAGGTCAAGCACGAATCCAGACGCCTTTCTGCCAAATATTCAAGTACTTTTAAGAAACACATCTAAAGCACTATAGAAAACTCAAGGCGGCTAATCTGTTGCCCTGGCTTATCTCTGCTTTCCCTGCCGGAGGACAAAATATATTACTTTCTCTGCAGCAGAGAGCAGGCCTGACAAAGCATATTCAGCTCCACTCTGGTGTTTATGCAGTATCTTAGTAAACTGCAGGTTTGACATCTAGAATATTTATTGTCATTATTGCTAGAACTGCCACAGGCTTAGTTTTACCCATTTTTGCATTTCAAAATTCCAGGAGCTGACCTGTATTCACACTTTTTATTTCCCCTTTTTATCTAAAATAGCTTTATTTTTTATTAGCTGTGCTTTGCTTTATGAAAAAAATAATGGGTAAAAAACAATTAAGATTTTTGTCTTTTTTTTTATTAAAACAACCCGCATGTGGTTTAAAAATACTATGTCAAATGCAATTCAGTGGGTAAAAAGTAAAGTAAAAGCCTACATAATAAACCACGCTGGCATGTTCACCCTGTAAAGGGCAGAGTGGTTGTAGCAGGAAAGAATTTCTGAAAAACAGTGTAATAGAGGCAAGAGCAATACTATGGGTACTGTTGTTCATGTCTAAGTTGTGTCTCTTTAATTGTTGTAATTAATAATATATATATATAGTGTACAGTAAAAGTGCATTTTGTCCATAATAATACGTTTCCATAAGTCATTTCCCATTTAGGTAACTTAAATTATAAATACATCAACTAATAAATCACCTCTACTTCGGTGCATTAAACCACTAGTTAAAGTGCAATTCAATTCTGCAATATACAGGAAACTCATCTGTAAGTTTTACTATATTTAGTTGCATCATATCTGGATAAAACACTATAATGTACACAAATAATATATAATAATAATAATAATAATTAATAATAAATATTTAGTTTAAATTCTATGAAAACTCAATACAAAACACATAAACAACATTCCAATATAGTCATATCAATATTAACTTCAGTATTCACTTATTTTATAGAGAAGCATAAAATTTATTGTCCTAATAACTGAATTCTGCAAATTAACCTATTGTGTTCTTGCGGGATGTCCTACGTTCGGTCAGCTTATCGTTAGTCAGTAACGCAACCAATTAACAAATTTTAGCAAAATCGTACAAACAAACATCAATGTAGACTCATAAACTGATACAGAAACAAAGCATAGGTTTTCAAAGTTACCTTTGGGAAGTTTTGCCGTGTACAAACCTTAAATGAACATGAGAAGTACTGTCGTTCATGTCCAGGTTGAAGAAACAGGAAGTCCATCTGCAAAAGGGCAACCATGTGGAGGGCGACCACTTCACTTTAACTGTCAAACACAAGGCCCACGGGCCAAATCCGGCTGCAGAGCAATTATTTCTGGCCCGCTAGATGATTTCAAGTATTAATGAACCACCGAAATATATCACCACGTTCAAACTACAAGTTTCATAATGCAATGCAACAACTGAGTACCCTTCACTGCTGCGCTGTTGACAGAGAAGAGCTCAGAGAGCTGCGAGTGAAAAAATGCTAAATGAGTTCACACAGAGACATTTAAGTAAAATTTGTGAAAACAAGGGCTTCTTAAACAGGTGTGAGGTGGAGAATGTTTGTGGAGAACCTTTCTTGTAAAGATAATGAGACCATAATTCATAAAAATAACTGCACTATAAAATTCCGGTCTATTCTCCGTTTGTGAAACCCACAATAAAATCAGGAAAGCACTTGAAAATGACACAGTAAAATGTGTGGGTATACAAATAAACTGTATAAATAAAATACTTACTTGGGCTAATTTTAGATTATTTGTTACATATATATAAACCATAATTTAGGTTATAACAACAAAATATGCCATTATTAAATAAAATTGGCTATTATGTAACAATTTTCCTTATGTTCACCTGAAACAAAGCCACATCTCATTTCACAATCAGGAAAAATGTAAATATTTCGATGAAGCAAGCATTGCTGTGCTTTGAGCAGATGATATAAATATGTTGCCTATTTCTGGAAGCCCGTCTTTGCAACGTCATCCTTTTAGGCGCCCTCAAACAACTTCAGAAAGTCAAAGGTATTCTCTGACAGATGTACAAGGTGCACTGTTCATTGAGCCAAACAGCACAAGTCAGACGTTTGTTATGAGAGGAGTAGCTAAACATCAGTGGTGCAGTATTTCTGTTTTCTGCAGAACACCACCACACTTTAGAGATCAACCAGAGCCCTTTTTAACATGCACTGTGAACGATACATTAGTGACACTTTGTGATCACACACAAACGAGGTGCGGCAGACATGAGAGCCCTTGACGCCATTGCCAACTTTTTTTTTTTCTCAAGTGGATTTCCAACGCGAAGAGTCCTTTCAACTGTTTATCCCCCAACAAATCACAAAAGTTGGGATTGTGTTGGCTGTGTGTTTGTGTTTGGAATAAATCCATAATTTAAAAGTCTGCCGCAACAGTGCTGCTATTTGTTATCGCAAATGATTCTCAGCTACAGAGGCATGTCTGTGAATATAATGAAAGCGTGTTTGGCGAGAGTGATACTAAATATAATCCATTACCAAAGGAAGGTTTAACAAATCCTAGCCACATGGAATAATAAAAGTTTCAACACAAAATACCTACAAAAATAAATAGATATCAATGCGATGAAGGTATTCATTGGTGGACCGATTTTCAGTCGGTGTTGTGGATGGGACATCAAGATTTACAGCTAACGTAGTTAAGTAACGAGTTACATTTGAGCAAGTTATTTAAAAAAAAAAACGTGTGTGTGTGCGTGCATGTGTGCGCATGTGTATTTGTGTGTGTGTGTGTGTATGCGTGTGTATGCGTGCATGCATGTGTGTGTGTGCGCGCGCGTGTGTGTGTGTGTGCACACATGCGTGGGTGGGTGTATGTGTGTGCGTGTGTGTGTGCGTGTTTTAGGGGTGCACGTGGCAGAGTGGTTAGCACTCCTGCCTCACAGCAAGATCGTGACTTCAAAACCCGGCCGACCCAAATATTCTCGGCCGACTCCGGTCTTTCTGTGAGGAGTCTGCATGTCCTCCACGTGTTACCGTGGGTTCTCTCCGGGTACTCCGGCTTCCTCCCACCGTCCAAACACATGCATGTTTAGGTTAATTGGCAACTCTAAAGTGTCTCTAGTGAATGAATGTGAGAGTGAATGGTTGTCTGTCAATGTCTGTCTCTATATGTTAGCCCTGCGACTAACTGGCCAGTGTCCAGGGTGTACCCCGCCTCAAGCCCAAAGCTGCTGGGATAGGCTCCAGTCACCTGTGACCCCTAACGGGACAAAGCGGTAGATAATGAATGAATGACTGAATGAATGAAATGGATTTTAACAAATATCCTAATATCTGTATATTTATCCCAATAATTTATCACAAGAGGAAAATGATCTGGTAAATAAACATACATGTAACATGTTCTCCAACTTCCACTAGAAAGCGTAGCGCATTGATGTCAGTTGTTAAGCTCTATTTATTCCCCTATCAATTGGAATAATTATGATTACCATATTGTTTTCTATCAAGATTGGTGTCTGTGTGCGTGAGTGTGTGTGTGATCAAAAGAGACAATGACAGGAAAGAACCGTCATTGTCTCTTTTGATTGACAGAGACAATCAAAAGATTGTCTCTGTCAATCTTTTGTTATGTTTGTCTATACTAATAAACAGAAGTTTAGTTGTTTCCAAAACACTGTATTAGTATGGAAACTAACTCAATGCAGCAATAGAGATGTATAACTAAATGTATTCTTCGGGATATAGTCCTGCTCCCGTCACACTGTGTGATTTTACTGTTGACAACATGGTGGATTTAAATTGGTGTTGTACGTCGCGCGGTGTGGCAGGATCAAAGACGACCTGTCCCACAGTCTTACTGTCAACAATTGCCTGGGGCAAATATCTGACAGTGTCAGTAAATTAAGAGAATTGTAAAGAATTCTGCAACAAACTATGTAAAAAAAACAAAGAATAATATTTATTCATAGTGGTCAGTTGGAGAGCTGTGTAAAACAACCAATGCTAATGACTGCTGGTCGTAGTCAATTTTAGTCACACAGTGTGACTAAGTTTAAAGTATTAAAAAAAATGGCACAGTGTCATTGGGGCAGTGTTTTATAGTAAATACACTGTATATTGTAGTAAGTTTTTTTAGCATTGTTTTCTAACATTAATAAATCTAATATGAATATTCTAGAGTTTTCAACACTGGTATCGTATGCATCAGTGGTTTTGGCAAATGAATCAGGCCGGGTTGAATTTACCAACCTTCCACTTCAATTACTGGTCATATCAGTCAGAGGTTCATTCAACAGTAAAAGCTAGTCCACACCCTTGAACCCAGAAACGTAATACCTGCAAGCATGTTAACATATTAATACGTGTTAGAAAATTAGAATTTATCTCTTGACTCTTACTGTGGGCTCCACTAATCACCAATCATCCTGGATCAAAGAACAAGACAGACATTTGTTCAAATTACCGCTGAATCTCCAGCGCCAGGACAGTGAGAACTACGTGGGTGTGCTCTGAAATGAAAAGAAAATAAACACTCCCGCTTTTATATTGGTAACCTTCACCTGCAGTCAGCCATCCTTTCTGCAGATACTGTTTTCCTTCTGGGAAATATGTAAATGCATGCTTTTACACAAAAAATACAAGCTCATATCTAACATTTTATGTGCCTTGGGTGTGTGTATCAAACCTTGCCTTGGTGCTGCAGCTCCGTACACACAGGAACACATGGGAGAAGATGAATCTGCTACAACCTTAGGAAAAGTACCTGGAACTTCAGGTGTGTGTTTGCGTTGATTGTGATACACCACAATAACCATGGGGGGGGGGTGAATATTTTCCACAGCAAAGAGAAATATCTAAAAAGATACTGTTTATATTTTCCAGCGCAGCACTTGCTTGGTTATTACTTCCACTGCTGCCGAAGATACACTCGTCACAATGTCCTCTGGCTTTAGATCAACAACAGACCTTAATGCAAACACAGATGACTGGCGAGGTGCAAGATGGATAAACTCACTCTTTTAACTAAACAAGTCTGTGGTCTCTGTTATGTGGCCTGAAACTAACAGGGTCTCCTCTAGCTCTATTGACCTATCACATGACAGTAAAGAGAAGTGGACTATAATGTGTGTGGAGAATCCCAGTTATGGACCTGGTGCAAGCTTGAGATAGAAAACAAAACTGCAGTTAACACAGTGTTTATTAAAAAAATCATCTCCACTGCTCTCATAGTCTTTTTAAACATCGCAACACTAAACACCACTGAAGGACGTTGTGGCAGTGACAGCTCACTCCAAGTCAAAAGGTGTTTGTGTAAGATTAACTAATAACAATCCAGGAAACAAGTACTCTTAACGTAGAGTCGCATAGAATAATTGACGAGTGACTTTAATTCTCTCTGTCCCTGAATGTCAAAGTAACGTCTCTGATGTAATGTTGTTGCAGGGGTCAGAGCCACTGAGCCATGGACATACCAGCAGAGAGAGAACAGTGCATAAAAGCTGACAAATGTAACGTAGCCAGAGCAGTATCCATCATATTCAACCTTTAGTAAACAGGGATGTGAAGAACTCA
Organism: Neodontobutis hainanensis; assembly: GCA_024349245.1. Classification (NCBI taxonomy): domain Eukaryota; kingdom Metazoa; phylum Chordata; class Actinopteri; order Gobiiformes; family Odontobutidae; genus Neodontobutis; species Neodontobutis hainanensis. The sequence continues at coordinate 807,158 of JALDNG010000034.1, forward strand.
CAGCTAAACAAGCTCACTGTGTCATTACTTAAGAGCCTTAGAAACTTTTGAACATTTTTTTTTTTATATCAGACTTGTTGAGGTTGTCCCTATAACATACATTCAATTGAGCAGCTGGCTGTAAGATTTTTTAAACCTACTTTTTTTTTTACCAAACAAGCAGGTGCTCACGCTAATCCTCCTGGTCCTTGTGTCTGCTCCTCGGCCTGAAGCTGGCAGTGTCATCACGCCTCTTCCAGCTCCAGGGGTCCAGCTGGAACGCAGTCCCCGGGCCCGGCGCTGCTCCCAGTAATGGTACTAATGAGCGCATGAGGCTCTGTGGTAGAGATCAATGCTGCCAGTGGTGTGTGTCAGAGGAGCAGCTGGCCCAAGCCGACCGGGGGCCCCGCTGACACCGACACCAGATTTAGAGGGTGACACTGGATCAGAGGGTGAAGATGTGTCTATAATCCCCTGTTACCGCGCTCACACCTGCACCTGAGCCACCGGAAACAGAAGAGAAACTACAGAACATTGTGTACTGTCAGACAATCCTGCTGGAATTAGATGTCTTAAAGCTACAACTGAACGAGGGCTGCACAATATTAGAAAAACATGTAATGTGTGATAACTCTTTTAACATTTTAACAGATCTACAACAGGAGTTATCAGGTTTAAGCTTGGACTAAGGGGATTTAGTGCCTTATTTGGATGATCAGACTAACGTAAACTATAACATTATTGTGATACAAATATGTGGTACTGATGCTGCAATAAAATATATTTGCAATAGATTGTGCAGCTCTAATTTGAACAATGTAAAATGTTTATATATTGTACTACATTTGTAGCAAGTTCAAATTTAGCACAAGATACAAGTATCCACAGGCCCAACACGACCAGGCTCTCATTTTACACCTGTTCTTAAGTCGATGCACTGGCTTCTAGTTCATATCAGAATTGACTTCAGACTTCTTCTAATAGTCTGCAAAGCTCTCCTCTCTACATTAGTGCTTTACTGAATCCATACGAGTCGACAAGAGCTCTTCGTTCCTCAGTTCTTCAATCAAAGCCACTCCAAAATAACTATGTATGAGTAAAGTGATGTAAAGACTTCGCAGTTCAGAGTTTTTGTATGTTGAGTATCGAGTAGAATAAAAAATGTGAAAACTGCATAATTTAGAGTGGCCTTTTATAGTGGCCATCCTAAGGCACACCTGTGCAATAATTATGCTCTCTAATCAGCATCTTGATGAGCCACACTGGGAGGTGGATGGATTATCTCGGCAAAGGAGAAGTGCTCTACAACACAGATTTGGACAGATCTGTGAACAAAATTTGAGAGAAATAGGCCTTTTGTGTTCATAGAAAAAGTCTTAGTTCTTGGAGTTCAGCTCATAAAAAAATGGGGGTTTGCTTTTGTTTATACATTTTTTTTCAAATACGGTTTGTGTCCAAGTGACAATTCTTTGTTGCCAAATCAACAGACTCCAGTGTTTAGCTACATTTTTAGTAACATGACGGACTCTTTGTAACATGGAGGAGTTGCATAAATGGCATAACATACTTTTTGCCTATGCATGCCATACCCATACCATACCTGGACCACAGAACCATTAAGATTCGTCACAATAATGTCTCATAATTAGTTATTATATTTGCCTCAAAATATATTTTTACTACAAAGCTCCAAGTATTGTCTTCCTGTTTACAGAGATATTCATTCTAAAAAAATCATCAAATTGTTTCTATTCTTATTCTGAAGCACACTGAATTTTTTATGAAAGAGAAAAAAAAAACAATAGACATGGAATGAATACAGTTAACACAGTTTTCCTCAGAGTTGCATCACTTATTGTCCAGAGTTTTAGCACAAAACAAACCAGACTGTTGAGAGTAGCTCAAATCCAACACAAACCATTTTCCAAGCACTGTGTAAAAAAACATTATAAAAAAAAAAAAAAAAAAAACAGCTCCTTGTATCAAGCCCAATTTGGGAGCGGATTAAAGCTGCACAAGTACCTCTTCAAAAGCAGATTGTGATTTCACTGTGTAACGCTGCTGAGTCATCGGGCAGTTCAAGCGGCTTGCAGAAGTGGGTGGCTGTGCGCTGCATGAGTGGACTCTCACATGGAGATGGGACAGAACGAGGAGGGGGAGCTCCAAACGCCACACCGTGATAATTGGGCTGTCAGGTCACCTCCATTTGTTTTATACTTGAAAATGTTGTGCGGCTTCGCTACGCAGATATGGTACTCTTCACAGCACAAGCTCATTAGGGGGATTTCAGGACGGCACTTTAATGTAACAACTCAATTCAGAATGACATTATTTAGCATTATTTAGGCTTATTAGGCTGACCTGTGGACCTATAATATCAACAGACGAGAGAGAGGATTTGATATTCTATATTTATATCATGATTTGTTTGTGACGATACATTCACAGCTCTACCTTCACTTAACAAACCAGGGTTTAGATCTGTAGCCCTTGTGTTAAAATTAAAATTTAGAAAACTCTACAGTAGTAATACAACAACAGCTCATTATCAAAGCTCATCTGATATACTGTAGATGATATTGGTGAGTAAGGTGCTTGTCTGGATCTCCATGGTAAGTGGCTTCAACCGGAAGGTCATACTGTCGTTGTGTCCTTGGGCAAGACACATAACCCACTTTGCCTCCAGTGGCGTTCCAGCTGTAACAATGGTGACTAGTCGCTTTGAATATAAGTGACAGCTAAAATGACAAAAAAATGTAAAAATATCAAATGTAACACGTGTAAGAATTGTAACACTTCATGTAAGTCGCAGTGGATAAAAGTGTCTGCTAAATGACTAAAATGTAAATGTTAAGTAAGTGGGAGGGTTTTTGTGAAACTCCGATAAAGTGTTGCTACATGAGGTTAGCTTGACTCACTTGACTAGCCTGGCCAGCCAAACCCACTTCCTTTCTGAGTGAAAGAAAGTGAGTATGGGCATGCTCCGAACCAATCACAGCCGTGGGGTGGGCAACATCACAGTCTCTGCGACAACTCTTTGCCATAGTCCCAACTGGTTTTGGAAAAAGTTTAATATATCAACTTGCTGTTGTCACGTCCACTTTGTGTGATCGGTTTATTCGGCTTCTACGGTCGCATTACCAGACTTTTCTCTGTTTAGAATAGACAGTGAAAGAGTCTGGTACCCATCACTCAACTACTTTCTAAACAACTTTAAAACAAACAGGCAAACAGTAGAATATATCGTGCTCAGTTCTCTACTTTCCTTTCTGTTGACTGCTCAGCTCTGTCATTCTGCCCACATGTGAGCCGTGTAGGCATGTCTCTGTGAGCGTGCTCCTGGCTGCTGTTGTCAGAGCGGAGAGAGCAGTGTGACACTTTGTACTCAATAAACACCCGAGAAAAATTTAATGTAGAAAACTAAAACTCAGCCAGTTCATTTTAGATTATTCTCCATCTTTTTAGTAATAAAGTGTGTAGCCTACTGTGCATTTATTCGTATAAGGGCATGTCCAGGTATAGGCCTGGTTTGCCCACTGGCAGCAGGAGATTGTTTGTCCATTTACGCAAACCCGGCAGACGTCCTCAATTCAAATCAAGCCAAGAAACTTTAAACTTAGCTTATTTGCAGCAAAGCATGTCATAGAGACACATTAATGTTGCATCAGCTGGCATCTGCACCAGCACACGCCCTGAAGAGAATGGACAGATATTCCTAGAAAATGTCAAAACCCTTTGCATTTTAAGTCAGCCATGCTTCCGTCCAATCTGACAGACATTCTGAGGGGTAAAGCTAAGGGAAGCCAGTGACATGAAACAAGTGAAGAAAGTGTCCTCCGGTGTGGTAAACAGCCATGTTAGTTGACATTTCCCATCCATTGATTCCTGTCATTGGTTCAACCTTTGCGAGTGCTTTGGTCTGACCTACAGCGTCCCGGCAGGGAGGCACAATGCTACAGAGACTCACACAAAGAAGCCTCCTATCGATCAGCGCAAGCCTAAAAATAAAGTCAAGACCCGGCAATGACAGAGAGCCGGGGGCGAAAAGCTTGTGTCTGCTAATCAATTGTGACCTAGAATTTTATGTCCCCCTCCATCGATGCAGCATGCTTTTCCACTACAATCTAATGATCAACACTCCTGATCCAGGGATGGACAAAATGTCACAAGGAATATTAGTGTAATTTCCTGTCTTGGTTGGAGTGTTGTATTTGGGGCTAAAGTGCTTGTTTAAGTAAAAAAAAAATCGGATAGGACTTGTGTGTAGTTGTCACTGGGCAGTATATCATCGCAGGGCTCAAGGGATGTGTTCCAACCTCTGCTGAACTTTATTGCACATTTGCAAATAGATGTGACCTTTTGCGTAAAGTGTGATTTAATGGACACTTAAACAGTTTGAGGTGTTAATTACACATGGGTCGTTATTTAGCAAAGACATTTTACGAGCTCCCTCGTAAATCTCTTTTACGTGGCCTTGTGTTCATGCTATTTTTAAGGTTATAAGAATGATGTAACAAATTTGGGAATATAACTGTAGTGAATTGACATGGTCCAAATAAGCAGAACATTGGCAGAAATTGTATCATTGGTAAAAAGAAATAACGTGTCGATAAATAGTAGGATTTATGAACCAGCGCACTTTCAAACACGGCTGTAGAAGAGCTTTAGCAGCTCTTGTAAAGAACTGCTGATCATGGGCCAAACATTGTGTCCTATGAAACCTAAACCCAAATATATCTTCACAAAATGCTCCCATTAGTGCAGGAAACACACCCGGAGTGGGATTTATTTTCAACTTGTGAATTTTATGTCTTAGACCAGCCCTTAATGAATCTTTTACTGAAGATATTTATTATAATCAATTCCATGCATAAAATAACAAAAAGTAAGATACGTATAAAGAAAGAAGAAAGATTGTTTTTTATAGATGTTGTAGCTGTAAATACATCTGTGACATAAATTACAATCCTATGTTATGTTAAATTTATAGATTGTAAAAAAACACTTGAAAAATTTTTACAAATTCAGTAAAAAACTAAAAAATAATAAACCACTACATTTTAAGTTTATAAATGTAGAGGTTAGCCATGTGCAAAAGTCTCCAAAAAGAATCCTTTTAACAGTTTTGGGTGTGTAGTCCTGTATGTAAGTATGTAAGGACTGAACAGCAGGGGGTCTTGTCCAGAAAATTTAAATTATTGGGACATTTTAGATGATGTTATAATATTTTAGATGACCATTGTGAGTGGTCTCAAAATTGTAGACTTAAGGCTTTAAAACAGAATCAAAGTGAAAAAATGTTTATAAAAACCCACCTGGGCAATACCCTAAATTGGGGTTTTTTGGAGACCATTGTTCAAATAATAGTTAATTTATAAATATGCACTGTTTATGAGCTCTTTTTCTGACAGAAGTTACTTTTTATTCGTCCACAAGAAAGAAACGTGAACAGCTCAGACAACACACACAGACTTAAAAGTGCAGGAAAGCATCTACCTTTGACTTGATCCTTGATGTAACACAGACCTTTTAATGTGGGCTTCATGTTTAACCAGTCTCGTAGGTCTCTGCTGTAGGAGAACTCCATCTGACCACAGCTCAGGTGTGCACTAAAGACACAAGAGGCACCAGCACAAGAGCACACATGAGCTGTAGAGCCAGTCACCAACTGCTCAGAGCCCCCTGTCCCCCACTGGAACAGGGCGTGGGGACAACCAGACATCTACAGTAAATATTTACAGCACACATGTCACAGCTTCGTGTGTGGTGTCAGAGTTTGTTTGCAAGGAAAAGAATTCATTGACTGATTGTTATTGTTTTGGCATTACAAACATAGGCCTAACAAAATTTCCATAAATAAAGCCACAGAGCTGCACAGAACAAGCATTTGTTGAATTCCTTGACGGCACTGTCATGTTATCACTAAACAGACCGGCCCAACAATGGCCCTGGCAGTAAAGATACAGCTAACATGCCTCCTCAATGCCTTCACTCCTCAATCATACCATGTGCCATCTTTAGCGCTGTCCATTGACAGTAAAAATGAGTGTGACGTCACCCTTAGCGTTAAGCACCTCCAGTTTGAAGCTTTTTCAGGCACAATTATCAGCCGTTTTAGAGGTCTCCATGTTAATGCAAAGCTCCAACCATGACCTGATCTAAACTTAAACGTTCACTGTCCCTGTGTCAGCAGTGCCTCTAACTGCTGTTCTGCTTCAGGTAAACGTTTACACCAATATCTACAGTTTTAAAATATTCTCCCACTTAACCTATGGCAATAATTAGCTATTTATAATACTGTTAAACAGTTCTAATTATTATAAACAATATGCTGTATAGAAATAGCATTTTAAAAATTAATTAAAAAATAAAGACCTTTTAACACAAGGTTTTTGTTAAATGCTCAGTCAATAAAAATGTCTGACACTTTATTTTACACTACACTTGATACATTGTAACAAACTGTAATAACATGTAACTACATAGTAATACATAATGGAACTATGTATACTTAAATATTGTAGGAGGGATTAGGGCGAGGGTTAGGGTATGTATGTACTTTATAGTTACATGTTATTACAGTCTGTTACAGTCTGTTACACTGTAAATAATGAGGTAGATATAATGTATCAGGTGTAGTTTCAAATAAAGTGTTACCAAAATGTCTTTTCCCTGTGATATCAATATTAGCATGTGTAGTTAGTAATAGTTTTCTTCACCTTGTAAATACATTTTAATGTAATAAGACATGTTAATGCATATATTTTTAACAAACTGGTTATTTCGATCCTATAGTCAAACAAGCGAGTGCTGTATTTTTAAGTAAATTTAAGCCTATTTAAAGCGGCACATTGCAGGTCTGGCAGTTTCTTTGCTGTTTTCTTTGATGATTTTATATCATGTTGTACATATAGTGGAAGGAAGGTGTATCGTTCATGCCTTCCCATGACAAGTTCCCAGGTGCAGGACGAGAGACATGACATGAAACATAACATGAGCAGAACTAAGAGCGACCAGTACTTAATAGCAATAAGAAATGTATAATTCCCATAGCAGCTCCCCCTACAGCTTTGGTGTTAAAAAACGCAGTCATAAAAAATCACTGGCGATGAGCATCTCCCTGCTCTACTCTCTTCCCATTTGCCCATGAGCAATGGTTTTCTCTGCTTTTGCTTCTTTTTCGGCGTATCTTTGTGTGTAGTGTTGTTAAGCAATTTGTTTCTCGTGAGACCCGAGACTTCCGCGAGACTTCTTGACTTGAAGAGATGGCGGGTTGCCGGCTGGAATCTGACAAATTTTTGCATGGCTGCTTTTTTACGGGGGTGGGGGGTGGTGGGGTTGGGACAGACCCCATCTACCACAAAATAACTCATTAAGACTTTACAAAAGTTGAAAATTCTGCAAACTTCTTCTTTAACCTATTTAGATTTTAGTTATTCAGTTTACTTTCTATAACACTATAGTAATAAATAAATTATTTGGAGTTTATCTGTTGTGCTTTCATCTACTTTCATAGCATTTAAAAGCATTTAAAAGTTTATTTGAAAATTTATAAAAAATAAATAACTTTCTAAGTTAGTTATTATGTCAGATTTAAGTGCTTGAAATATAGTTTAATGCCCAGTCGCAATTTGCTAACTTACACCTTGCCCTTAGCCCTACCGCTTTGCCCTACAAATGATGGAGTAAGGGGTAGGGCTAAAAACACCACACCTGTAGGGGCATAGATGTATAATAATACAAGGACTATAAATATATCATATAAACACAAACTATCTAAACGTCTTTACAGTATAATCTCATCTAGTCTAGTTTATAATGTATATCTTTCTACTGTTGTAATTAACGGAAACTGGTGGACCAACATGGCAGAACGAGACAAAATGGCAGTTTAAAGTGTTTATTATCAACAGGAGCAGGAGGTGGAGATCCAGAGGATGGTGGACGCAGGAGTAGAGGAGACGGCCAGGCGTCGGGAGCTGGGACGGAGTTCTGCACAAAGACAAAAAGTGGGTATTGAGATAAGTTTCCTCAAACAAGAGAATCTAAACTTCAAGAGATTTAAGCCACGTAGTGTAACACAAAAGGTAATAGACGATTTGAAATAGAAAGTTTAAATTATTAAACTCCTGGCTCTGTTAGTAAGCAAAAATTGTGTCTACTAGTACTACTTGTCTATATTTTGGAGCCCACTAGTACAACCAATAGACATTTTTCATGTCCAAAGTGATGTAGTAGTAGAAGACAGAATTTGTCTTACTAGTACTAGTACACATTTAGGTCACTACTGGTACTATTAGTAAATCTTTTGGACCAATTAGGAGCACTAGTAAGGTTAAATGTGTGCACTATTACTACAACTGTGGAATTTGGATTCTACCAGCACTACTAGTGAGCATTTGTTTACATTACTTAAGCACTTAAACATTAGTAATGTTTAAGTGATGTATGACTGCAGAGTAAGGAAAGTGTTTTCTTGTGTAAAAAAGTCTCAAAGGTTGGAGGGCATTGCAGGTGTAATGTTTTATTTAATGTTCTTTAGCCTCCCAGCATCACCTTTAGGAAATCTAAGTCAAATTATTAAAGGAGGGGTGATATCTACTCATAAAATAGGCATGTGTCAAATGTATTTACCATAATGGCACAACCAAAGATATTTGTAAAAGAGTGACGTAGCCCAATTCTAATGTTTACATAATATTATTTTATTATGGACTTATTTTGGAGAGCAAGGTTAGATATGATTGTCTCTTCATATTATTAACCAAGTTTGGTCCTGTGTATCATTTTAAACTATTGTATTATATCATATCATTTTAATAGTTTGAATGGCCACTAATCAAATTTGCTTCAGGGAAAGCAAAATACAGTTCTAATAATACATCTACTAGCCTACTTTTTTATTTTTATTTATCCAGGATAGTCTTCCATATAAGCTTCAAACTTGAAAGCAGGCTTGCTTTGTCCTCCCCTCAGCTCTTAACGCTGTTTTGAGGAGCGAGGAGGAGAGCTGCAGGAGGCTTCTGAGAGGAGGCATGAGCGAGAAAACACCGGAGCGACAGTCAAACTGCATGCTCTGTTGGACTGTTGGATGTGACACAAGTGTCTCATGTTCGGTTTAAGAAGAACTTCAGCAGAGACTAGATGTTTATGAAGCTTATAGTATTTGTATAAATAAAGTGTAAAATGTAACCAATATTAGTGTCAAACATTTAGATCACACTAAATTAAAATTCAGAAGTTAATTTGAGATGTTGCTGCAGATCCTGTTGTAAATGTCATAATTAACAGACGTCGCTGCAGATGGCACTCCAGAGGAGAGGACATCCCATTGTGCTTTACTCATCTCTCCTCTCTCCTCTCTCCTCTCTCCTCTCTCCTCTCTCCTCTCTCCTCTCTTCTCTCTTCTCTCTTCTCTCTCCTCTCTCCTCTCTCCTCTCTCCTCTCTCCTCTCTTCTCTCTCCTCTCTCCTCTCTCCTCTCTCTCCTCTCTCTCTCCTCTCTTCTCTCTCCTCTCTCCTCTCTCTCCTCTCTTCTCTCTTCTCTCTCCTCTCTCCTCTCTCCTCTCTCCTCTCTCCTCTCTCCTCTCTTCTCTCTTCTCTCTCCTCTCTCCTCTCTCCTCTCTCCTCTCTCCTCTCTCCTCTCTTCTCTCTCCTCTCTTCTCTCTCCTCTCTCCTCTCTCCTCTCTCCTCTCTCCTCTCTCCTCTCTCCTCTCTTCTCTCTTCTCTCTCCTCTCTCCTCTCTCCTCTCTGCGGCTCTGCTGTGGGCAGGACTAAGACACGTGCGCGTGATGAAATGAGAAATGAGACGTACCCATAGATATACATAATGCTTTAACTCTACTTACTGTTTCACACTAAGAAGCATGGTGCATCTACTTCTTGGTGAGTTCTTTAGTGTGTCAAAAAATAAAGCAGTTATATTGTGACAAAATATAAATTACAAACAAAATAATAAGAATTTTAGTTTTTCAAGTTTGGCGAAAGATGATCAGCTGAGAGTTGTGGATATTTGTTGGTTTAAGCAGGACTGGATTGCATTGAATTTGTGTGACTCTAAACAAAAATAATTATAAGCAGTAAATATTGATTTGGTAGTCCCCATAAATATAGTATTGTATCTCAAGTCTTAAATGGTCTGCTTGCCACTGGAGGCAAGGTGGGTTAAGTGTCTTGCCCAAGGACACCACGACAGTATGAACTGGGGGGAGAGTGGGAATGGAACCACCATTTGGAAGCAAACTTTTACAGTGTGGATGCAGTGCCATTTTCTAAAATAACATGGCATGGCATTGCATTGTGTCCAGCAGTACTGTAACCTAAGGTTAACTACAGTAAACAGTGGAAGAAGACTGTTTGCAGTTAATTTCCATCTTTCTAAACTCCAAACAGAAAAAATCAATCAAGAGCCTCAAGGTGCCAATCTAAAACTGTACAGTTGCAAAGACAAATTGATTGCATGTAATATTCTGTGTCACAAAATCAACAAACTGCAGTGTTGGGGAGCCTCTCGGTGCCTCACCTGGTACAGGTAGTACCACATGCAAGCAACTCGAGTCTGAATCCAGCTTGTGTTTATTTGCTCTGCATCATCCTCTCTCGTTTACCCTATTTTCTATCTATCGCCATTCTCAGGCAGAACAGTTAAGTAAAAAAAAACACAGTGTTTGACTTTTAATCCTTATCAAGGGGAGACTGAAGTGACCAGAGAAATGCCTTTTATAGTGTTCCAAAAATATTGACCCAATAGAAACCTGGCTTAATTTGTCTAAAAAAAAAAAACAGCCATCTAAGAACCAATAGGCCAATGACTGTATTCTTTAATTTTTGACTGGAAACTACTTATTCCAAGATTTTCCAGAGCTTGTATCTTCATAACTTTCTCGGTATCATCTTCTTTGCCCACGTCACGCAGCAGGAGCTCTGTTCGCTCAAGGCTATCTCCACACACTCTTCTCTGGTGAATATTTTATCTTGCCTTTCAAGTTTCATTTTCATACCCGAAGAGTGGCATCCCGTAGCGGTTTGCACTACGCATTTCTTTGTGGAACATCTCTTTTGACAGACAAGGTGACGCATCGTGTTGTTTGCACATCTCACAAGGTCTTTTTAATCAGAGAAGGGAGATCGGGATTATGGATTCTTATCAAAAAGAAAAACGGTGGTCATTTGGCACAAAGCCACAACTGAATGGCTTTTCATATTTACTGCAGCCTTTGTGGCCTGCAGATATAAAAATCCTATTATTCCTCCCCATCTTTCTCATCGCCTCTTCGTCTGCATCATTGCCCAGAGAGACAGTGATTTGGGCTGTCAGATGTTACAAGGCCCCCGAAATTTTAGTGATTTCCATTTAGCGCTGCACTTGTTTGCATTTGACAAATTTCTATCCCCAGGCGACTCTTCTCAAATGATAATTTGCTTTTCTCAGAGTAGAATGGAAAGAGGTGAATAAATATGCTAACGTCAGTGATTACAAAATAATGGGTAAAATGGAAATAGACAGTGATGCATCTTAAGTACAATCTATAGACTCCTATTTAAATCAATATATGTGTTTATTCAGAAATGTTTTATTCATGAGGCACATTCTCTATGGAAGAAGCAGTAAGTTGGATCTGCTTTGGGCCATGCATTAATTCACTCTGACACACTGGCCGGTACATGTGTGTGTTTGAACGCACAGATTCCACACAAAACTTATGCTATTTGGCAAGATTTATCCTCACAAGAAAAGCCCATTCTAAACCACATCACATCTATGGGCCACCATTCTCACATGTTCAATACTGTCTTTGTGTTCAATTTGAGCTTTTAAAAGAAGAGAGACAGCAAGCAAAAGAGATGTAAGAAAGCAAGCATGTGGTGTAAGTGCAACACCGACAGATTTAAGACAAGTGTAAAAAGAAGTACTACCATAAATCATTGAGTTTCCCAACACTGGGGAACTGATAAATCACCCGATGAATGTTGTGCAGTGGCTATCCAAGACTAGATCTGGGTTAGGATTCAGCAGAGACTAAATCTGGGTTAGCAAGAGGTTTAAAAATGCTGAAACTAGCCTTTGATAAAAAAAAATCATCTTGTGCACAGGAAATTTGGATAAAAACAGTTTTGCAAAATGTAAAAAAAGTATCAGACTCATATTGAAATACTCTTATATAATAAATCTTATAATAAAGTACACTGTATAATTTGAGCCAGGGTTGTAATCAAGATTTCAAAAGTGTGTGTGTGAGTTAACGTGAGAAAAAGTTGATTTAAAAGTATATAAGCAGCAACACATCTCAAAAAAGTTGGGACAAGGCCATGTTTACCACTGTGTGTCATCCCCTCTTCTTTTTTATAACGGTCTGCAAACGTCTAGGACTGAGGAGACAAGCTGCTCAAGTTTAGAAATGTTGTCACATTCTTGTCTAATATAGGTTTCTAGTTTCTGAACTGTCTTAGGTCTTCTTTTTCGCATATTCCTCTTTATGATGCACCAAATGTTTTCTATGGGTGATAGATCTGGCCATTTCAGAACCGGATCCTTCTTCTACTCAGCCCTGTATTTGATGCAAGATGTGGTCTGACATTGTCATGTTGGAAAATGCAAGTTCTTCCCTGAAAGAGACAATGTCTGGATGGGAGCATATGTTGTTCTAACAACATGGGTTGTCCTTGTCCTCTTTAATCCAGATGACATGGCGTCCCAAAAAAAAAACAGTTTTCCACTTTGCCACAGTCAATTTTAAATGAGCCTTGGCTCCAGAGAAAACACCTGTGCTTCTGGATCATGTTTAGATATGGCTTCTTTTTTGAACTATAGAGTTTTCGTTGGCAACAGTGAATGGCCCAGTGGATTGTGTTCACTGACAGTGTTTTCTGGAAGTATTCCTGAGCCCATTTTGTGATTTCCATTACAGTAGTATTCCTGTTTGTGATGCAGTGCCGTCTAAGGGCCTGAAGATCACGGGCATCCAGTCTGTTCTTCCAGCCTTGACCCTTACGCACAGAGATTTATTTATATATTTATTCACATTTTTTGTGAGGATTAATTCCTTGAGATGAATCATCTTGTTTTCGAGGGGGTCCTCTTGCTTACTTTCATTCACTAGGGACACTTTAGAGTTGCCGATTAACCTATACATACATGTCTTTGGACGGTGGGAAGAAGCCGGATTACCCGGAGAGAACCCACAGTAACACGTGGAGAACATGCAGACTCCTCACAGAAAGACTGGAGTCGGCCGAGAATGTTTGAGTCGGCCGGGTTTTGAACTCACAACCTTCTTGCTGTGAGGCAGGAGTGCTAACCACTCTTCCACGTGCACCCCCAACTGATTGTTCCAGATTCTCTGAATCTTTGGATGATATTAGGCACTGTAGATGATGATAACTTCAAACTCTTTGCAAGAAACAGATTTCTGATATTGCTCCACTATTTTTTGCAGCATTGAGAGAATGCACTTGACTTTTGAGAGACACTGCCACTCTGAGAGGCTCTTTTCATACCAAGCATGTTGCCAATTGACCTAGTCCTCCAGCTGTTCCTTATATGTACATTTAACTTTTACGGCCTCTTATTGCTACCTGTCCCAACTTTTTAGTTATGTGTTGCTCTCATGAAATCCAAAGTGAGCAATATCTGTCATTACATTTCAAAATGTCACACTTTCAACATTTGATATGTTACCATGTTGTATTCTGAATAAAATGTTAAAATTTGAAACTTCCACATCATTGCATTCTGTTTTTATTCCCATTTTGTACAGTGTCCCAACTTTTTGGAAAATTGGGTTTGTAAATGCAAATTTTCTGAACAATACTGAACATTGGTCATCTAAAAGACAAAGAGCAGCCAGTGGAGCTGCAGGACAGAACACAACAAGAACTCCTTCTTCCGGACTGCCATAAAACTGTATAATTAAGTCTGAATCAATTTATCTGAAAAGGCCTACAACAGAATGTCCTTTTAATTTTACTGTTCAATTGAGTTGGATTTTTAGGGGGATTCAGAATTTAATATTTTACAGAATGGGGAGAATAATAAGTGTGTTTCCCGTTCTGTCCTTTACAAATTCCATAATTCCGAATCCATTGTGTAGTAGCCCTGTGTATAGCTGTCATCTTCAGTCTGTTACAGTCACAGAACAGACTCTTAAATCACGTCACATCATGTGGCCCGTGATAACTGCTGAGGCTGCAGTGGTAAATCTGCACTGGCACATCAAGACTACAGCTGATATCTGCTACAGCCGGCTGTCTGACTGGGCCTGAGTCCAAACTCTGGGCAGTTCTCCACCGCAAACGCTTACCGGAGCCGTCCAAGCTCCCACAGGGGCAGCCAATCCACGCCTGGTGGTCCCCGGACACGGTGTGTGAACCCAAGGCTGACCAGTTTTGACAGATGGGTGCTGAGATATAGACCTATGGAGTGGACGATCTTCCAACAGACGGTGTGCTTTGACAGAAATTAACCACCTTTAAGCAGGGGGTGGGACATGGGAGGGGAGAGGGTTGGACGGACATATTGATGTCTGATGAATGAGACGATGGAGTTTAAGGTCCATGGAACTGCCTAGAAAACCCGTCATGTCAGTTTCAAGGACCATGAAAAGGTGAACGTTATTTAAAGCAGAATTATTTAAATCAACAATCACAAGGCATTTACATAGAATGAGGCCCCGTAATGTGTGTTGTAATATATGTTTGCCATGTGCTTTTTGGTTTTCAGTGTCAACGGTTTGCATTTAACTTAAGCACCAGCATAAAAACATAAAAGGGGCCAGTGGCTACCTAATTACTGGTTCACTGGTGGAGCATAAGTGGGACACAAGTCAGACTAGGATGGGATTCTGGTTGTGAGATAAATTTCTACCGATGTCAGAGAAAGGAGCATAAGACAACACAAAGTTTTCAAAAGGTATGCATGACAAAATAAAAACTCATTACTACTTTATGTAGTTGTGATAATATAAGATCATTGAATTCTGCATTTTCAAAATAAAATTTAAATTCTGTGATAAAAACACACCTTCCAAAATATTATTCATTAATATCCAATTCCATGTCTTTACCATGTACTATGTCACATACAGTTGTAGGTTTTGTTTGCTTTTTTAGAAAAAAAAATATTTAATTAATATTTGCCTTATTCTGCAATCCTGTAATCCACTATAATGACATTTTGTCTCCTAGATGTAAATGGGAATAAGTGTCATCATATAATTACACATGGGGTAGCACATGGAATGAAATAACGAACCTTAAAATGCTGGGGAATTGTGAGCTGTCCTCAAAGCTGAGAGGAGTCACACTTGAAAGACGGGCTGGAAACAGATTTACCATCAATACATAATTCTCTATTGACAAATGAAGTATGGCGAGTTGGCATGACATTTAGATACTTGATAATATTTCTGCCTTCCTAACTCATTTTCTGGAGCCTTACAATTCTGTTCTTAAGCCACATTGAAGGGCTATGTAACATGATTAGATGTATACTGTTTTTGAGAAAGTACTTTGCATCGTGTAAAAACTAATCAGCAGGGCTAGAAAATAATTCCCAAACAGAATTAATGCAGGTCACCACACAAACAGCACGGTTTAATCATTGGGAATATTTGCATGATAAACATTGCTTGTCTAACTAAAGTCTCAAAAAGTCTAATTTATGAAATCAACCCCCACACAGCTAGCATCAAAGTTTGTGTGAAATGTAATTAATGAACCACACGTCAAACATCAAACTTCTTAAGAGATCTAAGGATCCTCAAAATGATTCTTTTACTTTGTAAAGATAGGAGATGCAGTCTTGTGTATGGGAGCAAAGAGAACTAGGGGTCATTTGGTTTTAGAGATAGCATTAACACAAAATAACCAGAAGACATTAGCGCTGCACTCGTACGACAAAGAAAAGTGTATGTATGTAACGATGAAAGTGGGATTGTTGCGTTCTTTCAGTGCACCTCTAGAGGAAACAATCCTATCAAACAGACCATAATTTAAAACAGGCATAATTCACATGTTGAGGTCTGTTTTCGTTTGTTTTAGGCTATGAAGATTAATATTATTTAGTGTTTAATTGTCTCATAATAACACTCATTGAGTTATCACGTCTTGACATCTTTCACAAAACACCACACCTCTGAACTAAAGTAGGCCTACATTTACAGGCTTATGTGCAGGTATGTTATGTTTATTTATGTATGTGGGGTAAACAATGTTAGCTATATGTCTCAAAAATAAAATACACCACTACCCTCTGTATTTGTCTTGTTTTCTTGGCAATGCTAGTCATCGCCCCAAACATGTCCATCTCACTCTGGGAAGAGGTCTTAGCTACTACGATGAATGATTTCATGACTTGTTGGGGCTGGTCAGGGCTGTCCATCTTACTAAAAGAGAGCTCTCACATATCTATTAGCATATACATTGTTAGGGAAATTATATATTACCTATAATTATTAATTACTGTTTGCTCCTAATCCTGTTCATGTCATGTCCTTTATGCTAATTCAAACATAGACTCAGACATAGACATAACTAACTAATGACTACATCCAGTGCTAATAATCTGCACTGTCCACAATTGCCACTTCATATTTCCCAATAGGCTTGTAGAACTGCCAGTCTCCTGTGAACAAAGCTGATTTCATTACGGCTTTTGTTAAACATTCTCGTCTTTCAATTGTAGCACTTACAGAAATATGAATCAAACCAGAGGACTCTGCCACTCCCATAATCTCACTTTCTACCACAGTCCTTGCATTACAGGAACGGCCTACTTATCACTACCGACTGGAACTTCAAACAGCTAGCACCCTTGTGTGACAACAGCTCCTTCGAGTTTCATGCTGTTACGAGGTCTCTGAGTCCCAACATCTCAATACAGGGGTGCCACAGGGCTCAGTTCTTGGACCACTACTCTTTTCCATTTAGATTACATCCCTCGGCTCGGTCATTCAGAAGCATTGCTTTTCCTAAAACTATCCACCAACATATTTCCTCTGGGTATAACAACCACATGGGCAGGGCATCATACCTGCTTTCAAAAATTCAAAATTATGACTAAATATTGTCGTCAACAAACCTTTATCCCGTGACAAAAACGAGACGCAACGTAAATGCTGGTCATGTGACCATGACTATCATTGAATGTATAATACAATATTGTTGACGAATAAAAACAACACCAAATGTGGTTTACAAAATAAAAACTATACTAAAAGGTCTCTTCATTTTTGTTGACCAAAACGAGACAAAACTAAACGTTATTTTATCTTGTTTATTTACGTTATTATTTGGCAGTATTTCTGTTTCCTGTGTCTGCTTCAGGTATCTGCACAGATACAGGCAACAACACTTTCTCAAGCCCAACTCGCAGCATTATTTAGAAGACAAAAACAAAGGAAAGTCTGACGCAGAGAAAGGGACCAATGGCCGGCCAGCCGGGGTTCATCTTTGGAAGAAAAAGAATAAAAGACATGGTAAAACTTTCATTACATAGAAGTGGAAAAGAAATGGGAATGTGTTGTGGAAAAACATGGAGAGAAATGCGGCCACAAAATCACAGGAAAAACACCACAAACCTTAAGAGATATCCCAAGGCATTCTATAATGAAAGTGAGGTAAATCAAGACGTAACGTTATTTTCTATTTTAGAAAGCTCATGCCTTTACGAGGCTGTGGTTAATGTGTCTCATTTTAACGTTAGCTTTAATCATTAGCCACTGGAGCTAAAAACAGGTGTGATTAGTGTGTGTGTATATTTGTTTGTGAGAGAGTGTAAACTCAGTTCTTAGTTCCTACCTGACTGACTGAAAAAGATACTAAAATACAATTTTCATTGAATAAAACTAGACTAAATGGCTAGGACCTAGATCTGTGGAATTGATATCTGCACATTCACCATCAGATGTTGTCAAAAAGGCCAGAAACTACACATCCAATTTACACCGGATACCGGCCATCACCGCAAACCTCCCTAAAATACCAACTAAACTAACTTGTTCATTCCAATGTCCACAGTGAGCTATCATTTTTTTTAACGTGGTGGTAAACTCAGCTAACAACAGGCCAAAAAGAAGTGAATTATAAAAGTAAACAAGAGAATGAAGCATGTACTGCACCATCAGGCCACCAGCTCATCTTGTACACTTCACATTAGTAAGCACCTTCCGTCTGCTTTATGACCTGGAGTTTACCAGCATCTCTCCAATCTCACTTATTGGGAACATTCTCAACTCCTACAGGCAGCTGGAAGTTATTCACACAGTGACTCAAATCAAGAAACTCATGCAAAGCTAATCGCTCACAGAAGCTGATGAAAATGGTTCATAATAGCTGTGTTTCTTTTACAAACAACGATCTTATATAATAGCAATCAAAAGGTTACAAAGATCCTATGTTTACTGAATATGCATATTATTCTGGCTGAGTGTTTAGGGTTTAATAAAACTCCTATTGCTCTGAAGAAATATGCTCTGAGATATAGAAAGTGTGAAAGAGTATTAATCTTTAATCTGCTATTGCAGCTTTTCCCCATCCCAAAGTGTCAGCATTTCCAAAGCCCTAACTCTATCAGTTTGTTTTATAGCGACAAAAGCACGGGCAGATCCGTGATAGCTCATCATTACGGCTCTTGAATGATTTCACAGCTCATAGATTCATTTGGTCCAGTGAATAATGCCACAGTATTGAGGTAGTGCCAATACAAATCCTGCTGAGCCACACACAATCTGACATTAGCAAAGCAGAAGGCGGATAGAGAGCTCACGCACAGCGCAGGGTTCATGTGTGACTGTTGTTGTTGTGATCGCAGAAGTGCCATGGCATTAGTGCTGTTAATTAGTCACGTAACACTTTAAGGCCTTCTCATTATGTGTGAAAGATCATTCCATTTTCATAAACTGTCAGAAAAATATATTTTTTCTATTATTTGCTATAGGTGATATCAGTCAAACCAAACTTGTGTGGCTTTGACCTATTAGGACCACTAAAATGGATTTGGGCTGTGAAAACAGCACTATGCAAAGAATAAATTACAAGCTAGTTACCGGTAGTATTATTAGACAATTTATTGTGGCCAGCCAAAGGCACATCTATGCAATAATCATGCTTTCTAGTCAGTTTCTTGATATGTCAAAGGAGAAGTGCTCATTAACACAGATTTGAACAGATTTGTGAACAATATTTGAGAAAAATGGGCCTTTTGTCTACATAGAAAAGTTATTGTGTTGTGTTTACATTTTTGTTCAGTATAGTATAGTATCGGTAGTATAATGTTGGACTATTTCAAAAATCATTTAATCAAAAAAATAAAAGCCAAAAAAATGTTTCCTCTAACCCTGCACTTCACACAGTGTTGTGGCTTATGCTGCTGCCTGGTTTATCTGAAAAACTGAAGGATTTTCTACAAATTATAACATTCCAGTCCAATTTAAACTTGGGAACACTCTGCGTCAGAAACTGGTCCACCCTAAAGACAAGATCCCCACAAACAGAGTAATGTAGTTAATGCAGTTCAGTGAAGAGTGCAGTGACAGTTTTGTTGGAGAAACAAAACAACAGCTTCACAAGAGGATGTATCAGCACAGAAGAGCCAATCCTGGAGGAATGATAGTCTCTTGGAATTTGCAGCTGCTTTTGCTTTAACCTTTTCCCTAAGCCATGTGCAGCGGCGCATCCTTTAGGAAGGTTTTGTGTTGCCTGTATTTGATGATTTGACCTGGTCTCTGGAGACGGAACTAAAACTAAAAAGTATACTTTATGTTCACTCTAAGATTAATGCACACTGCTGCTGTACTATTATTGTAAATACACAAATTTTGTAGGTTATTAGTAAGGTTAAAAATATATACTATAGCTATATATCTGCAGCCACTTCTATTTTGGGTGGGAGGCGGAGTAGCCTACACCCTGGACACTCTGCAATTAGTTGCAGGACTAACACTATTCACTTTGGGCTTTCACAATGACAAAAAAGAAAAGAAATACAGTATTTGTATTTATCTTGTTATTGTCCCACCTAACTAGAAAAAAGTGATTTGTTAGGACACAAATCTATCATGGTATGGTTAAAAAACAAAATTGATGCAGTGCTCCGAGCAATTGACTTGGTTAAGTGTAGTGCTGCTGTTCACCAAGACAACAACACTTAATAATCACAAACTGAGACCACCCCAAATACTCCTCGATATGACCATAAATGGAAGGCCATTTTCAGATCTGTCCCTCACAGCTCCACCGGTGTACTTCTCATTCAAAGCCCCGCACATATTGGACTGTAACTCTCTCTCAGCATTTGTCTCCAGTCTGGGCACTTTACCAAAACGCTGCTTCAAGCCCTTCCATCATTAACGCTCGGTGTGATTATGACAAGAACCCAGACAAAAGCCTTCCCGACTGTGTGATCGCCCAGTTATGGGACATTACATCGCTCTGTAGAAAAAGACAATTACTAAATTTCATCTTTGCAATTTTGGTTCATAAATGTGTCTTGTGTGCTTTGAACCTTTAAAATATTACTTGCATAATTTTTTACGTCCTGCGTTTTATTTCAAGCTACAAAGAAAATGCAGACTGGCTGGCTTAATGGAGCTAATAAATTACACAGGCAACCAATTAAAGACGTAGAAGGAATGAAACGAAAAAGCTGTAGGTGTGAAATAAAAGAGCTCTATCACATTTATCATATGGATGTAAAAATAGTGGTGGTTTGTTGCCATTAACACTGGCCTTGCACAATTCTCTGCTTTTCAAAATTAAATGATGGTCAGTTTAATTCAGCTTTTCTTGGAGTGGAGTTTCTTGAACAGTGGAATGGAAACCAATCGGTTTTAAATGTAAAAAGCCAAATTATTGCTTTAGTCCTACAAATGCCAGACAATAGTCAAGATACTGCTGAATGTATACCCTTTATTTGAACATAAGCTGGACAAGGGCTAATTTCAAGGACTTCAAAAGATAGTCAAGATAAAGGTCCTTTCCTAACTGCTGTTCCTTGACCTTTGAGTGTGCTCATGAAGATAGGAGGCTCCTTAAAAAGAAATTACCCAAAGCAAAGTGAAAAAGAGATAAATGTTTAAGGAGGCAGAGATGATGTGTAGGGTTGCATCGGTCATGTAGGATAAGGTCACGGTAAAGTTTAAACTTCAGATTGATGTAATATCTTCATATTTTGGCAAATTGGTCACGTTTTAAGTTTTTTTTTTTTTTTTTTTTTTTAAAGCAAGAAAGGACGCTATGCTGCTGCTGAGGAGTTAAGTTTGGGAATGAGAATGAAAATATAAAATCAGGCATCTGATCATGGGTTATAAGCTGAAGATATTTCGTCCCTTATCGCAGGGACTTGGACTTCAGTTAAAGCTAAGTCCAAATGCCTTCTTTAAAACCTTTTTCTTAATACGTCCTGGATGATGGAGAACCTCAAAACAAAATAGTGGTTCTAGGAGTTGGGAAACAATTCTAATAAAAACCTACAATGTCTCTACCCATCTAATTGATGATAAATACAAAAAAGAAATACATGCATTGAGTCTATTGGAGAACTCTATTCAACATTCAACATTCAACTAACTAATGTATCTTACCAAGCCTTACATCAAACATTGCTGTTATTCCTAGTTAGTCCTGGCCATTTTTTTGTTTGACCAAAGGGCTTCCAGATGTAACACTGCAGTCATGTCGGTTTTATAAAAATAAAAAAATAATAAAATAAATAAATGAATTGTGTTTTATCTCGAGTGTCAGTTGTTAAACTAAAACAGAACATATCAGACCATTGGGAGGTGTCCCTTGGGCTTTGAGGAGATAGTTCATTTCATTATATGTATCATACAGGAAAAGATTAAAAGTGAGTCCACAGTTAATCAGGCCTGACTCAGTTAAAAATCTTTTTTCCAGCAGGTTCCTGTTTCTGCAGCATAAGGACCGATACATTCATATCAAGAACACAAACACTCCTAAAACAGTGAATGTGTGGTAAAGTGTAGCTGTCAAAAAGAAAATGTTTTTTTGAATTGTGACTCAGAGTCTACTGTCTTTATGTGATGAGGGATATTATCCCAGACTTTAGTGTACATGTGTAGAAATGACTGGAGCTGCTCCTGAGAGCTCAAGCTGTGTTGACTGTGGGCAGTCAGGCCGTTCGTTGAATTGGTTGTTGTTGCAGTGCCATAAGTAGCCACCAGTAAAAGTGATAACATGGGAAATTCCAAATACCAAATCCTTATAAATAAAGTTTGCATGATACATTTTGTGATAACGTTCCTTAAATCCATTACAACACAGCTTCAAAAATACAACACCATTTCTGTTGTATTCCTGCCCAGTTTCTCTCCCTTGAGAACGCAAATAACTTTTTAAACACGCCACTGAGGGGCATAAAAAAGTTAAATAAAATGCTTGCTCTATGTACTCCATGAACTTTGGTGATGAAAAGGAATGTCTTAATTTGACGGCCGAAAATCTTGAAGGCTATGCAAGCTTTGAGCATTAAAAATGTGTATATGTGACTAAAATAAGTAGCGTCTCGGCACAGGCTTGAATGTAATGGCAAAGTTTGGGCTGTCACGCACTAATTGGTCTGCAGACTTGGTTGCACTAAAAGCTAAGAGGTAAGAATAAACAGCAAGAATCGATACACAAATAAAGACGAGGAATCACAACAGAATAAAAAGATGAGAAGTAAATATGTGTGAAGTGTTATTCATACTGTGAGTAATTGAGTCGGGGGTCATTCAGACGGTTGGCCTCATTATACAGTCTGCTGTCCAAAAACACCTCCTGTCAAACAAAGGATTATTCAAATCAGCGTCCCCTTACTTTAAAACCACGAGATTTTGTCATTTACCGTAACCTTTTTCATCTTTGATCCTCTCCAGATCTGCGTCGCGGCAATTTCTTAACAGCTGTATTCACATGCAAAGAGACAACGTCGATTCTGAATGCTAATAGGCTAAGAATAACTTGAGATGAGTTGTGAAATGTCAGAAGGAGACAACGTAGAGGAGATGAAAGAGGGTGGAAACAAATTATAGACAGCAGATATGTGTGTGTATGTTATTGGAGTGAGTAGCTGTAAATGTGCTGACAGGGAGCATTTTCATAGGTTTGTGATAATCTGAAAATGGAAGGGGGCTCACAGGGATGAAGTCACCTACAGTTAATGTCAAATTGTAAAAGATCAGTCCTCAAACAGAACTCAGAAACCATACTACATTATTGTGCCTTGTGTTTTTTGGCTAGAAATAGGCCCAAGAGTAGCTCTAGATCCTAGTGCGGTAGTACATGAGACCTAGCCTTGCAGGCTGCAACTAACTCGTTTTGTAACTAACATTTGTTGTAATTGATATTAAATTGGCAAATTCAGCACAAAAGGCAACTTTTGCAGATTTGCAGATAAGGATGAAGTGAATCACGGCGGTGCCTCTGTGACTCTCTGGGGCTGTCATGAGTTCTCAGGAACTAGAAACCTGCAGCGTGTGGAGGTGGAATCAGAATATTCCAGGAAAAAACATTATGTCATCAATGCAGGGCTCTTTTTGGAAATTTCCAACAAGAAGTCCAGAGAGAGAAAGGTGGTGTCTGGCGTCATGTTTACAGTGGGCAGACCTGCCAAAGATAGTCTCATGAAACTTTGCCCATAAACATATTTCATTGGTTTTTTTTCAAAGGAACAAGGTATGTTTTTCGTGTCTAACAGGAAGGAAAATAGTATTTGGTTTTAGAAACTGCTCTGCTATACTCTACACTTGTAATGGTTAACACATTTGATTTTTTTTGTCCAAAAACCTTAAAAAGTATGTCTCTAGTTAAAAAATACCAGATGAATTAACCAGAACACAGCCAGCTACAAAACTAGCCACATCCTGTTAAATGGTGAATTTAAATCTCAGTGAATAAAATAGGATTATAAAATAAATAAAATTAGAGGCTAAATTGTCAGAACCAATGGTTTGGCCTTACACTAGTAGCAACTGATCATCTTTGAACTTCATTTTGCTCAAAGCTCTTCTTAGCCAACTGATGTGTAACTA
Organism: Neodontobutis hainanensis; assembly: GCA_024349245.1. NCBI lineage: Eukaryota > Metazoa > Chordata > Actinopteri > Gobiiformes > Odontobutidae > Neodontobutis > Neodontobutis hainanensis. The sequence continues at coordinate 831,161 of JALDNG010000034.1, forward strand.
CAAGTTGAGAATAACATGTTTTTCGAGACATCCCTCCAGTGGTAGGATAGTAGTCCCTTTGTAAATTCTTCATTGTTCCTGTATAAAGCAGTGCTGTTTATTCTTGCTTCACTGAGTGAACCTCATGGTCCACTTGCACGTCCTATGAGCCTTCTTCTCATTATGAACTGCCTCTAGTTGAACAATGTGGTAATACAAAACAAGATAAATGTACACATTTATACTAATATACAAATCAAAAAGTAAAGAAATGAAGAAAGAGCTGATCTTAAACAACAAGTATTTATATCTTGTAAATGCATTACCAGTAATTATGTGCATTTCAATTAGTTTTCTGTTTCTTTTTTTTTTCTCTTAAAAGCAGAAACAAGTGTCAGTCAGCACTGCGAACAGCCACTTCCCCAAATAATTTTTCTACCACCATTGATTCAATGTCAACCGAGCTTGTAACCCAACAGCCAATGGGAGTGACCCGGGAGTCCCTGCAAAAAAAAACTTGCCGAAAATGGTTTAAATAGTTTTCCTCATTTACAACAAAAAGACACATATTCCTCAAACATAAGTGAGAAACATTACCGTATGTGACTAAAAGTGCTAATGTTTGGCTGTTTATGAAGATGTATGCCCAAACGTAAATTTTTCCTTGTAAAATGGGTCGCTCCTTAAATTAAATCCTTACAGTCAGCAGAGGCATTTGCTGTTTCTTTTCCCCTGAAGTCATTAAAGTGTATGCTGTAAAATTAATAAACCTGAAAGATGTATGCATTCCAATATAAGGCTCCTCTAACTTACACAAGAATCTCAAAACAAAACAAATGTGTGCTTCTGGATCTATTTGAAAAAGACAAATACCACATAATGTGTGTAATTTGCTCCAAAAGATAAATGGATAAAGCTACGAGGCATGAACGACGGCATTTATCATGGAGGGGAAAGTTGTCTGTTAATTGTTTTAAGCTTTGTTCCGCGAAGGTGTGCAGCTGAGCAGTGCCGCGCGCTGCTTTGCGTTTCTTGTATTTTGTAAATGACTCAGATGCCATTATCAAGTGCACATACCAAGAATAATAACGCCTCCACAGATGGAAAAGTGTTGCTTTATGGCTTTGTGAAAATATTTGTATTTCGAGGTAAATGACGGTGGCTAGTTATCTAAACACTGCTTTCTTTCACATGTGATGTATTTCAAAAATGACTTTGTTAATTAGAATTTATACACGCTGCTGAAACCCAGTTTGAGATATTTCAAGCAAAGAGAACGTCAAATGTCTCTTTCCCTGACGAGAAGCTGACTCGGGAGGACATGTTGGCTGCCTGCTCGTCGGTCGGAGCCCGTGACTAATGCAGTTTGTAAGTGGCAGTGGCAGGCAGTGATCCTGCAGGACCCTACATGTTGCATACAAGAGGATCACTTTTTCATTACCTCCAGGTGCGGCGTCACATCTTATACCCGTCTGTCAATGCAGGATACGGTTCAGGCATTCACTTTCTGCTCTGTTTAAACCAAGTTCAGATTAGCAGAAAAGGCATGGCAGATCTGTTCTGGCCTAAATACAGCAACACAACAAAATACATGTATTTCTTTGTTAAAATGGTGCACTACAAGAAAATGACTACCGTGGTGAAAGTGCTGTTTGCAATTCCACATTTCACACACACCCTTTTTAGTGGCATTTGAACAGCTATGGTGCAGGGACATGCTGTTGTCTGCAAAGAAACCCAGACAAAAGACAGTAGATCTGATCTGACTGAACAAAGGCTATTTAGATCATATAATTGTAATTCTTTGAATTACATGTATTTACATTTTGCTGCCATCAAGAAAAGCTCATTTTCAACGCACTGATTATTATTATTTTAAGCCTGTATAGTTGAAGACTGTGTTTTTGGTCAATTTTATATCTACAACAGTGCAGACAAAAAGAGCACTGGTAGAAAAGAAGCACATTTGTATTTCTTCATTGAACACACATTTTTGCATTTCAGTTTTTTAAGAACTTATTCAATTTACTTTTTCAACTGAACTCATCTAATTCATTTCCTTGGGAATTTTTAGTGGCAACGAAATGTCCCATAGCGTTGACCAGGGGTGGGTGTGTAAAAAAAACTTGGATGTAATCTGCCCATTCACCGATATTGTCATTATGACAGGGCAATAAAATGGCGGTTATATCCGGGCTTTTCGACTTTTACTCCATAGTAAAACAACCGTTTTCAGAGCATAAACAGACATATTAATCAAAAATTTACCCTCCTTGAGTTGTTTTATAGTAAAAACTTATTTCTAGAGACCGTAGTCATCTTTTGTACCAGGCTGTAAACATAATTTTTACACTTGTAAATTTGCCATTGGGTTTCTCCTTATATTTCCACTTTTGAAGCCTGCCCTCTGGTGGACGGAGGTATATTGCTGTATTTCACCGTATTTCGCCGTATGGTGGCACCCTTACTCGAGGACCGTTTAAGAGGTTCCATGAGAGACGCTTGGATTCACCATACATTCTGAAACAGCAGGATTCTACTCACCCCTGTCGATAGCCTCCCGTTAATGTGACCATAAGATGAAGAGCTTATGGTCTTCATCAGCACAGGGTTAACACAGGTCCTGCCACTGCATCTCGACAGACATTAAACCTAAATATTCAGAAGATCATGTGGCTGCTAAACAATTAGCCTTGCTGCTAATGCATTTTTTTTAATCTATAAAATACCTCTTAATTTCTAACATGGGTTATGTTTACAATTTTGCAATTAATAACTATCTCCACTGCCAAGCTATACACCACATATCAATAAAACCAGAAAAATGTATTTAATATTATTTAATAAAAAATTTCTTGTTTAAGTTACATTGAGCTTGTTCAAGCCACTAATCAATTCATTAATTTAACTAACAACTATTATATTCTTTGTACTTAATCACAACATTTGTCGAACGTGTATCCAAATAAAGTTAGAACTGCTTCAGCCTCAGAGAACCACAGAACACATGTCGCTTCGAGAGAAACCAGAGCTGAATGCCAGTTTTGAGTGCGCCTCTGGCTGTCCTTGACAAACCCCCAGGCTGGATCTTTCTGGGTGGTCCAGGCGGCGTGCAGCACCGAGGAGATTTTTCTGGTAAGTTGACAAGTCCTGCAGCACTGGTCCAGCTGGATACTGCTCCCACAGAGAGCACATGGGTTTAAGAGCACTGCCTGCTGACAGTGTCATCATGGGCTTGTTTTTATATGGCCTTTGCTTTATTTGGGAAAGTTTTGAGAATACAATGTCCTTCTATACAATAAAGACTAGGAAAGATAAAAGTAAAAATACAATACTGACCTTTAAGCCTGTTGTTGTTTCAAATGGTTTAAAAAACAGAACAGAACTTTTATACTTGCACTGCATTTATGTGGTTATTGGTAACTCAGGTAAAAATGTGTTGCGAGGCACTTCCCAACTTTTGACCTACGAAAACAAAGTCTCAGAGTCATCTGGGATGGTTCTTTGGCATAAAATAGGGGGAACTAAGCTTACTCTTAGTCTGACTGGTTTCCCTATTCAGAAGCAGCGCTTGCAAGTTTTGAGTTCCCCAGGTTCCACCTCAGGCAGTAAGACAGGAGAAAGAAAAACATGGTAGTGCTATTTTGGCAAAATTTTTCTTTGCTAAACACTTTTGGGCATTGACAGCTTCCATTTTTGTGTCCAGCTGCTGTTGATGGTGATCTGCATCCTTCACTGGACAGAACGTGGACCATCAGAGGAAGATAAAAGGAGCTGTAACAGGTAATGTCTTGTACAAAACATTTGTTTTTGATTTCTGTCAGTGCTGTGCTCAAACAGGACAATATTATGCTCTATTAGGATTAGAGCAACAGTAGAGACCTTTTACAGAAATAATAAAGCTAATACAAGTTCATAAAACACTATAACATCACAGTAAGGGTCCAGAAAGTGCAACTAGAGGATAAACTTGAACATGCACAGGCTGTTGAACTCAGTGGGTTTGTTACTTTACTGATGTGGAAAGTTTATATTCTTTATTTTCTTTTTTTTTTCATTTAGGAAGAGAAGAGAAGTCCTACAATCACAGCCTACAACCAGTGTCTGTAAAATGGGAGTCTTTTGAACCACAGCAGTGTCCTGAACAAATCTGTTGAGGCCTAAATGAGACACTTTGAGGTAACTGTATTGGTCTGTGTTGTTTCTCCAGCTACAGCCCGAGACACAGACCTACAGCTGACTCCCTCAAACAACCAATCAAAGAACAGTCCAGTTCTAATCAGCTGTACCTGACATGATTATGTCAAGCAGGACATAAAAATACTATAAACCATAGGACATAAAACTATAGTTAGTTTATTTAAGGGTGTAGGCTGAAGTCGAGACTTATTTTTTGCCTACCACTTTTAACATAAAGAAAACACTATGGTACAACAAAAACAGAACATGTTTAATCTAATTAATTAATTAGTATTATTATTTAATCAACATTATTTAAATTATCATTAATTACTTATCATTATTTAATTTTTTATATATATATATATATATTATTTGTAATTTATAATTGATTATTGCACTTAAGTAAACAGTATTTCATAAAGACACTCTGGAATAGAGGTCTATTTTGGTTTCTCTGCTTTTTTCAATAACAATATTGCGTAAAGTGCAATCCGTGCATTTGAGACCCATGCCGATGACGTAAATGTAAACATTGCTGTCCCAATTCTGCTAATTCTGCTTGGTTCCCTATCGTGGAAGACCACAGGGCGTAGTGCGGGTATTGGGACAGGGCCTTAGCAAACAGGGGTCAGTATGAGAGAGGAGAGGCGAGGCCGCAGTAGATCAGGACTTTGAGGATGTGATTTGTTGGCTATGAATAAAAAAGTAATAAAACAAAAGGAAAAAGGAGGAGCAGAAAAAGTCAGAGAAAATAGTTGAAATATCTTGCAAGTGAGCCCTCAAAGTATAAAGAAATAACAGAACTATTTGGCAGCATCAGTGCTTCAACGCCTAGAGACAAAACAAGACCAGGGTGAATCTGAGCGCACAGGTCCAAGCCAGCACAGAACTTCTCAGTCTCAGACAGAACCAGAGGAAGATGTACTTCAGTTAGAAACGTGTACTTTTTTTTTAACATCACACAAACTTTAAATAAATAAAAATCATGTGTGTGCCTGAAGATGTAGAGAAATATTTTGTCAGGTTATATTCTACTTAATTTTTTTATTTAACACATTTAGAAATTGTTTCAGTTTTTCTAGGAGGGCTACTGGAAGGGTGCTTTTCAAGGAGGTCTTTACTGACAGTGTGTTTGGATTTTATCACACATTTTCAATTAAAAAGATTATCCGTTCCTTTTTGATTTTTCTTATAAATGTTGAGACAATATTCAATTTTTTTCAATATTCGACTTTGAGATCAAGATTTTTTTGAAAGTGCAAAAACATAATGCATGCAGTAGAGGGCTAACATAGGGCTCATGTTATGGCAATCCTTGTTTAAATTGTTGATGACAGTTATTGTAGATAACAATAACTGTAAATGCTTAGAATACAATGTTATTTATTGGGGTCGTGAGTTCAAAACCCGGCCGACTCAAACATTCTCGGCCGACTCCGGTCTTTCTGTGAGGAGTCTGCATGTCCTCCATGTGTTACTGTGTTCTCTCCGGGTACTCCGGCTTCCTCCCACCGTCCAAACACATGCATGTACAGGTTAATTGGCAACTCTAAAGTGTCCCTAGTGACTGAAAGTGAGAGTGAATGGTTGTCACTGTCTGTCTCTATATGTTAGCCCTGCGACTAACTGGCCACTGTCCAGGGTCTCAGGCCCAAAGCTGCTGGGATAGGCTCCAGTCAACTGCGACCCCTAATGGGACAAAGCGGTAGATAATGACTGAATGAATGAATGCTATTTCTAAAGTGCGAGTCTGCGCTAAAATGGGCTGAGTCCCAGTCCGCCCCTGACCCCTTCTCAATTAGCAAAGAATTTTGGAGATTGCTATTGAGTTGGTTGTTTTTAGCTTTATAATAAATTCTAAACAATGTTTTTAATTTAACTATGTCTTCAGGTTTTAGGGTATATGATTTTGAAAAAAAAACAAAAACTAAATAAAAAGTAATTAATGAGAACAAAAACGAGACAGACTAAATGAACAGACAGACGGAAACGGTGGAAGTGATGTCAGACGCAAACATTTGTTAACCGTGGGAAGACAAGAGGAAATGAAAAGAGAACGACTTTGAAATATCAAACAATGTAAACACCACGGCAAAAGTGTGGAGCTATCATTAGCGGGAAGAACACAACAAACCTGAAGCGGCATTTGCTGCAAGCCATCCTGACATTCATTCAAAGGTAGTGTAAAGTGTGTTAAGACTTCAGTAATGTGCTAGTGCTGTGTTTGTGAACATGTACGAACATAAGACACCAAGTAGAAAGTAGAAATAGTTTAATGAAACTACTAATAACCTGTTGTGGTCAGTCAGGTAAAAATTATTACTTTAGAAAACAAATAAAATAAATGCATTGCCCTTTAAATTTAAGTTGCCTAAATCTAGTTTGTAGATATAGTTAAGTCTAGACTAAATTGTTATATTTAGTCAGAATACTAAGACTAAAACTAAATTTAAAAAAAATTGAAGTCAAAATGAATATTGGTTACAACACAAACACATGCCTCTGAGCTTTTCAAACAAGCTATAAACCTCAAACTCTGGTGGAAATAAACAAGACCAACTGTATCAGATTTATCTCAAATGTATTGTGAAATGTTTTTACAGACAGTACATGTTGCAGTGTGAACGTGCAGTGTGCTAATAACAAGAACTACTGGCTCATTGTGTATTATAATAATAATATTTCTTTGTAAAATCAATATTTATCTTGGGGCTAATAGAAACAGAGAGACTAACGGTAGATTGATGTTTAGTTCAATACATTTTGAGATGAATATAAAACAAATACAGACATTTCTCTTTTTCTCTACATGCTAGCAATCGAAAGTAATAACTCCACAAACTCTCAAATAACTCTAGCAAGTCATAAATGCTGCTTTCCAAAGTAAAGCATTTGTACAACAAGGAAATTTTAGGCTATATTCTTCTAATAGACAATCAAACAGCAAACTCAGAGACGGGATTCTAACAAAGATATATCTGCACAAAAAGCTATTTTGTCATATATTACTGTACCCTACCGTGTCAGTCCCACAGGTCAGTTTACAGGATCAGTTCTTCTCTCTTCTCTCCTGTTGTTACATAAACTGTGGTCGCCATTTTTAAAAGCCAAAAATGCTAAATAAACTACAAACTCTAGGTAGCCCTCGTGTGGCCCAAAAAATGTGCCTGTGGGCATCACCAACATGGCATTAACGTACACATCACACTTTGCCAGGATTTTCAATCATATAGTTTTATGTTGTTAATACCCTTTAAATTCTGGTTGTCTATGCACACGCATTCAGCTGTAGTTCAATCTGTGTCCATTTGTTCCTACTCCTGAAAATCAAACTTGAATCAACAGGGAACAGACTCGTTCTTATCATAGTCTAGGAACAAAAGATAGGATTACTGGCCAGGCTAGAAAACTGTGAACACTGAGGTGATTATTTTTACCTTCTGAGTTTGAATGCCACACAGTCAGTAAAACAACTTCCCAACCTGGAAACTAATCCCTGCTTTGTTCTCTATAACTTGCCACACACTTTCAAAAACAAAGCTACAATAGGAAGATATTTTTACTTTACTATTTCACATTAGCAGCTTTGTCATAGCTTTGTTATATTTCTTTGTAAAGCTTTCAGTAGAGCTGCATTAGAATCTCCTGACTACTACTAAGAAAAAAAAAGGTGCTATTTGAGAAAAAAGAGAGTCATTACAGCTGCCCTGCTCATAATTATCAGCATCACCATGTCATACATTTGTCAAGTCTACAAGTAAGAACAGCCGTTTTAGAACGGACCATGTCGCACATAGTGTTGGAGCTAATTTAGAAAATTACATTTATTTAATCAGTCTTTAAGTTTAGTAAGTTTTACTAGACTTGGATGACTGCAAATATTTAGAAAATCCCTCAATTCAACATTTCAAAAATGTCCTTCCTGGCACATTCAAATATCAACAGATGTCAAAGATGTCCCTGTTTATAAACTTTATCCATTTTCTCCCGTAGTTTTCATACACTTGTCCTTTTAATTTAAGGTTGTATGTAATTTTCTCTATTACAAAAATATTCTTTACAATCTTTAGCCAGTCTTCTTGTTTAAGTTTACATACCCATATAATCCCATTTTCAGAGAATATGAATGATAACATAAAAACCTTTCTAACTTTGTAATTTCATGCGGAAAATGTATAAAAACCCAAGTTCAGTGGGCAGACCTTCGGTAGAGCTGGGGATAGTCTACTCGGGTCATTTGTTGTTGTTACAATAAAGACTCTATGGCATTGAACTTGTTGCCTGCTCATGAGTTTCTTGCCTATGGTTCTGATGGCTGGGGGTTCAGAACCAGACACGACAAATACATTGTAAGAACTGGGGTATGTAAACCTTTGGGTAGTTTCTGTTGACATTATGATTTAAAAAGAGTAAACACAATTTTTTGATAATAAACGGCTTCACCAAGGTTTTATAAAAAAAAAAACTTTGTCCTTCACCCTCCGCGGGTGGTCTCATCCTTCGAGCTTGGGTCCTCTACCAGAGACCTGGGAGCTTGAGGGTTCTGTGCAGTATCTTTGCTGTTCCTAGTACTGCACTTTTCTGGACCGAGATGTCTGGTGTTCTTCCAGGAATCTGCTGTAGCCACTCTTCCAGTTTGGGGGTCACTGCCCCGAGTGCTCCGATGACCACGGGCACCACTGTCGCCTTGACCTTCCAAGTCTTTTCTAGCTCTTCTCTGAGCCCTTGGTATTTCTCTAGTTTCTCATGTTCCTTTTTTCTGATGTTGCAATCACTTGGTATTGCCACATCAACCACAACGGCTTTCCTCTGCTGTTTGCCATCTTTAATTGATTATAAAGTGTATTTTCAAACTCCAGTTCTAGTCAGCCTAAGACAATAATTACAATTTCTGTACTTGCATGTGACCACACTGACTGTCTACCTGTCATCCAGTTCTTTATTAATATTTTGCCACAAATAATGTTTTCTTCCCAGTGCTTGTACCACTTCAGGCAGATAATAAAGACACAATTCAGGAAGCCTAATTCAATAACAGTATTTCACTGCAACAACCGTGTAAAAACAGTGTAATATTACACCCAGAAGCTTTCTATCAAAAGTATTAAAAGAAGCCCAGAGGAGTGTGCTGCTTGTTGTGTTCCCCACAAACAAGAACAGGCCAAGAGCCTCATTATTGGCTGTTTTTCTGTGTCTCTGAGCCATGTGCTGTCACCAAGGCTGTATTTTAACAGATTACTTTGTACCTCAGGGTCATTTTAAACCAAATAACCACTCACAATTATGTTTTCCTAATTATGATTATTTCGTGATTACATTAGAGGGCTCCCCTACCGTCGCTAACACAACATGGACTCGAGGCGGAGAGGTGACAGTGTCAGAGAAAGCAATTAAAAAGCTATCAGAGGCGGCTGAAAAGAAAACATTTCTGCGTAGATTGCAAAGTTAACCACTGGCCTGAGCCAAATGTGGCCACAGGAGCTTGAAGATGTTATTACTCGCCACTGGCGCTGTTATTCCGGGTAGTGTTAGGTGCTAAAACAGGCTTTGTAGTGAGCACTAACAGCACTTTCTTGGACTAAAGAACAGCCCATCAGGAGTGACCATCTCTACTCAACTTGTTACAGCTGCTCTAAGTGGAAGCTACTGTATTTTAAATATTGTTTCTGAGGTGGCCAGGCTGTCTCAGTGCTTCGTATGTGTGCAGGGCTCAGTTTGTCATCTGTTTGTGAAGTAGTGAAGTAGTCTAAAGAGACCGGTCTTAAGACCATTTTGTAGAAGTCTTGGTCTTGGCCTAAAACTAATTTTTTCTTGGTCTCGGACATCAAAAACAGCCAAGACCATAAATGGTATATTTGTCTCTTCTATGAGGGATTGGATGAAAACGTTAATCATTTTATATTCAAATTAAAATTTTGATCCAAATATGCCTCCTTCACCAAAACACTAACCTGAGTTCGACTCAAAAACTAGACTTGGCCTGTTTGGATTTTTTAGGAAAGAGTGAGAGAGAGTGAAGGTAAGCAGATTGGAGCACAAAAAAAAACAAGTGCAACGTAATCATTAAGGTTAATCACAAGCCCAGAGGATAAATTACATTTTTTTTTTGAGATGTCAAAATTCCTCTTACTTCCATCAATCCATCCATCTTCTTCCGCTTATCTCATCTCTTACTTCATCAGCTGGAATTGATTTTGGAACTTGGCGATATAACATCTTCACTTCTTCACCAGAAGACTGGCTGACATTCCGTTAAGCCTCAGAAATAAAATACCTTATATGACAGTGTCATTTTTCAGTGGGGCATTTCAGGTGAGCTGGAAATAGTCCAGAGCTTGGTTTATGTTCCCTGTCTGCTTCCTGTCACCTGATGTAACATACTTTGTTTAGAGTCAGGTCAGAATTTTGTTTACTGTACCATTATTTGTTTAGAAAATATTAAACTTAAAACAAAAGTGTAGAAAAGTACCCATTACTTTGTTTGTTTGGGGGAGTTGTCAGGAGAAACCCATTCTGTCAGGACACAAGGGGGCAGGGTTAATAAGTTAGGCTTGTTATGCAAGTTTTTGTTTAGTTCGAGAACATTCTGGGCTTTCATTCGTCTATGAAGGCCACCTCTTTTCATCACACTGAACATTACTGGCCATTTCTAACATGTATGTGCACACACTTGCTGTATAATCAATGAGTCGACTATGAGCTCCTCTGTAAACCATTGTATTCTAGAACCAAACCAGAGGCCATCTGTCCCACCGCTAAAGCTTGGGCAAAACTGGGTCATGCAACAGGGCAATGGTGCAAAACACAATAACAAAACTACATCTGAAAAGTTGACAAAGATGAGGTTTTGCAGAACTCTATAAACAAGGTCTTGACTTTGATTCCTCAAAACTAAATATTTGTTGTTCAGCAGAACTTTTATTTATAGATTTATTTGGATTTACTTGTCTTTAGTTATTATGCTTAATTAGTACAGTTTGCCAATTTACAATTCAGATATAAAAAGTTGGCATAGAACAGAATGGAATTGAAGAAAGTTGAGAAAAGTAGAGTATGGAAAACAGAGAAAGTAAGTAGAGTGGAGAAGTGGAGAAAGAAAAGTTGAGTAGAGAAGACTTGAGTGAAGTAAGTAGAGTTGAGTAAATTCAAGTAGAAAGACTAGAGTATAAGATAGTAAAATAGAATGGAGTTAAGAGTAGAGTGAGTGAAGTGGAGAAAGTACAATCAAATAAAGTCGAGGAAGTAGAGTAGAAATAGGAGACTAGAGTTAAGTAAATTAAGAAAGCAAAGTGATGTAAAGTGAAAGAAGTGACTTGAGAAAATAGAACGTATAATAGAAAACGTTGAGTAGAACAGTTGCCAGATGCAGGTGTGACCATGTGATTTTATTTGGGTCAAAAGGTTAAATACTATATGATTCATTAGAGAAACCAGGCAATAAACTCATCTAAGAACTTACCAAAATACAGTATACGCTGGCTCAACCACATCTGGACACCAACTGAGCATTGTGCCATGCTTTATAAACTATCCTCTGTAGAAGTAATTCTTTTGATATGTTCCTCTGATGTACAACTTTGGCCGTGTTGATGCTTGACAGTCAGTTTCCATTGTTTATTTTCAACAATAGAATTCTATATCCTGAACACTTGTATGAGTACTCCACTGGGCAGACCTTCTTGGACGTTGGCAAACCCAGAAGTCTTTTGGAAACTTCTGTTGAATAGAAACTTGGCGGAGACTGCTTCTCCATTGTGACCTTGTTTTATGAACTAGATTTTTCCAAGTCATACACAAAAGACTACAGTCAGATGGTTGTACGTCATCTCATTTTTAAGCAAAACACTGTGCTCTGAAGACCGAACCAGATATTTAATGTACAGCATATGGGGTTTGCTAGTACTAATAAGTACTTCTGAGTCGTTATTGTTTGTGAGCTATTTGGTGTGAATATTTTTTTGCGTGATGTGTGCAATATGTTTCAGAGCAGGCCAGAGTAGTAGTAGTAATGTGTATGATGTGAGTATTGTTGATAATTTTCCAGTAGTGGGGTATAAAGTTTTGAGTGCATGAATTGACTGACTGAAGACAAATTTGTACCCCGCCTCAGGCCCAAAGCTGCTGGGATAGGCTCCAGTCACCTGTGACCCCTAATGGGACAAAGCGGTAGAAAATGAATGAATGAATGTAATACTTTGAGAAATATAAAGTAAAGTCTACAGCCAAATTTTCCTTGGTACATTACATAAGTTGGGTTAGTACAGATAAGATGCCGTACTCTTTTTAACCAAATTACATAACGCACATAGTTACAGTGATTGACAAGCTAGAGGGCCAATCGATAACGCTTGCCAAGCGTCTATGATTGTACTCCTTGGGACCAAAAAAACAGCAACCAAAGTTTATGAATGTTTTAAGTTTTTGTTTTTAGTACAGCTATTAAAAAGTTGTCTGTTGTTTATGGTGAGGAAGGCCTTTCCCCAGAGCCAGACCTACTGTACTAAACCCAGTGCTGAAAAGATTATTGTGCAAAAGCTCTTCCCTTAAATAAATCCCACTTTCTCCACTCAAATGCTTGTTCCCTGTGGTATTTTGTGGAGATATCATGTTTTAGGGTTAAAAGGATTCAGAAAATGTTCCCTTAGGCTTCTCCTTTGGCTACACATGGCTGCCTAGGGTACAACTCGTAAGTCAGTGAAAGTTTAGTGTTGTGCCTGTACTGTCATTAAAGCCCCATCTGGCACCAGTCTTTTTAAGGGACTAGAGGTTAAGCCCTCGACCCAGCAGAGGAGTCACGTCACGTCCCTGAACAGCTGTAAAGAGGGATTGAAGATCAGATGAACACATACTGTGACACTTAGACTATACCTTCATTTTAGGCTATTCGTTAGAAGTTGATTTTCTTTTTTAACTGTTGGGATATTAGGTTGAAAGATGACATCTGCGCTTAGACACTTGACACCAAAGAGTAGTGGTGTTAATGAGACTTTAGCACAGACTACATCATTCCCCATTTTGGCTAATTTACAAAAATTTGCTTAGGAAACATTTTTAGACTAATAATCAGGCGAATGTCATGTCATTAGCACAACAGTCAAGCCCTATCAACGGACAAAAATAAACTTTACCCGATGAGCCTCTGCTGTTTGTAGGCCAACTTTTTAAACACACTGGTTGGAGAATGGTAAATGGCAGTAGGCGTTTGCATCTGCTGTACGAGACATGCCAGCGCCTCCGGAAACAGTCGTCTAAGGTACTGTAAGTCAGTGTGACCACCCCGAGGGGAGAGGCAAACGATTGCGACCCGGTGCAACATCATTAGGGAAGTGGTGCTCACTAACGGTCTGCCTGGCACGGTGACGAGCAGGAACACTCCAGTGGGAAATGCTTACAGCGCACTTCGAGGTGACAGGGATAATATGGGCCATGCACTTGTTATTCTCCGCAGAGACGAGCATCTTTTGTACACTCCAGCTATAAATAAAGAATTGTCAGCGACCGAGATGTGGACCTGAGGATGAGCTCTAATCGCCTCCAATTTTTATAACTGACAATAAATATAGACGTCAAAACAATGTGTCTCTGCAGCTGGGCGCATATGGCAGCGCATAATGATAGAGTGTGACAGAAGAGGACTGATGGTGAGGTCTGTACAACAACACAAGTCTAAAAATACATCCACTCAACTCAAATCTTACTGAGGAGGTTATGTTTTAGCTTCACCCTATGTATTGTATGGAAACACAACATCTTCACAACAAATCTCAGTCTCCTTACAGTTGCTTCATATTATAATTGTAAAGAAGAATGGACACTCATTTGGTATAAAAGTTAAGCAGGTTAAAATGACTACAATGACAAGATAGTGTGAATGTGCAATCTCTCTCATGGCAAGGCAGATGAGTTGGCAGTGCTGAGCAGTATAAGGCCAGATGCCTACATTACCCATGCTAACGTGGCTAATCTATGATTTCTAATGTCCTGGAGAGGTTACATCTGATGTGCTGGGATGAGGCGAAAGGCCTGTTACAAAATTCTACATTAAAAAGGGGCATAAGTCAGTCTTTTTGATGAGACAAAATATTGGGCTAGGTTGTAAACAATGTTTTACCTGAAGCTATAGACATGGGATGCTTTCGCTGGTAAGCTGTGCATTTGCACCGAGTTGCAACAAATTCTAAATATATTCATAAAACAACCAGATACTTATGAGATATGCAATCTAAGACTGCACAATATATCAAAAATGACAGCCATTGTGCAATTAACAAAAGACTGCAATAAAACATTTAGTATTTTATTTACTTGGTATGGATGCTTTGCATGTCAGTATTGGGTGAGTTAGAACTGAATGAGATCTGTTATCCCCGAGTAGAAATTCTATTATTGGTTGCCATATTGTGTTCTACTTTGTAAGTTGTATAAAGAAAGGTTGCAACATTATTTCAAAAGTGCTCATATTGTCCCAACTGAAATCTGTTATAGGTATTATTGTGCTATTTTAATGGACAAACCTTTATCTGATTGCACAGAGGGACAATATTTTTAAACCAAACAAGCAAGTATACCAATATGTATATTAATGCTTTTGATCCATGTATCATATAGAATTTCATATCAGTAAATGTTACATCAGCAGGGTGCCGTTTTCTCCAACTACAGTTCTCTAATCTGTGTTTCATCTAAGTTTCCCAGCCATTACTCTCCTCTTCAGAAGCGTGTTGCGTGTCCTTTTGATGATTTTTGATCCAAAAGAAGTTGTAAGAGCTTTGATGGGCGGCACACATCTCTGCACGCACAGCACCAGCATACTCCCCCGTAAAATGTCAAACTCTTACAGAGGAAAAACAACAAGCAACAAGCGCCATCTTCCAAATGACAAGATGACAAGAGGCGATTAAACTCACTTGAACCATCTATGTGATGCCCCAGCAACAGAGATTGTAGATAAGAGGAACAATCAGACTGAGGAAAAACACAAAAGCAGCAGGGGGGAACAAAAATCTCAAAATGGCACTTTTTGGATTGTTTGTGCAATTAGGTATTTTTTAAAACAAAACTAAAAGCATTTCTAAAGCCACATTTCCAACAAGCTGTGCCATACATTTTATTTTGTTACAATTTGAACTAGCTGTTTTTATTACCGAAATTAAAGAAGTAAACATACCTGTTTAAAGATGTAAAAATGGTACCCTTTTTAGTTTACTGCCCATATGCACTGCTGCAATAACGGTGAAATATTGTTTCCAGATGTTTTGGAGCTTTCTAAACTACAGAGAAATAGAGAAAGCTGCGCCATTTGATCACTCTTTTCCTAAATAAGATGAATGAAGAATGAATACTCATAGTTAAATCTAGAAAGCAAAGGTCATGAGACGCAAACTCTAAAAAGAAGAAAAGGCTGTGCAAGTTGTTTGTTACATTGCAGTTTATTAAAAAGTAAATTATGCCATTTTGTACAACCTAATGCTGGGACCAGCAGAGTTACTTAAATGTGTGAGCTACAATCGCACAGGAAAAGATGAATGCAGCATGTGATCAGAAAATACTGAAGGAAAATTTGCACTCTTTAGCCCGGAAGCTGCACATGAGACGTACTTGGACGTTCCAACATGAAAACAATCAAAAGCACAAGGTCGACCTGTCATTGGCTACAGCAGAATAAAGTGAAGGTTCTGGACTGGCCTCAGTCTCCTGACCTCAGTATCATTGAGCCACTCTGGGGAGATCTCAAACATGCAGTTCATGCAAAACAGACCAAGAATTTACAGGAACTGGAGGCTTTTTGCCAAAAAGAATGTGCAGCTTTACCATCTGAGAAAATAAAGAGCCTCATCCACAACTACCACAAAAGACTTCAAGCTGTCATTGATCTTAAGGTGGCAATACACAGTATTAAGAACTAGTGTATCTAAACGTTTGATCAGGGTCATTTAGTTAGTTTCTGTTGTCATTATAATGTAAAAGGAGTAAACACAATTGTTTGACAACAAATGGGTTCACCCAACCACTAACTAGAAAAGGTTTTTGTGTTATCATTCATATTCTCTGAAAAATGGCCCCAAAAAAAATGGTGAACACAACTGTAATTGTTGGATTGCCTGATCTTATGCTAAACAAAACATTCAACAATCCAGTTTAGGGATTGACTATAACAAAGCGTGCAGTACTACTTACTGGAATGTGAGAATGGTACAGCTAAGAAACTGTTGTTTTGTGTTTGTCCTTTTCTGCAATAGCATATTTACAACCTATGTGTACCAATTCCACACTGGAACTGGAGTGTACAGGGGTGGATCCATTCAGCTCGGTGGAAACTGGCCATGTCAATATCTGCAGAGAACAAGAGTGGGTTGGTTTCCATGGTGAGCGAAGCTAATCAGCCATTTCTCATCTTTTTTTGAGTGACACAAAATGCACTCCCTTGAAATCAGAGCTAAAATAACCATCTCTCTCTTCACCTTAACCCTAAACGCAACTCTCAATGATTAACCAAATCCCGTGCGAGCGAGAAATGATTAGTATCCATCCCTAATTTGCTGGTCGAACATGAGACAGACGTGCGAACGAGCGACTGCTGTGGTGTAATTGGCCTCGTCTGCGGCTGATGATTGTTGGTTGTTTGAAAGAAAGAGAGAAAGACAGCAGGCCTCTTTCATTTGCCACATGATGAAACTCATTCGGTGAATATACAGTGAGGTAATTGAGCGATGAATGACTTTGTGCATCAGTACCACTCAGCGACACCAATTCTGTTGTAGTCATATGTTATCTTCTCCCTTTGTTGGCGATTTATTCCCCGAAATGACACCCAGAGGAAAATGAACATGTGCGTCTTTTATCAATACTGAACAGCCAATCAAACTTGCCTTTTGTGTTTTTATATTTTGTGAGTTGAAGGTTTGGAATCATCGCGTCTATTCATTATGGGAAGCCACGCTGTCTACTTTGACTCGTGAACCGCCGTTGCTCCCTAAAGAAAAGAAGAATAAATGAGTTTCACTTCAAGTAATGCAATCAGTCGCAGTTAAATCCAGATCTCCAGAAATTTGATTATGTCTGCCATAATTGGGTAGACACCTTTACCTTGGATTACACTGGTAGAAAAAAGGGATTTATACATGATAATTGGATACAGATTTTGCAGCAGATGTCTAAATGGAAGCAAGGTGCATTGTTCAGTGGGCGCGTCGGATGAACAAAAGAGATACAAGAAAAAAAAAGGGGACAATCTTTATTTTGATCTTTCAAACTGGTAATAAAGAGTGACAATCTTGATTCAAATGGAAAGGAGGAGGAAGTTTTGGAAGAGAATGGTAGGCAACTACAAACTCTGAATACGCAAAGGCAAGAGTTTTAGTTCAGCTTCACAGTAAATGTCTGTATAGAGACAGCAGTGTGCTAAAGTCCAGGTGATGTTTTGGTTCATAACAGAATCTTGATGCTCTTAAGTAAAACATTAAAAGGTTCAGTGGGACGTTGTAGGTGGTTGTGACTTTGCAAATGGGAATTCCACATCTAGGCCTGTCAGAAATTCAACTAACACAGAAGTCAATAAGTCACTACAACAAAGCATCAAGGGCGTCACTACAACAGCACATGCAAGTCTTTTACTTTTAACTCACACCACACTGGCGTTCTCAGACACATTTGGCTTTTGTTTTGATTTTATCAGTGAGAGTTCAAATTATAGGGAACCGCGGCAGTTCCACAGTCATATCATGAGTCGCTGTGACTGAGGTATACAGCACAGAGCCCTTCCCACACTTCACAATGATTGGTTTCTCTGTCTATCATTATTTAAAGGTACATTATGGAAGCTTTAATGCTTGAAATAACTTTCTAACTCATACATGCATCGCCGTGGTCGCCTCTATAAGCCTGTACAGTCTATTAAACAAGGTTTCAGGATCAAATCTTGTTTACCTTGTTCTCACGTCCTGCTTCGCCACCATAAGAAAACTAAGCAACAGCGGAAAAGTTGAATATCTTTTCAGATTCTTCTTCAGTTATTGTTCATTTATGCTCGTACAAGGGTGTGCACAGTGAACACACACAACAATGGATGCAGTACCGCTAACGCCAGAGGTGGCACACTAGTACAAAAACGCTGGATCTTCCGTAATGCACCTTTAAGAGGATGACACAGACACAAAAAATACACTTTACCAGTGTCCATTTGTGAGCACAGAACTTTCAACATTGTAGCGCGATTCAGCAATCTCTAAATTGAAAGACTGACAACATCGTGAGGCAGTCTAACCCCCAATTTACACTGTACACGTCTGCACAGCGCCACAGAGGGCCAGCAAAAGACGTTACAGATCCTTGCCAACTGCATGCGTTTAGGATCCGCTGCGCAGCTGAGTGGAGCCCTAGAGAACTGAGAAGATTATGTGCGGGAAGTACGAGATGGCTCGGTAAAAGCCGTTGATAAAGACGTGTGCCGGACCAAAACAATTGTTTATTCAGAAGGACTAGAAAACAAGTTTAGTTAGAGATTGCATTGCTTATTGCATTTAATGCTTAATTGTGGAAATAAACCTAAATATTAAAATAATCTCCCGCTGTGCACAACCTCATCCATCTTGTATGAGTATATTTCAAGGTGGCACGGAGGCAGAGTGATTAGCACTCCTGCCTCACAGCAAGAAGGTCCTTGGTTTGACTCCCATCCCTTTCTGTGTGGCGTTTGCATGTTCTCCCTGCGTCTGCGAGGTTTCCTCCAGATATTCCGTTTTTCCCTACCACTAAAGACATGTACAATAGCCCCCTCCCATGGGGCCAGGTTATCATTGTAAATGAGAATTGGTTCTCAATTGACCTACCTGTATAAGTAAAGAATAAAAAATTAATTTATATTTTTTCTATACAAGGTAATAGTCTTTATTTTAATATTGCAATTACTTGGAATTATCAAATTAGGTTTTTGATATTTTTTGATATTCCTAATATTGCATATTAGAAATTACTTGTATTACAATTGCACTGTGAAGTTTCTATACCGTTCAATTGATCTACATGGAGCTTTGAACACCAATTTCTTTCAAGAGAGGCAAAATCAGGTGTTCAAACTGTATAACCACAAATTTTTCACATTACACCTTTAAAATCCGATCCTATTGACTTGGAAAGGTCACGTTTCTGAAAACGTACAAAAAAGTTTCCTTCCATTTTTTATATTATAGAATTTACCTGGAGCCACTTCAGGAGAAAAAAAATCCTGCTGTGCCAAGACGGTTTGAGCCCCTGCGAACTCCACTTCCCAATACTAGTCATCACACATAAATGGCAAATATGCTCCACAATGGACAACTATTAACTACTATAACAACTAATCAAGTTGCTGGAGGTATGTATAAATTCTAAAACTGTAATTGCTGACAGGCAACATGTGAGCCAAACCATTTTCAGGCTTTACATGGTGATGTTGTGTATAGCATTTCAGAAAAATACACTCCCGGGGACCTTTTTATTAAATTACCCTTTTTGTAAAAATAAAAATAAATAAAATGTAAGAGATTTTGCCATTATACAGACAAAAATGTTGCCATGCCCTATGTCACATCCCTTCCAGGAGACCACCCCATAGGGCCACAAAGTTGGGAAAAATGGAGGTCAATGGTAAGATACAAACTTTTTTTTATTGATTGAAGTGGCTCTTTTTATATTTATTTTTATATTTTATATATTTATTTGTTGAGTTTTAAGCTAAAGAATAATAATAATAATAAAAATTTGTGGACAAGTAGGGTCTCCTGCAAGCTTTGCGATGACTTCTTGTACATATCAGGTCTTAAAAGGGCATTTTTCACAGTACCCTTCCCAAGGTTAAAGAAATTTCATTTCATCTTCATCGTTCAAAATGACATTCCCTCAAGAGAAAGCCTGTTAATAGATAGCTTTCATTGCTCATTTCAAACTTCCTTTTGTACACTTTTATCTAACATCAAAGAAGGATTGAGAAATGTAAAAGAAATGAATGGCATTCAGAAGAGCTAAGGGTCACCTTTGAAGTATTTTAAAACCTAGACTGTATTTTGTGGTGACTGCTTAAACAAGATGGTCAGGTGAATCCCACAGGAAGCCATAACCCTCACTTTATTCCACATAAAAATTGGATTCCTTTAAGCGGTTATACAAAAGCTTTGTGTGCCCAGGGTCTGTCTCAGTGCATCCGGATGTCAAATACAAGTATTGAATTCGATATAGCTCGCAGAGATGGAGCACAGATTGAAATATGGGACCAGACAGAGCAGGTCTATCTGAAAAAATACCCGTGTTTAATAGATGTAGGAGTCACTGATGCATGTTATGGCTGTCTGCTCTGCACGTCCTATCCGTCTATACCAGGGAATTGTTAGCAGGTTTGCTTATGGCAGGTTGAAATAGGGGGAGAAGATTATTGTGGGTTTCCCGGTATCTGACAGAAGTGGTTGAGGAATGGACTAAATAAAAAGCATGGTTCTGGGCACCTTTGCTCTGAGAAAGAGGGAAAAGTCTTAGGCATTAATGTAGATTAGAAAAGCACATTTAATTTTAATTATGGCATTTGCGGGCACTTTCTTTTTTACACACGGCGATCGCTATACATGATAAGCATACGTTGGGTGAAGGTTTAAAGGCAAGAACTAGTAGGCTTCAAAAAGTGTAAACAAAAATAAGACTAGAATATGACAAAAAAAACATAACAATAAGGACTTTTAAGAAGAAATAAGTTATGTATTTTGGCTGAAAGTGTTCAGTGAAAAACACAGATATCCCAGACCTTTGCTTTCCGACAAAACAGTGAATACAGTAGCATGGATTTCAATGGAGAAGTATGGTACAGCTTGGGTCAATACAGGAACATTTCCATTGCCAAAAGGGGTTAAAATTGTACCCAAAAAAGCTATAAGTATTCCTATAGTATGTTGGGAACATTTTGGCCTTTGGTTCTAGGAGAGAGGTCTGTTTTCTAAAGGTGGAGCTAACGCTGTTGATTGGATCATAGATAATCCTATGATGATGGCAGGGTACACGGGAATATGAATTTCCTTTTAACCAATCAGAACAGAGAACTCCAACGGGTTCCAAACCATAAAGAATGAAAAATAAGCTAGTGGGTAAGTTGTTTTAGACTTTTAGCTAAGTAGGTTGGCTCTGTCTGAGGTAAATAAGAAACTGTTCTTCTTTACAGCTTCAGTTAATGGGAAATGCAATGAAAAGCTAATTGTACAAACTAAAAGAAAGGGAAAATGGCCTTGTGACTTAATTCTCCTTTATAGCTGTTGCAAAATATTAACAGATCAAGGTTTTTGGAGGCCTGACATGAAAAAGGAGAACCACTGTTAGATGAAGGAATAAATAAATTGTACTAGGTCTCGTTTGTCACAACCCTTTCGCTCTCCAACATGATGCGTTTAAAAAAAAAGGCTGTTTCTTACATATCTCCAGCAAGCTCTTGACCTTTGGCGCTGACACACACTCGGAGATTTGACAGAACAGAAGCCAGCGCTGAAGGGGGCTTGTTGGAGGGACGTGAGATGAAAGCCAAAGAGAATCCGCCAATATGTCTTTGAGTTTCATGTCACTGCGTTTGAGTAGGCCTATCATCCTCCCTTCTCTGACGGGGGCCCCTGTGTTAATCGGTTTTCTTCTCCTGGGGAGCTTTCTCTTCCAAATCGGGCTCCTCCTCGTCTTCGTTGTCTTCCCGTTCTCCTTCTCCTTCTTCTTCTTCTGGGCCCTCCAGCTGGTTTTGGTTCTCCTCCTCTTCTTCCTCCTCCTCGTCGGTGAGACCCTCCCTCTTGAGAGAGTCCATGTCCTCCAAGCCATCGTCTGTCTCGGCCGTGCAGATGCCGTAGCACATGAGGCTGATGACGCCCAGCGGGAGGCCGAACAGGAAGCAGCCGAGCAAAGGAGAACTGCGGAACACCGACTGGAGAGAAGAAAGAATGGAGAGTGTGTTATTTAATGCAGTGAGCACAGGTATGTAGACCAATATTTTCACTATTGGAATTAAAAGAAATAACCAACATCAGACGTCGACTACGAACACTAAGTTCTTTGCCTTAGGCAAAAGCTTCTAGAGTGATTGCCTCGAGCGCTAGTTCTCAAACTTTGCACCACCTCAGAAAACATTTGGCTCTCCAAGTACTGTCTTTATGGATAAAAAACCCAAATCCCCCAAAACTTGGGACACAAGCAAGGATAAACATGACCCTGTCCTAAGATTTGTATTTTATTTTTATTAATTTTTTATGTTGCTAAAAGAGCTATTATTTTTTATGAAATGAAAAAATGCTCAGTTTTCTATATGTAAATATGTTTTTAATTTTAGATTTAAAAGTATCCACTGAGTTTGCTGACCTGAACTCAGGATTTATGTTCAGGGTTTAGTTCAGGGTTTATGTTCTATTATGAATACAGTATGGTTTTAAAAGATTTGCGAATCATTCAGTTTTTTATTTTACATTTTACACAGTGTCCCACCTTTTTGTGAATTGGAGTTGACAACAGTTTTCACAGTGGATAATTTTATTATGGTATGAATACTATTAATTGCAGTCAATGTCACACTTGCTTAATTAGTCCATTATCCCACATGGGATCAGTGGAACATGACAGCACAAACAAGACTTTGGACCTAAAAGCCACCATCATCTCTTGTTACTGTACTGTATGTCTGAAAGGATCTTAATAAAGAAACTTAATGTCAAGATTGTTAATTCTCCCGAATATGTAGGCAGATATAAATGCATGTTAAAAAAAATAATAGACGAGAGAATTGATTTTTTTTCCCTCAATGCAGCCTGGTGGGTTAATGGGACCTTTTGACCTCTGCTTTTCCAACAAACTACTTGTAATTCAAATATGTCTCTTGAGGTCATTTCAGTAACAGATGCAAGTCAGTTATCCAAGTGCTGCATCAGGGTACCCCCAGGACCCTCCAAATGAAATTCAAGGCTTTTTAAGACCTTTTAAATACCATTTTAAATGAAATTCAATGCCAACTTCGTTCCCATTCTGATAGAAGTATGAGGGGAAAATGTCAAATCTGTATAAATTTTGAACCCTAGAAAATAATTATGTACAAGTAGGCTACTTGAAGTGTAAGAGTGGTGCTCAGACACTGTTTTAAGGACCCACATCACCTCTGCCCGCGGAGTTGGTGTCGATCCACAGTACGATAGAAGGTTCCTTGGCTGTGGTGGCATTTCTTTTGTAGAAATGTCTTCATTATTGATAGTCAGAGCTGTTTCAGTAGGCGAAGAGATCCGCGGTGCACAGAACGGGCCAATAGGTGTTTGGCGCTGGAAAGCAGTGCTACACGCGGTGTGTTTGGCACCCTTCATATGGGAGTCCAGGGCCGTAACACCCATTGTCGCTAGCTTAAAAGATTTCCTGCACCAACAGCAATAGGCCTCGCGGTCATTTCCTGGCACAGGCTTGACCCAAACATAATTCGGATTCCTTGTCCACAGCGGATTAAACCGACACTTTACCATTTTAGCCGACAAACTAGGCTAGCTACTATCTTGTTCTGCAATTTACCTCACTTGCCTAGTAACCTTATAACGGGTGCGCGAGCTTTCACGCTTACTGCTATGACGTGGACCGCGAGGTGCACTCAAAATTACGCTGCATTATTTTTTAATTAGCCTACACTAGTAACAGTTCATTTTGTTACGATATGAACTTAATCCTACGAAAAGTTAAAAAATAAGATCTTTGTAACGAAATCCAAGACTTTGTATACCAAATTCAAGGCTATTAAGGCCTTAATTTTAGATTATCAAATTTAAGACTTTTTCAGTGCTTTTAAGACCCCACGGGTACCCTGTGCATCCTTTTCGACACACCACTGTGGACCCATATTAAATCAAACAACTAGAATAACAAAATTTAAAGATTTTTAAAATAAAACTAGGGGTCTTTGGGTCATGTGTGAGTGAGGGAAGGATGGAGTGGGAGATTGACATGTTGGAGGGACTATGACCTGAGTGAGCTGGAGGAAGTGTCTGGGGAGGGGGAAGGCCTCTCTGCTTAGACTGTAAGCAAAAGACAATCAATGGATTTGTTGAACCAATTAATTAGCACTAGTTTAATTTAAAAGCATTTATCTCACTACCAGTTTTTTGTTATTGCTTCATAATCCAAATAGTGGCTGTTGATATAGGAAAGTGTACATCATTGTACACTGCGATTTACAAATGCAGGTACAGACAGTTTTAGGCAACTTTTCTTTATGCTGTTTTTGTCTATGGCGTGAAGCTTTAAAGAAAGGTAGCTCTAGTGCTTCAGAGCATAGCACAGTCACATATAAATTCTGTCAATAAATTGATTCACTCTTGTGCAAATAACTGGGATAAACAGTGGTGTACAGCCACAGATATTTTTTTTTTATTGTCTTTGTATAACATGAGAAACTAAAAGCTATTGTTCTCTTTTGTGCAGCTGCAGCCACAAGAAAAGGTTTGCCTTTGTATTGTACTTTGCTCATTGATTGTTATCTACACTTTACACAGTAACCCAGCACAGACTGAGTTAGACCATGTAGGAACATTTTTTTTTTTTTTGGTGTTTATTTCTTGCGCCTCAGTATGCTGCATGTGTCCAGACTTTCCCTCTCATTTATTCACCGGCTGATGACTCCAAATGTCTCCCGCTCGCTGAATAGCCCTCAGAGGCCCAATAGAATCTGCACATAGTAAATGGAAGCTTTTCTGCCTTTACCCTGAGGATTTGAGAGATGAAGTGCGGCGAGTCAACAAGTTATTCTGGAGGTGATCTCTGTGGCGGCACAGATTAAAGCTGAGCTCATACGAATCTAAGTCCTGTGCCGGCAATTAACATTTTTGTGAGTTGGTCTCTTTTGGCAAATCACACGATCGTTCATGTCCAGCAGGCATCCAACTCTCTCTGCAACAAATGTGGGCTTGTGGGAGAGGGGTAGAACTATGGGCGACACTCATGGAGCTTCTTTGGAATTTCTTCATCAGTTGCACTTCCCACATTCACACACTGGACATGCAATAAATATTTTTTTAACCTAGACAAAATATTATTTTGAAGAAACAAATTCCCAGAACAGGGGTAATGTGTTCATGACTAACTACATCCTGTCTTTCCAGGAATTGGATTGGATTGAGTCCAAAAGAGCTAACCACACAGTTCTTAAGAATCACTGACTGAGAATGCTTGAACCAATAACTCAGTTAGAAATTCTCTTAAGAGCAAAACTTATAAGAAAATAGTCATGAATGAGGCCCAATGTACCTAGGAAATAGCTTACAACTAGTGTCAACTGAGAGCAGGGAACAAGAAGAATATTCACATAGCCTGTAGTTATTGCCATTGGAAGAAGGATGGTAATGGCAGGTGCTTGGTGATACTAGATGAGGTAGAGATGGGTATGCTACGCTAACACAGCTGGCTATGAGTTATTGTGCCTGATGTGGCTGCTCACTCAAGCTGCTGTCAAGCTTTAGATCTAGAAATACTCTCAGGGGGAGAGGTGGTGCTGCCTGTCAGTTCATGTCACAGAACCAGGTCCCGGCTCAGGAAAAGTCCACCAAGTGTAAAGCAAGATTTCCTTCCTCTTACAGTTAGAAGGAAAGAACATAGATTTTTATATTCAGTGCAAGTGATAATGAAGTAATACCATATGTATACAAGCGTTTTGTTCTGTCATGTACATTTTGTGAGGTAATCCCTGCTATAAGGGAAGTTTTAATTAAGGTGTTCCATTTAGTTCAACTGCAAATAGCAAATGTAACTGCAGATACATTCTACCTTTAAGTACTTAGATTAGTACTCTGTGTTGACAAGTACGCAATTGTAACAGGGTTATTTTTGTTAAGTGAACTTTGTCAAAATTTGTTTGCTATTATTCTCAATATCTATGTTACAATTCTATCTGTTACTTTGTTACAACACTTGTCAGCTTGTTCCCTTTGACACTGAATTATTGGGGTTACTGTATTTATCAGAAGAGCTCTGTAATTATTTTCTTCTAAAATGTAAAGTCCGACTGTTTAACTTTTAGCTAGTAGCATCACGTAACTTTAGTCCGAAAACTCTGATATAAATAATCTGTAATTCCATGCGTCCAGGACGAGCAGACCTCTTCTGACTCAGCACGCTCAGCAGCTCGAACACAGGGAGCAGAAAAAGGCCAATACATTGGACCCTAGCAGAGATGTATTTGTACAAAATGCACTAAAATGACCCTACCATTTTAGGAGGCTTTTTAGAGCGGGCTGGTTTTAGTTTTAAATTAAACTATATTTAGTTTAAAAAAACAAAAAAACAAACAAAAAAAGACTGAGATCTACGCCATCAAGTGGCTAAAAGTTACGCAGTGCCGCTTTCAAGTTTATACAAACAAGTTTAATCTGTGTCCTAGGAAGTATTAGAGGGTTAAACACTGTTTATTTTATATACTTGTACAGAAAATATTTGTTTAAGTTAGTTAATATTTCATTGGGCAGTTAGACTAGCTTAAGAAGAAAGTAGCTAACTGCAGATGCTCGCATACCAGTCTAAATGATACATTGCAAATTGTTGTTTCTGTGTCAGTGTATGCTTTGTTAATGTCATTGTTTAGGGGCAGGACTCAAAATCAGTTTTGAGTCCTTTGCTTTGTTTGAACTGACGGCATTCTGTAAAAGCCAAGCCAAGTTTGACATGAGAACAAGCTCTCTCTCGATCTAACTGATATAATCTCTTCCTAGAATTTTTGGACAAAGGATTTTTGTCTTTTTGGTGGCTCCGCCGTGACTAATGATGAAATAAAGTGTTTGATTTGGTATGATCTTAGCAAGCTCATACGCTTGAATAACCATAAAGAAATTTGACCACTACAACTCAATTAACCATCGTAAGGACTTAGAAAACTGTTTATGAAAGTAAAAATGTTACTTAGATCTGCTTTAATATGTACAGTTTATTATTTTATCATATTTCATTATATTTTAATTCTTAATTTAAAAATAATCCACTATACAATCAAAAAGCTCTTTTGCCACTGAAGGAACTGAATGACGGGGCAGAAGCTGTTGTGAACCACCATTGTGCAACAAATTCTCTTTTTTAATTTGTTTAAGACAGAACACCTTATTAATCTACAAAGGAGAAGTGAGATCACCGCAGCCCTTGTACAAGTAAAGGGGGTAACACAATTGTAGGTACTACATTGCTGTATTATAGCTAAGTATAGTTTACTTGATTCTCCATAAATGTTATAGGACAATAAAAAGCTGCATCATTCAATTTTTTTTACTTTGCCGAAAAAAAGTTAAAATCAATTCTTTAATGCATGCAATGTTTCAAAAGTAATCTAAAAGCCTTGTGTTTCTGTTCAAGTTAAAAGTACTTATACCTCCCACTACAGACCTACACTAAAGTCTATAATTTTCCTCAGAAGTTGTCCACATCCCTGTAAAGGACACCGTAAAGGGCAGCGTTGAGCTTACGGCGCTAACTGAGGAGCACTCAAACAGCTGTATTTACATTCCTATCACACCCTAACTAAAATAAATTCTACTTCTCCCACAAGACTACAACTACTTGGAGGTAAAAGTGGGTAGGGTTTGCTGCTCCTCCTCCTGTTCTGCTGTTTCACCAACACTTTTACTGCCTGCATTGCATATCCTCAGTCTGTCCTCTGAATGTTGTTTGTGTCCCAGAGGGAAAGTGCAGGGTGCTGGTGTGTTTGTTCTACACTGTTAGTGGAATGGGAAGAGGTTGAACATGTATTTTTTTGGCCTAAATTGGGAAACAGTGAAGGTCAGGCCTGTTGTAAAGTGTGGAGCATTTATCCAGATGGAGACACTTAAAATGTTTGACAGCTCCTATGGATGGCTGTTGTTAAGAAGTAAAGCTTGACTGACCTTTTGAAACTTTTCAGTTAGTTCAAGTTCAAATACTTTGTCAACAGACTTACCATAATGGTGGATCTGGCATCAAAGCCTATGCGTTTGACCCTCTGAATGATGCCATCACCTCCATATGCCTGCAAAAAAAGAACAGAAATGCAGAAATTTGCAGAATAAAACTGACAATGGAGTTTCTTTTGGAAGTTTGGATGAAATGAATATCGGTGTCTGTGAGAGCTGGGCTCTAAACACGTTAGAGCTAAAAATTCAGGTTAAATTCGTGGTTAAACTGGAAAGAGGGCATATATAGTTAATATATAATTTGTGCATGTAAGGAAATTTGTGGGAGAGAAAAGGGTTGAAACACAAAGGCAAAGCTAGAATACCTCTTCCTAGCAAAAAGTTACATTTTGCAAAAAAAACTGATTGTGTAAAAGTGGTAAAATTAGTTATGAATTATGTAAATATGTTAAAAGGAGAGTTTTGTGTTAAAAATTTCAATGATAACAAATTTACCAAAATATAGACTGCTGGAAAATTCTTGGTAAAAAAATGGAAGAATTTGCAGAGGTTCCTTAGAAAATAAACAGAAAAAAAACTAAATATATAAAAAATTTTAAAAGGTAAAATGCCAAAAGTAAACAACTTCCACATAATTTAGTATTAAATAGTATATCATTATTCTCAACAGTGTTTAAAGCAAAGTTTGTACAATTTTTATATATTCTATGTGAGACTGGGTAGCACTCCTGACACATTAATACTCATAATTCAAATTCTATAAAATCACAAACCTTTGAAGATTAGATTTTCTTAAAACACATAAATATTTGCTACATTTTAATATATAAAACATATATATGAATACAATTTGTGTTAGAGAAAAGGGCTGAAGTTTTTGAAGAAGGATGGATGACAAAAAGTTAATATTTATGCCTTAATTATGTAAAAAGCAAAGAAATGTAGTAATTTAAGAAAGTTATAATCTGTGGAAAGAACAGAAGAAATGGTGCTGAAGAAATTTTGGGTAAAGTTAAGTGCAGTGTTGAATAACCAGTCTGTCATTTTTCTAGAGTACATTAGAGTCTAATGTACTCTGGAAAAATGACAGACTGGTTTTGGGTATAGTCTAATGATTATACTATATACAAAGCTTCGAATTGTGTCAAGAATCATGCCATATCATGTAGTTTATTAGTGTCTAGACTAAACAGGCTACAGCCTTGGTGCTGAATGAAGGCTCTATTATCTCTCACAGGGTGTACTGATCTAATGAGGCCCAATCTAGGCTAAGGACATATAGTCAAGAAATCTACATTTCTCAAACATATAGGGGTTGTTGGTACTGTGATAAGGACATATCAGTGATATATGATGCCACTCTAACATCCATTACTACTTATATGAATACTGTTAAAGAACTAAATCTGAATTATTTTAGTCTCCTGATTTAGCTTGTATGTTCGGAACATCCCAGACATTTTAATTAACAGCTAATACTTTTGCACAGACAGCCTGTTAATCCGTCGCAGCACTAATTGATCACAATTTCCTTGGCTAGATCTGAGGGAGATATTTTATGTAAGTAGCTGATGGAGAGATTTTTGCAGACAAAGTGTGTTTTGTTTCTTTTACAATCTTATTTCACACGTCTAGAGTGGTCTCTTTACAACTGCATCAAACTGAACAAGGCAAGCTGGAGCTGCCAGCCAGAGTGAGGCAAACAGCACTAAGTTGACAGTGTGCACCACCAAAGTAGTAAGCACAGATTCTTGGGTAATTGGAACTCATAAAATGTGGTGCAGCTTTCCAACTCTGCCTACAGCTTCATGCAAGGTTAATGAGTGTGATGTAACTCCTGTTTACAGAGACACAATCTGTTTTTGGCAGCAATCCTCACACTGTAAGATGTTTTTGGGATAATTAAAAGAACACTATTCAAATTAAATTATTTTTTTTTGCACCATCTGTGTTACTTGAAACATGTATTTTTTATTTACTTTACTGAGTTAAATGACTTGAAGTTGTGAACCACAGCCAGCCTTGAGGAACCTTAAGGGCAGGAGTTACAACAGGATGCTAAGAAGCTGACACTGTCCAGGCTTTGGTTGGAAGTGAACTGAAGAAACAGATGTTTCTGTTGCTGTTTATTTGACCGGAGTCAGTTTGTTTGGCCAAGCAAAATAGCTTAGACCTTTCTTGGAAAACAGGAGAAGACCTCTGGCAGTTGTTTTCTTGGTTTTATACATCTGGTGACCCTAACATCTAAACAAAGACAGGAATAGTTCCAGATGAATGTAGACTGTATTTTTGTGCATGATCTACTCAAAGAACAAAATTTGTGAT
This sequence comes from Neodontobutis hainanensis, assembly GCA_024349245.1. Lineage (NCBI taxonomy): Eukaryota > Metazoa > Chordata > Actinopteri > Gobiiformes > Odontobutidae > Neodontobutis > Neodontobutis hainanensis. The sequence continues at coordinate 861,526 of JALDNG010000034.1, forward strand.
GTAAAATGAACATGAGCAAGCATTTTGTGTATAGCCAACAGTTTCTGGTATTACAGCTTGAACACCACATGATTTATGACAAATGCAGAGTAACAACCAGAAACAACTTCTACCATTCTTTATATAGGTTACAGATACATAATTTAGTTTAGAAGGAAAAGACTTGAGTACTAAACTCTGACAGAATTATTAGAGATAATCAAAATTGCCGTAAAACTGTGCAGTGTTTTAGTTTTTGTTATTTGGACTTCAGAAAGAGAACATGTGCAGTACATGTATGACATCAATATTTTATGTTGACATTGGCACCTAGAAGTAATTTTATTCCCAAATATTAAGTATTATACTTATATCTAAACTTAAGCATCTTTCAAATGGATCTACACTGCAATAGAGACTCATAGTAATCCCAGAGTAAGAAGAATTATTGGAAATAATCTAAAAAGGGACAGCAATATGAAATGTAAACATGCAAAAGGAGATTGCAGAAAAAACTCATCTGGTGGAGATATTACCAGGGAGGACTTAAAATGCGAGCCAACATGCTTGATTAATGAAGACTACTGGTGTGATTACAATGAGACGACACAAGAGGAAGACGAGGGAGAGGGGACGAGTGAGGCGAATGCATAAACAGAAACGGGGCGTAGACTGGGAAGAGGAATCCAAACCTGAGCTGAGCCGTTCAAAACACTGGTGATGAACTGGACCAGCTGCTCCATGGACTGGATAGGCTCGGTGGGCTGGAAGTACTGCTCGTTGGATGTGTTCAGGATGATAACAGAGGGCACCGTCACCTCGCTGTGGAAAGACAAAAAAAAAACAAAAAAAAAAAACCACACAGCTTTTAATCTTTACAACCTTGGACTGCTGTTATCAAAGCACATGATTAGAACAGAGCAAGCTGTAATTTCTTAAGAAACAAACTGTAACATGGAAAGAACAAGAGTAAGATAAATAAACCCCTCAACTTTTCCCATGGGCATTCATTCAAAGTGTTTTTTTTCGAGGGAAGATATCATACAGCTTGTCCTATTTTAGAACGGCATTTCCTCTTTCTTTTATGCAAACAGTGTGCAACTCAGGGGCTGTATGGGTCCTGCTGGTCACAGCTAAAGAGACCTTCACAAATTACAGCTGACAAGAGAATTACAAAGTCCAGCAAAAGAGGACAGACAAAAATGAGACCTGGAAAATAGAAATGCACCAACTCCATAACCCAATTAAGTCAGGGCATGAGAATATTTTTCAACTGCTAGAATGAAGCACCCTGTCACAAATGCATCAAGAATATTGTGAAATTTTGTATTTTTGCACATTTCTTGTTTGTCCAAGAAAGAAAATAAGATGATTTTGGTAAATGTCAATAGACTGAAGATAAAGAGATACACTTTATTTGTCACATGCACAGTTATGTCTCTGAAGGTTCTCAGTCATCCAGATCATCTTGATGAAAAGCACAGTTATACATAGTACAATGCACAGTGAAATGTATTTTGTACCTCTAGCCAATAGCAAAAACACAGCACTCAAGACATAATAAAAATGTATACAAATATAAAAACACACTAATCAACATATAAAAATAAAAGTAAAATATAGCTCTATAAAATATGAATGCAGAAGTAAGCTGTATGTGCAATATAGATTACGCTGTACATTGAAGTAGTGCATATGAATATTAGTCCAGTGTAAGGCTCAGAGTTGAGCAGATGGATGGGTTCACATGGTTTACTTGTGGGTAAAAAAAACTCTTCTTCAGCCTCGCAGTTCTCGTCCTCAGGCAGCAGAAACGCCGGTCCGTAGGTAACAGGGAAAAGGGAGTGTGTCCGGGGTATGTGGGCTGTTTGAGGATCTCCTTGGCCCTTAACCAGGAGACCCAGGAGTCCATTCCCAGGCCGTACAGCTTAGAGACTGGAGGAGTCTATGGTGTTAACTGCTGAGCTGTAGTCAACAAACAGCACTCCCACATAGTTCCTCTTTCCAGTGTCCACGTGTGAGAGAGTCTTGTGGAGCAGGAGGGGAATGGCATCGTCCGTGGATCTGTCTGGCCGATATGCCAACTGTAGCGGGGGTCCAGGGTGGTGGGTAGTGAGGAGGTGATGATTGTTTTAATCACTTTCTAAAAACATTTTATTAACACAGATATGAGAGCTATGAACCTGAAGTTCAAGGGCTGCCGGCTTGCCAACTTAAAGCACGCAAAGAAGTTGTTAAGTTCTTCAGCCAGCGAAACATTTGCACTAACTGGATGTGTGTGTAGTACCTGCCATAGTCCCCTGGACTATGACACTGGATTAGACCTGGACAACACCTGGATTAGAGTGTTGCATCTGAGACTCCAGTCTTTGGCCGTAGCGGTGTTTAGCCTCCTTCTCTGCAAACACTGTAGGACATAGCCTTGTAAACCTCCATGTTCCCAGAGACCAGCCCCGAGTTGAAAGCAGTGGTGTGGGACTGTAGAGCGGATAGACCACGGCTTCTGGTTTGAAAAAGTTGCAGTCGTATGAATCCAGCACTTCCTGCAGAGCAGCCTCCTTTTGAAGTCCCCAGCTACGATGAGAGCCACATCACACTGGTTAGCCTGGTTAGATGGAAATAGACTCATGTAGCTCAGAGACCACGGTGTCCGCGACCGCTTGGAGAGGAATATAAACAGAGCTGATGATTGACAAAGTAATCTTGTGGGGCAGGTAGTGGGGACAAGTTATGATTTAGGCGAACAGGAATGTTTAAGAGAGACTACGTTCCTATGGTTACCCCAGTATCTATTTTCCCGACATTCTGTGAGTGCGATGAACCGTGAAGAACTCTCCTGGTTCGGTGTGAAATAGGAAAGCCATGTCCTTGGAGAAACAGATGTTGCAGTCCTGTATGTCCTTCTGGAACTTAATCCTGGTCCTAAATTTGTCCAGCTTCTTCTCCAGGAACTGGACATTAGCTAGCAGAACACTAGGCAGCGGCAAAAGATGTGCTCTACGCCTCAGCCTGTCCCTTACACCAGCTCTTTTCTCTCAAGACCTTCTGCGTGAAGACCTTCTACCTTCTTTCTTTGTTTGTGTTGACCCGATGACACTGGCCCCTCAACTGACCTCATCTGTGTACTGCCAGTGACAGGGTAGAGAAATTCTGAACAACTACAATAAGAAATGTTAGATCCTATACATTTACTTGCTGTACATAAATGTCTGACTTGAGTCAGACCTACACTCCCAAAACCAAACCAGTCCAAACCAAAACCAGGCAAAAAAGTAAATCATAGTGTGTGGGCTGGCTTTTACAGACATATAAGCACAGGAATTACAAAACTTATTAAGATAAGGAACAAGGTCATAAAAACTAGCTATCTTTCTTCCACACGTCTCGCACATTGCCAGAGCTGGGCTTAGATAAGGATTCTTGGTGCTGAGGTACAAACACACACAAACAGGCGGTCCATCACAACTCTGCCACCTCACATCCCCGCGGTGTTACTCAACCCAGTAACAAATTGCAACCGCATGCCCACGTATCCATCACTGTCCCAGCCCACCACCCAGCTGAGATCAGGAGTGCAAACACATACTTGGCTGTAAGGTAGAGTCATCAGTGGGCTGCCCATTGTGTCCAGCTGAGATCCGCAATCACATAAACGCACACAAAGACACACACACACACACACACACACAAAAGGCACACACACACACACACACACACACACACACACACACACACACACACACACACACACACACACACACACACACACACACACACATTATGACATATGTGCATTCCAGCTGACATGTGGCCTACTCCAACAGATGGCACCCATTTAAGATAACTATTCACCTCAGCATGTTGAGACGACCAGGGTTTACTGCTCTTAATGAACATTTTTTTTCTAGTGAACTTTAGAAAACTTGACCTACATCTAAGTCCTTACTACCATGTATTCAAAAAGGAAAGGCAAACGAGTTTTATCTTTGTCGAACTTTTGATTATTAGGAGTGTGTGTTTGACATTGCTGGAAATGGGGTGTAATACAAATATGGAGTTCCAGTTCTCCACAATAAAACAGCAATAAATTAAATGAAGTGCAGTCTACACAGTATCACTAGAATTATATATTATATATATACTAAATATATTGATGTAGTACAATATTCTGCCATTTACTCTGACTGTTCAATAGTCAACAAAACAGTATGTGTAAAGGATAGAAGTATTTTGCTTACCAATTACGTATTGCTGGTATTTCAAGTGTTCTTAAAAAAACCTAAATAGATAATATGGATTCCACCTTCAGCGTTCAGCATTCAGTTATCACTCCCTTGAGTGGGGTGAATAAGTTACCGGGAATTAGCATGCTTCCTTCCTTGTCTCTCAGTGCCTGGTAACTGAAATACATATTGATTATGCATCTACAAACTATTTATATTCCTTTTTTTGCAATTTGTTTGTCAGATATGCCATTTGTCAGTCTATCTTTGAGGAAAAAAAATTTAAAGGATATCGGAGTGAATTTGTGAGGATCATTCAGCCAAGTAAATATTTAATGTGCGATTGCCACAGATGTTCTTTTCTGAAAAATAAATAAATAGAACTTCATAGGGGGTAAAAAAACTCCTGATGAATTTTAGATAAGAACATTGGGTCTTGGCCAAGGAAATATACCCCACCTGCAGCACTAACTCTAGTAAAACCTGGCTTGGTTGTCTTAAAAAAGTTTACGCAGATAGATGCTTCTCGATTTATTTTACCGTCTTCATCATGTGTCTGATGGCATGCTTGTTGGTTCCTCACGTTTTTAGCAATATTACAAGATTACAAGTTATTACTTTACTTACATACAACCTCACCGAGATTCAAAGCCCACTCTGCACCCCATATGAGGAGGGGGAGTAATCCCATGTTAAAACAGAATCAGCGTCTGGTCCGCGCTGCTTCCCGTGATGTAACTGTGCATGTATGTATTCATGAGCTTGTGGTGAAAGCGAGGCCAGCCTTGCATCCAGACAGAGCGCAGCCAGTAATCGCTGTGATGACAGCGAGTGGGATAAAAAGCCATCTGATTTATTTCCGTGGCTATCCTAAGGGAGAGGATTAGTGGACATTGACAGGCCAGGATTTTATTCCTCAAAGGAGGGCAATTAATCCTGGGCTGCAGTGACCAAATGTGGTCTGGTAAAACCCAGCAAACTACATATTGTAATGCACTAAAACAAAATTAGGAAGGCTAATCACTCTCCTTTATCCTTAAATAAAAAACGTTGCCTGTCGTTTCTAACGTGCACCGGGGAATCTGTATTGTACTGTACTCACTGCAGCACTTTTAATTATATAGGATTTAGGAGCCCATGTCTGCTGTAATCTCCTTTATATGAACAATAACACACTGAAAATAAAACATTTTGCAGACAGTCAATCATTGAAAAAACACACTGTTTCCAAACAAATTAAAAATGATATAATCAAGACCCATTTCTACCAAGCAGAATGGTGCAGTTTTGTCCTGTAATATTTGGCTTTGAGCACACTGCCAACCTGACACTGACACAGTAGAACGGGTACTAAAACATTGATTGGTCGAAAGGAATTTTTTTTCACCTTTTCATTATGCACATTATTTATCTGTATGTGTATTGAATGAAATTTCTTTTAAAGGAATGGGTTGAATAGGGGCAAAGTGACTCAATGGTAGAGCTGAAATACTGTTGTTGTGTCCTTGGGCAAGACACTTAACCCTCCTTGTCTCCAGTGTCCGTGGCTCTGGTGTAAGAATGTGTGAGACTGTTAGGTGTTGGTCGAATAGTCCGTAGGCGCAAAATGGCTGCCATGTCTCTCTCAGTCTGCTCTAGGGCAGCTGTGGCTACAAATGTAGCTTATCACCACCAGTGTGTGACTGTGGAGTGAATGAGGGTGGCAGTAGCTCAGTGGTAGAGCGGCCGTCCTTCGACCGGCATCCCGCTCTCTCCCACAGTTCATACTGTCGTTGTGTCCTTGGGCAAGACACTTAACCCACCGTGCCTCCAGTGGTGTCAGCTGTAACGCTGGTAAAGCGCTAAAATTAAATGAAAAAATAAATAAATGAATAATGGATATGTAAAGCATCTTTAGGGACTGTATCTTAAAAAGCGCTATTTAAGTAGTATGCATTATTATTATTATTATTATTATTATTATTATTATTATTATTATAGAATCTCAATCAAAACTGCAAATCAAAATGTTGCAAAGAACATAAAATGCTGTTTCTACATCGGCAGCTGGAGTTAGCGTCTTCAAGCACGTGCTTTGCCCTTTCTGAGCATGTAAGATCCCTATTTTAGTCATATAAAAGGTCATTAAAGTTCCAAATCTGCAGACTAATGAAGCCGTTTCTGACAGAGCTTAAAATGAACACAGCTGCCTAAAACAGCTCAATAAAAATGCAGGGCAATTTTTAAGAATTTATGAGGATGATACTCCAAGTGCTGACTGTCACAGTTTGCTCCACATTCAAACACACTCGGCTAATATTTGTTGAATCTTTGAAGGAGAAAAAAGGACTTGCAGAGTGTTACCATTGCCTAGTCAGAACAGACTGGACTTGAGGAACAAAGCATTTAGTAGGCACCTAAACAGAGAATCCTCTCTGAGAGGCTGGTGAATTCTGTACATTGTTAGTTTGCTCTTGCCAACTATATTTAGTAAAATGCAAAAAGACAATATTTTTCATTAATCTATAGAATTTTACTGTAATATTGTTGTTGGTGTTTTCATTACTTTCATTACATAACAACAAGCAAGCATGAACAGAATTGAGATACACCAACCTCTGCAAAGACAGGGCAATAATCTTAAATTTTTCTTTCCATCATAAAAATCAACTTGTGTGACACTGATAAGAAATCACGATTTACGCAACTGACACAATTATCTCCACCCGGCTGAGCCTCCTGCAGTGGAAAACCCAAAATCTGCTGATGTCATTCCATTGCTGAAACTGAACCATACTGTTACTGCTTGGCAAAGAAGTCCTGCTGCGACCTTGTTGGCTTTGTAACACTTGTGACATTGCGTCTAATTAGAAGTGTGGGATGTCAGTATTGTAGCCTCTTGGAACAAAGCGCCCCAACAGTCAGCCTAAACCCTGGCGCAAAGCTAAGTCGGCTCAACTCTGATGCTCATTAGAGCTGGTCTTTGCCAAGTTGTTAAAAACGCACCGCCGCTATAGATTTAATCCATGGTGGAATATTTATCTCCATTTCACTATGCAGTCCAGATTTGAGCCGATTTACTGGGGTTTGTGCGTCTTTTCTCAGACTGGTAGGGGGTTAATATAGCCTGCGGCGCTAAAAATAAAATGACAGTCTGCGTAATTGACTTCTCCACAAGAGAGCTTCTGTAATGGCAGGGGCTGGTATTAACAGTCAGCCCAGACCTGGATTAGAAGCTGACAGACTGACACATTGAGAAGAGCGACAATGTGGTGACACGAGTGCACACTGGAAGGGTGTATGTGAGACACTTACCCCATGATGAGGCTGTTAATGTAGTCGTTCCCATCCATGTGGCCAAACTGGAAGTCTCTGCAGAGAAAAACCAAAGCAAGAGAATAAAATATGCATTGAAATCTTATTTTTTGGACTAGTCAGTGTAACACACAAAAAAAGTATTCCCCAATGCTCACTCTTGTACCGTCTCCACTTCCTCATCTCTTTCCAGCACAGAAAAGACTCAGGTGATTTATCTAAACGATAAGCTGGAAGGAGGAATTCAATTTGTATCTTATTGTAGCGCTCCATGTCTGAGACTAGACTTGGGAAAGGGCTCCCACACGTCAAAAGGAAAAAGCCAGTCACTTCCACTGAATGAATGATTATGGAGCCCTCTGCATATATATTATATTCTGACTGAATGGTAGCTACAAGCGGCACGTTTGTCCCGCAGGTGCTAAACAATACTGCTTCTATCAATGAAGAGAGACCACTATAAAATAAATCCAACAGATGTAATATCAAAATCTAACATTCTTCCTGACAATGGTTCATCAGACTGGGAATAAAAATTGCCATAAACTACTTTTGCAATTTGTACTGAGCAATATTAGAAACCAATATTATCAAACCCAAGATTTCTCTTAAAGCAGTTTTAATCTTCCTGAGTGATGGATATGGGTTAAAGCTAAAGACCCTGCCTTAAATTGTCTATTTTAATGTTAAATATAAGAAACAAATACGGTCTATAAACATTTTTTTGCATGTTCTGTTAGACACACCAGATTTAATTGAAGATGCCACCCTTGAGTAAAAGTGTGTGTCTTAATCCCTTATTCTAGTACCCGTTTTTGTTATCTTTGTTTGTATTTGCAGCTCTCCGCTCTCTTTGCAAAACTTTGTGTGTTGGCATCAACAAAAGCACTGGTATATTTAACTCTAACTCATTGTTTGTTATATTTAGTATCACTAAGGGATATTATAATTGTGTGCTCAACGGGATTGGAACCTGGGACCTATTGCCCCTGACACAAGAATCATACCCCATGACATGACATGACACAAGATCAAATATTTCAAACACATAAAGCTGAGTTATATCCCCTTTGTCCAACTTTTGTCAAAAAAAACTAAAAAGACAAACAAAAACTGACAAATTTTACTGTTTAGTGGATTTTTTCTAATTTGACATTTAAAAATACAAATAAAATCCATTTATAGAAATATGATTGTTAGCATAGAATACATGCATAATAACACAAAACTACAGTATGTGCAGTGCAGTTAATAAAATGTAGACATTTGGAGTAATATACAACAGCCTTAAACCAGTAACTTCTAAAATATCATGGTTAGGCTAAGGCTGTACAATAATTTAATTATTAATTTAATTTAATTAAATAATTTAAAATCAGCCTAAAAAAATAATCTGAATTTATCTGAGTTAGTAATGAGAGCGAGAGGGATCATTCAGAAATGAGAAGACAGTGAGAGTCAGAAGAGCAGCGAGGAGTCACACAAGCCGAGCTGCGGCCGAGCTTCAGATATTCTACTGCCAATAATTATGATCATGCCGAACATTTAAAAATGTTAAATGCATATTTAACCAGTATTTAACCATACTTACTTTAGAAGTAATTTAATACTATTGGGGTAGCCTAATATTTCCTTCACCTCTCTTTGCCAAACCTCCATGTGATCCTCTCCCTCATCTGGGTTGTTTAAGTCGCAGTACAGTGTGCTATATATATATCCTATAAAAATATGTACGTTACTTTTTTGTAATGAATGACATGACATCAAAAATGCTGCAAGAACTGGGGTCAGAAAAGAAAGAAAAAAAAAACTTTCTTATTTGCACTTTTTGGTTTACATTAATATGATCTGTTTGTATTTATTTAGATCTCCATTATCTGTACTATACTATTCCTACTTCCTGGAGTCTATCCAACATGTTCCTCACACACATGTACAAACAAACATTATTAACAGCTATTATTAACAGGTGACATTGTGTTAAAACAGTTAACCAAATAAGAGTTGCTTTGATTAACTTCTCCTGTTTTAAGGAAACACATGAGCTCAGTGTTTATTTATTGGGTTTTATATATATATATATATATATATATATATATATATATATATATATATATATATATATATATATATATATATATATTTAGAGCTGGATAAATTTATTTAACTGTAATAAAAAAAAAATAAATAAAATAAAATAAAAAAGGTATTTATATATTTTAGTTTGAAAGTCCGTCCCCCACAGCACCAGCTTTTGAGGAAACATGCTAGCCAACAATGAGAATGATGTCACAACAATACAGAAAAAAGGACCACATAGCACTGTGTGGATTTTTTCCCCCTTTAGCACGTTAATTTTAAATTAAATGCAATAAATGTTTTGATAAAAAAAAAAATTATCATATGAGAGAATTGTAATCTCAATTCCCATGGAGAAAAATTACAATTCACATTTTAGTAAAAATCATGCAGTCCTGGTCATGCGACTGCCAAAACTATCACATTAAAAAAGAAACACTGCAACTGTATTATCTTTTGTTTTTTTGTTTTTTAAAGTGCACTGTGTTCAATATTACACTTCAACAAACTAGTTGGTTCTCGGTTAAAAGTAATGACCAAAGAGACTCGTGAACTTGTCTGTGGGAGAGATGTGGGGCAGAACAAGCCGAGAGTGAGGGACACAGTTTCGTGTTAATGCTGTGGTTATGTAATAACTTCACACTTAACTGGACATTTTTGTGCAGCTTGAGAAGTATTACTTTAATCAGGGATGATGTATTATATATTAAACTGAAAAGTAAACAGCCCCTAACCAACCGACTATTCTATCATCAGTTTATTTTGGTCTCTGCAAAAGAGCAGAACTTTTACTTCTCCAAAGCTTTATGCAAATAGGGCAATTCCATTTGTGGATAGGAGGCCGCAGGTTAAATATTTAGTTTGTTCCCCTGAAGCTCTGTTAAAGTCCATCTAAAATAGATCTTTGAGTATTTTTTTTCCTTGCTCCAGCCTTCTCTACACAAAGTGCTCCATAAATATCAAATAAAAGCTCTTTTTCTCTCTTCTTACCGCTACACTTTCTCAAATTGGTGTCAATGATCAAAAATCAAAAGGCTATCTCTGAACACAGAAATCAGTTGGTGGTAACAGTGCAAACAGTGATTTGAGTTTCATTATTTTGAATAAAAGTAGCAATATTCCTAAATCTAGCACCTAGAGTAGCTTGAATAATGGCTCTAGTTGCTCTGTAGACGCTAAAGGCAATAAAAAAATACCAGAGAAAGGTTGTAATATAACCTTTATGATGCCTTGGTTTAGGAAATCGGCAAGCAATTGGAAACACAGTATAAATAGCATAAATTTCATAAACTTCTCAATTTATGCAAAGTAGCCATGTGCTTTGATTTAACATAGTCCTTTAGTTTAATATCTTAGAGCTGCACCAGCTGAAAACAAATTCCTCCATTCTCACAACCTGCCTGCTTTCATTTTAGTGAAAGAAACATAAAACAAAATACACATAACATCGAACTGGCCTCTGGAGCTCACTATAAACTTCTACCCCTGAGTGTAGCATTAGACTGATGCCATTTTGAAATCTTTAATACCATGTGAAAGCATTTCCAATTTTTTATGCATGTTTCACTTTGTTTCACTTTGCTTCCCTTCTATATTTTTGTTTTTTCATTGGAGGCAGTTTCTCTGCGTAGCCACAGCTGGAATTGACACTTTCCTGGCTGGAGAGTCCCAATAATTGAACTGCTTTTTAGGTCAGACAGCAAGAAAAAAAAAGTTTCTATATTGTTTCATTTAAGTGTTTGCAAACAACATGAGCTGCACAATATCAAGGAAATATGCAATGTGTGATAACTATACTGAAATTTGCAATAATATGAATAGCAATTTACCGCCCCCGCCCTTCCCCTAGTTTAAATATGTCAATATATTCAAGCTTCTCAAATAATTTCTACTGGTTTTACCGATTCATGTAATCATTATTGGTTGTACCGCAGTTTTACTGAAGATGCCAACAAGCCAATTATTTTGACGAGAAAACTATCCGTCACATGGAAGGCCTTCCAAGGAGGTCTTCGATTTGAATTTAGCGTTTGTTGATATTATGATAACCACAAATTTCAGCTTTTTGTGCAGCCCTCCCATAAAACTGCTGAAATGTCACTGAAGCCATTTGGGTTCAAACCTTCTATATCCACTCCCACTAACTGTCACATCCTGACTTCCCCAGTCTGCACCTATTGTATTTAACCCCAAACACATACTAATTTCACACAAGAGCGTTTTTATTCAGAGTTCTGCCGACGCACTACAAATGGAAGATGAGGTAAATATCGTGACATTTATTTCAGCGCTGAGAGGCGTGAGCTCATTCAGATGTCAGTCATCACCTGTGATCTGCAGACTCGAGTGCTGCCCCCACCCACCACCGGGGGCGACACCAAAGCCTGGCTTGTAATTCAGTGCTAATAGGAACGCCTGGAGAGGGAGAAAGCCTTTGATCATAGAAGTGCTTTGCTGTACACCTCTTCATTCAAACTCAAAAAAGTGTCTGAGGGAGTCCATAATGGGGTGCGTCTCAGAACATAAGCGGAACAGAACAGCAGAACGGCCATATATTATTGTTGTTATCACGTCGGAAAGAAAAATCCAGCCGACACTTGGTTGGAGAGCAGAGATAAGGGTCATCTTCACTGGAGATCAAGCCACTTGAGCAGAAGCCATGCGTGTAGAGACAAGAGCTTTACCCCGGGAGCTTGAACTGTGGCTGACCTACGAAAGCTACTGTACACAACCAAGTCGGATGTTGTGCTAAACAGCAAACTGGATGGATCAGAACTGCAGAGTATTGGTAACACAAGCAGGAAATGACCATATTTTGTGCATGATTGTATTTTGGTATATGGTTAGTTAGTTGGTTCGGTTAGGATAAGAACCTCGAGTAGGATTGGGCCATGTGGACAATGTGTGTAGCACTGGTAATAATATAAAAAGAATTGGCTAATGTAGCACCAGAGAAGAAAGCCATTATCAGTGGAGTCAAGAAAGAAGGACTCACCATGGCAACAGTAATCAAATGGTGGATGTTATATGAGGGTAAAAGACATGTTTGTATATGTATATTTAGTTTTTAATTAAAAAAGTAATATAAAGTTAGCTACACACGTTGTAGTTTGATTGATAATGCAATAAATAAAACCTAAAATTCAAAATCTAAAAACAAACAAAAGTGAAGTGTCACTGTTAAACTTTTACTAATGCATTTCAATTGAATATTTAGAACATTTACTATGTACATAAGGCAAATAATAATTTATACTTCTAACCTAATTTTCACTGGTATTTTAACCTTGTTCAGTAGCTGGATTTGTGCAAGATTTGGGCGTTTATAAACTCATAAAAAGCCATCTTGAACTATTTGCGGCCAAACCGTGGACAGACTTGGCCAGTGTGTCCAATGATGTGGCAGTACTGAAAAGTTTGGCCGTGTTTTAGGTTTAAAGATGTAGTGACCGTTTTCCCAACAAAACAACATGGAGCTGCTCTGATTGGATAAAACGGTGGTTGTTAATCCAATTTTGCAAAAACCTTCACTGGAAGCCCTCCCAGATGGTACCGTGGAACAGGCTACAAACTGTGGAGCAGTTTTATCTGCCAGTCAGATACCTAGTTTAACTGGTGCGTCAAATAATTACTTTGTTGAATCAGTTTTAATTAAGACTCCATTTAATCAATTAACTTCACATGAATATCTGTCACATGGAAGCCTAAGCAAATGCAATACTTTGAAATTAAAAATATTGCAATAATAACAAACTTGCAATATATTGTGCAGCCCTAGTGTATACTTTACATTTTACTTCCCAAAATGAATAATCTCATCAGAGAGCTTCTTCAGACGCAGCAGCAGGAGGAGACTGAGTTTGAGAACAAACCTGCAGGGAGCGAGTTGCCACAGTAACCATTGAGGAGTTCAAATAAAGTTTGTCTGTTTAACTGAAAATCTTTTTCCTCTTTCTAGGTTCAACATACTCATTTGCACTGAACTTGCTTTTTCAACCTTGAACATAAAAAAAAAGAATGAGTATTGACAAGCCTAACAGACTAAGAAAAAATCTCTCAGATCTATTTTTTTATGTTTTAAATGCACTTAAACCATAACCACTACAGCATCTTCACTTAGTAAACAATTACCACTTTTATTCCACACAGTTATTATTCCAGAAAGTCCAATAATGAGCATTTCTCTTTGCTGTTCTCAAATGATGGTTGAGCTGATAAATACTCTGACCTGCAATAAATCATTGACCTTTGATACAAATGCCAAGTGTAGGTGGGTGTTTGCTCAAAAGCTATATGCCCAATGGATTAAAATGTATTTCTGTCTAGTTGTTCAATGGGCTCCCTTCCAGTAAAAAAAATAAAAAAATACATAACAAAATCTGTGAGGAACATAAACATCCCATCCCTACTTGTTATTTCTCAACCAGAGCTTGAGAAAAACTGAAAATTATGCATTAATACAAGCCGTGCCGGGGTTTTTGATTGACAGCTGAAAAGAACACCTATATTTGGAAGCTGACATTTTGCATAATTACCTTTCTACTGAACCTCAGCGAAAACACAGACATGCCCTGACAAAGGCGTAAACCTGCTTGGCGAATAGACAAGCCAACTTTTTTTTCCCTAGCGAGTGCATCATCCTGACATAAATGTAAGAACTGGATATTCATGTTTGACCTCAGCGCTGATCCGTGCCTTACCTGTTAAAATCTTCCCTGTATTCCTTTGCCACCCTCTGGATCAAGGTCTTTAATCTAAAAGCAAATGAGAAAAGACTGAAATACCACATGAGACGCAGAGCAAACCTTTTTTTAGCCAGTGCCTGCAATTTGTGGCGAGCACCAAAACAATAACTGCAAGCTTTATCTTTATTTGAAAGCGCTTAACTGCGACTATTGCGGTAACAGTGGGATTACAGGGCAGTGGAAATGCAATGAAAGCATGCTTTTTTTTAATTTCAGGGTTCTCTGTACCTGCCACTCGCCTCTGTGGGGTCCTTCTCGTCGATGACTGCGATTACTACCAATTTGCCTGAAGGGGCAGACAGGGATTACAAAAAACAAAAATGAGAAAGGTAATAATAAAAACAGGGTGAGCAGACAATGGTGAACAGACAAGAGGCTGTGGATGAGAAGCTTCAAAAGATTTTATTCATTCCAAGTCAGCTTCAGCTTTGGACGAATTGGAAACAAGTGGTCAATCTCACAAAAAAGGGGGCTATTTCTGAGCATTTACAATCCAAACCCTCCACATGACAAATACTTCAAAAAGTGTTACACAACTTATAAGGCTTCACATTTGGTCTGAGGCTACAGCTTTGTGCTATTCGGACGAGAGTGCCAGCCTGCCCCCCGGTGGGCATTTGCATTCTGATGGGGTTAAAGCAGGGGAACAGCATGACCTCGTAAAAAACTCGAGCTATGCTCCATATAGAAATAGGTTTTATTGCGAAGGGCAGAGGAGAGCAAGGCTGTTAATCCATGAAGGCTATTTGTGTGAATTAGGGGCCTTCTGCTTCTGCTTTTATTGAAGTATAAAGTAATGTAATATTTAATTAAAGTCATAGTATGTTGTTCTATACAATGAAATACTTTTTGCAATAAGACTTATAAGACCGAAAGATTCAAATATACATCTTAAAATATTGACTTTGGTCTTAGACAAAGACCAGTGTAATTCATGTAGACTATGAAATGTCAAACTGGGTGAGAACGGCTTTATCAGGAATAAAAAAAAGACAGCATTTCTTTGCGTAGACAAGATTTGGTTGCTGTAGTGATTTTGATATTACTTCATCTGGCTCTAATGAGAGTTCCTTTATTATTAATGGCTGGCCTAGACTTTCTTAAAGCAGGACAAACTAAAAAAGCTCATTAAAAGATGTACACCACTTTCTCAGTCTAGTTTCCTCTGGCGTCTGGGCTCCCTCTGTTGAGTGTAGGTGGCAGATATTCTGACCCGGAGGTTAAAGTACCAACGTCGGAACGATGCTTACGGGGTTGTTTTTAATGCTGCTTGTTTAAAAAGGACTGAGCTCTGAATATATTACTCAAAATTAAGTTTAATACGTTACCCTGAAGCTTTGTTTCTTTAAAAATACTGATTAGAGATGCTGCTTGTTTATTATTTTATGGCTTATATTGTGTTATTGCTTTTTTTAAACTAGCAATTCTTTGTATCTCCAGAATTTGTGTTTGTGTATTGATAAACACTAAATCATGTTTGCAGTAAAATGTGAAGGTCTTTCAATATAAGATACAACATTGCTCATAATTTGGTCATTGTACCTTATGGTATACTTCTTCGCAGTGCACTATGCTTATTATATACTAACTTGGGAAGTGTTTGTATTCTTGTAAAATGTTAAATATTGAGATAACAGTAGGAACTGTATTTTTTCTATTTGGAAATCTAATTTCCACAGGTTTCACTGGTCCAACCAACGTTTACATTAGAACACACCAGTTTCTTTAAAAGTTGTCATCAGTAAATTATTTTAAAATGTTAACATGTAATGCAATATATTGTCCAGCCCAAGGCAAACCAAGCTCATTTTATATTGACATCTAAAAATAAATAAAGCTGCCAAGTATAACTCATTTGTATTAGAGAATGTCTTTAGCAGTCAAACTAGCAAACAATTATATATTTCATAATAGATCGCAAATGTATTGTTATTGCAATACCTAGAATATCCATAATTCAAAAAACAGCGTGAACTGAAATAATATTAAGATCTACATGTAATTGTTTTTAAAAGGTCAAGCAAGACAATACTAATTGATAAAAATAAAAATAAATAAACTGTCCAACTGTTTCAAGTTCTTTGAAAAAATGTGATGGTGAAAGTTAGTCCAGAGCCGATTTTCTATGACATTGCCATAAAGGACATTCAGATAATCCAGTCAAATTGTCATTGCAATATTTAACATGGCCACAAGTTGCATGTTTCCCTGATATTGCAAAGACATGGTCCGTTATTTTCTCTTAATGGTAGAGCGTGTTAGTAATGCATCAATTGAAAATCTATGCTTTGAATAATAAACATTAACTATTATATCTTAAGCTTCCATTGATTTGGGTTACACTCACGTTCCAAATGTAAAACTGTGCAAGCCGAGCTGCTGGGATGATGATATGTGGCAGAAAAGCTCCAACCCACACAGCCACTGAGCCCGAGCATGAAATGTGATTCAAATGCCTTCAGAAAAGGCTGGAAAATATTATGCTGAAACCCCACAATCATAATTTAAGCGAGCAACAACCATGACTTTTCAATGTTTAGCCAATGAATTATATTTTAATGCAAAAACCTCTCAGTATAAAGCACTTTTATGAGAATTTTAAAGTCTAAGCAGTTACAAATGTTAGCAGTCGATGGAGCGAAAATGTGAATGTCACTGATCTGATGACAGCGAACGTCACATAAAAGAGTAAAATACTGGATCTAATATTAGAAGAAAGATTTTTCTTAGCACACAGCTTCAATTTACTGCCATTTAGGCGACAGTTCACATTTCACTCTCAAGTTTAAATATCCTGTGGTGGAAACACTGTAAGTACATTCGAGAAAGTGCAGCAGCGCAGTCGGAATCTAGACGATAAGGCCTTCATTTCCAGCTTTTATTACATAATGAATTTAACTAGGAACTCTCGACAAGGCCAGCGTCAAACTGTTTGATTTTTTAATTACAGTCGGCGTGTGGTAGATTGAATATTTGGCAGTGGGAAGTTCAATATTAAATGTAATATCCCAGGAGCAGGCTGAGTAAAGGTAAATGCGGCAGGTCAATAACTTCCATAACTTCATTTTAAAAGTAATTGGAGGTGCTAATAATAATTTCAGGTTAATTTGGGTGGGGTTTGTTTGAATGGTATGCAGACATTATTGAAAGTATTTTTTGTAGAAAAGTGGTGAAAAAACAATGTTAATCGCTATTATAAGATTTGGAATTGTGACTGCATTAAATTTATTTTCTGACTAGCAATTAATAGATTAGTTCCAGGTGGCAAAACCTACAAAATACAGTATATAACTTCATGGAACATTTTGTTACTCTGCGTTTTGTTTGCCAAGTATTGTTTGCTGTCGTCAGGAGAATAAAGGGGTCTCCTGAACATGGCTTATAAAATTCAGCAAATTTAAAAAAAAAAAAAAAAAAAAATCACACGAATTTGTCTTATCCATAAATTTCTGTATTAGATCGGACAAGTCTCCAATTGGTCTGCATTCACACCTGTAAATTTGGTTCAGACTAAACAGGACAGTTCAAAAGTACAGACCAAAAAGCCTAGGTGTGAAAGCTCCCGAAGTGAATCTTTAGGATAACTGAGTGAAAGTATGTTTGGCAATAATAAGATATACATTATATCAGTTTAGCTATACCACAGTGCCAGGTGTAATAATTATTAAATAATTTTTTTGTTATTTTGTTACATGTACTTGCGTGTCAAGTGTCAAATACATCTCCATCATGAGATCGGTTATACAGAGATTAACCTTGTTACTCACATGCCTGTAAACGTGACATATTATAATATCCCAAATTCATTATTACTAAACTGTAAAAATGAAAGTTCTCCAGGTAACATCACCTGACTTGAAATCAGCATATGATATGTTGTCACAATGACGTTATGCAAAACAAAAAGTAAAAATTTTCAACTTTGCAATTTAAACTACAACTTTAGAGTTGCTATTGATAAATGAGTATTTTGAAACAAAGTTTGTGAATATTGTTAATTATGGACTTTTTTTTGTGGTAGAAACATGACAGAAGGGCATTGCCAAATCAAAATGTAGAAAACCTAACAGTGGGTGCACAGAGGCCATATATTCAGGATGTCACACAGATAGGACAGTGAAGAATGTCACACAGCCCACCTGTTTCTCCCAACTCATAAAGCGTAAAGCCATCGATTTGAAGGTATCCTTGGAAGCGCTCCTTGTTCACCCACGTTGACAAACTACCGTCTTCATACTCTGCAACAAAGACACAGGAGCCATCAGAGGCGGAGGCGCACACACACACACACACACACAAAAAAATAAAACAGCTTATCAACATTCAGAGCACAATCTGTCTGTATTAAAAGCACAGGTGGAGCGGCGGAATGATGCCCACATTGTCAGGAGATCACAGAGCACTCGTACGGCCTCTTGAGACACAAAGGAAGCGCGTAAACAATGATCACAAATGTGTGGGCCTTTTGTCTGTTTTTGGATCCAAGTGACAGCTCTGATTGTAAAATTTTGAAGCTCACCACTATTTCTTTCTAGTCTTGAAAATAACACTATGATGTTATATAACTGTTCAAAGCAGCCACACTATACAGAAAGATCTAAGATATTTCAGAATGCAACACTTGTGATTTGTAGTTTTGCATCTTATTAAAAAAAGGTGTATTTTACAAAATGTAACACAGTAGTCAAAACTAAGTTTAATTACCCTAACATAACACTCTTTACATTTGTAAGACATTTAAAGTTTTAAAGATTCAGCAAAAAATACATCCATTACTTCCTTTTACTGTTCCTGTAGTGAAGAGTGGACAAAGTGAGCACGACTGAAGAAGAAGCACAGCCTTTTTGAGCACACATTGTTGAATGAAGAGGGCTTACAATTGATTATGTACCTTATGTATAAAAAGTTAGTTCAGTTAGTCACTTCTGTTTCCACTGGATTTTTTTTTTATTTAAAACATGTCCCTGCCACTATAGCTGTTTCCATTTTTTCAACTCAAATATTCAAAATAGTCCCATTTTAATTCCAGATCTTTAATTTTTATTTAAGATGACATGAGCGCAGGGTAAGGCTACTGCGTTAAAATGCCTTTCTTTATTATATGACAATTAAAAGGGAAACCGCGGTACTTTTAGTCTGTAGAGAGCGCAGATCCATCTACATACATATGTACATACTGTAAATCTGTGCAACTGCACAAGAGCCGTACATTATTTGTTTACCAGTAAAGAATATCTGGCAAGATTGGAAGAAGAAAAAACACCTTCTGAAACAATAAAATACCACTCTACTAGGGTCCAGTGTATTGGCTTTTGAATCTCTTGCAATAAATTCCAGTGCCAGAGAAGGCAAAGTTACATTGAGGGTACTGTCAGTGAGATAGGGTTCTAAGGCAGGGTTCTAATTTCTCATCTCTAAGATCCATCAAATTGATTTTCAGAGTATAGTATATGTTTAGGCTAAAAGTTATGCAGTTCTGCTTTAAAATAATAATAATTTTGTAGTTGTGTTGTATTGTTATACTACACCCTAAAGTCCTCAATTTATTTTGTGAGCAGCTATGGTAGCCCTGTAGGCACACACTATCTAAGAACAAACACAAATAGGAGTTTAACTTTGAAAACTTTGACACAAAATAATTATACTTGATAAATGTCCAAAACCCTGAAGAATGTGTGCTCAAAAAGAAACATGTGTCTGCTTCTCCTCCGCCAGTGCTCAGTTTGTCCAATGTGGGCAGCTGTAGGAACAAAACAGAAAATGAGAAAACTTTAAAAAGCTTTAAAAGTTTATGGTAACAAAATAGACAAAAGTGTGTTAGCCTCTCTTTCCATTCTGTTCAAATTGTATAGTACAACAATTTACAAAATAACTCCACTAATCTGTATTAATACTAGGGATTATATGGTACCACAGCAAACCACATACAATACTGTGTACTGTCACACCTGTAATTCATACTGTGTTGTTTTCATTCATTCAACACACAATTACAAAAAAATTCTGTCCATACTAGTAGTTTTTTCATTTTCAAAGATTTAGGATAGTGTAATAAAAACTACCTCCCATTAACCAAATTCAAACAATCCCCAAATAGCCATTTAAATACAGGAGACATTCTGGTTTGGAAACAGCACAGTGTGACACTAGATCACAGTGAGCACAGTGGAAATCTATTAAATGCTCAGACTGACTAATGTTGCCGTAAAAGACTGCAGAATATTAAACACAGCAATTTTCATTCCCAGTGGATGTTTGTTTTTTTGACCCTATTCCATTTGAAAAGAAAAACATTTGGGCTTTTAAACGATTCTCCGCACATACGTGAAGACATTCATTTTTTTAAGACATATTTTTGGCAGACATTTTCATATTTGGTGGGAATGTATAATTTAACAGATGTGCAGGACGGGGAAAAAAACATCACACATTAGACAAACAAGAAAAACACAGTTGAACGAACGTCTGCTACATGTTGCAACCCAGACATCTGCACTAACTTAGGTTGATCCAGTTTTTTTTTTTTTTTGCCCAGAGGTTAAAATATGCTAATAATTTATGTCAAATGTAGCAGAGACCTCATAATGACATGTTAATACGTTTCAGTGACCTTTCTGCTACCGTTATAGTAATTACAAGAGCGGTGATGACTTTTACATGGTTCTTAAGACTGAGCAGCCTTAAGAGCACCTCCTGTGCTTTTATATGGCAGCATAGTTGTGTTAGAGTCATTACCATTTAATAGTAGTACAAGCAGTCTCTATGAGGTTTAAAAGCATGTTCAAGTTTTAGCTTGTCGTGTTCAGTATTGCAGAGCATTCTGTGGGGGCCTCAAGCTTAAGACTACAAATAAATTACTACAAAATAAAAAAAAATAATGAGGAAATGATATTGTGAATACTTGCTTCTGACAATGATCAATTTGTTTGAGCTTTTGTCTCTTTAATTTATGGGTCTGCTTGTTTTATTTTGTTTCAATTTAAATGTGAAATTATTTCATTATGTATACATTCTAATGTTGGTTAGACACTTTTTTTGTTACAATGTAGTGTTGTTTTGTAAAAATCAAGCTGTTTTAGAGTTGCGCCGTTACATTTTGAAATTGTTTGGAGACATTATAGTGGTGTTAGTTATTTAGATACATGTTATTTGCATTGTTACATTTAGAGCCACTTGTTTCATTTTATTATTTTGTTGTTCTATTATTCTATTTATTCCACATGTTTAGATTCTGGTGTTTTCCTTTAATTTTGTTAATACACTGTAGTGTTTCGAAACATTTTAGGGCGGATGCATTTTGATCTTGACTTTTTTACATCATTCTGTTACATTGGTTTATTGGTTCCGTTGAAGAGCTGATTTGTTGCCTAATTTTGTGACATTTTAGATTTGATTTGTTACACAGTTGCTCACATATTACCGTTTTGATGCTCCATTAAGGCTACTAGTTTGAACAATTTAGTTGTCTTTTCAAATTTTTTAATCATTACATTTTAGTGACTTATGTGACATAAATCAGTTATTTTATTTGCAACAATGTTACATTCCAGTCTTGTGACATTCTAGAGTAATTGTTAGTTACATTGTACTGTTGTTTTGTAACATTTTAGTGTTAGTCTACTCAAGTGTGTTACACTTTAGTAGTTTATAAAATATGCCAACTGATTTATAGACAACTAAAATGTAAATGTGGCGCAGTGGCAGAGCGGTTGTCCTACAACTGGAAGGTTGATGGTTTGATTCCCACTCTCCCCATCGTTCATACTGTCGTTGTGTCCTTGGGCAAGACACTTAACCCAGCCTGCACAATTTACCCACACTGGTAAATTCACCTCCTATTTCAAAATGAGTCCCAAGGAAAAACAACAAGTTAGGAAAACACTGTACTAAACATTTCACAGGCCTCTTTCCACATATCTTGGGGCTTTTATAGACAGCACACAGCTGCTGACTCAGCTGGAAGCCCCATATGGCGATCCTGCAGCCTGATGAAGCGCCACGCCGACTCAACCTCCTTCACCTTCATACAAATTAGAGTCACACTCTTGGTGGGTGCTGGCCCTGCGTTCTCCATGCTGCCCTAGAGGAGCCTGTCAGCACAGAGTTCACTCAGCAGGAAGCGCACTGAAAGATGAGGGCCGGGGAGTATGGATCTACACAGACAGTGTATGGGGTGAGAATGATGCAGTGTCAAGAGTTCTGAGCGAGGGGGAGGTGGTGGCTTTGACAGATTTCAGTGATGAAGGTTAACGGCACAGAAGACCTCTATACAATGCAAATAGCATGGAAACTAAGAGTCCAACATGGGAGTGAGACATGACAGAGCGATACAACTCCAAAGATAAAAAGGGCTTCTGATACAAGAGGTGACAGACACGATAACACAAGAAGAATGACAGCTTTCATATCCTTTCTTCTACTGGATTTACTACTGTGTCCACTCATTTCTGGTTGTGAATCTGGATAAAGTAATGTAATCAGCATTGTTTAATACATATTTTAAACCAGCTTTTTTCAAACTGTTAACTGAGAACCGAATTTTATGATGCAGGATTAATTGTAAACCAATTTTGTGTCCATTTGTTATTTGGTCATTATATAAAGGATTGGTCTTTTTCATGTTTTGGTCGTTCTTAGATGGGTTTTCTTTCTTTTGAAGAATAAATAATAATAATAATAAATCAAATTTATAGTTGATAGTATTTGAAATTATTTTGGTTATGGTGGGATTCTAGCCATTATTGATTAGGGAAATTAGTTATTTTTTCATTGAATGCACCTGGCCTATTACAAATATTTGTCCAGTATTTTGAGCTGAATTGTTGATTTGTGAGTTTTTAAACTTACTTAAATCACTACATGTTCCGAATAATGGAGTGAAAGTACTGGCAGTTATAAGTATGTTTTAGATTTGAAGACAAAGCAACATGTTTAACTGTTGTAAACAACATGGCAATGCTCTGATTGGATAAAGATTTTGATTACTTGCAGGTGGTGCATCCAATCACTGACCAGGTGTTCCCCTAAAGTTCCTGCCCCCAGTGAGGTTAAGTTGAAATCATTCAATTAATAAATCTAGCTATAGTTATATTTTGAAATTTTTGTTTTTTACGTTGAAAGGGGCCATTTTTTTGACTGAGTCTTTGATAAACCCAACACTTATAAATCATTTGTTTAAGTTTTCAATGGCTCAGTGGTAGAGCGGTCGTATAACCAGAAGGTTGGCGGTTCGATTCCCCCTCTCCCCTGTTCATACTGATGTGTCCTTGGGCAAGACACTTAACCCACCTTGCCTCCAGTGTCCGTAGCACTGGTGTATGAATGTGTGTGACTGTAGAGGTGTGTTTGGTGGTGGTTGGAGAGGGCTGTGAGCGCCGTGTGAATGGCAGCCCACCTCTCCGTCTGCCCCAGGTGTGAATGTGTTTTTAATGGAGTGAGTGGACGCACAATGTAAAGCGCTTTGGGTGCCTGAGAAGGGTGCAAGAAAGCGCTGTATAAATGCACACCATTTACCATTCATCAGCATATCACTGACACTATCCAATAGGTACATATTATCCATGGGTGCGGTTCTACAATCTCATTAGTGCGTCACCTTTCCTGCTCGTCACATTCATGGCCTGGTAATCCTCCTACTACTTTAGTGCTTCATATATGCAAAATCATTCTGCCACATTAGGTGGCTCCTTGTGTGATAAGGTTAAACTACAACTTCCCTAAAAACCAAAAAGATAAGCCCTCTCTTGTTTTAAAACAACTTCAAATCATACACTATACTCACCAATAACAACACAGACCAGGATAAACTGTGCTACTCTGAAGGACTCAATTAAATATGTATGAGCCTCTTTTGCTGCACTATATTTTAACAATGGACTTCAAAACGGGCTGCCAATGTTAGTGATGTGCACAAAGCCTGAAAAAGCCCAACAACATTATGTCAAATATCATTTCTACAAAGTAAAAGGGCTTGTTTGGACAGTGTGGATTTACATAGCCACAGAAGTCTAACAAGAAGACACTGCTGCAGAATCACAAGCAAACGTGCACTGAATTGTGAGTATGAGCCTTTTAAATTTTGAGTACACATGTAACGAACGTAAAAGGAGTTGGAGCAGTATATTCATGCACAAACTAAATACGTCAAGCCAAAAGAATGTCAGATAGGGGCCGTAAAACAGTGCCATGAGTTGTTGATGCAAATGTGCCACAGAAGTTCTAATGTGATAAATGTTCCCGGCGTCATGCAAAGTATGTGTCAAAACCCGTTGCAGAAGATGCCTGAGCCTTATTTATTCCTGGAGCCAATGTGCCATCAGTGTCACAGTTCTGAGCAGCACAGCAGGGAACAGCTGGAGAGAGACCAGATGCCGACGACCACATGTGGTGACGAGAGGAAAGCAGACAAACCACTCTCTCTAATGTCACTTGGACTCATTTATGTCATTGGAGGTAAGTGCCTAAGGAGCAACAATCAGATTACTTTGATCTCTTATTCTTTTAACCGTGTTGTAAACTAGATTTTGCAGTTATTGTAAAATAAATATATTTTCCCCCAAGGTGTGCCAAGGACAGGTTGAATCTGCCATGTGAGAAAGAAGCCAGAGTGTCATTTTCTCCCCTTCCACAGTCCTTGAAAAGCTTAATAGGGTGTCTCCATGGCAATCAGAGACGTTCGCCACATCCTCCGCATCAGGGTCCAGGAGGAGTCTGCGGAGTGTGGGGTTTTCATTATCAGAGTTCTGTGTAGCGAGCCGCTCCTGCTGCAGTTCTGGTGCAGGAAGCCCCCGTTCTGTAATGGCCAAGTTGAGCAGACAGACGTGAGCTTCCAGACACTTACCCAGGTTCGTTTTGTTCTCAGGGTGTCACACAGAGGGTCCAACCTGCCCAACAGCCACTACTGGGGCCCCTTTGTGTTGGCACTGTGCCTGGATGCTCTGTGCTTCCACTTCCGGCTACCAAGCAGGGCAAACAGCGGTGTTCCCATCCATATTATCCTAGAGGAATGTGGTGAACTCATGCTAATGCAGTGAGGCGGTAATAGTTGGGCAGAAGAAAAAAAGGTTCTCTTCAACGTATGAAAATTGTCCTTTGCAATGGTTATGAGATGCTTGTATTTCCTTTTTTAAGGGATTTACACTGTGTGCACAAAATGAAAGTTGTATTTTTGAGGATTAATTTTGTTATTGTACAAGTACAGTGCTCTTGGTCAATCCAAAATGTTAACAAACCCTTAAACTTGGAGATTTAAGTAGAAAAAGTAAAGTTTTGACTTTCTTATGAGAATGTCTTGTACACCATTATCAGGCAACTATTAGTGTGCAGAATTATTATGCAACTAAATGAAATAAAGATTTTCCCATTTCACTTGTTTATTTTCATCTGTTCAAGTGAGAATGATAAACACACAAAAACATTTCTGTAATTAAAATATATATATATATATATATATATATATATATATATATATATATATATAAAGTAGGGTTCAAGACAGGTGAAGAAGGGAGCCATGGTCTTTATTTATTTATTTATATATTTTTGAAACATCTCATTTTTCGAGGGGGACTTCTTGCTCACATTCCTTCACTAGGGACACTTTAGAGTTGCCAATTAACCTGTACATGCATGTCTATGGACGGTGGGAAGAAGCCGGAGTACCCGGAGAGAACCCACGGTAACACGTGGAGGACATGCAGACTCCTCACTATAAGACTATAGTCGGCCGAGAATGTTTGAGTCGACCGGGTCTTGAACTCACAACCTTCTTGCTGTGAGGCATGAGTGCTAACAACTGCTTGAAGAAAGTGTCTTCTAAGAATTGGCAGTACACTCAAAAAAATGCTGGGTTGTTTCTGTAAACAAATTGTTGGGTTGATTGTGCTGGGTCAAAAAGTTGGGTTGTTTGGGGTACTGTAAACACATTATTGGGTTGCTCATGCTGGGTAAAATGATTTGTAACGGGGTCATTCATAAATAACCAGTTGGTTGGGTTATTTTGACCCAGCAACTGGTTTATTACTTGCGGAACTTTCTGGATTCTTCACTTCTGACTGGAGGAGGCACGCACTTGGAGCGGGCAGTGTTTTATGGTAAGTTAATATGAATGTTTACCTATATTTTTAATAAGTTGTGGTAACAGCAAGCTAATTTCACTGTTCAACATACAGTCTTTGATATGGAAGTGTGAGGGGTAACGTATTTATTCTGTGAAACATTAAATAGACACTGCTAGCCGGTTAGCATTTTTGACAAAATGCAGCATCCTTAAATCCTTAGTTGTAAACCAGCTAGCTTATATATGCAGCCTTTTTGAAATATGCTGTTTAAATTGTAAATTAATCGCGTAATTATTATTGTATTCATAGTGGACGTTGCGTATTTAAAAGTGAGGAAAGCGTTTGTATAGCCTACAAGCTAAGTTAGTCCCTCACAGGGCTAGCACGTAAATCGGCGGGAAAATAGCGAGTGAGTTGTGTGTGGAAAGTCTGCTGTATTTTAGAAATACTGGTCAGAAAAAGCAACTGAGGTAAGTTCCAGCACAGCCTGCGTGTGTCTTCTGTAAAGTCTCTTTCGGACTCTGAACCAGAATCGTTTTTGCCAAAAAAAAAAAAAAAAAGGTTTTTATATGAATGACATGCAATCTTTACAAACAGTGTCAGAGGAAAGGAGAAATAAATTGATTTCATGTCAGTTATAATGCAGCACTCTAAGTTATTGTGTGTAATCAACAGGTTGGGACCAACATGGTTGAATATTTAAACCATGAGATGACTGACTGATGATTCTGTGCCTCAGTGATGAGACAAGGGGGACATCACAGACCTTTGCCATTATTCCAGGCCACGCCATTGAGACTGGGTCTTTGTTGGAGGCGGTTGATCTTTGCTTTAAAGCTTTTTTTTGTTTTTGATGTTCAGTACACCAAGCAGCGTCTCCCCACCTGGGAGTTTCTCCAGCATGCTGTATATCAAATTGAAGGAAAAGAGTCCTCCTCTGTAAAGTTTTTGAGGACAACAGTGGTCTCAGGCCCACATGGTATGTAGATGATTTTAAAATGTATTTTGTTGCTGTTCTTAAATCAACACATCTTAATAAATTTAATTGTAATCGTATGAGAGTTCAAATTAGTTGTTTAATGACTTTTAATGCCTGAATATTTGGACAGATTTACATTTGTTATAAAGTCTGTGGTGAAGGGTGAATGTCAGAGGGTGTGTGGGTGGGGGTTGGGATGGGAGGGGGAGATAAAGAATGTATTTAATATTATATACAAACAAAGTATTAAAGAAATGTATTGTTTAAAGAAATAATATGTTTTAAATAAAATGAGATTGAAATCACACATGGCCTCTCTGGTTTATTGTATTACAGAGACAATAATTATTTTACATTCGTAATATAAAATATTTTTGTAACTAATGTATAAAGGCAGGGAGACAGGAAATAATAAATTTATTATTAAATAATAACTATTTATTTGACTAAACTATTTGTTTGACTTAACCCAGCAAGAGGGTTAATTTTACCCACTGGTTGGGTCAAATGAATGACCCAGCAATATGGGTTAAACGGTAAAACCCAGCACTTGGGTCAAACCAACCCAGCGTGTGTTCTGTCCAATAGTGACCCAGCAGCGTGGTTAAGGTTGGGTTATTTTTTAACCCAGCAGTATTTAGAGTGTAGGTCTGAGAGTTGATTTTGAGTCCATTTTCAACCCGAAAAGGTCCAACTAGCTCATCTTTAATAATAACCAGTACCCCACCTCCACTTTGCTGGTGTCTGAGTCAAAGTGGAGCTCTGTGTCCGTTACTGATCCAACCACAGTCCTATCCATCTGGTCCGTCAAGAGTCGCTCTCATCTCATCAGTCCACAAAACGTTTGAAAAATCTGTCTTCAGATATTACTTGGCCCTTTCTTGACGTTTCAGTGTACGTGTCTTGTTCAGAGGTGGTCAGGTCTCAGCCTTTCTTACCTTGGCCATGTCTGAGAACTGAACACCTCGTACTTCTTGATACTCCAGGTAGGTTGCAGTTGTGGAATATGGCAGCACTGGAGGATAATGGGTTCCTGGTAGCTTCACGTTCGATTCTTTGCAAATCTTTTTAATTTACTTAACTTAATTTGCGTCTTTTCTTCTCGACAAGTTTCTTGCGACCCTGTGGACTATTTGCTACAAAACGTTTGATGGTTTTGTGATCACACCCCAGTATCTTAAATATTTCAAGAGTGCCGTATCCCTGTGAAAGACTTTTTTACAATTTTTGACCTTTCAGAGTCAGATAAATCTCTTTTTTGACACATTTTTCCTGAAGAAGAGAGTGTTGTTTTCTTTAAGCCACACACATACACATCACCTGAAATGCCTTAAATCTAATAATGATTTAAGTTTATACAGCTTGGAGTTGGAAATTATGGATAAAATGATGATATGGTCAAAATAATCACTTGCCTAATAATTGTGTACACAGTGTATAATAAATTGTGTAGTCCTTAGAAGCCTGTTACTCCACTTTGCACCACCAGATGGAGTGATAAGCTACTGCAGTGCTCAAAATGTGAGACACTTTGAAGATATAAAATGTCTCACGTGAACGCAATTGACAGCCCAATTGATCCATTACTAAGCTCCAAACCCACATTTTTTTATTTGACACCATCACATTCCTTGCAGGCTACATTCAGACATTATGACACCGGAACCCCAGATCAAAGAAATTGTGAAATTGTTTTATTTGGATGTATCTATTGTTTTCTTTAAAATGTATCCAAAAGAAGTGAAAGTATGGCCAACACAGCCACAAGTTTCTCAACATAAAAGTGGCACTAATCTATTAATAAATCTGCTCAATGAGTCATTTGCTCAATTAGCCATAAAAACTATCCAATAACAATGTTTGTTATTGAGCAAAGAAAGGACAACAAATGTTTGCCCACATAAATGAAGACTGGGCTTGGCTATTGGTCACGGTTTGGTGATCCAG
This sequence comes from Neodontobutis hainanensis, assembly GCA_024349245.1. Lineage (NCBI taxonomy): Eukaryota > Metazoa > Chordata > Actinopteri > Gobiiformes > Odontobutidae > Neodontobutis > Neodontobutis hainanensis. The sequence goes on from JALDNG010000034.1 coordinate 890,831, forward strand.
TAAAGACAACTGAAAGTGTTTTAGCTGCACTCCGTCTTGTATTTTAGTTGTGTTTCTTACTCTAAATCTTGTCTGTGTATTTTAAATGCGTCTTATATCTGTAAAGCACTTTGAGTTACCCACTGTATGAATTGTGCTATATAAATAAAATTGCTTTGGAATAAATTTTGGATAATCTGATTGTGAAAAGTGGAAGTTACAGAAATTAATTGATAAACCTGGATAACGCAAACTGCATGTGATTTGATAAACTGACGGTAAAAGTGAGAGCTGACTTTTAATGTTTGACAGCTAACTTGTGTTACTTTCTCATCATCATCCATGCTTTTAATGCAGTAAATTTCAGTATTCACGCTTCACGACAATTAGCGTTCTGTTGAACACATGGGCACTGATCAGAAGTAACCGTACACATAAACTTTCAATAATAATTTCAAATGCATCTTCATCATTTCAGTTTTTTTCTTTTATTAAATTTATCAATCATGTGTGTGTTTTTAATCAATTTACATAGATGACCTGTCAGTTTATTGTATACTACCACCAGTTTTATCATTGTCTTTTTTAATTTCTAATCTTCATAAGCCTTTTTACCTTTAAAAAATAAATAAAATAAATCACACTCAAATAGATACAACACATAGTTTATGGTTTGTTTAGTTTGATTTTATGGTTAAGCAATTGCACATTAACCTCAAATATTCCTCTCGTAAAGCTCTGGAATATATTTTGAGATTTTTCTTAAGATTTTGAATGTCATTTTAAATTACTTTTCAATTTATTGACCAGCTCTATTAGTAATCTTACTTGAGTCGGACCCACAGTGGTGTTCCCAACCAGAACATCTTAGTGGAATGTGACCTGACATTGTAGTGGTGGATTACTTTAAGTTGAACACCGTAAAAAGCAGCTTCTCTAACCTCCCATGTCAAATACAATTTCTCAGCAGGGAAAATTGCTGCCTCAGTTTCTTAATTCCTACCTTCGGCCGACATGCGTATACAGTCGTAGCTTTGCCCTGGTTACTCTTGCCTAAACTGTGGTCCCTCACACCCACACGGACCAGCCTGTCCACCTCGCTCTGTGTGTCCGCCCGGAGACAAACCGCCACTGCATCTCTGGCCTCGCTACACACAATAGTGGGCAGATCCTCGGGTTGCTTTATGATGGGCTAGGCGCACCATAACTCATGAGTGGTGAATGATGAAAGGACACCAACAGGGACTGGCAACAAAGCTGGAGAAAACAAGCATCGCTGCGCAGCACAGAGAGAAAGAAAGACTGCTGTACTCCGCCGTCTGTTGCACTCCAAATAAACCTTTAGACCAGCTTAATTAAAGACGCCCCGCTGCGGAGGAAAACTAGCAATCAGAGACTTGAAAAACACAGCTCCACTCACCATCGTATGTAAAATATCCTCCATCTTTAAAGACCACAACGGTGGGAAGCTCTGGCAGAGTTACCTCCTGAAAACACAAAAGATTATTTCTAAAACAAAGTCTATAAATCATTTTATTTTATTTGTTTTTACCGCCTCATGCCATGTGCAACTGGAAAATTTGCGAGGAGAGCATTGGCAGCAGGCTTTGTAGAAATTTGTGAACCTGTGTGTGTTTTGCAGAGACAGCACCCAAGCAGTGCCTGGGATAAACATGCAACTAGAATGTAATTATTACCGTCTGGAAAGCTAACAAACATTTTTAATTGCATTACAGTCCACAGTTGAAAGAGAATATTGGCATTAAAAAACATTACACTAGCTTTGTGTCATTAGGAATTGTGTCATTAATGTATTTTATTCAAATGTTAAAGCCTTGATTCCATCAAGAAGTATGGTATGATGTAGTCCTGCAGGGTTTTAATAAAATTGTGCCGTACAACTTCAGGCCCATAGCCCTCACATCTGTGGTGATGAACTGTTTTGAGAGACTTAAAACAATAATTACCTACCAAGCTTATCTAGTGTGGTTCACCTGGATAAGTGTGAATGATATTATATCAAGCAGAGTGTGCACTAAGACCTTTTCAAAATAAAGCAAACTAAAAAATGGACAGAAAAATAGTTTAAATAATAATAATTGGACATATGTGCACACCCAAAAATGTGGAGCTACTCACATACTCAAAATGTGCATAAAAAAATATTGTCGATGAATGAAAATCAAGAATCAAATCAATTTTGTTGTTATGTTGTAATTTGAGAATAAGCTCAAGTCAATCCTGGGCCAAACAATGTAAAAAAGACATACAATTTGTCAATCTCCCATTTATCAGGGTAAAAGATTGTTAAAAAATGCAGAGCTTAAGTGTAACTCTCATTAGTCCCACAGACTAAGCTGGAGACAAACTGGTAGAAATGTAAATGTGTTTTTTCAAATCTTTCTGACTGTTTGTTTATATACTACCTCACCATCCTAGAACGTAGTTTGTAATTTTGATGGCACCTAATACATATTCACAAGTTGGAAGGAAAAAGTAAAAAAGGAGTTATTTTGTACAACACTGCAACAGCACAAATCTACTTCCTAATTTGGTCATTGATAGGTGTAAAGGCCCGCCTCCTTGGTTTACCAAACATTTGTGTGACTAACACTGACTAGAGACCAACACTGGTCTTCACTGTACTTTTCAAAGCGTATGTAAAGATAATCGAGATGGACAGTATTATGTAATAAAATTTGCATTAGCCTCACCTGTCGTCAGCAAAAGCTTCATTTGAAATCATAAAGTAAACCTGATATCTTTCAAAACCGGTTAGCGGTCTTTCTTCTGAAAAAGACTTTAGCCATCTTCACCTGGTTTGTGAGATAAAACGTTGCAATATCTATTGAATTTCATTTGTATGCAGTGTTCCTGTAACGCAATGTCCCAAATATGATAATACTGTAGTGTGAACTATTTGTGGATATTAAAGCCTTTTTTATGCCCAAGCCATCCAGCCACAACTGAAGCCGTCTTCAGGATATTATGATAGGGATAATTTGCATGTTATTGAGCTTTAATAAAATAGAGCTGCTCACTTGATTCTTCCAAGTGGAGTTTAGTTCCTCCTTCTACAGTTTATTCCAACATTGCACAGTTCATTTGATTGGGGAAAAATAATATGCATATTCAAATTTGTTACCTCTGGCAAGACTTCCTCTGATGCCGAGAAGAAATAAGTGTAGACGATGAGCTCCGAGGCCACGTCATTGTACTTCTCCTGCGAGTTTAACACAAAAATACAAAATGTGACATTTTTAAGGCTGAGTCATTTCAGAGGTCTGTTAAAAAAAAATGTTGCAAGAGCAGCAGAGCACTTTGGCGGACCACTGAATCAATACGTGGTTATGGCAGAGTGCAGAATCTTTTGAAAATGAAAACTCAGAGAGGCTTCATTCATTGACATGTGCTGTACTCACTCTGAGTGGCGAATCACCGCCGAAGTAGACAAAAAGCACATCATGCCGCTTCATCATGTGCTGGAACATGTGCTTACTGGGGAGCGCTCGGACAGCCGGCCTGGATTGGACACACAGAATCAAGAAAAGTGAAGCCGACATTAAAAAGGCAACTCTTTAAAACACAATCGAGGAATTGATTTATGTCACATCTGTCAAACAGAAACCTGGCCTTTCGCAGCTGTTAATAGAAGGGTGCACCGCATTAGCAAAAGCTATTTTTGTTGAATAGAAGCTTGATTTTTTATTTTAATCTTTTTTTAAAAGATCCTAACATCACTAAAAAGTAAGAAAATAACCTACATTATAGAGGGTAATGGGAAGCAATTTTAACTTTGTGTAATGCTGTTAGTCAAAGATAAGTATTATTATAAGTATTATTAGGATTCTGATAGATAATTATTTATCTGTGATAAGTCTGGTACATGTTGCTTCATTACCTTGTATGCATTTATTTCTATATGTGGCTATATTATAAATATTAAGTCAGCACATCTTTTTTATCTGCAGTCATAAAAGGTTGAGGACATTATATCTTCAAACATACTTCTTGTGTCTTTTAAAAACACCACTATTCAACTTTTCAGACTTTAAACTCACTGCTGAACTAAAGTGAACAAATGCAGTGGCAAAACAGGAGAATGTAATCTTTTAATGATTATTCTAGAAATATAGTAGCTCACAGATTTCAATTGACTTCTTTTTTCTAACATGAGCCCATGGAAACTCCTGGAAGTAACAGTTTGATGTAAATCCCTCTTGATGGGGACAAAACAGTGCCTATAAAACTTTCCTTCCAAAGGTGGCCTTCATTGATTTGGATTCTACAGCCCTAATTGTTTGTGTGGACATAGTGCCCCCTAGTGGTAACAGCACACCTCACAAACTGGACTCAAAGGAGAGCCAAGCTTTTGATCAGGCCCTCTGTCACGGCTCTGGAGTGATTTCCCTGAAGGAGCAGACTGTCGGGCTCGGCTCATACAGTGGCTTAGAACGAAGCGTCAGAGACAGAAATCCACTGAGCCTCGGAAACAAGTATGGTTGCCATTGATAAGCGCGTTTGCGTTCGGCTTTATTAACAGGCCGCAAAATATATTTCCCATGTTGTTTGGAGGAGTTAATGAAACACCTTGTTATTGCAAGCCTTACCCCGACACTCTGTTGGCAAACTCCACAATGTCATCTTTTGTCCTCGGCCCTTTGTAATTATAGGCGAGATCGCCCTTTAACCTGAAAAAAATAACACAAAACAGTGAGAAAATTGTAAAAAAAATATGAATAAACTATCACTGTTGCAACTGCAGCATAATATTATAAATGTGTATGTATCCAGTAAACAATTCATAGATGCTAAATTATCATTAGTCTGTAAAAAAAAAAAAAAAAAAAAAAAATACAGGTTATTAGTTAAAAAAAATATATTTACATGTAAAACAGGGTTAGGAATTTTCACTCCTGAATTGAGTTTTGGCCAATCACACGCTCACTCACTTAAGGAGTGCTCCCATTGGTCTTCCCCACTTGTCAACAAGGAAGTATTGGCTACTGATAAATCAGAGTGTATAGGCAAGATTCAATACACACTATAAAATATTCACGAGAGAAGAGCTTTATTAATCTAATCTAAAAAGTCAATGCAGCTGTGGGACACAGAGGTTAGTGACATGAGGCTGGAGACAGACTAAAGTCAGAAGACCAGGTCAGAAGTGGATTCAGAACTATTTACAGCAAGAACATAACGGGAAGTAGCCCAACTTTGCTAATGTTTAAAGCCAACAAAGAATATTTTCCATCCTGTTATAAATCCTGTCAGATTAGAGCAGAGAGGAGAAGCAGAAAGTATCACATGTCAGGCTAAAACAGCAGTGATTTCCACAGTCTAAAATGTAGAAATAATTTATTAAACCACATAAATTAAATACTGTTAAATACAAAGATAACAATTCCAATTTGTATAAAAAGCAGGCATTAACACCAATAGTTCCTAGTTCATGTATTATATTATATGAAGTTCACTCAGCCTCTAAAGCTCTGTCATGTGAAACCCTATCATGGAGCCCAAAATACCTGTGCCCTGTATTGACCATATAGGGAGGAATAGACTAGTACCCTATAGCAGACTATAGGGTTTTAAAGTGTGCCACCATTCTATTGTCTGTGCCCCGACCTGACTGAGTGCTACCTGACTGAGTGCTACCTGACTGAGTGCTACCTGACTGAGTGCTACCTGACTGAGTGCTACCTGACTAAGTGCTGCTGATGTAACAAGGGACTTGTTGTGTCTCATGTCCACACAGAAGGGTATCAGGTTTAGAATGGATATACTAATACTAATAATATACTAATAACATCCCAAGGCAAACCAAACTGATGACTCTCCCATCAAGTTTTCTAAAAAGACTTTCCGATTATACAACTGATCTATGAGGAAAAAAACTCCTTCCAGGAAAAAGGTCAGTTAAATCCAAATGATCAACTAAGCAATAAAAGGAACAAATGACTGTCCCTAATTGAATCCCGGCCAGAGGACAAGTGCTAGACTCCGACTCTTCTAACGCGCCGAATGCAAGGAGAAATGCTCAGGTTGCGTCAGTCTGTGGGGTTTAATGAACTCCGGGGGAACGTCTAAATCAAGTCTTCGTGTGTCACTGGGGGAGGCCTCTGCTTAGCTTCTGTTACTGTGGAGGTTTCATCACCCGCCGCCTTTACTGTTACATACCCCGCCGTCACACCGTCTCTAAATGAACTTGATGACACCGGAAAGGAAGTCCATTATGTCAGTGTGTGCAGAGGAATTATTTGGATTGAAATATATGCAGGAGTCATAACAATTTTTGAGTAGTATTCTTACGTGTCTTATGTGATCAACACTAGGGCTGCATGTTATTGTGAAAATGTGCAATATACGATAAATATTTTAAATATTGCAATTACGATATTACCTGTAATTTTTGAATGCTAGGAAAAATAAATATGTAGGAAAAAAAAAATACAAGACTCTGGACTAACTCCCATTTGTCCAAGCAGGAGCTAAACCAGTATCAAAGACTATGGGACTAAACTAGAACTTTTTAATTTGGACGCACCGCAGTTTGATTTAAAACCATGCAGACGTTTCATGCAGTCCTTGTTTAGAATTGTACAATTGTTCATCATTTTATTCACAAGTAAAACACCTGCAAGTCATATTGTCATCCCATTTTTCAATATTATATAACATTATGGCATACTGTATGTTTTCTGAATCTTGTGAAGTCCAATAAAATTTTAGAAAAGTGTAGTGTATTAGCATTAAAATGATTAAGCTATAATACACGCGTAAACAATTTAAAACCCAACCTTAAAATTGAATGGTTAGCAAAAATGTAATTCTAGAAAAGGTGTGAACAAAGTCTGTCACCAACAACACCTTGTTCCCTTAACTGTAATACCCTGGGACTAAACATCAGGGGGCTGAACACAGAGTAAAAGTGACACAATTAAAATATTACAAGGCAACAAGGAGAAGGAATATGACTCAATAATTGCAGTTATTAACAATGTAACAAGAAGAGTTAACTTTGCAGACATATTGACTAGCCCTCTTTTGCCTCCGGACATGTGCAAGACACTCCTAAAGTCGTATTGATTTCTCTACAGCAGAGAGGTTTATTTGGAAAAAAAAAAAAATACTGATGTTTGCAGGATTCTTAAGTTTAAAAATCACTGCGACAGTGTGTGTAAGCGTGTCAGATGGAGCCCGAAGCGGCACTTACAGTTTTATTGTGGGATAACCGCGGACGCCAAACTCTGATGCAATACCTGCAACACACGGAAACATAAAAACACAGCAGTAAGTTTAAAGACATTGGGTTTTTAGAAAGTCTTCTCATCCAACGGTTCCAAAGTTGTTGAGAAAATGTATGGTAATTGGGGTTGAAAATGGATCACCTGTTGTGTCCCATCACCGCTGCTAATGACTTGTTCGTGGTGTTAGGACAACAGAGTCAATTAGGTTCAGTCTCTTGTCTGTAATGCTCGGTGTAATCACTTGAGGACAGTGGCGCTCCAGCGGGACGCGGTGTGGTGCTTCATCATGTACTCACCAGAGTAAGCCGTGGCATCCATCTTCCCCACGCGTACTGGCGAGCCCGAGCTCTTCAACTCGGCCCCCACATCGTGCCACACGGGCTCCAGCTTCTTACAGTAACCGCACCAAGGCGCATAAAACTGGAAACAACAGTATTAGGTATTTAGGTTAATGTTTGTAGGAATAAAGGCTCTACAATATAAGGATTGTAAGCAATATGAAGTAAATGAAATCGCAAGTAAGTGATACATAGAAGACATTCATATGCTTTTATGTCATTGTATGTCTTCCTATTCTATTGCTCATACAACTCAAGTAAGACCCACACGTACATTTAAAAATAAAGGGAACCTACTGCTGCTTAATTCATTCATTTTCTACCGCTTTGTCCCGTTAGGGGTCGCGGGTTACTGGAGCCTATCCCAGCAGCTCTGGGCCTGAGGCGGGGTACATCCTGGACAGTGGCCAGTTAGTCACAGGGCTGACATTTAGAGACAAACATTGACAGACAACCATTTACTCTCACATTCAGTCACTAGGGACACTTTAGAGTTGCAGATTAACCTAAACATGCATGTCTTTGGACGGTGAGAGGAAGCTGGAGTACCCGGAGAGAACCCACGGTAACACGTGGAGGACATGCAGACACCTCAAAGAAAGACCGGAGTTGGCCGAGAATGTTTGAGCCGGCTGCTTCTAACTGTATTATTGCACCTGAATGCATCTTCTAAATGTCGTTTTAGAAAATGGCCTGGATAACATAGGTTTGATGCTAAACTGACTTGCATTACACTATGGAAAATTAAACTCGGATTGGACAAGTGGAGTTAAATTATTTACAGTTTAAAATGGGCATGTGATAAAAGTGATAATAATCGGGTCTATGGAAGTTAAACCTTGTTGGTGCAACTCAAGAAAGAATGACAGCAACATATTTTTTATGACACTTATATGCTGTCATTCTTCATTTTATAATGTGGTTGGATCGATAACAAAGAAATCATAAGGAAGTATTAACACTTACAAAATATGCTTTTAGAACTTGTAGTTTGGAGACTCAGGTTAAAGTAGTAAAGCAACGAACACACAACAGGACAGATGCTAGAGTGAACAACATGGACCCTCCCCTGCATTAGACTTTTGAACAACAAAGAGCAGCACTCAGGACATCTAAGTTAAAGTTCTAGTCTACTTTCCTGTTAGATCTGCCATTATGTTATAGCATTAGTGTTCCAGGAAATCACACTTTGCTATTCAAATAACTGCCCTATCACAGATTTATATCAAATAAAAAGTGAGTGGCAAGCTGAAATTAGTCCAGAGAACAATATTTTTTTTACATAATTTAGACCAATTCGAAAAAATGTAATTAGCGTAATTAGTCCTAATCTTGTCTATTGTCATTGACTAAATATTTTGTCATAAGAAAACTTGTTTTGCCTGAACTTTGATAGAGACCCTTGCAAGCCCCACGGCTTTGCCTGTCATGCATGACTTCTCAATCACAAGCACAGAGGACAGAGTGCACCCACCCCGTCTACACCAGACACAGATCAGCCACTTCCGCTGAGGATGAGCCCCACTGTGATCAGTTTATATCAGGAGGGATTTTAGGAAGGTGTGTTGATTGTACTTACATCAACAAGCCAGACATCATTGACTCTGGAGTCTTTGAATCTGTGAAAAGAGAGAAGAAAATTATTTTAAACTACAAAATTCAACTACATCTCAACTCTGTCGCTAACTAGTGCTAGTACTGTACGAAATAAAATAGCATCCTAGAATTATGCACAATATATTGCAAATATATTTTTAATCACAAAACCATTGTTATGGCAAAGAATGACTTGTATCGGTAAACTGCTTTTTATGTGATGGACATTTACTTTTTTACGAAAATCCTTGTCCAAAGAAGCATTAAATCAAATTGTGTTGGGTCCTTTTTTTTCCTACATTTATAACCAACTAGTTCTTGATTTAGTCCTGGTTTAGTCTTTAATATTGATTTAACTCCCGCTATGACAAGTTGAAGTAAGTCAGTGCCTTTTCCATCTATTTTTCTATATTTTCTAAATTAAATTGAATTTAATTAACATTTTGTACTTTATCAAAGAGCATTCAAATAACACAGCACATATTGTTATTGAAATATTCAAAACATGTTTTTCTAATGGGGGCGGCAGTAGCTCAGTGGGTAGAGCAGTCGTCTTTCAACCAGAAGGTAGGCGGTTTGATTCTCACTCTCCCCTCAGTTCATACTGTCGTTGTGTCCTTGGGCAAGACACTTAACCCACCTTGCCATTCAAGTGGTTGTAACACTGGTAATTACTGTAGAACAATGTAAATGAATAAATGTAAATGTAATGGTGGTATTGTCACAGTTCTAAAGACGTAGCCTATATTATAAAATCATTCAAAGAATGTTGAAGACAAAATCAATGACACTTCCAGACAGTTTTCAAAAACTCCAATCTAAAAGCCAAATGTAACTTTAGTGCACTAAAAAGGGTATAAAGCAAGAGGTATGGAAACATATTTTGTGTGACTGAAAAAAAAAAAGAGAACTATCATATAGTCACTTCATGATTTAATAATAATCTTAAAACATAACTTAGAAACAGTGTCTTATTATTTCATTAAATCTGGTCTGAGAAAACTATTAGATCAAATGTGTTAATAGCCATAAGTTGTGCATAAACCACTCCACAGATAAAGACACATGCATATGGTTAAAATAGACTGAATTTACCAGTCTGGAGGTTTCTACGAACACATACACACCAGAGACACAATCTTAACTGACTCAAATGGCATCCAATTTTACACACTTAACTAGGAAGACTACCTCGGTTGTTTTTGTTGTCTTGTAACCCTTTGGGATGTGGCCTTAAATAGCTTCACACAGTCTACGATAAATAGCCAAATTAGCATAATATCTGTAACTGTCCAGTGTGTCATGAAGGCTCCAGTACTGTGTCATATTTGAAAGAAACACGGGCAGGAAGCAGAAATGCTGAAGCAAGGGGGCAATGAGGAGTGCATCACTTACGTGTCATCAAGATCTTCAACAAATGCAAGCACAGCTGAAGTCAGGAAAGCCGCTAGTACTGCACAATTCAAAAAAGATTTACACTTAGAAAAAAAAAAAATGTTACATTCCATTGCGACATGTCTGTGAAGGTTCACAGTCATCCTGGGCAATTCGAAGAAAAGGTTAACGCAAAAGCATATGGAGTTTTCACCTTGAAAACTGAGTCCAGATGCTTTAGCTTTAACCTTTTTTTCATTTCATTGTGAACACGAGCCTTGCAGATAGAATCCAAGTCATCTAGCCTTGCTCCTCATGACTGGAGCATCCCCGGCTAAGCTGTTGTCCAAGCTAACTAAGGTAATTTTGCTCAATTATTTCAATAACAGCGGGATTTATTACTGTACAAATACACTCTTTGGTCACAAGTACAGTCTAAGCTTAAATGCACACACAATAAAAAGTGAACGTACCTCCGCAGATTAAGGAAGCTTTCACTTCTGCCATCGCTTCGAGTGGAAACAGCAAGCAGGAAATACAAAGGCTAAATCCCGGTGTGCGCATGCGCAGCTTTTAAAAAACTGCTCAAGAAGAAAACACAAATTTGAAATTTTAAAATGAAAATAATTTTGTTTTATTTTTTACACACAAATGACAAAAACTATTTGCTATAGAAGGGATAACTTAAGACTGCGAACATAAAATAATGTGTTCTAAAATTTTTCACACTATTGTATTACTTATACTACTTACTTGCTACTTATCATTTTTGTTTTAGCTTAAATATTAATGCACGTTAAATTAGATTGGCCAATTAATTATAATAATAATTAATTTGTTTCATTGTGTGTCAAAGCTTGATATAAAACTGACCACAGCGGGGCGCTCTAAGCTTATTATTTAGCTATAGACTTGGTATATTTCTAACTTTATTTTTTCATAACAAATGGACGAGTTTAATACAAAAAAATACAGAAATGACAAATCAAATTGAATTTTATGAAAACATATTTATTTAGAAAGGCTTTCAGCACATTTTGAATACTGTCTGGATTGTTTTTTAATCAAATACATAGTCAGTGAAGATTCATCATCACAAACTATACACGGTCACATCAGAATAAGTGAACAAATAAAATTAAGGTTAGCTTCACATATTTTGTCTTACATATAAGTTAAATAATAATAAAAAAATAGCATTGTGCTACATTGAGTTTTAAGTTAACTGGAGCCAGGATTTGTTTACTCATTGACCTCACATGATTGGGCGAGTACCATTTGATCCCAATTTAAAAACATAATTCTGCACTATGCATATTATGGGTTAAGACTGAGTGAAAAAATATCCTCCTCAGCTGTCGACATCACACTTGGAGGAAACAGTATAAACCCCGTGAGAAAGATCTGTACTTTCTCACGTGGGGGGTGAATGCTGATCGTGACTGATTTAGTGAATAGGCCCACGCAGAGGTCTGTCCCGTCTAAGCCCCCGGTGCCAAGTTTGTTCGAGTTGAATGGCTTTGTATTTATAAGGACAGAGACTGCCCCACACACTGTTAGGCCACATCATAAAACTGTATAGAGATACACTTGGTTCTCGTAGGCCTTTCTCGTAAATATGATGTATTTGTACTGCAGTCAGAAAATAGGCAATGCTTTCCTGATTCCTATGTTTTCACACAGCCTAATGTTCCTCCATATGTTGCTCATTCATCATAAAATACACAAGTGGTATGATTTCTATGGAAAGTGATTGCACAGCTTCATTTGTCTGATATACAGTATATGAAGAGTTGGCTTGTTTTCCTATAGACAAAAGAGCTGAGAATCACTATGACCAGCACACATCACCCTATACAGACGTGACCTCAGCTGACCCCTAAACAAAGCCCTCCTTCATTAAAACATCTTGGCATGGCTTCACATACTTTGCTGTAAAAATAAACAATTCCAAACACACAAACAGGCACCATTGAGAAACTTTGCATTTGCTGATTTGACAGTAATCCAAGAACCACAAATTATGTGTTAATAATAATAAAAACATAAAATAAGTCTCTTGTGCCAAAGAATTAAAAGCATTTCACAAAACTAAAAAAAATACAATAGTATCTCAAAAACATGCTGGTAAAATTTGTAAGATCAAACTGGTAACAGTTTTAAAAGAAGTATGTCTACACAGATAAATTGAAGGTGTTCTTATAAAAGTGAACAATGGTGAAATAAAAAATAACAATATATCTGTATATTGTAATACTGCAAAAATAGATAGTGTTAATTTTTAAAACTATGTCCAACTGGAGATCCATTGATGCACCTCTCACATTGATTCTTTGATGAAATGTTCCTGTTTTTTTATTATTATCCCTTTATTCTTCCCATAAGGAAATTCATTACCGGCAGCTGCCACCAGGGTGCGCCCAGATACCCCAGTCATGTGACTAACCATAGACTACATAGACATGTTTTGATGTTGGTGGGGAAACCAGAGTACCTGGAGAAAACCCACCCAAGCACAGGGAGAACATGCAAACTCCACACACAGTGGCCTGGCCCAGGAATCCAGCTCTGGACCCTTCTTGCTGTGAGGCGACAGTGTGTCCGGGTTAATGTGGTCGACACTTAACTTGCTCTTGGGTTTAGGACAAAGCACACTGGTGTTATGCTACAAAATATGATATAATACAAAATTCTAAAAAAGCTAAAGTGTGCCGCTGTTCCATCCTTCATATTTGTGTGTATTGCACATCTGGACAAACAAATGGACAGCAGCTCCACACGGCAAGTTCCCAACAGTACAGAGCGTTGCATAGCAGGCTTCCATTTAAGGTACAAACGTCTTAATAATAGCAACAGATGTCCATCCACAGTTTGTCTATTGTGTGTAGTTCCTCATTCCAGGATGTCGGTCTCAAAAGGGACCAGATGGTAATAGGAAAGGTTGGTGACATATGCTTCTGTTTCCTCATCACACACTTCTGTTTCCATTGGTAAGAAGTCTGCTCCATCCTCATACCTGGAAGAAATATAAAGATGTATTACTCCATTGATAAGACAGATGGATCTGAATAAAAAGCACTGTGTTAAGTGTCTGAGTGACTTTTTATGAGCTGGCTCAAAGGGGAATTTTTTAGGTCTTGTTTTGTTTCCTCTACACACCCAGGGAAAAAAAGAGGTGCACACACAGGCAGACGTTTCCTGTTGGAAATGCACTGAAGGTGGAAGGTCGTGGAATTTAAAATATGCACTTTTCTCAAGAGAATTGAAGTGGAAATCCACACTTTTCAAAGCAAATAAGATAGTTACATAGACACTGAACTGAACTACTGTATATTGCTAACTGCATAACACCCATCAAACTCTGTACACACTCATACTACATCTACTGACAACTTTGAATAAATTGTGTAAAACAACCATGATGGTCTTCAATGGATAACTATTTTTAGTAAAAGCAGAAAACAGATTGACCAAAAGATATAATCAGTCCATAGTTATGTCATAAGTAGCATATGAACAGCACTGGGCAGTCAAAAGTAGAAATACCATTACAGTAATATTGTTACTATTATGGTCATAATAATACATTTGCTGCGGCAATTGACTTAACATTTTTAATGTGGTTAACTTTTTAGTGTTAAATCTCCCTAAAGTCTCCAGAGTTATTGGTTATTATAGTTATTGTGACATTTGCCTTAATGCAATATCATACTTTTTTGTTATGGCAGAGTTTTAATTTTGGAATAGGGACAAAATATAAAGTAAATGATGTAGTCACTTGAAAAATAAAACAGCAATAAGTTGTATTAATCCATTAAGTAGGAAACTAAGGCACTCAAAAAGGTGAAAAGCCTTTATTTTAACATGGCTAATTTCATTAAAATTATGTCAAAGCATTTAAGCCTCATGGCCTTCCTCAAGACAAGGTCAAAATGGTTGGAACAGAACATTTTCCTTTTTCCTCTTTTTACTTTTTTCTTTTTGGTCATATCCAAGTAGCACTGCTTCCTCCTATTGTCTTAAAGTTGTATTATTCCTTTTCATTGAGTAACTTGTACAGAGTACTTGTACTAGTACAATTTTGTATATTTGTAAGTAGCTTGTCCAACCCTGCATATGATGTGTAGAGCTGTGACCAAAATTCACCTCCACATTGCTCATAAGATGGTGGAATGCAAACATTAAAATTTTTATACAACTTACATTCAGATTTTCAGTGTTTCTGAAATATAAATGGATGGCCATGGCTTTCATAATAATAATAATCTTTATTTTTATATAGCGCTTTTCCACCTACTGTAGAAGCGCTTAACTGCTTGTCTGAAAACTTTTCTTGGACATAACTTACGTGTGTTCAGTAGAGTCAGTGGATGAAGGCCTTTCTTTCTCTGTGGGAAGACTGTGATCAAATACAATGGTTTCTGTATTGGCCAGGCAGAACCCATTGGACCTCATGATTTCTAAAACACACACAGTGGCATATTGAATCATCAATAAATTCCCCCTGATATTTGCACTGTTAGTAAATACTGTTTTGCACAGGAGCGGTATGAGTACCTGATATTGTCATTGGACTTTGGAAACATGGCTGTATCCTGTGGACTTTGTCGTTCCTGAGCACCTGGTCCAGGGGCGAGCGCTCGAAGAAAGTCAACATTACTTCTGACCTGGAATACTGCAGTGGGGAGTGATTTTATCCGCATGACTTGTGAGCTTCCAAACATCAAATAGTCACATGCTAGACGTATCATGCAGAAATTCTCATGCGCGGTAAAAGCAATTTCTTGATTTTTAGGTTAAACTCAAAAACTTACTTTGCATGGCATGTTGATAGCATTCTTCAGGAGTCTTTCCACTTCATTAAGCTTTTCCTCTATATCATTTGCATCTTTGATTTTTACCAGCCCTGAAAATAATCATAGATGTGTTTAACTGCATTACATTATTTACCATTT
This sequence comes from Neodontobutis hainanensis, assembly GCA_024349245.1. Lineage (NCBI taxonomy): Eukaryota > Metazoa > Chordata > Actinopteri > Gobiiformes > Odontobutidae > Neodontobutis > Neodontobutis hainanensis. Next base: position 906,323 of record JALDNG010000034.1, read on the forward strand.
GCAAACGTTCAGAAGTAACAATGAACAATGCCCTTCTGTTGCAGTGTATGATCAGATTTTAAAAGGTCTGCTATTCTTGTATGTACCTTGAAATTAAAAAAGATGTGCTGCTTTATCCTTTACACCTAATGAAGTATGAAGACAGGTCACAAAACTCTTGACAGACATTTACAGTTTATTGTATCAGAGCAAAGAAAAGAAAGAAATACAGTGTAATAAAAAAGTTTTTAACAAGAGTGGAATCAGCACTGTAATTTCCTAGTGACTAGAAATCAGGAGAGCATCATCATTGCCAGGCTGACAAAGGGATGTGGTGACGAGCTAATGCTGACTAGTCTCTCGTCTGCTAAGTGCTACAGACAAAATGCAGTCACATAGTGGTCACTGTTCCAAGGAAGTACTGAGTCAGAGAAGCCTAAAGCAGCGCGGAATAGTCTCATATATTTATAATGACCCACAATGGTGATGTCACAGCCACAAAGTCAGCAGTCATTGAGCAATGTTTGAACTGTAACGTCACACACAAACACAGAGTGTGATCCTTGGAGTGCCTCAGGGATGCGTTCTGGGACCACTTTGAAATGGGATCATGGGCCAAAAGTAGCTTCATACAAGATTTCAATTGTTTAGCATGTTTTTCTTTCTAGCATGTTTGTTTTTTCTGCATTTTTACAACCAGATGTCACCAAAAAAGACCAAAGACTGACATCCTCTTAAAACCTGATAAGCCAAAGTGACATGATTATTTTCTGAAAAAGTCTTAAACGTAATACAGACATAAAACAGTGTGAGGAGGAAGAATGGGTGGGTATTTTGGTGGTTAACATCAATATCCATGTTGCACAAGATTTAATAGCTGTAACTGCAGTGGGCCTGGTGTGCACAGAGTTTAATGATGCGTCTCTCTAATTAGCAGCAGATTCAGCACATACCTGCTGCAGATGCTTTGAAGGAGGCTCATTATGTAAATGGATCTCATGCATCCCAGGCTACAGTACAGCAGATTATAGGCTGCTTCAAAACAGATGTTAACAGTTAGAATCACCATATTTTGCATAAAACTGTATATTTTTTCCAAGCAATTAGGAGGCTGAATTGGTTAAAAAGCACAATGAATCAAAAGGAGAACGAGAGGGGGGGTTCTCTTACACAGATTGCACCAAAATCCAAACAATCTTGACAATAAAATTGCAGTGTGCAGCTGAATTGCCCCTTACGCTCTCTTCTTCTGTCACATACACACCGCAAAATAGAAAACTAGCAGACAGACACCACCAAAGAGAAATAAACACAGTGCTCCTACAGAATTTGAGACACTGAACAACCAAAGTATTAAACAACATTAATTGTAGCTATTCTGCCCGTCCAATGCGAAATATGTTTACGTATGTTGAAACCTATCAAGTTTTTTTTTTCATGGTTTTCTCTGACAGAGTTAATTTCCTGCAGAGACTTCCTGGCTTCTGGAACTGTTTTGTAATGGCCCTACTTCGAGAAAGTACTTCTCCAAATATGCTTTTTTTTTTGGATTAAGAAACAAAACTGCATTATAACAATATATGCATATGTCAATGGCAGCACCCAGTAAAGCCACACATAGCTTTTTGTGCATATGATCATGTGGTAGCTACTGATAAGAGAGTTTCCAAATAAACTCTCTAACCATTATCTATGCCGCATGTAGTAACCAACTATTTCACAGCTGCCTTCAACATGGATCTGATAAAAACATATCAGCAATGTTAGTCTAAGAAACTGAGAAACATTGTTTAAACACTAACTTACCACACTGTTATCACGATAAGTCTGTGTGCCTAATCCTTCAAGCAAAGAGAGTTTTCTGGATAACATGTAAGTCAGCCTAACCTTATAAAACCACGGTCATCTACAGTGGGTCCAATATGTTTTTTAATCAAGTGTTCTGTTCTTCTAAAAATGTTTTAGTAGACATTAAATGAATTTAATATTACTCTAAATAATACAAGAGTTCATTTCTAGGCTTTCTCAACTGTTGGGTGAGTAAATTGATATGCAACAACTTTTACTTTTCTCTGAAAAAAAAAAAAAAAAAAAATAGGCTGACTTCAGAGTTGGCTAAGGCTAGGCTAACACAAAACTTGCTAACAATATCATATGGGACTTGATAATATACAACAGGAATGAATGTACTTACAATATAGAAAGAGGTTTTAAGACGTGACACAAAAATTGCAATAAAATTGTTGAAATCCTAAAATTACTTTTAAAAAATGCAGGTTCCCAAGTGAAACCAGGTCTATTCTTTATTACAAAATCTTAAATGTACATTTAAATTTAAAAAATCCGGCCAATCACACTTTCCATTTGTAACCATTCATGTTTATATTCAGGCTAGCAGCTCAGACAACATTTCCCAGAATGCTTTGCACATTATGAAATGCAAAAAATGCTTAAATTGACTTCAAACACTTTTTAAAATGTTATTTATTTTTTTATTTGACCGGATTAACCAAGAAGGAAACCAATGTCATGAATTTACAACCCCCGTCCCTGGATTTCAAAGTTTTGCTTTTATATTGGTGATATATAGAAGAAGTACATTTCCAATTTGCTTCTGGGTTATGTTTGCAATAGATTAAGAAAAAAAAGAAAACCTTTAGTCAAATCTGTTATAAAATGTATCATAAAATATTTTACCTAGTATGCTATGAAAACCTAAATTCCTTGAATGTAAAATTAACTCCTTCATGATTCATATTTTCCCAGGAGTAAACTTATGACAGTCTCTTCTTGAGGGCGTGGTAAATGAATGAGCTCTAGTGTACTGTATTTCTTAGCTTCCTCATAAGGAATGCGAGCAATCACTTCCTGTCTGTGTCCGCTCTGAGGTCACATGTGAGGTAAGTTAGCACCGCTGGGACTAAATATAGGAAGTCCACTCCCGTCTCTGTGCCCCTCTCTCATCATGACATTACTGTGCGAGCACTGCTGCCTTCCTTGTTGCCTGGGTGCAGGGTGGAAACAAGAAAACATGAGACAAGCCACAAGCATTGCAATGTGAGTGTGAAATCCAACGTTTTAATCACACTGGCAATTAGAACATATGAGGTAATGGTGATAAAGAAGTGCAGAATGAGGCCTACAGTGTATCTTCCTAAAATGAAACGCAACACAGCAGTTAATAACACTGTCTAAAGTTTCAGTCTGTGGGCAGGAAGAGGGCCTTTGTCATCACCACTAACGCCTTGTTTCCAAAACATTAGTATGCCTACTGGGGTGAAGTAAAAAAGGAATGCCAAGGAGATTTTGAGCACAAATAAGAAACTCTTCCAAAAACACAACATCACTTTAGTGCACTACAGAAATATAAAGCCTAAACAAAACAGGCTTGGTTAGCATATGGCAAGAAACGGACAAGTATAGAGTTTATAACAACTTTTCTGTCAAGTCTTACCATTTCTGTCAAAACCAATGATCTATTAAAGAGAAGTATTACCAAAGAGACTCAGAATAACACTGACAGTACAAAGTAAGCACAAGGAAGTGGATGTCTGTGTTGATAATAATAACATTTTCCATTGTGTAGTTTGATGCATAGAATAAAGAAGTGAAGGTCTACCCCACAGACATTGTGATTAGAGAAGTACTGTTAGCATGTTGTGGGCTAATGGCTATATAAGGCAGATGATTTGGGATCCTTCAGAGCATTAAACCATACAAATCATACAAATGTTGTCTGTAGAACTAATGCTGAAGTGAAATATTTGTGTTGGAGCATCACTACAGACATCTAAGGCCAAAAGCAACATGTCACTTATTTTTTCATAGCAAGCAAGAACATAAGAACCAGGTACCAAAAGTGAACCCTAAGAGAACTAGCCAAACTGAGCACCAGATAAAGGCTTTAGCTAGTCAACATCTATTTTAATCTGGATTTGTCCCAGTACAATTTGATTGTAAGTTCTAGATGTGGGATCACCCTTGTGTTCTGTTGCTATCCCCACCACTGAGTATTACTGAAAATTGTATAGATATTTTTATAGTTTAATGACATATTCAAATCAATTTGTAGTATATATACTGTACTTTCTAACTGATAAAATACTTGTAAATAATGAATGAACAATAACTCGCTAGTCCTAATGACTTACTAACTAAAAGAGTTTCTATTAAACAATTTGTTGAGAAAACTTGAGATAGTTTCGGGGGCCCTTAAATCTGTGCCCGGACCCCATAGTACATGGCTACGCCCCTGCCCAGTCGCTAATTTCTTTCTAATCTGTCGTAAATCGTAATCAGCCTTTTAGCCACTCATTTGTAAAGTACCCACCTTCTATGAGCGGACACTTGGACAGGTCTCTGCTGTCTTCGGGAAACGACTCCACAAGCCTCTTAAAAAGTCGTCCCAGGTCCGAATAACTCCGGTGTAGGTAGAGGATATTCCTGTCCGACCACTCGGTCCTTATCTCAAAGAAGTCCTCCTCCTCGCCGCGCTGGCTGATGATGAGCCTCCGGACGCCGTTGACCCAGCAGTCCCGGACGAACATGTTGACCAGCGACGTGCCCTCAAAAACAGACGAAGCCATCGGGTCAGTCAGCGGTCAGTCCAGCATGACGGGCAGACGGGGACAGGAGCAGGCGTGAACTCTTCAGCACCACTCAAACTGCGAGGGTAACTTTGTGACTTGGCTTTTAGCGGAAAGCTAGTTTTAGCTGATGAGTCGCTTTGCTCAGCCCATCACCCGTGTACTCTCAAACGTGGCATTATTTGAAAAAAGAAAAGGCTTTTGAGGCAATGATAACGCCCCTAAGTATTGATTTTGCGATATCAACCCTGAAAGAGTTCCTCCGCTGTTTTCCCAAAGTGATTCTTAGCCAAAACTTGCCCAAATAACTTGTGAAACTGACTCCCTTCGCTTTTCTGTCTGAAGAAAGTCTAAAACAGTTCACTCAAGTCCACTGTCTGGAGAAGCGCTTGCTTTTTTCTCAGTGCAGCTTCCTCCCCTCGGCTTCCTCCCTCCTTCCTTCCTCCCTCCTTCCTTCCTCCCTCCTTGACAACAGGGCATTATTATGCAAAGAATGTAAAGGGCTGCAAAGAAAACTCCATTCTCCATCCTTTTAGAACCAGATACATATGCCACAAAGATTTTTTACCCATCTGGTAAGTATGGCCCCCTTTGAGGCTATGGCATACACCTAATTATCATATAAATAAACAAAAGCAAGAAAAGAATGATGTAATCCCACTGTACAATTAAATTATGTTAACTACAAACTATGAACTTTATTTTTCAAAACAGCTGCATTCAAAAATGGACACAGAGACCGAAAGAGAACAACCTATGACTAAAAGAAGCTATATACTGTTTTCAAGAAGTGGGGAATCCATAAAGGTCCTTTACAGGAAGATAAATAGCAACGATTCAGCTAATTATTGTTAATGTCAAAGTGGTCCTTACCAGTACAGGACAGGAAATAGCATGTTAATTGCAAATAAACCAAGGGCTGTAAAACCCACAAGTGCATATATAACAGTAAGACGGAAGATTACACTGTACTAAATACTGAGGCTGGGGGAAGAATTCAGCAATAATGTGGCTATTTTATGACATAATGGCGTATTGTCGTTACAGTTATTCTTAAACCACAAACAAACTACAGTTTCCACATTGTTTTGACCAGGCACTACCAGGAAACAAAACCCTTGGCAGTCTACAGTAATAGTGTGTAGAATAGAATAATTGCACTTGAAAAATAAAAATAAAACTCTCCCAGCTGCCGAAATGGTTTGTGTCTGGATGGGTCTAAACCTCCTGCTAGATGGCAGTTCTTGGCTGGGTTAAGTCAGGTCCAGTCCTGTTTGGTGGTAGCCCCAAACCACACTGTGATAGTTGTTAACATACTTCAGACAGCTTAACCTAATCACAACACAATGCACACTGTTAAATCTCCTACAAAAGGAAGAATGATCCAACAACACTCGTAAGAGCTTCACGGCTTTACATCCCTTGAAACAGCTCGACATGAAAACAAAGTCAGACACTGATCGCTCCAATCCACTGGGTATGAAGTGATTGGTGAAAAAAAGTATTGCTTTTTATCTGTTGCTTGGGTTGCATTTCACTCTTTACTGATCCTTTGCAGGAATAATAGTAACAGAATTAATTGTTTTTTAAACACTGGGGATAACCAGGGGCTCTATATGCGTTATTTTTTTTCATCAGCTTATAGTATTACCCTCAAAGGCTAAAATTAGAAGTATCTACTTTGTCGGTTGCAGTTTTATGATTTTAAATGTACTGCAATCAAAGCTTCTATTTTTATTGTTGCTTATGCTGTTTAACTGAAATGTACAATCACACCTTAGCCATTGAACACAGGACTCTATTTTCTTTTTTGAAACATTGCAACTTGACACACGTACATGAAAATTTTTTCATCACATTTTTTTATTCAATCAGTTCTGATTGAATAAAAAAAATAAAAAAAGCACCTGCAGTATACTTTTTGCCTACCAACAAAAAAGTCAGTAAGAACTGTCTACATTCAGTCATTTTAGAAACAAAACAATTTTAGAATATTTCTGTTTTGTGTTTATATCTAAAGTGATGTAGATAGAAGAAATTTAAATTTTCAAAGGAGATAGGGTTGTGTTTCAAAATAAGAATATGGTACTGCACAAACATTTCTATGAGAAGTAGAGAAGAAGTAACAAAATGGTGTATTTTTTCATAAATAAACTCAAATAAAGAATATATTTTAATTGACCACTTTTGGATACTTTTTCCTCTGTTGACAGCTGAAGTCATTCACCCCTTTAGCTTCTCGCACCAATTTTGTTAAAAGCAAACCCAAAAAAGTGATGGTTATATAAAATCATGTAAAACTCAAACGTGTGTCAGTTCATAATAACTTGGTAACTCATGTGGTTCAATTAGAAGTTGTACAATTCATAAAAAAATGCCCCTGCTTCTGTTAATGATCAACCTATTGGATTGACATAAACAAGCTGGTCCGTAGTGACGCATCAGTCTCTCATCAAACACTTCAGTCTGTTTTTCCGTTTGGAGTTTCAGTAGAATTGCTCTGGAATGAGGTTTGGAGGCACAATGTGCTGATGCTGTAAATGTGGCCTAACCACAAATGGAAGCATTTCTCAAACAGACAAATCCTGTTATTACTCCAAGGTGAAGAGCTTTACTGATAATACTCGAGTGGTTTCTCCATGTAATACGATGATTCTTAAAGAACCAAAACTTAAAATGATCTTCTACACTTAACGTATATGAGAAGTGTTTAGTTATTTTGCTTGGAAGATGTTTTTAATGCATCTTTCCAGGGCTGCAATTTTTCTCCAAACCACATATTATCTTTGGGTGACTATTCAATATCAATGATATCACATTTATTACCAAAAGGTCAAACTAGGTGACCAAACACTCAACTACACAATGTGCTAACGGCTGGTGTTGGCCCTTGAGTTGATCGGCCAGTAGCACACTTTGGGGATTTTTAACTGATAGTAATAATATAGTGTTTCACTGCCATTTTCCTTCCACTGTAATAATATTAAGTCTAATCATTATCAGATTATGGGTTTGTATCAAATGGACACTTATTTTGTGCTATCTGATGCCTGAAATGTCTGCAGTGTAAAGCATTTTCAATCCAAATCCACTAACCAGATTGGGAAGTGGCTAAACTTTCAAAAGCAGCTAGGTCAGTATATCTTATCCAAGCCTCTCTCATGGAACCTCTTAAAATGGCTTTAAGTAGACAAGACAAGACATTTATTTTTTGCATAGCCCAATATCACAACAACAGCCGCCTCAAAGGGCTTAACAGACTGCACTAGACATCATCCCCTGTCCTTAGACCCTCCATCAGGGTGAGGAAAAACTCCTAAAAAACCCAGCCGGGAAAAAAGAGAAACCTCAGGGAGAACCACAGAGTCGGGGGGGGTCGCCCAGCAGATCAGAGGTTTGCGTCCACCCTAGGAGGAGGTAGAAAGGAGAAAAACAAAAGTGCTAATTACTACTGAAAATAGGCAGATGTAATAATAATATGAGCGGTTGAGTGTGTACCTACAGCTACAACCAGTGTAAACCTAACCCTATGATCAATCAGTCTCTATACGTTTGGTGAAATAAGTATGTTTTGAGTTTGCTTTGGAAAGCCTCAACAGACTCAGCTCGCCGCACTTCCACCGGGAGCCCATTCCACAAAAATGGGGCTCTATAAGAAAAGGCTCTGTAGCCAGCAGACTTCTTCTTTATTCGAGGAAAGTAAGTAAGGGCACCACCATACAGCAATATATCTCCATCCACCAGAGGGCAGGCTCACAAAGTGGAAATTTAAGTATAAAAATCATGTTTAGAGCCTGGTACAAAAGATGGCTCTGGTCCCAAGAGCTAAGTTTTTACTACATGACAACTTTACTGACTTTTTGAGTAATACGTCTGTTTATGCTATCTGAGAACTGTTGCTTTACTATGCAGTAACAGCAGAAAAGCCTGGATGTAACCGCCATTTTATTGCCCTGCGGAAAGGCCATTATTGGTGAATGGGGGAGCAATGAGCTCATGACATCCATGTTTATTTACAATCTATGATCTTATCTCAAGTGATTTAGCAAGACCTTTGCATGTGATGAGATGATGAGATCAATTGATTCTCCTCAAGGGGTTAAGAATACCTTATCCAACTCTCTAGCACTAACACAGAGTTGCTTACTAAGTCGGTTAAATTACCTAACATATTACATTCACTCCAAGTTCTTTCTCTGGTGCTTGATTTGCAGCTTGGCATCTGGTGTACATGGTACGGTACGGTACACCGTTTGGGGGTGTCTTGGACCCCTTTTGGTGGCCCAGCTTGCCTGTAGGGTTGGACAATATATTAGTGCTAATATTGTTATCAGCCCAAATGTGTGTATTTTTTATTTTTTTATGTAATGTTTTTAATGCAAATGTTATATGCACGTGGCAGAGTGGTTAGCACTCCTGCCTTACAGCAAGAAGGTCGTGAGTTCAAAACCCGGCCGACTCCGGTCTTTCTGTGAGGAGTCTGCATGTCCTCCACGTGTTACCATGGGTTCTCTCCGGGTACTCCGGCTTCCTCCCACCGTCCAAAGACATGCATGTACAGGTTAATTGGCAACTCTAAAGTGTCCCTAGTGAATGAATGTGAGAGTGAATGGTTGTCTGTCACTGTCTGTCTCTATATATGTCAGCCCTGCGACTAACTGGCCACTGTCCAGGATGTACCCCGCCTCAGGCCCAAATCTGCTGGGATAGATTCCAGTCACCCGCGACCCCTAACGGGACAAAGCGATAGAAAATGAATGAAATGAATAGTTTGTTTCTGTGCCACTGTATAACACTTGAAAGCAGCAGCCAAGGTGGTCTATTTTTGAGCACTTTGCCAATGCTTTGCAAAGGCTTTTAAGTTCCAGAAGCCGATGCCTCGTCTGTTGTCCGGATGTATTTTGCGGTGCCAAAAAGAATACAGTTAGACTGCAATATGTAATTTATCCAATAGCATAGTAACATTTAGCAGACGCTTTGATCCAAAGCGACTTACATTAATCATCCATTCACCAGTGTTACAGCTGACACCACTGGAGGCAAGATGGGTTGTGTCTTGCCCAAGGGCACAACAACAGTATGAACTGTAGGGAGAGCAGAAATCGAACTGCCAACTTTCCAGTTATAGGACAACCTCTCTACCACTAAACCACTAAGTCCTTCGCTGACGTGTTTTTTTAGCCAAACTACCACTCCAAGAATTAGCAGACCCTCGTTATTTACTACAGTTCACATGAAGCATTTTAGAAAGTCTTTGGAGAGAAAGTTGTGTACTGCAGACTATAACAAAGTAAATCACTTTCTGTGTTTGATTGTAGCTTGGACAAAAATCACACGGTAGTGCAACAACCAACGGTTAAAGCATAAACACTGGAATCCATCAACATCAAAAAATGTGTTAGTGGTGTTGCTCTAATGCACACTTTAAACCCTATAATTACATCCTAGATTAAAGTGCAAGTCAAACCTAATGTGTACTTTGGAGGTAGTAATTTTGGGCATCTTCAACGGGTGCAGTGGTGGAAAGAGTACTCAAGTAAAAGTACTGTTACCTGGCCAAAATAATACTCAAAAGTAATAGTGTTAAAAAAGTACTCTAGTAAAAGTATAAATTACTCATAGTAAAAACAACTCAAGCGCACAAATTGCTAATTACTTTCACGTCATTGATTTATAAAGCAACACTTAACTACTAAAGCTGTAAGCTCATATAAATTCAATAAATAAATAGTGAGGGGAGCAGGTATCGAACCGCCAACTTCCGGTTATAGGATAACCACTCTACTACTGAGCACTGTATATTTGGGTTGTGTTCTGGATAAATACATGTTCTAAGATGAAAACCATCTCTGAAGACAAGAGGCTCTGGGCCATGGTAGAGATTTAACTCAGAGAGCGAACAATATTTTATCTTATATTTTTATTTAGGTAATAAAAGGACTAAATTAAAAGTACACATTTTAACCACATTAGACCTTAAGTGGGAAAAAGCTCACATAGTGAACTTCTCATAATGTAAGGCCTCTGTTGTGAAAGACATTGGACATAATTGATTGTACAACAGTTTAGACGTTTTAAGAGTTTATGAAATTTGATGTTGGTTAATTGGGTCCTATTTCTATTCAACAGGGGAACAAGTGTTATAAGGTTTTGACTGGAGACACTCACTACAAATGGTGTCAGCCAGGACAGCTTTACTTAAAGAAACCATGTATTTCAGAAATACATTGTATCATTATGTCCTTTTGTAAAACGGTCTTGTGACATTAGACTCTAACATGGTTATAAAATATAAATGTATATTACCATTGACCTTGCACTACACACACTGTATGAACTGTGACATACACTAGCCTTTCTTAGGATTATTAGGAACACCATACTAATACTGTGCCTTCAGAACTGCCTTAATGACTATGTGGCATTGATTCAACAAGATGCTGAAAGCATTCTTCAGAAATGTTGGCTCATATTGAGAGGATAGCATCTTGCAGTTGATGGAGATTTATGGGATGCACATCCAGGGCACGAAGCTCCCGTTCCACCACATCCCAAAGATGCTCTATTGGGTTGAGATCTGGTGACTGTGGAGGCCATTTTAGTTCAGTGAACTCGTCATGTTCAAGAAACCAATTTGAAATGATTCGAGCTTTGTGACATGGTGCATTATCCTGCTGGAAGTAGACATCAGAGGCTGGGTACATGGTGGTCATAAAGGGATGGACATGGTCAGAAACAATGCTCAGGTAGGCCGTGGCATTTAAACAATGCCCAATTAGCACTAAGGGGCCACCATTACACCACCACCAGCAGCCTGCACAGTGGTAACAAGGCATGATGGATCCATGTTCTCATTCTGTTTACGGCAAATTCTGACTCTACCATCTGAATGTCTCAACAGAAACCCAGACTCATCAGAACAGGCAACATTTTTCCAGACTTCAACTGTCCAATTTTGGTGAGCTCATGCCAATTGTAGCCTCTTTTTCCTATTTGTAGCTCTGATGAGTGGTACCCGGTGGGGTCTTCTGCTGTTGTAGCCCATCTGCCTCAAGGTTGTGCGTGTTGTGGCTTCACAAATGCTTTGCTGCATACCTCGATTGTAACGAGTGGTTATTAAATTGGTTATTATTAAGTTGCTCTCCTATCAGCTTGAATCAGTCGGCCCATTCTCCTCTGACCTCTGGCATCAACAGGGCATCTTCGCCCACAGGACTGCTGCATACTGGAGGTTTTTACCTTTTCACACCATTCTTTGAAAACCCTAGAAATGGTTGTGCGTGAAAATCCCAGTAACTGAGCAGATTGTGAAATACTCAGACCGGGCCGTCTGGCACCAACAACCATGCCACGCTTTAAATTGCTTAAATCACCTTTCTTTCCCATTCTGACATTCAGTTTGGAGTTCAGGAGATTGTCTTGACCAGGACCACACCCTTTCCTTCTCCAGCCTGTACTGTACAGACCCAGCCTCATACCTTCAGTCCCTGTAGCTCCTGAAACTGAGTGCTCCCCTCAGACTGGCCTTCAACCTCTCCTCCTCTGAACTACTGCTGTTGTTGTTTTAACCTGACACAGAACATGGATTTACATTATGTTATTTGAATTTAATAGATTATTAGTTGTGAATCTACACATCAGAAACTTACAACTTGGCGTAAATGGTTCAGAAGCTTTGCCAATGGCATTATAACACAGACTGTTGTCAGTAACTCGTCCCACTCATTGAAGAGACAAAAAAAAAAGCACAAGCCAATCACACGCGAGCATCATCCTGCTAATTATAGAAGAGCACATTGTTCATAGAGGCGGGACATGTTGCAGAGCAGCACATGACAGGCTCAGGTTGGAGTGACAGCTATCAGTCAGAGCTGTCATTGCTCTGTGTGAGAGGAAAGAGGCGGGGCTCAGTGAGCAGCGAGAGACAGACACGCTGATCAGAGAACATGGCATTTATTTTTTTTATAAAGCCATAGGTTTTGAAGGTAGCAAGATAGATTACTTGCCTTAAATTTTACTTAATTACAAGTAACGTGAGTATTTGTTACTTCCACCCCTGAACTAATTTATCACTTTTATTTATTTAGACAAAAATCTGCTGAACATTTATTAATAAGCTCCATAAGTTAAAACCATTTTGCTGAACAAAGTTCACTTTAAAACTGTCTCTTAACAATTTTTACACAGCATTAGCATATCTCAACGAACAAAGAACATCTGCGTCAAAGTCGGAGGGTGGTTCCCTTCTAAAGAGAAGCATTGTGAGCTGAAGAAGACTTGCACTACATTTTGGGCTATAACTCTGTCCCAGGCCACACCAAGAGACAAAACCCGGAGCAGAGGGCAGGAGCTGGGGTTAGCAAACTGTTGGGAGTGTTTTAACAAGGTTTATAATGGACTGTGGTTTTCTTCAGCGAGCATCTGTTGGCCCTCGTGGTTTATGGCCCCGTCTTTATTGTGTATCCAGTGAGAAGGCTCTAAAACTTCCCTTCTTTGTGGAAATGTAACATTCATGGATCAGAAATCATCAATTATATTTATTGGGTTAGGGCACCAATGCGTCACTTGTTGTCTGAATGTTGAACCGTCATGGATGTTCTGGCAAAGTCGTCTTAGTTTAATCAAATTTGATACAGGGTATATTCAGAACATGATTTGAAGATCTTCAAATTACTTATTTGCCAAACACTTGGGTGTTGCATGCTTTCTGACAGCAGGAATGAATGAACTCCTGTACCACTCTATCCTACAATGACAGCATGTAGAGGATGGTCCATGTTGTTTTGCACAGCATTCATTGTTCAACGCATGAATTGCTCCACCTTCTCAACATAATTTCTTTTTTGCATTTATGTGGTCTTTAGATGGTCCAAGATGGAAGTCATTTTCTACTTTAATACTGTGGTGTATTTTTGTGCATTCAAAACCAAAAGTAAGAATAGTCATTTTAGTGTTCGTTGTCTCAATTATTAGTTTGTAAAATTATATATTTGTGTTTGACAGGGTTTACGTCTTAGATTTGATAATGCCTTTGTTATTATTTAAAAGCTGTATGATGAAAAACATCACTGTTAGGGATTAATGTAATTTGAACTGCCTTGAACTTTTCTATCAAGTCCAGGTCACTCTTATGTTCCCGATAATTAAAGGTAAATCCATATTATAAACTGTATTCTGCCAAAGATATACAAAACAGAAATTAATTAAACATCTACTTGCTTAAATCAAAGTTAAGTCAGAAAGTTAGGCAAGAAATTTAACAACAATATATTGCAACAATATGAATGGGTAGACTAAAGTGTTTATTGTATCCAGGTGCCAGATCTACAGTGTTGTGAGGTTTAAAAATCCATCCATTCATCTACGCTTATCCAGGGCTGGGTCACGGGGGCAGCAGTCTAAGCAGAGACTTCCCACTCCCCAGACACTTCCTCCAGCTCTTCCGGGGGGATACCGAGGCATTCAAGCCCCCCTTTTGCGACTGAGAACCATGGTATTAGACTTGTAGTTGCTGATCCTCATCCCAGCCGCTTCACACTCGGCTGCAAACTGTACTTATGTACTTAAAATAGTTTTTACTGTTAAAGTCTAAATGTTGACAATCTAAACCTTTTACACTGGATAGAGAGTCCAGAGTCTAAAAAGTCTGTCTATAGAAACTGCCTACACAGCATAATAAATCATTAGTGTATGACACACACAGCGGAGCAGACTCTCCTCCAGACTGCACTGTGATGTACTGTTCATGTATTGAGGATATAAGACCATGATTTACTAGGCTCTGTGGGACCAGTGTCTCGACTAATGGAATATATAATGTCCCTAAGATCGACACTTTAATCCGCACTGAGGTTTCTGGCAAATAACTTTTTCATATAAATCTGAGATGCACTGCAGGTACTGGGGGTGAGCTACAGCATTTTGGCTTTCTGATACACTGTACATATCCAAAAGGCTACTACTAAAACTTACCCAGCACCAACCACAAGAAGCAAGTCCATTTCAACTGCACAGCTGTTATGAGTCTGAAGCACCTGTCTGATTCTGTTACATCCACACATCTTTGCTTTGACATCTCTGTGATTCTCATAAAAACAACATACTGTTTTATATAAAGCTGTCAAAAGCAGACACTAACAAGACAATGAAAACTCCTGCGTCCTTCAGTGCATATGATTTGACAGTTAGGAGCAGCAGGCCTTGCATACTGTATTGTGACACATTAATCCAACATTCTACAATTATCTACAATATCTACAATAATTCTACCAAAAAATACACCACAATTCAGCTTCCAGCTTCTCAATAAAAAAAATGTAGACTACTGTTGTTGTAGCATTATATCATAGACTATGTGCATAGTATTGAATATATTATCTGTTATACTTACTCAACATGCCATCTAACAATGATTAAAATGAGTAAAAAATAATAATAAGGCATGAATCACACCTTCTATTTGAAGGTCAAAGTTGTAGGTCTACTGTTGTGCAATAGTGCGCTCTGGTGGAAAAGAAAACAAACAAAAAAATGACAAGAATTGTCATTGCAGTGCACCGCCAGGGCAACAGAGGGCGCATTGCTTTTTTTGATTATTACTGTAGTTACCTTGTCAAAACACTCAAAGAAGTAAGGCCCCCTCAACTGAGGAAAATGGCCGACGTTGAGATGGATATCCCGTCCAGAAGAATGAATAATGGCAACGAACACGTGTAAGTTATTAAATTAAACATATGCCATTCTGTTAATTAAGTCTAACCCAATTCCCAATCGGCGGGGTTTAATATTGGTGAGGTAAGTTAGAAGAAACAGGAAAGGGAAGTACCAGGTTCAACATTGACACCGGGGTTAGCCATCGGTTTACTAACGACGTTAGCCAAACACGCTAGGTCTTTAGCTTCGCTAGCATTAAGTTGGCTCCGTGCAGTGCGGGCTTTAGTTTATTTTGCTTTACTTGACTGCTTCCTGGAGCCACTAGTTTATCGCCGGTTATTTTTATATGGTCGCAAACTAGATGCCACCAGGATTAGTAACACAGTGGTGAGTAACTCAAATATACAGCTAACTGGCTAGCTCTTAGTTTGTCCTCCGCTGTTAGCGCGCACGAGCTAATGAGTGAAGAGTGTTGTCGGTCCTGCTCGGGACAGCTCCAGTAAAGTTGAGAGCTCTAGCGGCTCACACACAGCCCCTCTAACCACAGACCCGGCTGCCTGTATGCTCATATTACCGCCAAATCCTGTTCTTTACAAAATCATTACCATATTGAAATAATTCCCTCTATATAAATGACGGGCCATGCCATTGTTTTATTACTGTAAAGCTGTGGAGTCAATAACGTGTTTATCCCACCCATTACTTGCCCTCTTTGGTTCCTGAATTTACCTTGTTTAAACATTTGCTGAACGTTGCTCCCTCGCTCAGCTAACTTATCTAATGTCAGTAAATGTTGGGGGTGGTTGTGTCCTTGTTGCCATTGGTTTCAAACGCGCGGGATCTGCACAGTGCACGTGCTCCCGGAACTGTATGTTTCTATTCATTTAAAGTTAATAATTAAATAAGTTTTTTTTGCAAGATGATATCAATATGATATGCATATTGCTGGGTAAAGCATTTACAGTGTGCACGGACAAGCACAATACACCGACACCCGCACTGGTGATTGACATCACTCCACATTATATTATTACGTTATGTATAATTTAAGGCTATAATGTATATCGTGTAATAACTGTCTAACTGCTGTTACAGGAAGCAGGATCTAGAAATCCATGACCAAAGTGGAAATGAGGACAGTGGTGGTGTGTCGGAGGAAGAGGAGGAAGAAGAGGTATGCTGCAACATTCATATTCATTACCCTTAACTAAATGTAAGAAATCCATACATCTGTCTACACTCACTACTTCTTACATTTTGTGCTTTTAGGAAAACGATGTTTCTGGGACAGAAAAGAGTAACTCGGAACTGAACTGTGCTCTTGTCCAGGAGGAAGCAGAGACCAATGGGGCGAAGACAGAGGAGGGAAGTAAACATCACAGCAGCAGTGGTAAACACAAGCGGAAGAAACATAAGCATCGGAGCAAACATAAAAAGCACAAACACGCCTCTGATGAGGACAAGGACCGCAAACGTAAGCACCGGCACAAACACAGAAAACACAAGCGCAAAGATGGCTCCCCCTCCAACACCACTATCCTCAGCTCCTCCAAGAAGACGGAGTCCTCCCCCTCCTCGGGAATCCCCAGTCTGGATGACCGGGCACTGCTGGAGGAACTGGAGAAGCAGAGGGCCATGATTAAAGCAGAGCTGGACAGTCAGCTGATGGAGGGCAAGGTGCAGTCAGGGATGGGTCTGATCCTTCAGGGTTACAACTCCGGCTCCGAGGAGGACCCTGAGGCCAGGATGAGGAATGGAGAGCAGCGGCAGAGGAGCAGCTCAGGGAAAGCTGTCTCTCCCCGAGTTAGCAAAAGTGTCAAATCCAGACGGGACTCAACAGAAGTCACGAAGTCCAGCTCCAAACGGCGCAGTAAATCTGCAGAGAGGCCACCCAAGGAGTCCAGGGAAAAGGTCTCTAAAAGCACCAAGGACACAGGCGCTAAGGACAGAGGGCGCGGCAGGAGCAGGTCCAAGGACAGAAAACCCTCAGACAGCACTGACAGGTCAAAGGACCGCAGCAGGAAGTCAGCGTCACCCTCCAGCGGGAGAGCTGAGCAAAAAGGGAGCCGCATTGACAAACGCTCCTCTCCTCAGCGGGACGACAGAGGCAGGAGGTCCCGATCTATGGGGAGAGACCGCTTGAGTCGCTCCGACGTCGACCGGGACAAACGGCCCGCCAAGTCCCCTTCTAAGGATGCTTCATCTGGGAAAGAGAATCGCTCCCCTCACAGACGAGGTCCTCACAGCCCAGGCAGGCGGCACAGTGCTTCACCTCGACACAGGGACCACCAACCTGCAGCCGGTGCCTCAGACAGGACGTCCAAACAGAGCTCCCCCTCCAGGGTGCGCCCGTCCCCTCGGAGAGCACGCAGCCGCTCGCCGGACAACAGAAGGAGAGATACTGACCGGCAGGACTCCCCCATCAGGTCGGTTTATACTTTAAATACCTTTTACATAACTGTGCAGGCAGACAATAATAACCACTCTTGACACTTTTTTTTATCTTCAGTTCTTGCTCTATGAGAGTCAAACGTGCCGAGAACCAGTACTTAAAAAAATATGTTTGTAGCACTTATTAAACTGTACCAGCAACTGTAACCCATGTCACTTTATATGTGTGAATAGTTCCACAGGGCATCTCAAGTCATAAATCCAATTAGGTTTTTGTTGACTGTATGAGACTAGTCACTAAAACGCTGCCCGGCTTAAAAAGAAAAAAAGTCGCGTTGTAAAATCCATTGACAAAGTAACCCGGTCATTCAGGATACCTCCAGTCTATAGGCACATAATGCTGCTGAACCTAGACCTGACCAACTGCAGTAGCACCAGATCACAGCACTGTCCCCATAGGCTTGTACGGTAGCCACTAGGCATGATGGGAGCATCACTTTATGACCTTTTACAATTGCTCCAGAGTCCAATCTTGATACTCCTCAGCAAATTGAAGCCTTTTTGATTTATTTATTTAAAAAATTTGCCTCAATGGCAAATGGTTTTCTTAATGCTACATTGCCTTTTATTCCCAATCCCTTGAGTTGCCTTTACATTGTGCGTTTGTGGAAATGCACTTTCAATATTAAACATAGCCATGAGTTCTTCTGTTGTTTTTTTACAATTTGATTTCACCAAATGATTTTAGTGTTTGCAATCACAATCATCATCCAACCACATTGCTTCCTTAAAGATGATGTTTCCCGCTATCCTTCCAGTTATAGTTCCAATATATAATTGACAGCATTGACTTTAATCACATCGTATAATGTGCTTCTTGACACATGACATGTGGTAATAATTTGAGTTCCTTTAACATTATTTTGTCCTGGTTCAACATTTTCTTACAGGAAGCGGCCGAGAGCAGATGCAGGACCGGGCCGAGACAGGTCCAGAGAGACCAGTCCCAGGTTGGCCCGTCGCCGGGTGAGTCGGTCTCCACTCAGGCGAAGGTCCCCATCGCCACGGCGACGCTCCCGGTCCTCTCCACGCAGAAGGAGCAGGTCTCCGCTCAGGCACAGGTGACAACACTCACTTTCCACTCTAATGTAGTAGTTGATTGTCATTTGTGAATAAAATGCTGCAGCAACAATATGTTGTGATGTTTAATGTTGTTTGACTTGTGTCCGGTGCAGGTCTGACGAGAGGGACCGTTATGGAAGACCCAGGCAGTACAGAAGGTCAATGTCTCGAGACCGCGAGAGGAGGAGACGACGCAGCCGAGATGAGGACAAGTTTAAGGGAAGCCTCTCCGAAGGAATGAAAGTGGAGCAGGAGTCCTCGGAGGAAGAACTGTAAGTAAAGTTAAAGGTTTGAGCTGAACCGCTACTAGACTGAGACAAAAAATGCTCCTAAAAGTAAATTTGTATTTAAAGGCTGGACGACCTTGATGATGAGGAAGTCGATGAAGAGGCTCTGATTGAGCAGCGGCGACAGCAGCGAATGGCCATTGTTCAGGTTTGTTTACAAGTGGACAAAGCTTTTAGTTATTCTTAAAGTAAAAATGCTGCAAGAGATAACCATTTTATTTCTGTGTGCAGAAATACAAGGTTCTGAACGAAGATTCCAACATGGCGTCGGAGCCCTGCAGCCCCCAGAGCAGCAGTCGCAGCCGGTCCCCTTCACCTGACGACATTCTGGAGCGAGCTGCCGCTGATGTCAAGGAGTACGAGCGCGAGAACATCAACACGTTTGAGGCCAGCATCAAAGCAAAGCACAACCTTATCGCCCTGGAGAAGGAAGGTAATGTTCTCTGAACGGGCTGACCTGTTTGTGTGCAAGGACAATGGGGTCAAAGAGACGTCCAGACGTGTCCTGAGATGTAAAACCAGATAACCATTTCAATTTCTGTCCCATTGATGTAAACAAGTGAAGATAACTTGTAGAGCGGTATGACGTATCCTGAAGTACATGAAGATTAATATTGAGGATTGTGTTTACACTTGAAGTGACTAATACGTTAACGGGTTAAGAGTGAATGCCATGCGCTCAACGACTCTTTAAAAACAGTGCATCTCTGTTTTCAACTTAACAGTGGTCAAAAGTGTCTCCATCTACATTTAATTTATTCATTTAGCTGACGCTTTATCCAAAGCGACTTACATTGTTCTATAGTAATTACCAGTGTTACAGCCACTGGAGGCAAGGGTGGGTTAAGTGTCTTGCCCAAGGACACAACGACAGTATGCCTGTGGGGAGAGTGGGAATCGAACCGCCTACCTTCCGGGTGAAGGATGACCACTCTACCCACTGAGCTACTGCCACCCAAAAATGTAACCGTAGTCTGTTCCGGAGTCAGCAGTCAGCTGATTGGACGGTAGATGAGAAGCAAATCTTGTTAATATATAAAATTATTAAATTATGTTTTGACACTAAACATGCCAAATTCTTTTCCCAAGCTTTATTATCAACAGCTGTTTCCACTGTTAAACATAATACTTCATAATTTAAATTAATGCATTTATTGTCTTTGCGCTGCAGCTGTAATCTCACGATGTGAGTTCACAAACACAAACTTACAAGAGTAAGTCTGAGTTGATAAAACCAAACAAATTCTACCAATAGCAATCAACCTGGAGGGAAAGAGGGTAGGGCTTTTTCTGCTGAGGAACAGGAATCAACATGGTCACAGCCAAAAAACAGAGAAAAAAGCATTTTTTTTTAAGACTGTAATTTTAATTAGCTCACTCTGTTGACAGTCCAACTTAAAAACTAATTTACACTTACACACTAAGTGTAAATTGTTTTAACATTAAAACTCCAATATGAAAATGACGAATCAAAAACAATTTTTATTTTGTAATAAAACTGAGATGGGAGCCAAATTCTAAAATATTTTGGCAGCAAATCTACATTGTTTTGTGCATAGTTTAATAAGCCTATTCTCTGGGCCAAAAGATAAAAAAGGCCAAGAACAAAAGGTTTAAGTTATGCAGTGTCAGATTCATGTAACTTTGCTCACACCTGATTGGTCCACATTGGTTTTGTGGACTCTAAAACAAAACTAAACCAACTCCAGCGCAGGGTAGCCGTGGTGGCGTAAGTTACCATGGTGATGAACCAACCTTACCTCACTCTAAACCTAAATCGGCTTCTAGCAACAGACCTCTGGGTTTACTTTTATTCTGGGTCTCTTTTTTATAGTATGACTGCATCCAAGTTTCAAAGTGTCTGCTTCAAATCTTTTGTCTCAAATAGAGACACAACTTTTGTGGCACTTTGATGTCACTGTTTCTGTAGCAGTGTCTCTTCAGGACCCAGCAGAGTGGTAACACGTGCCTCTTCTACCTGTACCAAACCGTCCCACACTGACCCGACCCGTGGAAACAATGCTATAGACTACCTATCCACGCACTCCTGAGAGCATCAACTAGTGCACCTCTTAAGAAATGTTCAGTTGTTGAATGATCTGGTCCAGTGCTGAAAATGTCACTGTGAACACTAACTGTTGCAGAAAGATCATAATGTTTAGTCTGAACTCAAAGAAACACACTACAAGTGTAAACACAGCTATAAGCATCCTCTAATGGAATTGTGGAAACACAATAAAAATAAAAGAATATATTAAAAGTGCAAAATAAAAAATTTTATGATTATGATTATTATCACCCAGCACCAAGGAGATGTTGGTTATGGTCTGTGTAGTCGGTGCAGGGTGTTCATTTTTTTTCTTTCCGTCATGTTTTCATTCAGTTGCTGCTTTGTAAATCCAAAGCCTGGTTGTGTGTGCCACCTGTAGCACATTTTGATCTCTGCAGAGTATGTGAATCAAACATGATATTCTGTTTTTGCCTCATGCCTGATGACATAAAGTGCACTTTTCCTTTTATTTATTTTTTACCTCACCGTTTCTGTGGCTGTTGCCTTTGCAGGCGCAAACCCCAAGAAGCCGTCGGCCCCAGATATGTTCACCGAGTCTGACGACATGTTCGCCGCTGACTTTGACGTGAGTATTACTGGTATTTGACAGGTTTACTTTTACATTAGTTATTTCAGATCTTTATTATTGATATCTGATATTATTTGTGCAGAGCGCCAGATTGAGAGCAGGTGTCGGGAAGGACTTCAAGGAAAACCCCAACCTCAGGGACAACTGGACTGACGCTGAGGGCTACTACAGTACGACCACCATCCCACTTACTTCATCCCTCCCTCCCACTTGGGGATAAGTTGACTAACATTAGATGTGTTGATGTTTCAGGGGTGAATATCGGCGAGACGCTGGACAAGCGCTACGACGTGTACGGCTACACGGGACAGGGGGTGTTCAGTAATGTGATCAGAGCCAGAGACACGGCCCGGGCTGGCCAGGAGGTGGCAGTCAAGATCATCCGGAACAACGAGCTCATGTGAGGGATATATTCTAACAAATCATTTCTGTTTTCAGGGTTAAAATAGTGGTTAATATTTTGTGAAAGTATTTAATGCATTATTCTACTTTTTATAGTATTATAAGATCTCTGTGGCTCAAACAGATTGATTAGTGTTAAGTTAAAGGGTTATTTTTTTTTTTTAATGAACAGGCAGAAGACTGGTCTGAAGGAGTTGGAGTTCCTCAAGAAACTGAACGACGCCGACCCCGACGACAAGTTCCACTGCCTCCGCCTTTTCAGACACTTCTACCACAAGCAGCACCTGTGTCTGGTGTTTGAGCCGCTCAGGTTTGAGGAGAAATCCAGTTTGAATTGTCTGCTCCACTTCTCTGAGACGGAGCGTCTGATTGTATTGTTTGTTTCCTCAGTATGAATCTACGAGAGGTGCTGAAGAAATACGGCAAAGACGTGGGGCTCCATTTCAAGGCGGTGCGCTCGTACAGCCAGCAGCTGTTCCTGGCTCTGAAACTGCTCAAACGCTGCAACATCCTTCACGCAGACATCAAGCCAGACAATATCCTGGTATGCTTTAACACGCAGTCCTTCGGAAAAGTATAAAATATATAAATCATTGCTGGGTCTGGATATAAACAAAAATAAAAGTAGTACAGTTGTGGAGATTGTGGAGAACGTCATTGAAAAAAGTGTAAAAAACTTTGGTCATTTATGAACTGCACCAGTGTCACACTTGACAGCATGGTGTTCCCTCAACATCTTTAATAAATACTAACATGTACCAGACAGGCCACCAGTGTTAGGGCAATCTGATTCTCTTATTGGGGTCAGAAATTTGTTTTATACTTAAATTTCACATTTATTCTAGACTGATTAAAATCAAGCGTTCATTTTGGCTTAATTGTGTCTGCCTGATCTCTTGTTAAAGACAGTGTGCTTTCGTTTGTCTGTTTTCTTCCAGGTAAACGAGTCAAAGACCATTCTGAAGCTGTGTGACTTTGGCTCAGCGTCACATGTGGCTGATAATGACATCACTCCTTATCTGGTCAGCAGATTCTACCGTGCTCCAGAAATCAGTAAGTCTCTTTAAATCTGCACAACCCTCCAGTGTTGAGAATAACCCAAAGACTCACTGAGAGCCACCTACCCCTGTCCATCAGTCATAGGTAAACCATACGACTACGGCATCGACATGTGGTCCGTGGGCTGTACTTTATATGAGCTGTACACCGGCAAAATTCTGTTTCCCGGATCTTCCAACAATCACATGCTCAAACTGGCCATGGACCTCAAGGGGAAGATGCCCAACAAGGTTTGCTTGCATCATGACAGCTCCTTCTCTCACAGATGTGCTTGTGGCTGACGCAAACCTGTGTTTGTTTTTCCTCAGATGATCCGTAAGGGCTTGTTCAAAGACCAGCACTTCGATCAGAACTTGAACTTCCTGTACATTGAAGTAGACAAAGTGACAGAAAGGGTAATGTACTCTTCTGTTGCACCAGCACACTGCCTTTATATTAATTTTAGCACAAGTAAGACATAATTGTTCACAAGTAATTTGACCAATTGTCTCTTGCTCTGCTATGGCAAAAGGATATTGTTGTTACACCATCCACAGTATTTATGTTTGTATTTTGTTTACAAGTCAGTCATATTGGGGAAAAAAGACATGATGAAACTCTAGCTGTATTATTTATATCTCATAAGTGCCCTGTACAAAACAAAGCAGTCACTGATGGGAAAATTGACTAGTGGCAGAAATGATGATGGTGGTGGCTTTAAAATGGGGCTTTACATCAGCTCAAAGAGTCTGAGCTGACCATTTTCAAAGTCAGCCAGTGACAAATGCCTGTGCCTTGAATTTAGGACAATCAGCGACTAATTTATCTATTTATATAGTCTTTTGGTGATTAGCTTTGTAGTTGTGAATACAAACATTAGCCAATGTGACTTACATCAAGTTCTTTTTGCACTGGGTCAGATTGTCTTTTTCACAGTACTATCTGAGAGGGCTTCCATAGAAGGTGTTTGTAAAGGGCAGGTACTTTAAATGAATACCTGTTTGGTAATTGGAGTTATCAACCGCAGTTCTATCCAATCAGCTAAAACACGCCCAGACCTGTCAGTGCTGCCAGGTGGATGCTTTGGTTGGAGCAACTCAATATAGATTTTTAAGGCATTTTAAAATATTTTTTTGGTATACATTTTAATTGAAACTACTAATATGAAGACATGCCAATCGTGTAATGAGGTATGGTGCAACTATTCAGGCAGGCCTGATGGTCATTACTTGTTGATGTGGCCAAATGAACTGAGTCAGAATAACTCTCTTAAATGTCTTTACCAATGCTAATTAACTGTTAGTTTCTGTCCTCTAACTTGACCCTGCCTTGGCATCCCTCAGGAAAAGGTGACGGTGATGAGCACCATCAACCCCACCAAAGACCTCCTGGCCGACATGGTGGGGGGCCAGCGGCTGCCCGAGGACCAGAGGAAGAAGGTGATGCAGCTCAAGGACCTGTTGGACGGCACCTTAATGCTGGACCCGGCCAAACGCATCAGCATCAACCAGGCTCTGCAGCACCCCTTTATCCAGGAGAAAATTTGATTAAAAAAAAAAAGACACCACTACGGCAGACTCCCAATATGCTGGACTCGTGTTCTCCCGCAGCCTACTTGTGTTTTATTGTAAATAGATCATTTAAACGGTAGCCGACATTACAGACATTGAAGTTATTGTAAACCACCTCATAACCCCTCATATGGACACGAGTTTAACTGGCATTGAAGTGGCATATGTTTAAAAAAAATATATAAATTCTGTAAATAGTGTATGTCTATTGCATTAACAATCTGACGCAGCAGACAGTTTAGACAGTTTTTTTCTTCTATTTTATTTTTATTTTTTTTTAATCTCGTTGCCCATTATGGGGCGATGCATGCTATTGAATGTGCACCCGTTGTGCTCTAGATTCTTGTGGTGCGGGCCTGTTGTAAACGCTGTGTAAATGCATCGGTGTCCCACGTTTCGGCAACTCCCCCTGTCGGGTTTAAACCGAACATACATTATGTACGCCTAGATCCTCAAAGGTTTTTGTTTCCATGTTAAGTTCATGTTAAGTTCCTACGGCTCGGCCCCGGCTCTTTTAAGGCTCTCCGATTCAAGTGCCTCCTGTTGAGCCTAAAAAAACCAAACAACACCACACCTGTGACCCTCTTTTGGCCCATTTTTGTAAATAGTCCATGTACTGTCATTTCATGTATGATTAGTTTTTTTTTTCCTCATTATGTGGTTAAAAAAACAATCTTGTGATTTCAATAAAGAATAGTTGTGAAAACGCTGCTGAAAGAGCACCTTGAGTTCAAACAACTTTTTAGTAATAAAATGTTTCCTATTGTACACCAAAATCCATTTCTTCCTTTATCCTGAACTTAATGGAAATAAGATTTGTTTGTTAGTAGGCCTAATTTCTGGGTAATAAATCTAGAGTATTTGTTTTAATTGTATGTCCAAAAAAAGCTATAGCTGAAACAGAATTTAATGGCGACACTTTGATCCAACCGCGGTCTAAAGTCTAACGCTCAAAACAGCTGAGATATTGAAATGTCTCAGCAAAAGCTAAAGACACTAATAATGGCCAGGAAAAAAGTTTTTCTATTACCTCGTCTTTAAGCAGTTTGAATGCCTTACTTTCTTCTAGTGATCACATCATCCACTGTCTTGACCCGGATGATGTCACTGCCTCCTGGTAAGTTTGATGAATGTCACACACTGCTTGATAACAATAGTCCACACAAGTTTGTAATTTGTCCAGTGTCATCTATCTCAAACTCTTGTACAGTTGTGCTCATAAGTTTACAACCCCTGGCAGAATTAGTGATTCTTTTTATTTCTATATATTTTTTTCTTTCAGAGATTATAAATAACCACGCCTCTCTCATGGATCCCTTAAAAGGGCCTCAAGTAAGGGTGCCACCATACAGCGACATACCTCTGTCCACCAGAGGGCAGGCTCCTAAACTTAAAGTTGGAAACTTTATAAGTGTAAAATTGTGTTTACAGCCTGGTACAAAAGATGGCTCTGGTCTCTCGAGCTAAGTTTTAGCAAATGACAACTCATATTTTGATTAATGTGACTTTTTGCTATCTGAAAACTATTGTTTTACAACGTAACAGCAGAAAAGCCCGGATGTAACCGACATTTTATTGCCCTGTGGTAATGATGTCAGTGAATGGGGCAGCAGGGGGCTCACAACATCCAAATATATTTACAATCTATGATGATAACACAAAAAACTTTTTTTTCACTTTGGGTTGGGTGAAGCCATTTATTGTCAAACAACTGTGCTTACTCTTTTTAAGTCATAATGAACCTGATCAAAAGTTCAGATACCCTGGTGATTTTGGCCTGATAACATGCACACAAGTTGACACAAACAGGTTGTTTGGCCTCTAAAGATAACCATCCTCACCTGTGAAATCAGTGTGTATAAAAGGTCAGTGAGTTTCTGAGCTCCTGACAGACCCTTGCATCTTTAATCCAGTGCTGCTCTGATGTTTCTGTTTCTGAGTCATAGGGAAAGTGAAATAATTGTCCAAGGATCTGTGGAACAAGGTAATTAAACTGTATTTTAAAAAAAGGAAAACTGGCACTCATCAGCCCAGGAGCTGTGTATGGGACGTACTTGGACGTTCCAACATGACAACAATCCAAAGGACAAGGCCAAGTCGACCTGTCATTGGCTACAGCAGCATAAAGTAAAGGTTCTGGACTGGCCTCAGTCTCCTGACCTCAGTGTCATTGAGCCACTCTGGAGAGATCTCAAACGTGCAGTTCATGCAAGACAGACAAGAATTTACAGGAACTGGAGGCTTTTTGCCAAAAAGTATGGGCAGCTTTACCATAAAATAGAACGAGCCTCATCCACAACCATCACAAAAGACTTGTTAAAGATGGCCCTCCAGAGTTGTCGCTAAGTAGAAACTTAGCTCTAGAGACCGGAGCCATCTTTTGTACCAGGCTGTAAACATGATTTTTACACTTGAAAAGTCACCATTAGGTTTCTCCTTATATTTCCGCTTTTGGAGCCTCCCCTCTGGTGGACGGTGGTATATCGCTGTATTTTGCCGTATTTCGTTGTTTGGCGGCGCCCTTACTCAAGGACTGTTTAAGAGGTTCCATGAGAGAGGCTTGTTGTCATAATTTAAAAAGAGTAAACACAATTGTTTTACAATAAATGGCTTCACTCAGTCACTAACTATGATTTAAGAAAAAAATAATTGTGCTCTGAAAAAAGGCCTGAAAATCACAAATTCTGCTGGTTTCTGCTTTATTCTCAGTGGGTTCCTCCTAATCACAGTCTCATTATTTCCTTCTGGTTGCTCAGCCCCAGGGTGCGCCTGCTTCACTCTGCTGTGTTTTTTTGGTGGGGCAAGTAAGGTGCAGATGTCTTTTAACAATATCTGAAAGTCTCTGATTGTAAACTCTAAACTAAAAAGTGCCATTATCTGAGTGTATGAAGATTACTTCTCCATAGGGTGAGATGTCTGCTAAGAACTTTTCTGGAGCCTGAACTGTATTACTCTTGGACTTTCGGAAGTACACTAATACAGCACCTGAATATTCATCTGTGATAGTGCATATTTGTAACCTATTCTCACCGTTTTCTTTGGGCCTGCCAGGTCAGTATGGACAGGTTCCAGGGGTTTCTTTGCTTTACTGTCTGGCTCACTATTTCTTGTTGGAGTTAATTTGCCTTGTGTACAGATTTGGCATATCATGACATACTTAACATTGGTCACTGTCTGTATGAAAGGTTGGTAGATAATACAGTTTCTCATTCACAAATTTTAAATCTTTTACCATCTTTGGTGATCATACGACTGTCTCGTTTCTTGAAAGTTATTGTCGCTCCTTGGCTTGTAGATCTGGCAACTGAAAAGATGTGGATATATCTGTGCTCTTACCCATCTGTTCCTCTTCCTTGAGCCATTCCACTGCATCTGGTCCCATCAGTGAGTTTTACTGAGTGAGTCTGTGGTTGGGATGTGTCATCAAAGCTTGTACATTTCTTTATGTCGTTTATGATGTGAGATGTTGCTCCTGCATCTACCATAATGCCTTTCATTTTCACTTTGGGTGTTGAACTCTCATCCTTGGCATGTTTAGTTTTGAAAAGGTAGTCACTAATTTGCTTCTCTGACTTTTTATTCCACACTTGCATGTCACGTTAGTATCTTTACCTTTTCTGTTATAGTATGGTATGTCTCTCTTTTTTTTTAAGTTCAGTTTTTACTGGTCATAAAATAAACAAAAAAACTGAATACTTGCATTAAATACAAAACATTGACCAAAAGGGTTTTAGGCTAAAGTCGAGACTTATTTCACCTAACCTTTGTAACGTTTAAATAAAAGTGCTATAAAACAACAATTATAATAAGTTCCATTTACTAAACAGAATACAATAAAAACAACAAATACTATCAATTAATTTAATCCATTAGTAATATTATGTACTACATTTATAAGCATACCTATAAAATATACACACACACACACACACACACACACACATATATATATATATATATATATATATATATATATATATATATATATATATATTTATATATTTTAATAGTAAAAAAAAAAAAGTTCAAATTCAAGGATTTTTTCAAAAGTTATTTGTGAACACATGCACAGAAAGTCAACTTAGACATAAGGGCCCTGACACTCGGGTGAAGAGTCCCCTGTCAAAGAGATTTTCACTTCCCACCTCCGGCAGAGCATTGACCAGATTCCGAGGGAGACTGGAGACATTGAGTCCGAGTGGACCATGTTCTCCACCTCCGTTGTCGACGCAGCCACTCAAAGCTGTGGCCGCAAAGTCTCCGGTGCCTGTCGTGGCGGCAATCCCTGAACCCGGTGGTGGACACCGGAAGTAAGGGAGGTCGTCAAGCTGAAGAAGAAGACCTATCGAGCCTGGTTGGCTTGTGGGACTCCTGAGGCAGCTGATAGGTACC
This sequence comes from Neodontobutis hainanensis, assembly GCA_024349245.1. Classification (NCBI taxonomy): domain Eukaryota; kingdom Metazoa; phylum Chordata; class Actinopteri; order Gobiiformes; family Odontobutidae; genus Neodontobutis; species Neodontobutis hainanensis. The sequence continues at coordinate 935,383 of JALDNG010000034.1, forward strand.
GGCAGGCCAAGCGGGCTGCAGCACGGGTGGTTGTGGAGGCAAAAACTCGGGTCTGGGAGGAGTTCGGTGAGGCCATGGAAAAAGACTATCGGTCGGCCTCGAAGAAATTCTGGCAAACCGTCCGACGTTTCAGGAGGGGGAAGCAGTGCCCTGCCAACACTGTTTACAGTGGAGGTGGGAATCTGCTGACCTCACCTGGGGATATTGTTGGACGGTGGAAGGAATACTTTGAGGATCTCCTCAACCCCACCGACACGTCTTCCACTGAGGAAGCAGAGGCCGAGGGCCCAGAGGTGGACTCGTCCATCACCCGGGCTGAAGTCACTGAGGTAGTTTGGAAGCTCCTCGGTGGCAAGGCACCGGGGTGGATGAGATAGGCCCAGAGTACCTCAAGTCTCTGGATGTTGTGGGGCTGTCTTGGCTGACACGCCTCTGCAACATCGTGTGACGTTTGGGGACAGTACCTCTGGACTGGCAGACCAGGGTGGTGGTCCCTCTTTTTAAGAAGGGGGACCGGAGGGTGTGTTCCAACTACAGAGGGATCACACTCCTTAGCCTCCCCGGGAAAGTCTATGCCAGGGTACTGGAGAGGAGAATGCAGCCGATAGTCGAACTTCAGATCCAGGAGGAACAATGCGGTTTTCGTCCCGGTCGTGGAACACTGGACCAGCTCTATACCCTCTCCAGGGTGCTGGAGGGTTTATGGGAGTTTGCCCAACCAGTCCACATGTGCTTTGTGGATCTGGAGAAGGCATTCGACTGTGTCCCTTATGGTGCCCTGTGGGGGGTGCTCTGGGAGTATGGGGTCCGGGGCCCTTTGCTAAGGGCTATCCGGTCCCTGTACGACCGGAGCAGGAGCTTGGTTCGCATTGCCGGCAGTAAGTCAGACCTGTTCCCAGTGAATGTTGGACTCCGGCAGGGCTTCATTATCTTTATGGACAGGATTTCTAGGCTTAGCCAGGGGCCGGAGGGAGTCTGGTTTGGGGACCACAGGATTTCATCTCTGCTTTTTGCAGATGATGTTGTCCTGTTGGCTCCATCAAGCCAGGACCTTCAATGTTCACTGGGACGGTTTGCAGGAGTGTGAAGCGGCTGGGATGAGGATCAGCACCTCCAAGTCTGAGACCATGGTTCTCAGTCGGAAAAGGGTGGTTTGCCCCCTTCAGGTTGGTGGAGAGCTACTGCCTCAAGTGGAGGAGTTTAAGTATCTCGGGGTCTTGTTCACGAGTGAGGGAAGGAGGGAACGTGAGATTGACAGACGGATCGGTGCAGCTTCTGCAGTAATGCGGTCGATGTACCGGTCTGTCGTGGTGAAGAAGGAGCTGAGCTGTAAGGCAAAGCTCTCGATTTACCGGTTAATCTACATTCCTACTCTCACCTATGGTCATGAGCTTTGGGTCATGACCGAAAGAACAAGATCCCGGATACAGGCGGCCGAAATGAGCTTTCTCCGCAGAGTCGCGGGGCGCTCCCTTAGTGATAGGGTGAGGAGCTCGGTCACTCGGGAGGAGCTCAAAGTAGAGCCGCTGCTCCTTCACATCGAGAGGAGCCAGCTGAGGTGGCTCGGGCATCTGTTTCGGATGCCTCCCGGACGCCTCCCTAGGGAGGTGTTCCGGGCATGTCCCACCGGGAGGAGACCTCGGGGAAGCCCTAGGACACGCTGGAGGGACTATGTCTCTCGGCTGGCCTTGGAACGCCTCGGTATCCCCCCGGAAGAGCTGGAGGAAGTGTCTGGGGAGAGGGAAGTCTGGGCTTCTCTGCTTAGACTGCTGCCCCCACGACCCGGCCCCGGATAAGTGGTAGAAGATGGATGGATGGATGATTCTCAATTTTGATCCAGTAAATGTGCGCAAAAATTTAATTTTATTGGCCACTAAAATCTTCTAGATTCTACTTGCAGCACAAAAGGACTCTGATACCCTCTATACACCAGCAGGATACGGGAACTGGTTCAGAGCTAGTGCTATAGCTGTTTTTTTATTTAATACATCTGTTTATGCTATCTGAAAACTCCAGTTTTACTATGCAGTAACAGCAGAAAGCCCGGATGTAACCGCCATTTTATTGCCCTGTGTTAAGGCCAATATCGGTGAATGGGGGACAAATAGGCCCACCACATCCATGTTTATTTACAATCTATGGTTTCTATTCATGTTGGCTTTGCGAACCAAGAATAATGCCCACTACATTTTCTACTATGTTCTTTGATACGTTAAGCTAGGCACACGTGAGCTAGTAAACATTAAGACAATTCCTGAATAAACATATAAGAAATACATAACTAGCTGGCAACAGCCCCTAATGCAAGCAGTTTTTCCTTCTAGCCCAGCAATGTTTGGGTGATGCCTACAAACTGCATTTCCTGGTTTGGAGCTTGTGCTTTGGCAGTCGAAAGACAAAGAAACTATTTGAAACTAGGCTCTTGCTCCGAACCAGCCCCCGTTTCCTGCTGGTGGAAAAGGTGTATGAGTGTGACGTCTGTCGCCCGAGCAGCACCTGTGTCTCTTCTCACATCATACTGCTGCCTAATGGGTTTACGTTCAGTCATTGAAGAGATACCGATAGTATAGTTACTTTCCACTGTGTTTCTGTTAATGATAAACAGCAAATCTAAAGTACAAAAATATCAATATTTTAATATGAGAATCCATTCTGGAACAAAAATATCTGGCATCAGAGGTATCGATATTTTAGTATCAATCCACACACCACTAGCACAAACTCTTCACACACAGCGGGGAAAAACTTAAAAATTGTCAGAGGCTACTGTCTCCTGTGTTGAAACTGAAAAAGATGAACAGCCCTGGCCTCATAAACAAAGCATGTTTGACTTAATTTGTTATTTTTGTCAAGATTATTTATTTTTACAAATTTAATTTTATTATTTAGAAATACCAGCATTTGCACATTATTTTTTTGTATTTTTGTCTGATTAAATAATTTAAAAAAAATAAATCGGACATTTTAATCAGTTACTCAATCCTTAAGAAGACTTTTAACAAATAACCAAACTTTTTTACTCTTGAGTGATTTTTTGAATAACTAATAACTAGTTTTTACCTTTACTTGAGTACAATTATTTTGATGTAACGCTACTATAACTTGAGTACAACTTTAGGCCACTCTACCCACCTCTGTTTATCATGAACAGTTCGCCTGAGATATTGAACTTATTTGCAGTGCAACAACAACCTGACTGTAACATTGCCTGCCAGTCATCTTAGTTTAAACGTAAAGACATCACATTCTGTACGACTATGTCAACCGAGTGTCTTTACAAAAGAAAAGCTTCTAATACACAGGGACTAAGCGTGCCATAGTTACTAATACTGAACATAGAAGAAGTTTATAATTTACACGTTTTGCCACTTAACTGTACCGTTCTCTAAGCACTCATCAAAAAGGTCTGTCCATGCACTTACAGCTGTAACCACAGTGCTCTCAAAGCAAAATGCTCCATCTTGTACCCAGTAGGAACAATTTCTGCCTCTCATGTTCACTTTGCAGTGGAAAGTCTTACTACATTTTAGTCACATGATTACACGGGTTGAGCTCCTAAAAAGCATAATGGAAGCCTTGCTCAGAAAATATTCCCATTTTTCACTCTGGAGCATTAGGGAATGATGCAAGTGCTCTCTGTACTTGCACTGAAGGCACTACAAGGACATGGTGTGAGCTGAGGAAAGAGTGGAATAGAAATAGAAAAGTAGAATAACCACTGGTAAAGATGGGAGTTAGTGAAGGTTTTAACAGACATCCACTTTAATCTTAGGGTGAAAGAGATGACTGCCTCAAATGTGAATGTGAAACCAAACAAGTCATTTAGAAGAGATCCATGATTTCTCATTCAATTTTATGTAATGTTGTGTGGTGACCAGAAGAGGGCATTAAAAGTACAAGCTATTCTTCACCAACAAGGTTTGCTTTCACTCTGAACACTGCAAAAATATTCTACAGTGATGTATGCTTTCAGACATAAAGATTGCAAACTATATATTTATATTTGTACTCTTTAATTATTAATATAATGGGTCAGAGTCAAAAAGAGTAAAAATGATTATGTTATGTTCAAATGATAAAAAGAGACTTCGGATATCATTTAGATTTTTATTAAAACCATACAAACATTTGTTGTGAGTTATAAAAGAGCAGAGTGGCTCTTGGGGGAGTGCGGTGCTGGGCACCAGACACTCCTCTGTGAGCCACATGTGTCTGGCCTTGTCCCGTGGCCTGAGCTCCCTGTTTTCAGAGTCGGCTCTTTCGGCTCCTTTTTCATTTGCTAAATCTACACAAGAGTAATATATTTACACATTATATAGAAAAGAGCACAATACATGTGAATGCAAAATAATAATAAAATAAAAAAGAATGTATTTTGCAAATCTGAACAGTTCTGACTTTTTTTATATAAATGACATTTGTACCTTTTTTAGGTCTTACGAGACACTGTACGTGTTCATTTTTATTACTCACAATGATAGATTGGCAGTGATCATTTACCAACAGGCAGACACGTAAGGCACATATCCTCAATGGATTTCCTTCTTCTAAAGGAAATGATTCACAAAACAATGCACAATTACAAAAAAGTACCAAAAAGCAATAAAACAATTTGTACCTCAGCGCTTTGACGCTGAAAAAGGTAAACTACTTAATATTCTGTGCAGTTACACAAGACTGCATAGTGATACTAACACTGTTGACAAAGTCTCTGCGATACTCGTTGGCAGTACACATTCTCAATGTAAGAGCTTTGGAGAAAAACAATACAAAAAGGATTTTTTTTTATAAAAACAAAAAACATAATTTTACTTTTTCATCACCATGAGAGTAGGGTTCATGTGCTGTGGACCTCAGCTGGTCATTAAGACAGATCAACACATTAAGTACTTAGATATCTATTTATGTACGCACAGAAAGCACCAAATGACTTGGATCATCATTAGGAGAATGTTCGTTCTTACGTCGTGTCCACAACACTCGTGCAATCCAACATCAGAAGAGCACAAACAATATAAAACAGTTATATACATCATGGGTACCTTACCAGACTAACAAAATCAAGCCATTGAGATATCAAGTAGAGGACTATCTATGTTGCCTCATACACACAATGTGCTGTTCAGTTTGTGGACAATACCAGACCAGAGTTACTCTTGACAAAAACACCACTTGGTAAATTTTTGTAAAAGCACAGAAACAGTAACAGATTCACAAAACCAAAACCTGTAAATATACCACACAGTAAAAGCTATGTTCTATTCAGATATGAGCAGGGCCTGTTCATACATGACCCTGTTTGACCTGCTGCAGCTGACAGTTATGTACCGGTTTGATATTTGGCACATGGTCTGTGTACTTTTAAAGTCAGTGTTTTGTTCATGAATACATGCATGTTTAACCAACTGTGTGTTTCAAAGAAGTGAGCTTTTGCTCACATCACATAGTAATACAAAGCAATGGGCTTCCAAAAATTAACCTTCATTCCATAAAAGGAATATACCTATTTATCTATACACTTTTATTACATCCCAATTTTATGTGGGATGACAATTTACAAAATATATTGGTTTGGCAAATGTCTGTTTACACTATTTTAAAACACTTTCATAATTGTTAAAATCTTCACATACACCAGTTTTCTTTTTCCTTTAGTACATTTGTTAAACAGGAGGAGAGTAGAGTCAGGCTACTGCATGATCGCCAGGAACTTGCTCTCTTCTGCTAGGGTTGTCAGGAGAGAGCTCATGTCTCCAATAGCCATGTTGTTGAGGCCAGGGGCCACACTGTGAAAGGCTGCAGATCCATGGGGTGTGGTCAGTCTGGATGATGTCCTAGACAAACCCTGGAACATGGAGGGACTCAAAACCCCTGAGACCAGACTGCCCTGGTCATAGCTGTCTTCTATCATCACACCGAAATCTAGACTCACACCTTCATCCAGGATCCCTGCCACTGAGGCGTCCACTGTGCTGGTCACCTGATCTGAGCCGGGAGAAAGGAGGGGAGCGGAGGCACTGCCTTCATCTTGTCCAATAGTTTCAGCCATGGATTCTAACAAGCACTGGTTTTCCAGGACAGGGAACAGTGAGGGTTTAGGCTCTGCAGGCTCAAAGGAGAGGTTAATGAAGCCCTCCTCCAGGTATCCATCTTCTGGGGCTTCCAGTTTTACAACAGTGCCTTGGTGTGCAGCAGGGCAGTTGTTGATACCCCTTTGCTGATTAGGACCATGCTGATTCTGGAGTTCTCCAGATCTCTCTGGGTTAAGATACTGTTGGGTCCGAACAGAGTGGGTTCTGTAACCGTTGGCTGGGGGTCGAGGAATGTGGGTGAGCCTGTTGGGGTGAAGGCCAGTGTCTTGGGAAAGACCAGGAAGGTTGTCAATAGTTCTGTTTAAGATCAAGTTGTTTCCAACGTGGCAAGAGGTGCTGTAGTTGTGGTTCTGCTGCAAGTGACTCTGCTTCTGAGGTCCATTGAAAGTTTGCTGTTTAAAGGTTTGATGAAGCCCGTTAGGAATCTGAGAGAACTTGCCATATGTAGAATTGTGAGCAGTTCCTTTCACCTCCATACAAGAGTAAGATGAAGACTCTGACTTCACAGCTTGGTTGACGCTGCATGCAGTCTGAGAGGCACATGCCTGGGCACAGGGTTTGTGTAAATCAAGTGAACTTTGCTGCTGGACCACCATGTTGGAAAACCGTCCAAACGGCACAGATACAGGTCTGTGCTCCGGACCAGACCACCTTTCACAATGTTGGCTAAGTGCCCTTTGGGGAGATTTGTCAACACTCCCAGAGCTCACCTCGTTCCACTGGATGGGCAGCTTACTGGGGCTCCTCCTCACTGCTACCTGCTTCTGAGAGCCACTGAAGTCAGTGTTCTCATCTGTAGTCTCCTCCAGTGGCTGATAAATGTCCCTTGGGCCCAGTGCTATTTGGTCAAGCTGCATGTAGTCCCCTTCTGCATGGACCTGGGAGTGCAGATACTGGACTAAGTCATCTGGTAGCATGTCCTCATCTTCAAGCAGCACTCCTGCTTCAGAGTTGTCCTCCATTGCAAGAGCTTCTAAGGCTGCTTGTTCAGCGATGCTGGGGGTGTACTGTGAGGGCTGCAAGCTGCCCTCTGGACGTGTGTAGTTCTGGAGGCTGAAGTTGCGAGTTTCAGACACTGAGTGATGAGACAGAGAGGGTAGAGGGTGCAGGTTGTTAAGGCTGTTGAAACGTTGCACTGGGGGTAGGTTGCAAGCATCGTGCGCTTGCGTCCGTACTGGGTCGCTAGCCCTACGATTACCATTCATTGGTCCCTCCCCAGGATAGAGGACCCTCCTCCTGTAGCCCATGTGTCCATTGGCATCATTACAACGTTGAGGCCTGACTAAAGGGGGCAGAGGGTTGGAGATACAGTCGTCCATCGTAGCCATGTGAGTCTTCAAGCTGATCATGTTCGGTAAAGGTGTGGGGGGTGGGCCACCAGTCGCTGCAGCATACTTTGCTTTCAGGTGGTAATGCTGAGCAGGGGTTAGATTAAATATCCCCCGTGACCCTCCGAAGCCCAGCCCACCCGAACACACACCAAGGCCACCCACTCCTGCCCCGCCTCCACATTGGCTGGCCTCGCTGGAGCGCCGGGAGGCGTCCGTGGAGATGGGGTCGTAGGAATCGGTAGAGCTGAGGTTGTGGAGGCGGCGGTGGGGGTTCTGACCCTCGCTCTGGGAGCCCTGGCTGGAGCGGCGGCTGGAGAAGCACGGAGAGATGCCTGAGGAGCGCCGACTGCTGCTCAGGTACGCCGAGCTGGCCGCACTCCCACTGCTGTCACGACGGTCCCGGAGCAAGGTGAGCACAGTGAGCTCAGTGCTGCCCAGCTCAGTGGGATTGGTTGGCTGAGATACCCCCCATGGTCTGCCCTCACAGGACCCTGCAAATCAACACCAAGGGTTTTAGAGAGAATATGTGGAAAATGTTTACTTAAAATGTGTCTTAAAATAGTGTAACACAAAAACTGTTGTCATGTGAAAATATGTATAACTTTGTACTATAAAGAATTCTATACCACTCGAGTCACAGTCACCCTCCGTCCAATGTAAAAGAGAGATTCTTTTGCAATAGGCTCTATTAGGACATTTTTCCATTGATGTGAAATGTCAAATAAAGTGTAAACAGTAAGTTGTAATTCAGAGTTCTGTAGAAATGCTGTGTTCAAACACTGCCATCTACTGTTGACACATTCATTGATGTTAAACTTAAAAATTATCCCTTTTAAAGATGATGTGATGAGAGAGATTAGGGGAAAGTTGAAGTGTGGAGAGATCCCATAAACAGATGTTAGCGCAGAAAACTGGCAGCACTGGCCCATGAAACATTGTTACATGCTATTCTGTCTGATATGATATAATGCTCGATATCGTTTCAGGGCCATTTTCCAGCTGAACTGTAAATTTTCATAATTTGTTTTGTTGGAATCTCTCAACCTCAAATGTAATGCATGATGAAACATGGGATGTACAACTGTAATTTGTACAAATTGCAAGTTTTTTTTGAGATACTCTTTGCACATTTGCCTTTAAAGGACAGAGATATTGGTTGGACAAGAGAAACTGGAGGTTGATATGGAACAATTGACCTCAGCTGTGGATTGGACTCCTAATACTGTGGTAAGGTATGGAGCCTTGTCTAGAATTGTTATTTTATTATAGAGTGCTAGGGCAAAGATTAGGGCAAAGATTATACTGAACTTATTACTATTTTGTTTTAATAAGTTGAGTTTGTAGACTAGCCAGCCACACCTAATCACATTGCAAGGGTTAAAAAGATCTGGTATCCCTATACTTCACAATAATTTCAACTCAATTCTGTTAAACCAATTGTACCCTTTTATTTAAAATGGGGCGGGTTTTGTGCAGTACTTCATTTTCTCTGATTGGCTGTATGCTTTTGCAATTGCGTTCAGAGTCAGTTTATTCTGAGTCTGATGCTACAGCTCCTTAAAATCGCCCCTGAATTAACAGAAACCAGAAATATTTGACTTTGTCAAGGCTTACTATTTATATAATTAAAATTTAATTAACACCCCACTCAACATATGAACAGCCTACCACTAAACCCTCATTTGAAAAGTTTATTATGGCTTTGATTATAGATGAAAGTAGAGCCTTACCCTTCCCCATGATGCTGGGGAGCGTGGATGCTTTGGGGGGAGGTGAAGGGGACAGGGGCCCCAGCCTGGGCAGCGCTCCATTCACCTGCTTCAGCCGCTCCATCTTGATGTGCTCCATCCAGCGCAGGGGGCGGCCCACGCTTCGCCTTGCCTGCAGGGTCAGCATGGCCGCTGTTGCTGTGGAGATGGTGGAGTCCATGATGGGGGCTCGTTCACACTCACACTCCTCCTCTGCCTCCTCGTCATCATTCTCTTTCTCCCCAACCTCCTCCAGCCCCTCCCCTGGCAAGCGTCCAGCGCTCACAGCAAGCTGGACTCCACTGCTGGGATAGGTGCTGATGGGGGACTGGTCACTGCTGCATGTAGACTGACCGCCAGGGCTTGGCTGAGACGCCTGAGAACGCCAACCAAAAGAGCAGATACTTTACTTTTTTCTATAAAGGTCACCTATTACAGCTATTCTTTTTGTCTTTATATTATAATAATTCCCCAACAGTCAGCATGGTGATGAAAAAGTTATACCCTAAGTTCTATAGCGACATATGCTGGTGGTTTCTGAAACAGTTTGCTAGAGGATTTTGTAATGTCACAAATTCTGTTTAACTTTACATCCAGCCATTTAGAGGCAAAATAAATGCAAAAACCTGATTAAGATATAGATAGATAGCTAGATAGATAAATAGATAGCTTCTCACCCAATTAAATATCTGCATTGGTAAAAATTTTGAATAGAGAAACCTTTGTATACGTGCTAAAACTATGCTAAAACTGTCAGAAATTAGAAAAACAAATAGAGATATAACACATATATATGAAAAAAAACATAATTTCAGCTGTAAAAAACAGGTCCAGGTTTTCAAGATCAAATGTTATTGAGAATCAAGATTTCACAAATAACTACACCCCCAGGCCTTCAAATGATTGGACCATGTGTTAATGCACTACACAAAGAAAAAGCTGGAAAGCAATGAGCCAGTCACAACAGTGGATGTACGGACAAGTCAGGTTGAAGTATGAGAAATATGTAAAGATGTCTGAGGAGTAAAAATCTGCATCCTAAGAGTCCAAGAGAGACAACTTGAGTGCAGTTATAATTATGATTAAGATGATAATTATATGCTTTGAACAACAGCTTATTCCAGGTTCTCTGTTGCTCATTCTGTTTCCGTTTAAATGTATTGTATAAACCGTGTTTGAACATAATTGGGACATAGTTGATGCTCTTGCCTTCCCCTGTCCCACATTTGGGAAACACACTGAAAAAACTTCAAAGGTGAGGATTATGTCTTGGGTTGTTTTCAGAGGATAGGCAAATAGGATAAAAGCCTCTTGTGAGACTGTCTGGTGCCTTAATTAGACTGTATTTTTATTAGTTTTTTACAAACTGTTGCACTGAGGAAAAAGGGATTCATTTTTTTGGCATTTCAAATAGAAACAGTGTTGCTGAATAAATTTTGGCTGATGAGATGAAGTATTGGCACTGTTCACAGAAGATGCCTTTTATAAATATTCCTTGACTTACTTCACAATGAAGTATCATGAATCAGTCAAGACCTGTAGATACATTCTGCAATAAGGACATGTTCTGGGGTGTTTTGCTCTTGACATGATGATGTGATGGAGGAAGACAAAATTACTATGGGCATGAAAATATGGCTTTAAATACTTAAATGGAATGTAGACACCTATCTCACCTGATTACCCACTGTCCTTAGAAAGGGAGGAAGAGAAATGCCAAAGCATTGGATAGAAGGAAAATATGACTTGTTAGAAGCGGTTAACAATAATTGTGTTAGCAAGTGTTAGCAAAAGTATTGAAAAAGAAAAAGGTCATATTAGGATGAGGCTTGAAATGAGTCGTACCATAGGCTTCTCAGTCTTGATGGACTTGACCTGCAGACATTCATCCTGTTTCGAGGTAACATGGTTGTACTCCCTTTGGTCCGTGTAGCCTCCCAGGGGATGTTGCCCTGGCGACCGTCCCTGGCCGTTGGCTCCTGGCTCGCGTGGTGGTGGAGGAGGGCGCGGATAATCTCCACGCTGCTTCTTGGTGACGTGCGCTTCAGGCCCGTGCACTGTCTTGACATGCTTACGGAGCGAGCTGGGGTCTGTGTAGCGTTTGGTGCAGCCTGGGATTTTGCAGACGTATGGTTTCTAAAAATAGGACAAAAAAATAAAACAGTACGATAATGTTTGCTCAAAGAGAAAACATGACTTTGATTAAAGGGATGATCTTGTCAGTACCTCATTTGAATGTGTGCGGTTCTGGTGTTTGGCTCGGTCTGAGGCGTTGGAGAAGGCCTTGTTGCAGCCTTCGTGTTCACACACATAAGGCTTCTCTCCAGTATGAGAGCGCAAGTGAGTCTTGAGATTCTCCAGTCGTGAATAGGCCTTGGCACAGCCCTCAAACTGGAAAAAGAACGTGTCATCACTCAATATCCAACATGTTAAATTCTGTCATTGACAAGCTAACAGAACCATTTCTGAAACAAACAGGCATGGGATGGTCAGAGATTATGTTATGATAACAGTATAATAACTTTGAGGAAAAACGGCTTTTCATTTTTAGGTAAATGAGACATATGGAAATGTTTAGGTTTTTACAAAAGTTAAATACAAATGTGCTGCAATTCTTCAAATAAATTAATGTGGCCCCATTAGGCAGGGATTTATACTTGATTATAAACTGGTTGCATTGGTTTTCCTGGCTATTTCTTTGACAACACCAATCTGTGACCATAGAAAAATGACTTAAAGCAAGTTTGTATCATTGGATAGTCAAGCTTCACTTTTGTTTTGTTAATATGTCATTTCCTGTCTTGAAAAGCCACTTTGAAAAACTAAGAGTGGGCTGGTTCAACTATAGGTATTAGTTTAGAGACTCTGGTTGAAGCCGTGGAGCAATGGACACACAACAGGCTGGTTGTTATGCTGAACAACACGGACCATCCCCTGCATTGGGCTTTTGAACAACAGAGAGCAGACAGTGGACGTCTGAGATTAGTGAGCAATAAACATCTGACATCTGTGGTACACTTGAAAACCAGTTATTATCCCATGCCTATGTGCTAACAAAGTATGTATTCTTACTGTGCACTTGTGTGGTTTCTCCCCAGTATGTCGTCGCATGTGGACCACCAGCATGTACTGCGCCTTAAAGGGTTTCTGTTCTCGAGAGCATTCCTCCCAACGACACACAAACTCCTTCTTCTCCCCATGGATGTGGTCATTGTTGATGTGCTAGAAAACAAAATGAAGAAAATTCACTTTTGAAATCATATACAAAACAAGTATTCAATTTTTCTGTGCAGATCCACTCTTTCTATTTCTTTCCTGCACAAATACGAGGGGGAGAAGGCAGCATAGTGAGTCTCAGTGTCCGATTTGAACAGGATTTTCAAATAAAACCCTGTCACTTCACATCACATCGGGCCCTCGCCCCTTTGTGACAAGTGCTGACAGTTGTGCTGCTGTGGCAACTTCCAATCTGAGGCTTAAGAAGAAGAAGGAGGGGAAGCGGGCGAGCCAGAGAGGGCAGACAAATCCAAAGTTCAGTGGGAGAATCTGAAAATGCGGGGGCTTTACGACTCTAGCCAAGCATTCTATCTGTAAGCGCCACCTTTCTCTTCATCTTATATCTTCATCGCTTTGTGTAAAAAGGAGTAATTGGAGGATGTTACAAGGGAATGAAGAAATAGTCCACATCTGGATGCAGTGGCCTCTCAAGTGCCTTTTCTGAGCAGTTTAAAGCCCAGACAGACATAATATCCTGAGCAGATGAAATGGAAATTATTACATTCCTAGGCCTTTTTACCTCAGGGGCATCGCAGAGGGACTGATGGCAACAGGAGGGAAGAAAAGAGAAGGATAAATCGAGACTTGACCTTGGAGGGCTCTGGGGAATACATCCTTTCTTTGTGCACTATTTTTTGCAACAGTGTTAAAGATATAAAACACGCAAAGCTAAAGCCAATAAAGCATTCAGCGACAGTTTCCTTTGAGGAGTTACACGGTGCTGACAACAGCGGCTTTGTAGCTAGCAGAACTGAGCCAACGCCCCCTGGCCACACTGTGACCCTGTGCTCAACAAGAACCATGACATGCACCAGAAACAGCGCTTCTTTAATGTTAGTTCAAGGACTGTTGAGTGGGCTTCAATGATAGGGCCTTCACAGCTCAGTATTGTAGTCTCAATGACATAAACTGTATATAAAAATGGACCAATAGACTTTGATGTCACCATTACAAACTCACAATGGACCTGAAGAAGTCAACAAAGTCATTGAACTAAGTTTATAGAGTTTATAAAAGGTCAGAGTTTAAATCAGAAAGTTTTGCAAGTCAAATCATACTCATAGTCAAAGTATTCTTGAACTGGATTTACCTTAATGAATAATGACTGACTGGCTGACTGTCCGGTCAGAACATTTAACAGTATATGATTGTATTGATTGAATGAACAGCTTGATATACAAAAGAGTGTTTAATCTGTAGTTTTGCTATGGCATGCACAGATAACAGTCTGTAGCTCCTTATATGGAAATAAGTAGCATAAAACAGTTTTTCTTGTGATTATTTCTAACTAAGGTGCCTAAGGGTCCTAAGGTTTTAATGTGTAGCCATAAACATGCCTGACTTAAATTGTCCACAAGGGGCTTTTGAACTAAAATTAACAGAAGCAAAATTACATTTCTAACTATTCTTTTCGATCCATTCATGTCGTGCTATCATTTCCATGTTGTTCTTCCACTTTAAATATTATATTCAATTTAAAAAGCTACATTTTTGTAAAGACAACAGAACACAATTTGTGTAACTTTCCTTTGTAAAATGCAACTGTTTTGCTAAAAATATGTCACTAACAAGCCCGCTCATTTCTACTTGCAATAAACAGACAATGAGGGTAATTTTACTATGAATTCTTTGTCATGAAAATGTAACTTTGAGGTCTAAGGTCTATACTAGAAATCTATTTTACTATACTAAATTCTAATCTCGTCAGATTTCTGATACCCTGGCAACCCTTAATCTTTCGAACCACTTCTTTTTAGTGTTGACAAATTGTAAATTTCCATAAAGTAATGATATGATTTCTATAAGTAATGATAAACTAAGCAGTCTAAAGGATCTGAAGCAGTCTGGAGAGATTCTGTCTGGAGAAATGCTTTTACATCCTGCACCCTGTGTTTATGTTAATCTCTGAGCAGCTACTCTGAGTTGGTCCAGTAGCAGTGTAAAAGCCAAAGAACAGAGCAGAATGGACATTAATAGATCTGCAAAGGACCTCCATTATTCTCACTTGACATTTTTTAATTTTAAAGTGACAAAACAAGACTAATTCCACAGAAAATGATTGGGGACTGGACGACTATGGACGTTAGTGAAGTTTACCCAAGATTGATATCACCACTCCCCATCTTGCTAAGAGACTCTGAAAACCTGACTGCTCTTCTGTTTTTCTTCCTCTCTGTGAGGGAATCCCAGTGTCAAGTGATCGGTGTGGTGTGAGCGGCGTTCGATATCCCCCGGGCCAGAGCGATGGGTGAGCGGCGCAGCGTCGGATCACGCTGGGGGCTGGCACAACACACACAGATGGACATACACTCGCACACAGTATTTGTACAAATGAAGGAGGTGGTTGACGGGTGTGATGCATGAGCCGCTGAGCTGACAGCGAGGGGGACAGACAGCGCAGGGAGAGAGGCTCGCCAAGAAACCTAATGGCATGATCTAATGGCAATTCTTATTGAATCAATAATCTCCATGCTGAGCAGACAGGTCCCGTTGGCTGGCTAAATCGACAAACAGGTGCTGATAGCAACGGCGCGGCAGGTTATTCATCTTCCCCTTGCCAGCTTATCGGCCAACAACTGTAAAAACGCCACCAAGATGGATTTAGGGGGGTGTCGCGCGACAGGGAGCACCGGGGACACGGACACAGGGGACACTGGAGCCGCCTGTGACGTATGTGGCAAATATACACAGGTGCATGCACTTTTTTCTTGGTCGAGACCCCTTGCTGCTTTAACATAAAAACACTTTTACACTTGGTTTGCTGTTATGGTAAATAATGATCCTCCCCTCTTAGCCATTGCTCAACACAATACTGTAATGTGGAGCAGTCATTTGTTGGGCTATTTCTCAGCGTTTACCCACTTTGGTATCCTTCTCCGTGTCTCCTTATCAAACCCTCTCTGGGACACAGCCCTCATGCTTTAGAATGCAAGCGTGCATGAAAAGAGGCCCTGTTTACAAGGCAATTTCACTAAGCTGTGGGACCCGCAACACCGTTTAGCATTATCAAACACGGCCTAATAAATCATATGCTCTTTTGTGATGTCAGATGCTGAAGTGCTTTGTGTAAAGAGATTGGAAAAAAGAGCATGAAAAAGGCAAAGGCGGATGGTAGGAAGTATAAAGGCGGAAAAGATTGAGTGAAGGAAGATGAGAATTTTGAAGCAGGGGGCAGGGAGCTTGAATTGGCATGTGTAATTCAGCGCAGTCTTTTCATCTTTGAGTAAGATACTCCAGACAGATAAGGGGCCTAATCCTTTTCCTGATCAAAAAAAATCTGCATTTTACCAATTAAAGGCCTGTGCCGGCAGCCAGGGAGGGGGCCCGCCTTCAGACTGTGCCCGCCATTATCTCCTTTTAACACCGGGGAGGCGCGCAGCAGTTGCCTCCACAAGGCTGTGCAAAGGGAGGGTCCGCTCCCCATCTAAGAACAATCGCATCAGAGCGCCACCTATGTTGACGGCCTGGAACACAAACAGAGACTTTGGAGGGTAGACGCCTGATGAGTTTTAAGAACACACGCATGAGGACCACCAAGCCAATTAGATTTGTTTGTATTTAAAAGCTTCACAGGCCTGAGATGAAGAAGTTCCCAGGCCTACAAGCAAACTGGAGGTTGAAAACAAGTGCAAGAAGCTGCACTCCGTCTGTATATACAATGACTACAGAAATGATGGACACTCTCTACTTTTTAAACATAGTCATATTTTTGTGTGTAAATAAGAGTATAATATCCCCAAACTCTAATTCAATGCATAGATATCAACTGAAAAATGTTATTATATTTTGAGAGGCTGGTAGGATAACTTTGTACCACTAGCAGAATCAAATTAGAGTTTTCTTTACTACTCCCAGGGCCTATTAGAATGTCTTTCTATTGGTGTGAAACAGGGTCAACGCAAAGAATCATAAACATGACCATTATAACTCTTATCACATCATCTGGTCTACTGCCATTTGACAGAAAATTGAAAATAGTATACTAAAACCATAGTTACATACTTAGTTATCAACGGAAAACCGGAGGCCTGTTATAGATAGAGTCACAAGCTAATGCCCATTCCCTGCATTTTAAACCGCTCACAGGGATTTGCCATTGGTGGTTTACTGGTGGTGGTAAACTGACAGGTAGTTGGTCCACTGAACAGCAAATGTTAGAACCACTAACATGGCTGAAGTATTCTCAAAGAGACTTATGTCATCTTCTGCCACATGCCTTTGGTATAAGTACAATTTTTTAAACGGAAAACAGTAATATATTGATTCTGCATATATAACTTGTATAATTGTTACTATACCAATTACACTACACAAACACCCAAAAAATGCCTGTTATGCCACTATATACGACTGAAGGGAGTCAAAAGCTAATGTTCTTTTGCCTAGTACTTTTTGGAATGTCTGGATTATTTAGACGTTATTTAGTGAACTGTACTGTAAATGTGACAATAAATTCTTATCCAAAAATTATGGAAACCTTTGCACATTATTGCTGTTATCATCTGACCTTTTGCTACCACTACCTGGTGTTGAAAGATGGAATAACATAAAAAATAAAAAGTTAAATTGTATTATTTCTGTGTTTATCCATGACTAAGCTTGATATTATTTATGTAATGGAGATATCCTGAAAGGAAAAAGCACAATTTTGTCAAACTTTCACAAAAATAATTACATCACATTCTGTCACTTCTCATTTTCTCTAAAAAAAATAAAATGTAAAATTTAATGTCAAAGGTACATGTAGCACTTTATCTGTTGCACTTTATTATATATCATTGTGATTACAAATGACTGCTAGTGATTAAACAATGAGAAATAATAAGTGTTAAGCAAAGCCATTTTAGGGAAATTATGGGAGTATGGTGTTGGCAACTCTAGCGATAAGTAAAAAAAAAAAAAAAACCTTCAAGAGAGACATTAAAGAAGCCACTTGTCCTTATCTTAAAAAGTACTCCCTTTGAGGAGAAAGAGGGGTGGGAGGGAAATGGGAGAATGTGTCCAATGAGTGGAAGCAAAAAGAATGTAGCGCTAAGTGGAGAGGTGGAGAGTTGAAATGTAAAAATTGAAATAAATAAATAGTGCAGACTAAAATTGACACCCGCTTTGCTTTTGCTGACTGGGTAGGCCAGATAAGTGAGCTAAATTGCGTAGATCTGATGTTTATCTTATCGCGGGCACCGAGAGCGCTTAAACGCAGATGATAAAGAAACGCCATGGCATGTCATGGTGCGAGTGTGTTGGTGAGGGTAAAAATATGCATCAAGAATGCTGCAGGAGCGCTTTTGAACAAGGTGCAGAGCGACGAGGGTGGTGTGAAGGCTTAATTGGAAAATTAGGCCAAGTGCAAATGGAGACATAAGTGCTTCTCCTACTTTTAGTTCAGATAGATGTGTTAAAACAGAGGTGCAAGGTTTTATAATGTCTTTTCCAGAACACTGTCATTGATAAAGCATCCTCCAATAGCATTTCTGAAAACAGGTACATATATATAGCCGTATACTGCTGCAATAATAACTGAAACAAAAGAATACTGTTTCTAGATTAATCATAGGTTTCAGAAAGCTGCACTAGTTCCAATTTTAGAAACTCACTATTTCCTGCTAAACGTAGGCAAGTTATGTGCAATGTTTTCACTTTACAATTTAAAACTCTTTTTTTTTAATTATTCCTCAAAAGTAAATTGGCATGACTAATCTATCAATAAAATTGATTGTCAGTTCTGCGACTAACTGGCCACTGTCCAGGGTATATCCTGCCTAAGGCCCAAAGCTGCTGGGATAGGCTCCAGTCACCTGCGACCTCTAATGTGACTAAACGTTAGAAAACTATCACAAGAACCAGCTCTATTTGACCAACACTGCCATTTAGTGATTCACACTTTTGCCTCCTTCGTCGACTAAGACCCATACCATACCGCTTCAGTGCAAACGTGCCTTACTTCTTCCATTGCTCCTGACTTGGAAACAAATAAAGTACACTCCAAGTCAGCCAAACTGAGAACCATTTTTTACCTGACCAAAAGTCTACACAAAGTGTGTAGTTAAATTAGTTACAAGCTAATGCTACAATACCAGCTCTTTTCCCAAAGCTATAGAGCTAAGGGACTAGCTATTGTTTGCTTATACAGAACCCCCCACTGCACCCCTCAGACAAAGCCCACTCCCCCCCAGTGTGTGTGCACGACGAGAGCCACTGTGGTCCAAATACTGTACTTATCCTATTACCGAGGGGGGGTGGGGGCACAGCAAGATAAGAGTATTTTCCCGTCCGCGCTGCTGAATTAGAGGGCAGGGACTTTTATTGGCATCGCTCGACATTTCTGCATGTGCATGGGAAATGAGAAATAAAATGCAATATCTGAAAGTTGGGACAAACGAGAGGCAACAATTTCCAGATAGCAAAAGTAAAAAGTAATAAGAATTTTGTTGGCGTGCATAGCAGTTGGAGGTTAGTATGAATTGTATATGGTAGTGCAGGGTATTTTCTTGTTAGCTGGCCACCTGGTGTGACTACCGAGCCTTTCCCTCGTTCAACAGCCGTCCTTCTCTCTCCAAACACTACCCCGCTGCCTGAAACAGGGCCAAGAAGTTGTCAAGATCTTCAACCTTTGAGCCGAGCCCTTCAAACACGGGAGGCAGCCCATTCCGAGCTGAGGATATCAATTATAGATAGGGGTTACCACCACAGCTGAGGATTGCGATGTCAAGACGGCAAATAGACAGCTGTGAAGAGCTGAGGATCTTTCTATCAGATGTGCGGTGATGTGTATTTCACGTGAACGAGTGTGCGTTCGTGTGTGTGTGTGTGTATGTGTGTGTGTGTGTGTGTGTGCGTATGTTTGTGTGTATGTGTGTATGTGTGTGTGTGTGTGTGTGTATCATCATATTAGTGTATTTTATCCAAATGTTCATTATCGACAGGAGACAAACTAGACAGACAGCTAAATGCACTCATGTAGCCAATGTAGAGGTGTTTAAACTGCTTTAAACTAGAGCTTGGTCTCACCAGTTTTCAACCACACATTAAACAGACTATGGCAGTCTGCCTTAAACTAATTTCTCTATTATAGTCTCAAAATGTACCAAAAATAGATAATGTTGCATTTTAGTAAATTGCGTTATTGCATATGTTACAATCTGTTGCACTGTCCTGAGCCTGTGTCAAAGAAAATGTATGTTTAGTTTTATATTTACTACCAAACAAAAGATTTAATAAGGCTCCTTAATATTGATTTGTGCAAACATTAATATTTTAAAACATGCTAAAATTAGTCATAGTTGTGACACTAATTCTTATTTGGTTGCACCATAATCTTACATAAAATTTGAACTGGTCAAATATACTATCATAAAATTCTAACATAATATTTGTATATATATTGTGAAGCTCTAACACATCTATGTGGCAATTATATCATGCATAACACTAGATTTTAATCTGTCTTTTTAGAAATGCACAGACGTGCTATAAAAAGGCTGTGGTTGATCTTTATTTTTTCTTGCTTATTTAACCTAAATACCACACAAGACTGACTAACATGACATTTTGGTGAGATAAACTCTCTTAATTATAACACAAGTAGACATGAAAGTCTGAAGCTCTACAAACAAGTCAAGTATTAAACATTGTGATTTTTGTTGTAGTGCATTATAAAGGGGTTTATTATGTCTCCATCATATTTAGAATATGTCAGATTCGTTAAGTAAAATGTGTGTGTGCGCATGGCTATACTTAGATCTTTGTGTACCATTTCTTTAACTCCAAGTACTGTTTGAGCACTCCACATGCCCCTGGAGAGAAACAGGCTAATAGCACTGGTGTTAGTAGCCACAACAGAGGTGACATGGCTATAATGTCATTAATATTTAGTTTAACTGTGAACCCTGGGGCACTGTATGATGAGAGCCATCCATCTTGCGGGCTGTGTGAGAGTTGTGATAACAGACAGAAGGAAGGCCAGTCCCGGTGTATAACACAGAGCCCACATCCAAGCTCTGGGAGGCTTAACCCAACAAATCAGTTAACGGCGTTCTGCTGTGAGATGTGCTTTCCAGCTTTTGAGCCCATTACGGAAGTCTGTGGATCCAATCAGGAATCCAACAGCAGTATCAGTCAACGCCAGTAGCTCCAGAGTATGGAGTATACCCAGACGCAAGGCCAGGCAACAGTGTGGACAGATAGAGGGTAATAGTGCAGCGTTGGTAAATGTAAGTCGGAATATTTGTTTGTCATTTTCTGAAATATTTCTATGTTTCTTTTCGTAGCAGTACTCACTTGTACGAGCTGCTCCTGTGTGTCAAACTCTCTGCAGCAGTTCTCCCAGTGACAGTTTGTCTCATAAACCACCTCGGGCTCCTGTTTGCACTCATCCTTGTCTCCTTCTTCCTTTACATGTGTCATGCCATCAGGATGGTCCTGGATAAAAAGAAATGACACAACAAAAAAGGTTCTGTCTATGCATCACGTACCACAACAATTATATAGGTGAATAAAGCTGTCCATTTTTACGCAACAATAGATTTTAAAGAGCCTGAGTTGTGTCATATTGTATGATTTGAAATTAATATTTCAAATACCACAATATTTTTCTTCAGCAATGAATAGAAGAAAACCGCATACAACAAGCTTTAACGACATACATTTAATTTAAAACTGTTCAAAATCAATATTATTGTGCTTGTCCTCCAGCAGCACTTGATTTGTCCTCTCTGGGCAACTGTAGGTATAAAGAAAACGGGACTTGCACTGGCTTCTCTGGAGCTTTAAATGTCTATTCTTCCAAGTTAGACAAATACAAATAGTGCAAAAATATGAAGGTCAGATTATGCAGTTTTTTTCTTTTTCCACAAAGAGCCCATTGGAGGAAAGTAACTGGCTCTTGGCGCTGTAGGTGCTCTAATAGCCCGGACATATTTCACTGTCATAGCTTGGTGGCTGAGTGGAGCAGTGGAGCTAATACGAGAGTGCCTGGGCCCGCACCACACAGCGGCCGCTCTATCTACTGCCGCCTGATGGACCTGCCGCTGAATATTGACTCTAATAATAAGCTTTATCCTGCTCATGCAAACACATTCCCTGCATGCTGTTATCACACTTCATTCATTTTTCCAGCCACTTAAAATTTTGATTAAACAAAAGCAAAAACAATTTCCTCCAAGTGTTTCAAAAATCAATGGATTGTTTTACTTGGGAGGCTGCCACAGATAAGGAAGCAGGAGAGGTCGGTGTGTTAGGAATTACACAAGCTCCAGCATCCAACAATAAAACAGAGGTAAATTCTGAAAGTTAACGACCACAGTTTGCTTTTCTAGGAAGACTGTGAATAATTTTAGCAGACAAGGTTTCTCTGTTGTGTTGATAAATGCAGACAGTGCTCACCTGGACACTGACCGAGCCCGGACTCGGCAGCTCGTCGTCAGGTTTAATTTTGGAGCGCTTGTGGTGCATGGGGTCCCCTGTGCTGCTCACAGCCGATTCGCTCGTTGGTTTTGTCTGCAGAAATGAAAAACAAAGAGCAATCCTGACTTTTATTTCCTCATAACAACTTTGGGTAGTAACTTACTTGTCCATTGTCCTGTCTATAGTCCTACAGAGTTTTCCAGAAAGCACATTCAGAAATAAGGGACTAGGATCCATCTTCTGATTCAGCTGAGTGTAAAATAACAGTAATAACGTTAAGCTTTACCAGTCTATTGAGGTAGAGCATGTATTAAACAATACTTTAACTATATTTAGTATTTAGAGGGTCACTTTGCAGGTCTGACAGTTTATTTGCTGTTTTGTTAGTATTTTTCCAGATAGAGCGCCCCCTACAGCTTCGATGTAATGTTAAAATACACTGTCGTAAAAACTCACTGGTGATGAGCGTCTCCCTGCTCTACTCGCTACCTCTTTGACCATGAGCAACAGTTTTGTCTGCTTTAGCCAATTTTTTCGCCGGGTCTGCCACAATGAATGTCTGAGACTGACTGTGGCGAGTGTTTATGTGTGTAGTGTTGTAAACCAATTTGTTTCTCGTGGGACCCGAGACTACCGCGAGACGTTTTGAATCAAAGATGCGGTGGGTTGCCGCACACGTTTTGCAAGGCTGTTTTTTCCACTAAGAGGCGCAAGAGGGGTTTGGGACCCCATTCACCGAAAAAAAGTGTCTCTTTAAATGGGTTGTATGTGTGTAAAAACAAGGGCTGGGCAAGTTCCCATATTAACACATTAACACATTAACTAGTTATCACAATTATTTTATTGTTTATTAACGCAGTAGGCGTCTTTACCTGGCTCAACCCCTTTCCCTCTCACAGATCCTCGCTGTGACAGAGGCGCTGCTTGTGTGTGACTTGTTTGGGCTTAGTTTTGTTCTGCGCCAGTCATAGAGAAAGCTGCATTTATTTATTTGCTAAAAGTCTGCAGTCAGAATAAAACCAGGGTTTATGAGCCATGGACTACAAAAATGTGAGTAGCCTATTTATTAGTGCAGAAAGACTCAGAAGCTCAGAAGAGCAGAGGGAGACATGCTCTGTGGACAGCTCTGAGCAGTAACACATGCAACTTTCTTACTAATAACTAACAATATAAACCATTTTAGTATTATTTTGTGATTTAGGCTTAGCAGGCAAACATAAGACTGGACTAGCAAGCTACAATTTAAATTAAATAACTTAAAATATTTACTAAACTAACCAAAAACAGTGGAAAAACAAAAACATGAGCAATAACCAGAAGGAAGGTAAAAAAATACTGACACATTCATCTAGTTATTTTTAGTATTGTTATGTATTAAAATAATACAAATCCACAAAAAATAAGTGACCCAAATTCCTGATCTGTTTTGGATGTGTTTTGTGTTTTTGGTGGCCTCCCCTCATAGTGTTATTTACTATAATTCTTCAGTAATTTTGGAAATTTCTTGTCGAGCCTTTGTGCTTTTTTAATGTCATTCAGAATATTTTTTTAACAAAAATTACCAAATTAAATGAGAGTTAGAATTTTTGTGAACGCTATCAAAATTCATAGCTACCTACTTTGACTTGGAAAAAAGATTTTCAACTAAAGCCATCTGGATTTAAATTACACTAACAGTAACAGTCCTTGCTTTGATTTTGACTCTACCTCTGACTTTTACATGTATTTATATGTTAATCTTTGAGCTTGATTAAAAATGCATGTATTTCTTAAAAGCCAGTGAATCATTTTCTTAATCAAGCAGGAAAAACAAGTATCGTTAAAACGTAATAATTCTGTACGCTTGGCATAAAGCAAGCGCTACACTGCTAATGAAAAACTATTAAATCCAGTGTATTGCATTAGGAGCGCTAATCACTGAAATTAAAACACACTTATGAACCAATTCAATGAGCCATTCATGAGTCAGAGGATGACCTCACTTTGGCCTCAGTCTGGTTTCTGAGAAAATCTAGTCTGCTCAGTGGTTTGATTCTGAGCTTCATAAAAAATACAGAGAGCACAAGTTTTATTGTCAAAAGACTTTTAATGGATATTTTCGATATATTTATCTGTTTCTGCACTGGTATCTTTCATAAAACATATGCGCTACAGCCAATCTTTTGGGAAAAACTTTTCTGCACATGTGGGATTCTAACAGAACTGATTCAAAATATGACCAGGAACTGACTCTTGAACGTACAATAGAATATATAACGTGCGACCTTTGTTTGAAATTACTTCTTATTTTTATTGACGAGTCTTTCGTTTTGAGACTGCATTTTTCTAAATCATAGTGATACATTTTCATACTGCAGAAGCAAAAAGTTTCACAGTATTCAAAAGTAAACATGTTTATGTTTGCACTAGTATTTTTCATAAAACATCAGATTCAGCTGTGGCCCCAAAGCAATATTTAGTTTATCCAGGGAAAGAAAAAGGCAATTTCAGTGTGCACAATTTAAATAAGCCCTCA
Source organism: Neodontobutis hainanensis (assembly GCA_024349245.1). NCBI lineage: Eukaryota > Metazoa > Chordata > Actinopteri > Gobiiformes > Odontobutidae > Neodontobutis > Neodontobutis hainanensis. Next base: position 959,747 of record JALDNG010000034.1, read on the forward strand.
TTCGTGATAACACAGAATTCAGACTCAGGAAAACAGCAGGGAGAACTGTAATAAAGAGTGAATATTTACTTCAGATGTGGGCCCGCACATACAGTAAGGGTTGAGGAGGGGACGAAACAGCCCCTTTGGATCCATCTATCCATGTCAATATTGGCTCACTATATCCTTGTTCTCTCTCTAGTGATTAATGGAGTCAGCAGTGGGATTCTATGCTAACAAGCCCCTTGTTGTTTGCAGCAGGCACGTTCTAGGCCGCATTTGGCAGCCTAAAAAACAAGAAACAACACAAGTAGGAGGAAAGTCCCAGGAGATGAGCGCTCGGAGGGGGGGGTCCTGCCTGTACCAGAGCGCTTTGTCTGGATGCGGCTGGCATACGACACGCTATCTATTACCTGTGATGATGAATCGCACAGGCGCCAGCTCTCACCTGTGAGGAGTCGTTGGAGAGCACCGAGCGCTCGCTAGCGCTCAGCCCGGAGGGGGGTATCCCGGGTATGGGCCGCTGGGTGGCAAAAGCTGGGGTGGGGTGGATGAGAGGCGGGCTGTGGCCGAAAGCAGAGCCGACGATGCCCGATTGGCGACCCATCAGCTGTTGGTGTACGTGCAGCGCCACTGGGGTTGGAGGGTAGGCAAAGCTCAGCGCAGGACTGAAAGCAGAAGGAAACGACTCATTTAATAAAATATATTGGAGTGCTCCTTGGTTTACATTCCTTCTTCTGTCCCAAATATTGCAAGTTTTCATTAATTTGTGTATCTTAAGATTTTTTTTGTTTTTAAGGCTTTCCAGAGCAAGCGAAATCCATGCCCATACCTACAAACACAACCCACACAAACGTCTGTTTTTGTTTTCTACCATTATCTTTCATTTCAAATAAAAGCCCTTTTGCTTCATTCCTGGTCGAAAGTTTTACTGGCTACTTCTATGTTGTCCCATTGTTCTTTTTCTTATCCAGGGGCTTCTGTGAACTTTCAATACTTTGAATTAATTGAGACATTGCAATGCCGACTGAAACATGATGACAAGGTTTATTTAGTGCAATTACTATAAAATTTCAAAATGAAGACATTTCTCAGAAAAAACGCCTCCATATAAAACTCTTTCTCTGAAAAAGATCTGTTTATTTATATAAATCTGATTAATTTGATAAACAAATGTATTTTTTGACATCTCTTCTGAATTTTGTGGTAACACAAAAAAATCCTCTCGAACATACAATCCAGTATATTGTGCAGCTTTTTTTTAAAATTACTCCCAAGTCTTTATTGATGCATGTGAACTCACTTGTGTCTTTGTTGGACTGAGCACTTTTGGAAATTGTGGTCATGAATTTACATACTGCCGGCGCATGTGAATTCATGAGCACAACTGTAAATCATATTACCCAAATACAACTTTGACTGTTCTCTAAATCTGTGGAGGCAAAAAGGCAGACGAGGGGAAAGGCTGTGGATAAATGGATTGTTCTGGATGGCTCCTTATCCCTGAGGACAATCTGACAGTGGCTGGTGTGGTAATGCTGGAACCACGAGGCTGCCGGCGTAGCCCTGCCAATGAATGTTCAGCTTGTTAACACACTGTGAATTATCATGTGGTCTGTGTAAGGCAGTATGTCATTCTTCCACTGGGCAAATGATACAGGTGATAAATTATCTGCACTGGAACATGCAGCCTTGTAAATAAAGATGTTTTTCTGTGGAGTTTATTTTAAAGCTTTAAAGTATTAATTTGGGAATTTGAAAGGAAGTTGGTGTTTTATATTCCTCTAAATATCAGCCAGTCACAGTCAAATAATGCAGTGTTAAAAGCCATGTGTAGTAAATTTCTGAAAAGCTAACCATGTGTTAAGATTTTGTGCCATTTTCTTGTCAATGAGTCAGTAGCCAGCACACTGTTTTCCTTATAACACTCTGGCCTGCACCTAGCTTGTTTCTCATCTAGCACTAATACAATAACACACTACACTACTCTACAAGTGCATAAATTAACACTATATTTTTTAACTGTAGTTTGTTAATATGCACCAGAAAAAGTGAGGCCCTGTAATAACTTACCAGGTATTTAGAGGGCATGGCCACCACTAAAGTTTAAAGATTTAACATTGTAAGCCTTATGAAAATGCAAAGAAAACTAATGGTTTTCCTGAAACAAGCCATAGAAGGTTCAAATGTTTTTTTTTCCAACTTTTAATCTATTTAGTTGCATTGCAAGTTGCATAAAGAGGAGTCTTTTATTCCTCTAGTCAGTCTCGTTTTAAATATTTTTTTTATTTAAAAAAATATTTACAGGTCTCTCTATCTTTTAGACTTCAGTGACCCAATAATCATTGTACAAAATGGCTATGGTAGACAGTGTGCTGAGCAAACTTCCTTTGGCATTAAGTAAAAAATAAAAAATAAACTCCCTGAAGCCACCCCACCTCTGCTGGGGTCTATGTAACCACAGGTGAACCACAAGATAAACACAGTTCTGTGTGGTTCAGCAGCAGTGGCCTTCATTCATCCCGAGTCGTGACGGTTCGCTTTCGCAGCGGCCCATATGTCTGCTGATCTTATTATGAGCCGAGTGGAAATCAATGGGCCGAGACACATTTGGGGGCCCATCTGCTTGTCATATCACTCATCAGTCTGTTGGCTCGAGCTATTTGGACCCTGTCAGCGGGACAGTGGCTGAGCGGGACTGGGTGATTGATCTGGCTCTTCTTACAGATTGCTGATCAATGGCTGTGGGTGGGGCCATGGATCTTTCCTTCTCTCCCCCCTCTCTGTCTGGACCACGCTGCCTGAGCGTGATGTATGTGATGTTTCCATGAGGTGCAGAGGATGACTGACACGAGCCGCCGGGGAGGCAGGCTGACTGGCTGGCTGGGAGATCGTCACCCACAGAGGCTTGGACACACAATGTAGGCACACAAATACACCAGCTTTACCTCCTAACTTCTGAGCTGTTTTTCAGGGTCAGTGCGCGGCGTCAAATCAAATGTAAGACTGTTTCTGAGATAGCAAGCATAACTTGATTTTACACTATTTGATTTGATATTCTTTTTCTGCTTTTCATAGAATTTAACTACTTCAGGAAGACAAGTATAGAAAACCAGTGATTAAAGTAGCTTACAAGGTTTTAATTTAGGCAATTTTGCATTACATTGTATCACATTGCAGGCTAGTAAAAGGCTGCTGTTAATGCCATTTTTGCATGGCCAACAACATGCACAATGGAAGCAAAATAAAAATCGTACAATTAATAAGGTTGTAAAGTGACACAAAAGTCTAAGTCATCAGAATTTAGTTTGGTAGTGGTTTTACAAACAGCATTGGTGCATTTTACTAGCCTGGTACACCAGACCAGAACACGCTAGATTTGTCCTTAACATTCAACTCAAAATAGCTTCTCCGGTCTGGCATTTTTTTGAGGCGTCAAAGACGAACTCTAAATTAGCTATTTGCAACATCTGCAACAAGGATATTCCTCGTATAGGTACACAGGAAACACAACAAACCTAATTAGACATTTGAAGGTGAGTCATGTTGTAGAATACAAGGAGTATACAAAACTAGCGAGCGCCAAGTACAAGGAACAGCGTGAACCAATAGATAAGAAAACAACTTAAGCAGCTTTCAGTGACACAAGACACTGCAGCGACTGCAACCATACAGCAAAGATGGTAAGAACCAGAAAGAAATTTGCACAAAAATCATGGGGTTCATCTGCCTGAGCCACCAGCCATTATCTATTGTGGAAAGCTTAGTCTTTAAGCAACTCATGGCCTTCATGGATCCAAGGTACAACATGCCAGGACGTAAATATTTCATGGAAGAATGCCTACCACAACTGTATCATACAGTGCTTTTGCACATTGAAACACTTTGCAATAAGCTTCATGAGTGACATTTGGACCTATCATGAATGCCCTATGTCAATGTTAAGCTCCAAGTTGACCTTCACTGTCTGCAGTTTGCAGGCTCACACACCGCAGAAGCTATTGCCACAGCATTTGGGGACATGTTAAAGTTATGGGGAATACAAAAAAAAAATAATAGGTGCACGTTATTCTAAAGGACAATGCTCAAAATATGGCAAAGGAGAAGGCTATGAAGGATGCATTTTATTTAAGTCTCCTGTGTATGGCAAAAAGCCTTCAGCTTGCTGTGAGTGAGGGCATAATAGCTGCTCGATGCGGTATTGTCGGACATTTCAAACATTCCCAGCCCTCCTTCCGACTCCATATTCTCCAGATTCAGCTCGGCCAGCCTCAGAAAAGGCAAGCTGATTACGACTTACCGTGTATGCTGAATAATTGACTGTGGAAGTTAGCTGAAAATATGATAACTTTGCTTGCACCATTTGAGGAGCTCTTGCCGGAGATCACCTCGTCAAGCGCATTGGCTTCTGATGTAATCCCATCTGTCAAAGCCTTAACTCATCTCTTGGAGAAAATGACCGAAAGTGACCACGGAGTGAAAACGTCCAAATCCACGCTGTTGGAAGCGGTCAGGAAAAGATTCAGTGACACTGAATCTGAGTGTCTATTTGTCATCGCCACAATCCTTGACCCCAGGTAAGCCTATATTAGGTTCCACAAGGTTATTCTACACATTAGACTAGCTTTCATCAAAATAGTAATAGTAAGTATTTATTTATTTTAAAGGTATATTCAAGCCGCAAATTCGTAGACTCCTTAGAGGAGTCCTCTCAGTGGAATCAGAGCCACTGAGCAAGGCCACGGTCAGCTGCGAGGCCCCTGACCGTTCTGAGCCACCAGCGAAAACAGTGAGAGTTGGAACTTTGCATACCATGTTTGCTGAACTTTTGGAGGAAGTCAGCTGGAGGTTATAGTAGAGGTGCTATAGGTTCTGCCATATCTCAGACGAGCCTTTTATTTAGCAGAGTCAGTTGTGCATCAAAGTGGAATGCCGCTCGTTTATTGGCAAGAAAATAAAAAGACTTTCCTTCTCTGGCTTAAGCGGCACGGGCCTTCCTCTGTGCACCGCAACCAAGTGTAGACAAAGAAAGGCTTTTTAGCACGGCGGGTATTATTCTTAATGACAAACGAAACAAGCTGTCCCCTCAAAATGCAGAGATGGTAATTTTTCTGAAAAAAAATCTGTCCTTTATGAATGCTACTGGATTTTTAGTGAATGTACAAGCCATTTATGATGTAGTCTACCTTAGCCTACCATAGTTTGTTATTTGGTTTATAAATGCATCACACACAGGTTAGTGCTTGTTTTTTGTTTTTGCAAAGATGAAAATTGTGGTAATATGTTTTGTTAATAGCCTCTACAGTTTTTTATTTATTGTTGAATGACTAGTAATTGCTTGTGGACAATGTTAGAAACTGGAAAACCTTTACTAAAGTAAAGTAAATCAGAAATATTTATTGAATCTTATTTAAGTCTTGCAAGGTTGAGCGCTACTTGTGGATTGAGATAGATTCTTTAATGGTTTATACCTATGTTTGTTTTTGAGAAACCTGGCTGTTACTTTTGGGTAAATTACCCAAATAAATAAATAAAAGAACAGCTAAACTGTTTAATTCAGTGTTTTTGTTTGGTTTTATAGCACTCTTAATTTAGTCTTTTATATGCTCGGTATTAGTTGTGATTGGTATCGGCCAATCACAATTACAGTGATCAGCATCAAAAATCCTGATTGGAGCATCTCTAAAAATTATATAATACTGCTGTGAGGGAAATATGATGTATTGACTGATTATTGGCACCCAACCCTCATAGGACTAACCTCAAAAAAACTCAATACAATATTCTGACAGGCCTAAAACATATATTAAAATGAATAACTCACTAACTACACAGAATTATATATTGTACAAGCTAATTCGTGAAACAGCATTAAAATGGCAATGAACATTGTTGTGTAAATAACTGGGGACCCAAAATGGGCAAAACAAACTTGGCTTGGTAGTAGACGTATAAATCCCAGTGTACTACCTGATGGCTCCGACCGAGAGATGACCGTAGGAGCCGCTAGTGGACGAGCTGGAGCGAGAGCTGTTGAGCATGGAGACGAGAGAGTTGGGCGAGTTTCGTATCATGGTCTGCAGGTCAAAGCTGTGCTCAGAGAGGGGTGAGCTGGGCAGGGGGCGTTTCCTGCTGGGCCTTGATGGCAGCCTCGGACTGGAGAAACGAGAATCTAAAATATAGAGAAGAGGGGAAAGTTAGAATTCAATTTTTTTTTTTAAATTTAAAAGAATGACGTGATTCAAAGTATTAAAAGGTGCTGTAAAAATATGACTTTTGGTAAAGAGAGATGACGGGTATATTCCATCAAAATGAAATAGAAAAAAACTAACCTAATCTAACCCTAACAGATGACACTTTTGTCAATCATCAGACAAAGCCCTCGTCTGAATGAGTGTTTGGCTGTCACTTGATGCTCTGCTTGCATTTCATCCAAGAGAAAACATGTCTTTTATGTTGGAGAAATGCTCTGACTGTGTATGGTAATATTTAATCAAGTCCAATTTGAGTCCTTATTCAAATGCAATCAGTGTTGACTGGAAATACTAAAGGGGGTTTGAAAAGGTAAAAGGCGGAAACGGCGCAAGCATTCTCCACGAACATACAATGAGCCACGGGTAGAGATTAAAACATGACTTTTGTTGTCTTTTCACATGGAGATGTCACAAACAAGACAGGGAAAAACAGAGAGCGATGGAAGGAGGGGAATAAAGCACTGAGGGGATGTTGTGCTTTGTGCTTGAACTGACACAATGACTTTGTGACTCAAGACTTGGAAATAAAACATTTTGAGTTATTTCATAAAGGGTAACAAAACCAGCCTACACAGGCCCGATAACCCCCCTCTGTATTTACGTCCCCCACAATCCATCCATCTCAATGCTCCATCTCGCGCTTGACACATCCAACGATTACAGAACACTCCATTCACATGGTAATCAGCGCGTGTGGATGTGTGCGTGTGTGCGTGTGAGACGGCAGCGTTCTGGCAGAAGCAGGCCTCAGTTTAAACTATGGCTGTATGGAAAGCATCTTCATATAAATCCTCCAGAACATACAACTGCCAAATAGAATGATGTAGATGGTCACATGACTGTCAAATCATGGTATAATCCTTTTCCTAAAAATTCAATCAAGCTCCTGTAATAGAAAAATGGGTTCTCCTTTCTAGTTATATTTTTTTAGGACAGCAAAGTGCCACTTCAAAGAATTACAATGATAACTAAAAATAAATGACGTTTAAAATAAAAATCAAAACAAATGAAGGCTGAAACAAAAACTAATGAACATTCAAGAAACTAAAAGAATGGACCAAAAAACGAAGTGTCTCAGTGTCACATTTTAGCACATGCTGGAGGCACATGATTTTGAGGGACAGCTTCCACTTGTGGTGAATTAGGAGCAAAGGCAGTGGTGAGGAGCAGAGCAGTGTCTCACCACTGCAAAACCTCATGGGAGTGGTGTTTATTAATGCACGGCCCAAATGATAAATCGGCCAAACAGGGAGACCGGCAGAGAAGCATGGAGGCTGGTAGCACGACTGTCCCTCTAATTTCCTCTTGATTTATGGACGGAAAGGCTGCTTACGCGCCGTGTCATTAATTCTAGTGGCCAGGGAGGGCTCAGACACACCGGACTGATGGAGTTGGACAAAAAGGAGCGGGCTTGAAAACTGGGGCTGAACCCTCGCCGACACACCTAGGGGCCACCTGAGAGGGATGCTATCACAAGGGAGGCCTGCGGATGTGACGGTCACAGAATTGCTCTGTGTAACATTACCATTGGAGACCACTTTTTATACACCTTTATCTCTCAGCCCATAGAACTAGAATTTATCTGTTTGGATTTTTTGTAAAAAAGCTCTGATATTCAAACACTGTTATCAATGTGAAAAAGACCTACAAAAGATTACATGCAAAAACAAATAGACTGTATGTGTTTCAGACTCTGGTCATGCATGTGAAAACTGTATGTAGCCTTATGGATCTTTGTTAGCTCAGCAGGTTAGGGTTGGTGTTGATCTGAAATGCGGATTACTTTGAACTTAAAAATAAGCTATTGCGTATGACTTCTGGTTAACTAATATGATAAATGATAAGAAATAGTTGTTACTGAGGTAAATTCCCATTAAAAACAGTTTTTAACTGACAATACAGATTTTTAGCATCTGTGGTAGCTACCATGACTTAGCATGATGATCCTATAATCCTTGTACACTTGAGAAATCCACATCATCTATCTCACATCAAAGAGGTATCCTATAATGAGGAATGGCAGAACAGACCAGCCTCTCCATCATCTCATTTGCCAAATTAGATGTATACAATAAGACCTTGGCACCAGGGACAGGCAAGTTAGTTGCTAATGTCTCTTGTTAACGCTACTCAGCACTGCCACATACAGTATATCTTCTTCTTTAGACAGCTCACAACCTCTCTGTCTCACTCTCTGCAAACAGCACTGTTAAAGGCTTACAGATGTCCATACCAAGGCCATTGTCAAGTCAATTGTATTGCCAATATTCCAAATGCACTGAGAAAAAAAATTTAACTAATCCAAAAAGAAAGACGATAATGAATGGTATTTTAAAATGTTTTAGTCTCCACAGGGCACAGTCTGTAAAGAAAACAAGCACAGAAGACTCTTACACTTCTGGTAACACACAAATCACTTTCATTTAGTAATAAAGAAGTAGCAGGAAAATAAAAATGAACTAATACAGAGCTCATAAAGTGAATGAACTGTTGAGATCTATAAGAGCTATGGCACTAATTAGGCAGTAAGACGGGATACAATAGCCCATTAAAGCACAAATAGGCAGGACAGGCCCATTGTTTCATAAGCAAAGCCCTCTCTGAAGGTAATTACTCTGATGTGAAACAGACTAAAATAGCTACTGTAGCCCAGATTATCAGTGAATGCCTCTTGATAGAGTCTGCTCTTTGGATGTTTTTTCAACACAGCTTTAAATTGTTAATTTTTCAGGCGTAAAATACACAATGTTGTAACATGATGAGTTATTACCAACAATGATCACAGGCAAATTTTAAGTGAGAAGCGCTGTATCTCCACTTAAAATTTGGCCCTAATTGTTTTGTTTCAGTCTATTAATCTTAAAAAGTGACACAGAAGAAAGGATTTCTCCAGTGATGAATGGTGGGGACATTCCAATTCCTACTTAATAGCAATTAATTTTCTGATACCCGCTCAAGTTTGGCTAGTTTTAATTAGTTTGTTCGGAGGAAAAAGGGGGAACTTCACCCCGGATTTCCATGAAAGCTGCGACTGCCTGACTAAATACATTCTCATCAAAGGGAAAGGGGTCAGGCTGTCCAACCTTTCTAAGATTCAGTGGGACTTTAATTTCCTATTTACACTTTAAAATAACTCATTAGCATAAGTCCTGTGCTTACCATCCTGAGCCCAACACATTAAGACAATAGCTCATTTAAATCACGTCAAAGCCTAGCTACTTTGGTTAAGCTGAAACTTGATCTATAAATAGCAGAAGCAAGGTGTATTGTAAAAGTGCATTTCAGAGGTGGAATTCCCATTGGGCCCACCCATGTTATAATGTACTGCTGTTCATTATTAATAGGGTAAAAACACAATAGACAATGTTTTGGTGGGTGTCCATTTACCTGGAAGGCTGAGTCCAAGCATAAACTCTCCATGGAAAAAAGTATTAATCTACAACTAACGAAAATGAAAATGCCTATGACATATGTAACCAATGAGAAATTGCAAAACACAGGACAGTTTTTTTTCTGGAGTAACATTGCTGAATGGCCAAGAAAATACAACATGACTTATGACTAGGCTCTTTTTCTGTTTGAATTTTTCCCACCAATATCCCATCTCAGTTAGCAATGTGTTCCATTTAGGTTAATCAAGTGGGGGGGCAAGCCTTTTATAGTACATCCTGGCATTGTGTAAAAAGGCTGGGGGTTATCTAGTGTCACATATAATACAGACAGTGCACAACCCCTTTACACACGTTTTAAAGAGTGCGGAAAAAGTGCTATGTGAGAAGGAACCCAAACGTACATGTTATCTAGTTTAATAAAAATATATTGTAAATAAATTATAATAGAACAAAAAGTGAAGATAAAAAGGTTTTACATTATGTTTGACTATTTTCTTTCACGTCACCTTTACTTAAAGTGTAACACTGATGCAGGGAGTGGAGGTAGTAACGGAGCTATTACAGATGTGAGACTATGCATGAAAGTAGATCTTTAACAGGATGAGCTCAGATTTATAGTAAAAAAATATAAGTTTTTAATATAGCATTTTTGACATTGTTTATTGCAAATGCTATTACTATTCTATTGTCTGGCCTGTATATTCTCAAATTATATACTGGTTTCCCTTATCATTATTTATTTTTTTGATTAACTGTGTAGCATCTATGTGTCATTTTGCAAATTTTGGCTGCTTCAGTGTAAGTGGCATTTCAAATGGGTATTTTTCTATAGTAGCCCATTACTCCAAAATATAGTTAAATATTATTCATTATTGTTCCAAATGCTTTTGAACATCAAAAAGTCAAAATAAGTTTTTTTTTTTACACAATGAAACACATTTTTTGCCCCAAAATGGGGCACAGATTATCTGATTGTCAAGGGGTTCATGTTTCAATATCTGAGTATGTGATGTACGTACACTTACTGTCCATTGCCTGGAGATACTCCATGTGCAGAGCGCTGGCACTGCTGGCGCCAGCGGTAGAGGCCACAGAGGGCAGTAGGTCAGCGGTGTAGGGACTTCGATGTCCCGCCAGCAGGGCCATCTGGTGGTAGTACTCCGCTGTGGTCAGACCTGGGTGTGGGGCTGGACAATGAGAAGAGTTGGGGGTTCAGCGGAGCGGACCACGAAGAGACAACGGTAACAGATGACGAGATGAAGAGGTCGGGGGTGAAAATGATTAGGCAGCGAGAGAAACATGACAGGCACCTGCACTGCATTACAGTAATACATTCATTTACATTCGATGATAATCAGCTCGGCGGTAAACAGTAATGAGCACATTAGCAACACAGTCAAGTTAAGCAAAACAGCTGCATGGGGAGCGTCACCTGAAATGGGGAGCCTCTTTGGGGATTAGTGGCTGCTTGCTCACAGATTGCTGTGAGTGTGCATTAGTGTTTGATTGATGCATTCATTGAGAGCACGGCAGAACTGATCATCCCACAATACAGTTCTTAAACAGCCCCTTTCTCTTCTTCTTCTTCCTTGGATACACTGTGCATGAGTGTGTGTGGTAAGAATATGTGGGTTGATCCATTCTTTGCCAAAGATGGTTCCTCTGTGTTGTACATATCAGGGCTGCAACATGGAGATATGCAACCTGCTCCTCCAGTGTGCTCCTTTAAACGCCGTAGAAAAGAAACAAAAGGCCTAAATCTGCCCAAATAGATCTGCACGCATAAAGATGCATCGCACCCTTTTCCCTCAAATGCTTACCATTTCCAAGTCGTTCCCTTAGTTGTAGCTTGCTGTAAGTCCTTGAACCACAGCCTAAAAATAAACATCTGGCGGCTGGTGGGCTTCCTTATGCAAATATTCAAAGAAAGAGAGACTAACAGTGTGGTTTTGGATGCAAATATGGAAACGATTCAGACCCACAAAGTATCGGAGTTCTTTTTTATTTTACTCCAATTGAAACAAAAATAAATAGAAAGATTTCCACTTAAGGCTGGCTTGTATTCCTGTTATATGCATTCACGATTGGTTAGATGAATGTAAGGAAAAACGCAAAATTAATTCGATCTGGGTATTATGTTTGGGGGAGTTTCTTAATTGTCTCCAGTGTTCCGCCTAAGCTTTGCTTTTGCATTCACTCGTAATGTGGCCCATTCAGAATCAAAGAAGAAAAAAACGGGCTTAAATCAAAACTACTGGCATCTGAATCTGATCCTGGGGGCAAAATGGGGGAGAAGGTAGTGGTGTTGGTGTGGCACTCGGCAATGTTTGCCGCAGGACTTAGTTGAGCCTTGGGACGGTCCTTTAGCACAACAATAGAATTAGGGCCAAACCTACTTCTGAACTCCAAATATGATGGAAAAAAAGGAAAATGTGTGGCAGCGAGAGGGTGGCACTAAATCCCACCCACTCTAAATCTCCATTAGATTCTGTTAATTAATTCATCATTATTTAAATGCACTTTTTGCCAGAGAAAAATGGTTTCATATTGAAGCCTCTTTGTAAGCAGGGTGATATACTAACAGCACAAAAGCTGATGGGTTAATTAATCACTAGCTTGATTAAAGGAGTAATTAGTTGCCTCATTCACAATGCAAAGCTTTGTGGAGATCATGTGGTAGGTTATGTTTTGGTAATGGAAAATTGAAGGGTATGGCTTTTTTAGGGTCAAACGTATACTTGAGTGATGGCAGAGAGTCGGAGTAAGATGAAGATGAAGTGGCCAGTGCTATCTGCTCTTTGAAAAACACACCCCGGCAAGAGGCTAAAGTGTCCAAAAGTCAAAAGCTGAAGACTGACAAGTGGCATCATTAAGGCAAAGATTTATGGAGGGAGACCTTTGTTGGCTCACTTGGTCAAAGGAGCAGATTGGGTTCAGCTTGTCTTGCTTTCGTAAAATTGTTGTTTTCTTACATACTTAAGGCTTGGATTGTGCTTGAAGCCATTCCTTTAAATACAAAATGGACAAAAAATCTTATGTTTTTCTCACTCTCAAAAAAAAAAAGCAATGTAATTTCTGGCAGCATCTGCTAGCAACATTGGAGATAACAATTCCACTACCCCAAACTCCTTTTTATGACTGACATTTTTCTTTTTGTACACCTTTATGTATTGAGTTAAGTTCCCAAAAAAATTATTTATTTTGATACATTTGCTTTTAAAAATCTGTACTTATATGAGCTTTTGATTTTGTTGCAGTGGCAGTAAATTTTCTGTCTTTCTTCAGAGAAATGTTACCCCTGTTCAATGTAAAAATGACTAACCCCAAATACGCTGTTATTATTGTAGTTAATATATTATAAATTGTTAGATTTTGTGGGGCCCTAACAATAATTACTTTTATTGCCCACAGTAATTGTCTCTGACTCTTGGGATCTAAGTACCAAACCTTCCCTGTAGACCCAAGACCTTCCTCCCCCCTCCATCCCCTAACCCTGAACTTGAATGGGAGCCTCCCTGTGTGAGAGTAGACCCTGCCGCTCACTGAAGCATCCTCCTGAGGTCTCTGAAATGACTCAAAGATCAAAAGGATTAGCCTCGCTCCAACATGCGCAGCCCCCCAGTTTCTGCTTTGACTGTGCCACGCTCACAACCCTCGCTGTACTCTGATAACATCTGCACAACCCCTGGGTCTTAATAGAGATAGATCTGGTGTCTCTCAGCTGACCTCTACTGATCCTGATTTAAACTGATACAACAAATCAGGCAATCGAAGTTCGCTGATCAATTTTAACAATTCTTTTTAAGGGTCTAGCAAAGCTTTAACAGCTATTAGTACTCTGTTGGGGTTATGTACCGATGTGAGTCTCGGGAGTGTGTGAGCTTGTGTTTTATTTACCATCTGCAGGACTGAGGCCCCTGGTGGCCGACAAAACAGAGATGGAAGGACTGCTGTGAAGTGAGCGGATATAGTCCATGTACGGGTTGATGTAAGGGTGCGGAGGGTGAAAGGGTGACTCCGCCCCCACAGAGGGGTTCCGCTGGGGCGAGATCCGGATGAGTGAAATATCAGAGAAAGCTGGACTTCCCGCCAGCGCTGTGGGCCTGTGGACACACACAAGAAGGAAAAAACAAAGAGTAGATGAATACACATGCATTTTTAACATCCAGCACATAAAGTTAGATTCTGGTATCACTTTTTAATTATTTCTTACATTTCTTACTTGCTAGTAATAATATATTTTTTATGATAATAAAATAACCACCAAGGTGCCTCAATGTTTACTTGTTTTATTTTTTCATACAAAAGATAAGAAAATGCTCTAAGTATGTATCATATTCATTTGCTTAGGACTGAGTCACTCTGTTCTATGCTGTAAGACCGGGGGTGTACTGGCAGTGTCCAGGCCAGACAAATGAACTGTGACGCTATCTCTCTCCATGCATCTGCACGGCAGAGAGGAGCGCGCCACATTCCGACTGCTCCCTACGCAGACATTTCCTCAGATCAAAGGCAGCGTTCACCACTGCGTCTTAATCAGAGGGAGACGTTAGACCGAGCTCACCGCTGGCTGGAGCCAGACAAGCATCGCTGCACCACTTTACTCAGATGGCTTAGAATTTGGCTTTGACCTCATACCGTGTACAAAATTGCACATGACGGACTCAGTGTTGTACAAAATCCATCTGCAAGTTCCACACAAGATACAGTGTCTCTATTCAGCAGAAAGTATGAGCAGGCTATTCTCTTTATCAAAACCCTTTCACATGAATCACCTCTCTTTTAAAGTTGTGAACAATCAGCAAAACTTCTTAGGAGCTGAGTTAGAATTGAACAAATTTTCCTCCCTTTTTATAATTGGCTAGAAAACTTCATAATGATGGCCTCAACCACAAAGGCCTTTCCCGGAGGATGTGTAGAAATCCACATATCAGCTAGACATTAACGGGCTAGGAGATTAGACTGAATTAGCCCCTGCACTTCTCTGTAGCTCCCCAGTGGACCAGTCTACTGTGACAAAAGACCCCAGGAGAAGAAGAGGATGAACGAAAGCGGGAGGGAAAGGCGAGGTGGAGTTTTAAGAGGGCGCTGAGAGAGGGGATAGGCTGGGAACAGAAAGATGGAGGGCCGAATGAAAGATCTGGCTGGCCGTTTGTCTCGCCTTGACCTTGAGCGAGGCCAGGGGAGCGGAACAGCCCAATTACGACCTCCGCCCGTTCCCTGGTCCCCTACCACTCCACAGTCTCCTTAATGAAAGCGCTGGGGCCAAGGCCAGTAATGAGCACTGAGGAGTGGAAACACACACCTACATAAAAACTTTAGGTAATTAGCCCAAAGGGGCTAAGGGACAATTCCAGAGCTTTAACCACGCTCAAGTGTGTGACAACATGTCTTAGTGATGCGGCATGAGAAAAGACCAGCAGCATCAGTCTCAGGGGCAGATCAAGCAATAGAAAAAAGAAAGTTGTTCCTTTAAGTTTTTGAAAGAATGTGCCTTTACATGGAGGACATATGCCATATGTTTTTTGCAGAATATTGTGTTTTGAGATTACACTCTGAGGCTACTTTATAAGCGCTAGTATTTTGAGACCGACCAAACACAGTTGACATGTAAACAGAAGTTAGCAGATTTACATGAGTGCTTTTGATATGTAAACTGTATCTCACTGATATTGTTCAAAGGTCATGGGAACTGCAACTGATTCCCAAAGACAATACATTTTGTTCCATCTCTGTTTGATTGTTGACTTTCTGCACGTCTCTTCATGAGAAAAATTTGACTTCCTCCACGCAAGGCAGGCCACACTGAGGGCAAGAATACACTCCCAAACAGGTGTGTGTGAGTATGTTTATGATAAGCAGGTTATGTGCCCACATGCCAGCATCACATACCTCAAATACACAGAGTGTTATCCCCTTTGAAGTCAAATGGTTGACCATGCATCTCAAACACGTACACAGTGTTGCATAAACGCAACCGAAAGAAAGTATGAAAGACTTTAGTAGAACGTGTTCCTTGGTCTTTTCTAAGAAATAACAAGATAGGGCTTTTCTGACTATTTACGTCCTGCTTTATCATTTTGCTGAAGGAGCTCTTACAGTAACTCTTTCTTGATTTTAATGCCAGGTATAAAAGGGGCCATAGTTAACAGTCAAAAAATCTAATACTCGTATATGGAGTCTAAAATAATATTGAAAGAACAGGTGGCAAAATAGATAGATACATGGTTTGGGGGCTCGTCCGGGATAAGAACCAGGAAAGTGGCCAAACATTAAGTGAACTTGGAATAGCGTTGTGTGACAAATCTGGCATTTTGATTTTGATGATTTTCATGATGTCTCTTCCTCATCTGCCCTTCCTTATGTGTGTTTGAGGAGAGCCAGACACCCACTTTGGCTGCCTCGACACTGATTAACCCTGTCATGAGCTGGCTGCCTCTCCTGACGCTGACCCTGGCCAAATGCCTCAACTTGGCTTGTTTTTCCAATTAAAGAACCAAACCAAATATAAAAGCCAAGAAAAAGAATGGAGAGATAAATGGAAAGCTTAAGGAAAGATTGGTAGCAGAAGATGGTGGCACTGAATACAGACATATAACAGTAGTAGGGAGTAGAAGATATGAAGTTGGGAGGGAAGTGTGGGCAGAAGATTGAGGTAGCGGGGGAGTAGGAGAACGAATTGAGAAAAGGGGGACTCCAGGGGGGCAGCCAGGTGTGAGGGGATCTGAGGAGGACAACCTAAAGATGGATGTTTTAAAGCAGTGCGGCAAGGAGCAAGAGACTGCTGATCCTCCACGGTCTCTCCAGTGATCGTCACAGCATCTGCCAGAGAGCATTAATCAACATGACGGAGGGAAGTATTCTGACAACGTGTAGAGTGTGAGAATGTGCTCGGTGCATTGTACTGTAGATGTGTGTCTTGCAGTGTCTTAGTAACACCTGATTTAAGATTTACATCAAAGCTGTACTGCAGGGTTTTCAAACTCTTCCAGAGGAAAAAAAAACTTATTTTCTCCTTTGCTCTGTAGGTTTACAAGTCTCAATAACCCTCAAAGAAGACGCTGCAAACAGGGCACAAGAAAAGATTGAGTGTCCAACATATGGAAGCCATTTCCTTTCACGTGGCCTCACTTAAACCAGCCAGCGCCTCTTTAGGACTTGGCCTGTTTACACGGGGCGGTCTGTGGATTTGAAAATGTCATCTCATTTCACCAGATGCATACACAGTTTCCATGCCTCCGAAAGATTTTGTGGCTTACTGTAGTGTGTGGGTTCATGTAAACATGCCTTGAATCTTTCTTAGGAACAAGGTTAAATCAATACTAATGATTTTTTTTTGGTAAAAAGCTGCAGTTGAAA
The DNA here is from genome assembly GCA_024349245.1 of Neodontobutis hainanensis. Taxonomy (NCBI): domain Eukaryota; kingdom Metazoa; phylum Chordata; class Actinopteri; order Gobiiformes; family Odontobutidae; genus Neodontobutis; species Neodontobutis hainanensis. The sequence goes on from JALDNG010000034.1 coordinate 976,731, forward strand.
CACACATTTGTGGTGAAGGCTGATGACTTCACTCGGGGTAGAAGGTATTATTGTGGCATAGGTTTACGACCTGGTAGTACTGACACAGCCCTTTAATAAAACAGAATTTCGGCTTAGCAAAATACTTTGGATGAAAGTGTGGAGCATGAAAAACTAATATTTGAAGAAGTGTACTTCACATAATCCACTATTTTTATTCAGCCACTTTTTAACCATGGCAATGACAGAAAACTATGTATCCTTTCCATTCCAACGTGTACCTCTACTAAAACAAAAAAAAATATCAAAACTAAACTATCTTGTACTAAAATAGTTTAAAAGGAAGATTCTGGACATAGTTTTTGAGATGCATGTTAAAAACTATTGTATTGCCACAACCTATCAATTAAACAGTCTTTGGTGTTATCAGATGAAGTTTCGAGTTTTGCTGTCATGTCAGTACAGTTATTTGAAAGTTGGAAATAACATTTTATGACACAGTTGAAATTACATTAACTTACACAGCTTCTGAATGAGGGATTTATCCTGAAAATAGGGTTCAGAATGCCCTCCAAAAACATGGGAATAACTCTAATGAAATCCAGGAACCTTTTGTTGACTTTGTGTTTGTGGTCACGAGGTGCTGATTGAGGTGGAAACTGGAGCTGTCAGGTGTCGGATCCTCACCAACTCACACTCTCCCTCCTACCCCGCCAACATCACCTCCATCACACCACCTCCCGAGCAACCCACCCCGTATCGCTGTGCCCCCCACCACACTCCCCTGACCCAGCCAACCACAGTGCGGGGCCTGCCACCGTTCTGAAAGCCTAAACCAGAGAGAAGAACAAGAGAGGGGCTCCTGACAGCGGAAACAGAAGCACTTTAAAGCTCCCAACCCTTTCACAGAGATCAAAGGCCACAGGAACAGAGCCAGCTGAGACCCAAGGAGACAGGAGTGGGAGCCCAGACAGGGGGAAAAGAGAGACCGACGGATAGACAGACACAACACAAGAAGATGGATATACTATTTGACATACTTCAGTGAATAATAAAAAAAATAAAAAATACTGTACAGATTTCTGCCAACCATGTGAATGGATATAGATGCATATCATTTATGGGATAAACTACAAAATTTGTAAAAAAAAAAAAAAAAAAAAAAAAGGTTATATAAAATTTGACTGTGACTGAACAAGAAAAAAGGCCTATAAATATTCTAGACAGAGAAGTAGTTAGTTTTTTGGATCGTGTTGGATTTCCAGGGGGCAGTATGAATGAACGCAGAATAAGGGGCCATTTAAATGAGAAAATCAGAAAAACGCTGTTGCATTGATACATTACAATACAATCCACATTGACACCCAAAACGGCCTAAAGGATAAAGTACTGCCATACCAGAAGAGGTCGGAGCGGCAGCCACAAGGGAAGCCCCTCCTTGGCCAAATTCAAAAGTTTGTGGTTTTGAGGTGTGAAAACACAACAGAATTGTTGCAAATTCAGCAAAATGCATTGCTGTGTAAACGCCACCTAAACTGCCTATGGACACACTACATACAACCAATCAGTGAAACATAGCTTAAAGCCCACCCCATTAGAAATTTTAATTGTTACTGGATTTTAGGAAATAGTTGTGAAGGTAAAGGATTCTAGACCCATTTCCCTTGTGTCTTTTCTTGCACTGGACCTGTCTCTGCCCCTAAAAATCTAACTGCAATCTCAACTTCACCCCTATGGTAAGGTATACAAAGAGTTGAGTTACATTTTTATTGTACAAATTTACTCTGAAACCATAATTTTTTTATAAATTTGTTCAACTGTTATTCATCTAACTATTTGAACTATAACTGAACTTAATTAATATTGCCTGTAAAGCGCATCTCAATTATAGCACAGGTCGGAGGTTATTTCTTCGCATTTGCAGCATTATTAGAATTCCATATTAGTGCATTACACGTCTGCCTTGTTCTTTGTTCTAACTAGTAGCGGTTCTACAGCCCATGTAATCTGAATTTCCTCTTGCAGCAGACAGCCTTTTAAGCCTTTCTTGTGGCCGGGCAGTCATTACCCTGGCAGGGCAGGGGATCGTTGCCAGGCGTCCCGGACAACTATGCCCCCCTGGCGCTCTGAGGGCACAGTGTGACCCCTAGACATCAAAGGCCTGGGCGGGTTCAAGAGGTGGGGAATGTCTATTCATGGTCACATCGAGTAAGATTCCCACTCTGTGGGATACCTCTAGAGGCGTACCAGACATTCCCATGCACACTGTTCCGTTCAATACGCCTCTATACGGCTCCTCCCTCAGTGTGTTTTAGTCACACTCACACGTCATAGTGTCTATAGGTTTTTTTTTCATCTAACCTCTTTCTGGAATAGAGGGATGATTTTATAGCACTTTCTTTCCACAAAGGAATGGGGCACGGAGCATTTAACTGGTGCTAGAAATAATCAAATGGATGTCTAATTATGACAAAAACTATGTATACATCTTGGTCTAACTGGCATGATGGCTACAAATTAGTTGGCTTTGAGTTGGACTAGGCAATCTGGGCACGCTCCAAAGTTTCTTTTGTAGCAAAATACAAAAGAGGCTGAAGGCGGCCAGTGCTAGCATGAAACCTAAGCCACGCAGTTTATGCTACTATTCCACTTTTGTCAGATGGTTTAAAAAAATGGTACATGATGCTTATGCTGTCTTTGTGGGAATGCAAAGATGTATTATGTGTGGCAATAGTGCAAGTTGAATATTTTATATTCATGCTCATTCATTCATGTAAATTGGCCACATGTAGTTATGTTTTTGTTTTTATGTAATTTGTTATTATAATATTTCTAATATGAGAAGATAGAAGGTGCAAATACTAAGTGACAATTTAGCTTAGAAAAAAAATGGTTTTGCTTTTCCTGGTGCCTTTAAACAATGGAATTTTTTTTTTATTAAGCATGACAAAAACTAAACCATCACTTTTCTTTTGTGAGAAAAATGTGGGTGGGACCTGTTTCCCTCACTTAAAATGGTTGCTACACCCATGAATGTCAAACTTAACAATGGTCAAAGTGCAACAAGATACTGTTGGACAAATATCCTAGAAAAAATAAAGGAAATTTAAAACAGGCTATTGGAAAACAAAAACAGAAATTTGTCTTCATGATGGAATGTACAGTACATCTGGCAAGGCACCTATTTTCTAAAGTAAAACTGATAACAAATGTTTATCATTCAGCATCAGAGACTGTGACAGGCTCAAGTAAAAACAAATGGGTCCAGGCGTCAGGGGTCACAAACCTGTCCATGGTGTGTCACACAGAAAATATACTTCTCACATTGTGCGCTTCAAAGTTGAGCTCTATCACAATACCCATCTGCATGGCGGTTTGACAATGTGTGAGCTCTTTTTGAAAAGTTTATGTTGGCATTGCAAAGCATCAGGGAAGGGGGGGGAGTTGAACTTGGTCTGTTTTGAAAGCCATTTTTCCACACTGCAATCAAATGTAATTTTAGCCACGGAGATAAGCACGTCTACTGAAATATGTAATTAGCAACAAAATTAAACATGAAAGTGAATTATACAAAATGAGCTGCCTTTTCTTCCTGTAATTTCAACCAAACATTAAATAAATCTTTGTTCCTTTTGACTTGATTTTTGGCATTTTACAAAGTAATTGACATGAAACGTTCAACCTTTATCTCGGAAATAATGTTTTTTCAAAGTATGCATGTGTGCAACTGAAGCTGCTTTCAGTCAGTGTTGTGAGTTCCTCTGGCATGCTCCAGGCTACGGAGAAGACAGAAAGGGGACTCCTGGGTGTTGAAGTGTTAAACTTGTGAAAACAGTGAAGGAGCATGTCTATCTTCCCCTGTCTGTCTCTCGATGGCCCTTTAACTCCGAAACTCAGCTGAAGCCTGAAGCTAAACAGGCTAAGGTTCCACACCCCATTGCCTCAACTCCAAAGCTAACTGGTAATGAGCGTGTGCCCTCTCAGGTGAGGGAGAATCAGTGTGGCCTAAGGGTCTGCAGGGAGTGGCGTGGATCCATGAGACAGAGCATCATGCAGCTCCAGTGAAATGAGCAAGTGGATGAATCTGAGCAAATCGCAAACAATACTGAGACACACTGTTGGAGATGGTTAATCCTTCAGACAGAGATCGGATTGGAACAACAAAAGAGGGATGGCAAAGACACACGGGGAGCATCAGGTTCAAGGCACAAAAATATATCCTTTCTGTGCACTGGAAATCTTCCCTTCAGAGCCAAATCCATCACCTTTTCCTAATACATACTTCTTGTAGAGGGGAAGGCGAAGAGAAGCCAGACAAGAGGAAAGGAAAGTGAACAGCCTACTTTATTCTGCCTGTTTCATCCATCTTGTTGGACTAATAAAATGTCAAGCGGAGTTCCTTGATATTTAATCATAAAGGGGCCGAGTGCGTGGTGGTGCCAAGCTCGGGCCTTGATGAGGTATTGGGAGGCTTAAAAACACAGACATGGGAAAATTTTTTGGCGATACCCAAAGTAGGATGTTTCACAAAGCTGCAACATAAGTGAAACAAACTGATATGAAAGGGGAGGATATTACTAATAGCTCTCTGCTTTTTGGCAGAAGTTTGATTGCCTCGTAATAAAAAACCTTCATTCCATATTTAGCAAAGGAGAGAGTCAGGCTATGGCCACACTAATATTTAATTATCAATGCTTAGCTTGGGATAAAACCAAGATAGACACAAGACAATCTCCATTTTGTGGTTATCTTGTTTTGTATGGTTGAGGAGTACACTTTGGGGCTGCACAATCGCAAAATCTGTATTGCAAAGATAGACTTGTATCGCAAGTCTGTCAAATTCATAAAAAAAATCCAAACAAATCTTTAAATCAAACTGTGGTGCCTCCAAATGAAAAACTCCCGCTTTAGACTTGTTTAATTCTGGTTTTGCCCTAGTATAATCTTTGATACTGGTTTAGCCCCTGCTTTGACAAGTAGGAGTTAGTCCAGAGTGTTATATTTCTTTTCCCTACATAAAAGAGCACTAAAATAGTTATTGTATATTGCACATTGCACAAATTATAGTTACCTAATGTAACTACAGTTCAACTTGTGTGTGCTCCGCCCACCTACGGGCAACTGAAGTAGAACCAAAATTGTGCAGCCCTAGTAACCTTGATAAACCATTATATTTAAAATGTGACATGACTTCAAAACTTCTTGGGCAATAAATATGAGAGCTATAAGTCTGGACTAATATACATTTCCACATCTTGCACTGGTGCCAAAGACAAGCCCAAATTAAAGTTTCATTTTTATGGCCAATGTCAAAGTTTTTATTCTGCAAATCTCTTAAAACAAAACATGAAAGTCAGGAATCCTCATCGATAAAAGGCATGTTGTTTCAAAAACCTAAAGCTGTGAGCGTGAGAAAAATAACTCTTTTGGCTAATTCCTACCACTCCAAAAGACATTATTAGAGAAAACCATTCACAATCTCACTATCAGATGTAATGGACTCCACATCTGATAAGAGAGATAACAAAAGACTGAGAGAATAGAATCTGTTTATGTGATAGGAATTCATTTTCACTGGTGTGAGAAGTGTATAAAAAAGTGAAACTCTCTGATTTAGGCGATAAACCAAAAAAGTGGAGCTAAGGCAATGAACGGATTTCCTCCCATATTAAAACTGTCAATAGTGTTTAGTATGATGTGTGTTGTGTTTCTGGCCCCACTGTTCTTTCTTGAGCTTCAGGAGGGGTGGAAGTAAAAAAGAAGGACCGAAGGAGGATGGAAAATGAGCGGTGCCGGTGAAGGATTTATGGCCTTGTTCCACTGGTCTCGTTACTTGCTATAACTGGCCCCCAGAGTGGGATCGCGAGGTCTAGAGCTCAGAGCCCGGAGATCAGAGTAATGGAAATTCCACATTGGTGCATACGCTGCTCCACCATGACGTCTGCAGGGCACCAGTCAAAACGCTCTATAATGACTCTTAATTTCTCCAGTTCCTCCATGACCTACCTCAACTTCAAATCAATTCCAACGCATTAGGTAAGGTCCAAAGTATTTCCTCTTAAAAATGACTTCTAATTTGTGGAAGGTGGAAGTGACGGGGTTTCTCGAGGTGATTTACATAAGAAACAGCGGTAGCCTGAGGTTGGGGAAAAGCCATGTGAGCCTTGCTACCAGCTTGCTCGTATCTCCACTGTGACTCCCAAACCAGCAAGATGACAGTCTGCTACAAAGCTAATTATGAAACCACTTGGATCAGAAATGTGCCACACCCATTGAATTACCACCAAAGTGTCGAAAGTGAAATTATGTGCTCTTCATTAATCTATTAAAAGAGAGCTGTGGGGTCAAAATGTGTTTCTTTCATTTCAAAGGCAAGCATACAGTCGAGTGCCATCTTTAATGTCCTTTGAGGAATACCCATTCACTTGACGAAAACTAATAGCAGCTTATGTTTGATGCTTGTCCCTTTGTCTACGTCAAAGTAAGTTAGGTGATTTTTTTTATTTAAAAGGTGCATTAGGGATGTATCAATTCACTGAACTCACAATTAAATTTTGTCACAATTTTTTTTTATTATATAAGTTGAAATAAATTAGAAGTGAAAGAGTGCCCTTTTATTATTTCACAAATTAGGGCTCCAGACTAACTTTTGTTATCACTGTCCTAGTACTGTCCTGAAAGCCAGTTCCAACAGTCCCTAAGTAAATGTCAAATGTTCCTATATTTATTTAAAATATAGTCTAACATTTGTCCATTTGTAAGTTTATAAATAAACATAAATAAAATCGAAATTCTACATGTGTTTACATACAATTTAATTTGCATATAAGTCTAGGTACTTTGATCAAGTGGATATTAACAGAGAAACTTTAAATCCCCAATAAATCTGCCTCTGCACCTGTTTAATTATTTGTGTCAATAATTAGTTCTTAATAAAAATAACTCTTATTTGTTTAACTGTTACCTTTTATGCATTTCTCCTGTTATTTATTAATAATAGCAAAATGTATTAACAGTAATAATTTATGTGAGATTTGACCCCTGGTTTATACTCTTAGTGGCTGCAGCAGAGACAGAGAAGGCAGCACATGATCCAGAACATTATTACATTTCTCTGACAAGGGCCTCAAACAGGTGAACACTTATGGCTCAGAGACGGTTCAGGCTTGGGACGACCGCAGAAATCGTTTACAGTTTAGCCTCTTAGCTAACACAGATTATTGCTCCCATTCTCTCTGTTCTCCATCAGTAACGGGTCTGATTTGAACGAGGATGAAACTTCCTCAAAATCTACATCCACACTCTCTGCACCATGCTAGAAACTGTTTGCAACAACTTGTAAACCCAGTGGCCCCTGTTGTTCAAAACATGAATCACAATTGAATTAACATCTGGAAACGTCACATATGTGAAACAATTTTTTTATTTTTATCGTTACATCACTAAGGTGCATAAAATCCAACACTTTACTTGCGCCTGTATTCCGTAAACCTAAGGGGACTTTATATTAGAAACTATCAAGTCTGCAAATTTTGTCACATCTGTATGTAGAAATAAGCATAGTTTGCCTATGACAGTTCCTAATGTGTTTGGCTTTTTATGGTTAAGGATTACCAGTCTCTAAATGTTAGCCCTGCGACTAACTGGCCATTGTCCACGGTGTGCCCCGCCTAAGGCCCAAAGTTGCTGTAGGCTCCAGTCGACCCCTAAGCAGTAGAAAAATAATGAATAAATGAATGAATGGTTAAGGATTTGCATAAATAGAATACTTTGGAAACAACAAGGCATTTTTAAAACAACATCTTAAACTACAATAAATAGGAATTTTAATCAGAATTTTTAAATAGGAAAATTAAAAGGCAGAAACTCACAAAGCCATGTTTCAAACGTGTGTGGCTTTTGGCACCTGCCTGTTATCTCTCCCCCTCAGACCTGCGCCTCCATTGTGCTCCATGGGAGAGCTACAAATTGAGATCTCAAAACATAAAGAGGGGGCAAATGACTTGTGTATAGAAAAGGTACAGGCACTAATGTGTTACATGTGCAAATTCACCGGCTTTCATTAAAGATTAATGCTCTCCATTTTTATTTATTTATTTTTTTTCAAACATATTTTTAATGGACCTTAAAATTAAATTGAGGACTGCAGTGGGGTAATCAGATGATTTGCATGTATCAAGTTACATAAGAAATCATTTGTGCAACGGATTAGCATATAAAAATAATTTTCCTCTTTGAGATTACTATTAGCCTTTAAGACATGCTGAATCAAAGCAGGCAGGGATATAGCACAGTAGCTCTATAACAGAATCCTTGTGCAGTAAGTTTAGAAACGTGTCTTAACAGATCTCCACGGGTAATGACTCAACCCTTAAACCTTTACAGGCCTTGTCAAATATTTGTGGTGTGAAAACCTTTTTTTTTCCTCTTTCCAACCTGCGGGATCCATCATTCAGAAAGTACGCACGTGCCTTCTGAAATATCACAGGCCTTCACAGGAAAAGAACAGTGCAGTAGCCATTCAGGCTTCAGAAAGTGGTGTATTACAATAAATAGATAGACTGTAACTTCAATTCTGCTTAGGCATTTATCTCCTTTCTCTCTAAATCCTGAAATTGCCTCAGAAGAGAACCCCCCCCCCCCTTCTTTCACATTTGCAGAGTGGGGCACAACTTTCTTCCCTTTTTTTTCTTTCCTCCAGTGAAAATTGAAGAGGCTTTATGTCAAATGCGGCTAAAGCCAAGCCTCTCCATATCAAACAACGCAGCGCGAAAATTACTGTGGCGATGATAAGGCTGGCAGATAGAGTGGGAGAGGAGCGCACGGGGGGAAGAAAACTGAAAGGAAGTGACTCTACTCAATTATACTGCAAAATTGGTATGACTGAATATTTTTCATTCAGGTGACTGATAGTATCTGCAGAACGGCAATGCAGATAAATAAAGGAGCCTTCTGTCAAGAATAAACACCATTAATCATGAAGCCGGTGACTGCGTGACCGCCTGTCCCCCCCGACTTACTCCATAGAGGAAGTATTAAAGAAGGGGGAAGGGGAGAGCGGTGACTGCACCGCCAAGCAGGGGTGACCTACGGAGTCACAGCCACTGGCTCCGGGACAGTTGCGAAGGAAGATGAAGAAGTGGCCCACGTCTCGGAGCGCTGTGTCACGCTGACAGTGGCCATATTTGGACGAAGATTATCAGATGTGATTGGAAAATAATCATTAATTCTTATTGTAATTTATGACTCTGTTCTACATTCTGTTCCAGTCTAGACAATATTCAAATGGGAGTTACATTTAGGCGCAAATGGGACATGCTTTATTTTTTTCAATTTTAAAAGGAAAAATATAGCTTATTATCATCAAAGTGTTGAATGATTTAGTTTCTAAAATAGTCTCACTAATATATTTTGAGCACATGTGGCATAAGCTTATTAATATAGGGCTAACACAATGATTATGAAGGTAGGTAGTTAGTACTAAGTTTTTTCTATGATATTAACAGCATTTATAGAATCTTAAAACTTCATATTAACCAATTAATTGGTAATTATGATTGTATACTGTCTATCTTATTGTACAGTACATGCCAATAGAAATACGACTATTAATTATTTATTACCCAAATATTGATAAAACAACTTAAAACTAAACTAGCTCATTTTTAGAGCTGCTATACACAATTCTGGTGTTGAATCTTGTGATTATCTACTAATAAAACAATTTGTGATATATATATATATATATATATATATATATATATATATATATATATATATATATATATATATATATATATATATTTATTATTGTAGCCTTCTCAATGTCACTCTCTCTGATTGGAAAAAGTACAGGCAAGGTGTCAATAGTGGTCAATGGTTCATAACATTCATTAGTTCAAAAATGTTAATTGATTATTTTAAATGTTTTTGCAACAGAAGCATAGTTTTCAAAATATTGTGTTTATAATATTAAACTTTATTATGCCACCTAATGGAGAGATAAAAAAAATTAAATATTAGACATACTGTACATACTGTACAAAACTTAAGTTTTTAAGTTTTAAACTTTATAATATATATTTTTTTGCATTGGGTTCACTCTGTCTGACTGAGCAATTGTCATACAAAGTGTGAATGGCACAAACATATAATACCCAGCCTCTTTTGAACATTTTTGCAACAGACTAAAAAGATATAAATATTAAAATATGGCAAAATAGTATTACAAAGGCATTACAGTTACTGAATACTGCAATATAATTTGTGATTGCTAGACTTTAATTTGGATTCATCCTGTACTGAAATAAAATGTCTGGTGTAAATGTTATGAAGAGAATCAATTACACAGTTTTAAATATGCATGTCTTTGCATATGTTGAATAATGATATTGACATAAACATTTGTAGCTATAATACTGATTGCCCAGCAAATCTGTTACTAATGAGGACTCAAAATGTTTGATATTATGAGTAACTCCACTTTGTACTTCTAAATAAAATATGTTTGGAAAAGCATTACTTCAAACCTCTTAACTATTCTTGACTATTTCATAAAGCAATGCAGTCTTTTGTACCGTTTTCCATTTTGTGTGCCTGCATGTGTGTGTTGCAGTGCTCATCTGAAAGGTGCTGAGATAAGAGCGTGGTCATTATGCTAAACAACTCGCTGCTCCTCCATGCTGAGATTGGGCGCTCTGACAACAGTTTATGTAAATAACCAAAACAACAAACATCCCCTTTTTTTTTCAAAGAATATGAGGGAAGTATGTAAAAGTTGGTGCACCAAAACAGTGTGAAATTGAAACTGAAATGACGGATTTTGTGGTTTGAGAACTAAGGAAAAAAATCTTATATTTGATTCATAGTATAAACTGAAGGAGGCCTTAAGTCCATTAGCAGAGCGGCTGTGAAGTTTCATTTTGCAGTTGAGGTTGGGCTGTGATGACAGAGACAGAGTCCCACTAGAATACCTTCCAGTCAGGGCGACCCGCAGCTGAACAAACACAGTGCTGAATGAAATACCTACACAGAGCACTAAAATAAGCCGACAGCCACCACCTGTACCACATCCACCCACTTCATTCACTACATTGGAATTCTACTTTTTGTTTAACTTGGATCTGGAGACATGAACAATTTCCCCACTTATCGCAAGAGTATATTACAAAATACATTCATTGATTCAATTTACGGATACAGAAAGAATGTTGGAGTGGTGGATGGGTCACAAACCCTAGGACATTTGTCCCAAAGGTCAGAGCTCTTGAGACCAATTTAAAATTTTTTACTTCTCAATAAAAGTGAAAGTCTGCAATTAATAATCTTTTGGTAACCTAAGCTAGCTGTGGTACATGCCTAAACATAACCAAAGAAGAAGTAGTTTTATTGTTATTTTTCTACCAAATTTAAACAAGTTGTAATTGCAGCTTGAACTGCAGCTTATAAGGAAGCATACATACTTACTTACATACATACTTTAACTCATTCCATTGTTTCCACTAATTGCGTCTTAAATCCTGTAACACTGCAGAATATTGTGAGTCAATAGCTTATCCCATAAGAATGTTTTGTTGTTTTAGTGCTCCCATTCAACGCACAACGTCCCGGGACTCCAGAGTAAACTGCGAAGTTGATAATTGACTTGTGACGAATACCTCTGTTTGTGCTAAGCCGTCTCCGGGTGACCAAGAACAGCCACTGAGCCACATGAGAGGCCGGTTTTGTTTTGCTGTGTTCTGTGGTCAGGCAATAAAGAGGGCAATGAAAGGAGCACTCTCTTCTATCGTCCCCCCCCCAAAACTCCCATTAAGCTAGTCCTGCACAATGACTGTGGCAGAAGGGACCAGAACTCCCGTTGAGAGCAGCTCTTCACCAATCAATGTGTTTATTTAGGCAGGAGATGTCTTCTCTTGCTCCAGGGTCATGGCCTTCTATTTGCTGCTAAGACCGGCTTCAAAAATGTGTCAACTTTGGCAAAAACATGCAGGTTTTGTAAGCTACCGGTTATCAACAAAGTTTCTTCTTTGTTTGTACTTGTCAAAAATGACTAAATCACCATCATTAAATATTACACAAAAATGTATTTTGAATGAACTACTCAAATGTCATTCATCAAAACTATTACCTCTATACAACTCATTTCTGTAACTGATGGGAATTTCTTGCAATATCCTGTCTCAGTCTGCCTGGTGTCCCATCTGGGTTAAGCAAGCAAAAACTAAAGGCAGCCCACTGTCACCGTTTATAGTGAGTCCTGACTTTTCATAAAAAAAAATGCAACAGAATTACCATTTAGTATAAGCAAGTCTGACGATGATCTTTCTTTTAAGAGTCTGGGCATGAGTTCCACATCACCCAACGTGAGGATAGGCCCCCACCCCCAGACCCTAAGGCATTAATATAGAATGGCACATTGGTACCTTCCCCTCAAGAATTCATAAACTCAACGATTAGCCTGTGTCTGTAATTGCGCTCTCTTTGCTTTGCCTAATCGAGGAGGTGAGGTGAGGAGGCGAAGAAAAAAAAACACAAGACAGTTAATTTGTGATTTCCTCTGCTCATTTGAAGGCAAATTAAGTGTCAAACAGCTAATACAGAGCATATTTCATTTTATGAGCTTTTAATTTAATTCCACCGCCTCATATTGCTGGAACCCGTTAGTTGTGCTGCTAACGCCAAAAACTCATGGCCATAAATAAACATGTTTCAATTAGGGCCTTCACTGTAATAGGATATGATTGTGTTCATTTGCCACGTATGGATGGTGGATGTGTCATTGCAGCAGGGTGGAAGCACTGTTTTTTCCTGCGTCCGCGGATGCCCGGTGGTGATGGGGCTTGTGTGCGTGGAAAAAGTGGCGGGGGAAGCTGGTTGGATTGATGGAACTGCCGCGGGGCCAACCCAACTGTAATTACAGGCCGTAATGAGAGGCTGCATGGGGAAGTACCGCAATAATAGTCCCTGTGTACTTAGGCATATCTTTGAGAGGGCTAATAACGATTAATTCTCCACACCAAGGAGAACTTGTCTTAAAACAATTCAATATTTCTCCATAAGCAGCCTCCTGTCTTCCATTTCCCTCCGGCGACAGCTATACGTTGGCTGCCCATTTGCAAAGTCACATTAATAAAAATGCATTTGAACTCCGGAGTTTACTTCTTGGGAAGTTGCACGGTTGTAAAAACTTTGGCTGGGAGTTGCGTGGAGCTGTGAGTGTGATTAACTGCAATTTGCCATCAGGTGGTTGGAGCCCTCAAGTGATGAGTGCTATACTGAGGAATTTACTGCTGCTTTTTTAATCAGGCAGGCAATATTAAAACAAAAGTAGTTAAAATGGTTTCTGCTGGAAGCCAACATAGATGTAGAGGACAACCTGAGAATGATTTTAGTTGCCTTCCTAATGTCTTAGAAACATTTGAGGCTAGATTTGATGCAAAGCGCCTGGAAGGTGGCACATTCTCTTTTTGGGGCATGTCCAGAGCTGGCGCATTGTTTGATAAAAGGCTGGACATAGCAAAGTCAGGCAAAGTTATCTTTTAGATTGACAAATCAAGTTGCATATGCCAGAGGTAAAAGCACAGTCTGTATTTGGTCTTTTTAGATGTTTTAATGGCTAATTTCACCTGTGATCTCAAGGGGCATGTATTTCCAAGATGCCAAATATTTCACAAATAACGGCTCTGCTGCAGAAAGTGGTCAATGGTACGGAGCGGGTGCGTAAAGATAAGAAAAGCCGAGAGCGTCCTTGTTTTGGAAGGATTTACTTTTTGAAAAGGCTGTTACCGCATAAAGACCTGTGTGAGCCCGTTCTCATAATAAGGACATGCAAACACAAGATATAATCTACTTGGTCAGATGCTTTAGCTATTGTCTTTGCATAAAAACAGCCGTTGTGTTCTTCACACAGTTAAAAAACGGTGACAGTAAATATAACAACAACAGTTTAGCAGTTACTTACTTGAAAACAGACATCTCACGTCTCTTTTTTTTTGTCCCTCAGTCTCATATTAGGAATTATCTAGGATTGCTCTTGTGCATCTTTTCAGCTCTGTACCAGTCCAAACTTCTGTTGTCTCCCGTTAGTGTTCAAAAAGTCTGCGCTGCTGGTCTATGTGCGCACACAAGGGCTTGAGATGAGGAAAACCTGGTCAGGACTCACTAAAGTCTGCAGCCCCAGAGATGCAGCTAGAACCAGGTCTATTTTTGTAAAACATGCTCACTTATTTTATAGTTATTTACAGTTTATATTATTATTTATTAATTCATAATTTTAACTAACTTTTAAACAATATAAATTCCAATATATAATCAAATTATGTATTAAATATACTGTATATGTATGTCTATAATTTTTTACTATTTGTATTTAGACATTGTAAAAAGGAATTATTAATACATTTGAGATACATTATTAATGTTTTTATACTATATTTGGTTTATTTCTAAACCTCAAATAGTGCACTCCTTTGATACCTTCAAATGTGTTATCATGCCTCAGTTTGTCTTGTGCCAGATCCCGCCTCACAAGGCCTACAATGGCGCATGGCGGCTCGTCCACACCTTCGTCAGGTCTAAGATGGCAAATCAGCCATGAATCACTGACTATGGCATAAGATCACGCCCTTGAATATTTTTGAGTTGCAAAATGCATGTTAACACGTGCTTTGTAAAAACACTTGTAAACTGAAAATTTAGTGCTCAACTTTGGAACATAATATTTTATGCATCAACATTTAACTTTGATTTTGAAAAAATGTTGATGAAGTTTTGGTAACAATAAAGGTGGAGTATGTAGTTTTTGGTATCTGGTGTTGCCACAGCAGGTTATAAATCCATCACTCACACGCCTCCTTTCCACTTCCTGTCAGTACCTGTGGTAGTTTTGGAGGGACATGCTGTGGTCTCTGAACAAACCCAATAGAAATAGGTCAGATTTTAGAGTTTACTGTGATCATTTTAAAACAAAATCAATTACATTAAAACAAACCTTTATGCATTGGTTTTACAGACAATGAAAGAAAATAAGTGTGTGTTTCAATAGTTTAACTCTGTTCCATGTTGCTTTAAAGGTCTCTTTTTAAATGCTAACCAAATGCAGTAGTTTTCTGATCCAGTTATACAATATTAAAAACATAATTTTGACTTTTGTCCTACTAGAATCATAAGGTTTTATATCACATTATTGTCAAAATGTTTTTATTCACAGTTATTCTGTACTAAAAATACATTTAAACCTCAAATGACAAACTCAGAACAGAGATAGAACCAAGTTTTTTCCACAATGCACCTTTAAATGCCAATGAATAACTTTACTAAGTACTCACAAGGTCAGTCTGTTAGCAGCAATTTTATCATTCCAACTTTTTGAAATCAAAGTATGTAAGCACACCAAAGTCAGAGGATCTACATTGTAACTCGGCCACTGGGATCATTCAAAGAGACACATGAATGCAGCATTAAAACACAGCATGCTCCTAAACAGCTGTCTTGTAATAATGACAAATAGTCTCCCTGGACGTAGAGTGTCATATTAAACAGCTCTATGCTTAATGGCTTGGATAAATAGGCCATAAGTAGCGTGGCAGAGCAACGGCCGCGTCCGCGCTGACAGCAAACCGAGCGTGCAGATAACTCATGTCCAGACAGAGTGACTGAAGACACTGGCACTGCGTAAAGTCTCCCTTAATTCAATTCCCCGATCCCTCCACCCCACCCCCCTCTACAACCTGTGCTCCTGATCATACCAAAGCGCTCCTGACGGATAACAAGCCGCGCTGTTTGTTTGAGCCTGTGTAGCCGGCGCGTGTTCGCCCCATTATCTCCGCATAAGCTAAATGCTAAATTATATTTGCCATTTTGTTTGCAGTGACACGGGGCATCAATCATCTCCCTTTTTTTTTTTTATTTCTTCGCCTCTCGACCCCCCCTTTTCTTCTGAGAAGGAGACGAGGGGTTGAGAGGTGGGGTGGGCCGGAGGTGGGGGGAAACATAAAAAATTCATTACGCTTAGTGGCACATCAGCAAGGGAGAGATATGAGTACTGAGGAGAGCGAAAAGGGGGTGTTGATAATGATGAAGAATATCAAACATAATACAGCCCAAGTAGCTGCCCCATCCAATTTGTCCTAGTCGCGCACTGATCGCTTCGTTCGTGTCTCGCGTGGAAGGAAACAAGCACCGCCAGGACTAAGAAGCATCTCCTTGTAGAGCCCAGAGTCTGGACGTGAAGAATACAAATGACAGAGGGAGAAACAGTGGAGAAGAGTGATTAACAGCGAAGGGAAAGAGTGGTTTGTGCATTGAGGCGCTTTGAAGTTTCTCCGCTAACCTATGCAGCAATGTCTGCAGCACTCGTCGGTAATTCCAGACTACTAATAAGAGCTGTCCTGCTTATAACTTCTATGGTTATGTTTAGGCCGGAAAAAGACTTAGTTAAGGTTAGGAAAACATAAAGTATTCTGTTAAATAGACAAAGTTAGCAAAAGGGCTGGGTTTATGCATCATATTCATGTCAAATAAGCACATTTGAAGGACTATCTAGGCCCATTTTTATATTTCCCAGGACCTGATATTTGTGGTACACCATATGTATCCAAATGGTATTATACTAAAGACATGTGGCAGCACTCCTGCCTCTCAGCAAGAAGGTCCTGGGTCCAATCCCCATGCAGGGCATTTTCTGTGTAGCATTTGCATGTTCTCCCCAGGTCTGCGTAGGTTTCCTCTGGGTAAAGACATGTACAATAGTCCCCCCACACACATATGGGGCCGGGTCGTCATTGCAAATAAGAATTGTTCTCAACTGACCTACCTGGTTAAATAAAGAATAAATAAATATGTGACTGAGAAATCTGGTACTTGTACAAGTACATGATTTTCATATTAAAATCTCAAATACAACTTTTTGAAAAATCTCTGTATTTTCAAGCATTTTAAGCAAAAAAAAAACAAAAAAAAAAAAACAATTATTAAATACGAGAAAGACGACACGTTTAATGACACGTTCTTTCAAAATTATAACTTGTCCACCACAAGACCTAGATGTAACCTTTGTCTCAAACTAGCATCTAATGGCACTGTCCTGGATTTTAATATTTTCTAGCATTAATGACAGAGTGAACAAATGAGGTGAGCTGGTAGCTAGCTGGTGTTCAGTTGGTGTGTCAGAGATGTCAGCGGCTTCCTTCCTCCTGACAGGGCTTGATCACTGCTCTTATGAGGATCGCATGCTCCCAGGCTCCCCTCAACTTTGCTCTCATTTCCATGTCTCTGACACATGTTCATTTGCGTGTCTCTGACATGCGGATCATGTTGCGCACGTACAAGGCCGTGCCCTTTGATCCTGAAAGGCAAGAGACCCAGTGCCCTTGAGGAGGATGCGCAAAACCCCTCTTTCCAAACCAATTGCAGGGATTTCTGGTTATTATTTTCCAGTATTCCCCGGGAAATACACAAATTACATTTGCTTTTGTAAATAACCAACATGTTTTTGCTCTTTTTTTCTTTATCTAAAGTAAGATATATGTTGGGGTCGTGGATGGGATACAAACCTTGGACTTTTCCAATAGAGACCAAAGATTACATACCAAGACAAAGTTTTGAAATGCAGTATAAAAGTTCAGCTTTTTATAACCACTGTTCTGTTCTCAAGATAGTGTTTTTCTATAAATGGGTAAGGTTGATATGAGGTAAGTAGGTTTGGGGCAGTGAATGGGACTTAATAGCTAGAACCACCTTTTGCCAGATTGGGTGCTTTATCTTGAGGTGGCAAGTTGATGTGGTAATGCAAGAATTTCCCGGATGTAGAACCCAGTCGGGCTGAAACAAATAGTCGGTGCAGATTTTTGTTGTCGCATCACATACATTAATTTTCACTTTTAATATCCCTTTAAAACTGCAATGTGACGGGAAGTGCAGGGTGCAGTGAGGCCTCAAGGAATGCAGTCAATCTATTAAAGAAGAGCGGTCAAACAACAGCGCAGACTGAAACAGTGCTGTCATGTCCCTGCTGCAGACTTTATGGGTTGAGGAGGTGGATGAAAAATGAAAGCTCGGACTTAACCACTGGAGACCAAAGACTTATGTGGTAAGAAAACAATATTTTATTTAAATGAGGTTTGGCTTGTTTTGTTAGTTTGGGTCCAAAAAAATGTTTTTTTATAAGGAAGAGAAGAAAAGTGTAAGCTTTAGTTTGAAAATATAAATTGGGGTGGTGGAATGGATATCAATGCAAGAACTTCTTCAATGTAAAGTCATGTTTAAATACCAAGACTAAACAAGATACATGTTTATTTTATTTTTTTTTATTTTTTATTGCGAAAGTAGTGGTGGCTTTGACTTTCAGATTTTGTTCATATATTTTCAAGCTCATATATTTCTGTTTCATAATACACTTTTATCTTTACAATAGCCAGGTGCTGAGCTTGATATAGAAGAACCATAAAATTAGTTTTATATTGTTGCTGCCTCATATTTTCCAAAAAACTGTAAAACTAAGGCTGTCTAATGTATGTGAACAATTGTAATGAAACTGTGCTGAAAAATGTCATTATTGAGATAGATTGGGTTACCCCTCTATCTCACCCGGAAGGAAGTTCAGGCCTCTTGTCGGTGAGTGACGCGGCCGGATTAAATGTGTTCTCAGGTGTGATCAGAACTTCGTGCTTCTTGGTGCTGAGTGACTTACATATGAAGCGGGGCCACGGGGGAAGGCTCGTAGATGTAGCGTCCCTGCGCATGTCTGTCGTCAATTGGCACCGGCGGATGGAAGGTGGGGAAGAACTGTGGGGCAGCTGAAACAGAAACAAAGAACGGAAGAAATATGAGTAGGATTTTACATTTGCCCGTTTGGAGCATATTTTAGTGTGTTCTCTCCTTTAGTTAATCTAAATAGCAGCCATAATGAAAGGCAGTGGTTGATGGCTATCTTTCAGCAGACCCACCCAAACGAGACCTCATTAAACGCTGCTGACTAAAAGCTGCACCGCTGCAAAATGTTCACTGAGGAAATCTTTTTTAGTAAATGTCTTGAGGCTGAATTGAAACTAAACAGAGATAAATACGAAAAGCTGCAAAGTGGCACGTTACAAAGCCAATGAAATGTACAATGCCCACAGTGTGAACAAAAACATCCATTTTCTGTTTCAGTATTTTGAAACAGAAAGAATTTAGCATTTGCATAATGTAGGCTTCCAAGTCTATTTTTACCCTTGAAATTGAGACTGTTCTGCTATCGTCAGGCTGGATTCCCATGTTTATGCTCATCCGATAACCTTAACTGTGCCATAACGGTAAAAATGGAATTTGATGTTGCAGCTGTGCATCCATTGTTACACAAGCTGCAACAAGTAAACCAAATAAGACTTTTTTCAATGCTACCAACTGAGGAAACTTTAAACTCTGTTCAATTAAATAGATTGTGCATGACTTTATTTAAGGCTATAACTAAGAAAACGCTATATTTTTTATTAGCAGCTGCAAATTAATCAAACTCCACTAACTGTACAATCATCTTATTGCCGAACACATGTCACTTTATTGCCTTTTACTGAGGCCGCTGCCAAATTGTGTATCACCACCTCGAGGCAACGCATGTGTCAACATCTGCATACCTTCACGCAACGAGACTCCGAGGCTGCCAGCTATGTGTTTTTTTGCTTGTAAACAGCTGCTAGCGGGTGCCAAGAGGGCAGATGGCCAAGCGGCGGGGTGCCCCACAGCCTCACTAGTGTCGTTCAGGCTAAACACAGCTGCTCTGCTTAAATCATCACTCATTTATTTATTGTGCTGATCGCTGCCTACTTGGGCCATATATCGTGTACAAGTAGAACGTGATGTTTATTTTACTGCAGAAGTAATAAAGTCCAAATTTTAGGACATTTTCACACCTGTAGCCACATGGTATAAGTTTGGATGGGCAACTTTTGTTTTCAAACTGCAAATCAGAAGACTTTTACTTTGACCAACGCCAGTGTTTTCTGTTTGTTATAAGGTGTGGCTGAAAAATGTATTGTAGATGGTAGAGCGGCCGTCCTTTGACCGGCGAGTGGGCGGTTTGATCCCCGCTCGAAACGTCCCAAAACATCATAACATTCCGCTCTCCACACAGTTCATACTGTCGTTGTGTCCTTGGGCAAGACACTTAACCCACCTTGCCTCCAGTGGTCAGCTGTAACTCTGGAAAAGCGCTTTGAGTGCCTACTAGGTGGAAAAGCACTATATAAATAATAAATAAATAAAATAAAATAAAATTTTACGCAGCTGGTAATATTTATTATTCAGATAGAGAAAATAAATAAGCAGTCACTATAGAGTCACTATGTTGTCTAGTGCAGTCTGTTGAGCCCTTTGAGGTGGCTGTTGTTGTGATAATGGGCTATACAAAAATAAATGACTTGTCTTGTCTATAGAGAGCAGCAGTTTGAAATGCATGGTTTATCTTTAAGGACATGATAATTATTTATTGGAAGGGTTTGCTAAACATTCCACACTTAATCATCTTGTCTAAACCAAACCAAAATTTTAAAGTTTAAAACAAAAAGAACTATGTGTTTTAAAACATATTATTCACATGTTATTTATTTTATTGTCTTCAAAGTTTGTTCTTTGCTAAAACCTTTGAGTCATTTCTTTAAACCTCAAAATGTGCTCTATAAATATAGTTTTGTCTTTTTCTTCTTCTACGTATTCCTTGCAAATCTCAACTAAAACTCTTTTTGTAATGCAAAAAAAACAAACTCAATTTTAGTTTGAAAGTGGAGTGTTGCATTGTAACTGGAAAAAAGGCTTTAAAAATTGATAGCAGCTGTTCCTCTTTCTTTGATTTTATTCAAAATACAGTATGTCTAGAATTTACATTTGTTGTTTCTACGGCATTTTCTTTTTGCTTTGTTAAATTTAAATAAAATAAGATAAGAGTGCACATTGCCTTTCATGGAAATCAGCACTTTCTACTTTCAGTTGGTCTTTCAAAGAAAATTTACACTCCAAATCCAAGCCAGGATAGCCAGGTGAGGTGATGTAATCTAAGTCAATTTCTAAGACATAAGACAACTCCCTGTAGTGACGTTACGCAGCTGCTTCCACCGGCTGGACTCCCTACAACTAGGAAATTACACTGGATGTTTTTATTGGAGAAGTGCACTTTGAGGTTTCAAAGTATGTGCATGCAGACTTAAAACACTTATTTTTGTCTGTAAACAATTATTACTTTGCTTCTGACTTGATATGTCAGCTATTTATATTGAGATGTAGCTGTGATGATGATAGGGATCAAAGTGAAAAGTTTGCAAAGTGAAGCCATTGATTTTCTTTACTGAAGAGTCAAGTTAAAGAAATTAATTTGCTAGGTCCAAGATAAATAAAATAATAAATTTAACAGTGGCTTTATGTGCTGTAGTTTAACAGAAATAGAACCATATCTGACTAGTCCCTCTTTTACACAGGACTGCTGCTTGTATATTTCATAAAAGCCATCATTCACAAACTTTTTTCTACCAAGTGTAATATGAAAAATATTGTAATATAAAAAAAACATACTTATAGATCCTCATTGGTTAAAGAATTTTAAAGAAGGATACATTTGAACTCTTGGTGTAAGTGGTGTAAGTTGGTGTAACGAGTCTATGAAATAGGCTTTTTTTTTTAGGTTTTTCACCAAATTAGTGGTAAACAGGTGATTGACAGCCGTAATAACAAGTGACAAAAATAATGTCATGTCTCCAGGAACTAAACTGAAGTAAGCGGGTTTCCTTTACATAGCCTTAAGTAGAGTTGTCCCAATAGAACTGAATATTACATTTACTCATTTAGCTGACGCTTTTATCCAAAGTGACTTACATTGTTCTACAGTAATTACCAGTTTTACAGTCACTGGAGGCAAGATGGGTTAAGTGTCTTGCCCAAGGACACAACGACAGTATGAACTGTGGGGAGAGTGGGAATCGAACCACCTACCTTCCGGCTGAAAGACGACTGCTAAAATGCAATGCATACTTGATAACTAGTAACTACAGGTTATATTTTGTTCAGGTAAAAGTCTAGACTACTCAAATCTGTAGTGCGCAAAATTTAGCAATACCACAGCAACTTCTCTGAGTCTATACTAACTTTTTGGAAATCATCTGAGACTTCATTCTGTGTTCAAAGTCCATACTGCTCAAACAAGTATCTGACCGCTCCATCGTGGCTCTCCTTCCTGATGGCTCACTTTTGGCTCGGCTGATTCCGCAGCTGCTCTGGGAGGTGGGGATGTGGGGATGATGTAGACATGGACCAGAATCCACTTTGTTTACGCTCCGAAACTCTGCTCCATGACTGTCTACGCTTGGCTGTCAGAGTCGGAAATGAACTTTCAGCTTTCACTCGAACTCGGAGGGAGTAAATGCCTTTTCTGTTCTTTAATCTTGCTAATCCCTTGCTCCATAGAATTTCATCCTAACCTTAGGCTTGACTATAGAGATTACAGAATAATTTCAAAGACTCCACCCGTTCACCCTGGCAACACACATTCATTCTTATATCCTCTGAATTACCTAGACATTCCTTTTGTTTATGTCTATGGTGCTTCTCACTCAGTGCAGACCAGCACCTCTCTGGACTCTTTTCTCTTCACGACTCTTTCGTTCCCTCCCTCCTTTTCCCAAACTGCCAGGCCATGACTTTGCTGCAGCACAGTGTCCGCAGAGGTTTATTTAAATCCAACTCCAAAGTTTACTTTACCATAGCCCTATCTAAATAGAGCCTGCCACCTCTTTTACGCCGGTGCTGCTCTCCATTAGCAAGGCAAACAGCCGGAGTGTCACTGGAGAGAATGTATACAGTGGCGAAGAACAGAGGGCAAAGCGAAGAGGGGGGTGAGACTCCAACCTTCAATCCATCTCCAGTGTTTCCTGTTGGGACTCGTGCTGTTTACTCTGGGACTAAATTGCCCCTGCTCTTGTGGATATTAAGGGGCATTTTGGTTCCGTTAATACAGAAAACTGCATTGGAAACCAACACGTGCTACACTTTTTTGCCTTTTTCATTTGTGGCCACACACTGCCCTAGTCTTAGCATTCTTATGAGAAGTCAGAGGTGTAGGCAAACATGGCAATTGCCTGGGGCCCCAAGCAGAAGGAGGCCCTGTACATGTCTGATTACACATGAGTAAGAAAAAAGGGGCTTTGAATCATCACAAATTTTTCCAGGCTGCATATGATGAACTACCACTGGCAGAGCAAAAAGGAATTGTATTACAATTTGGAGCTTGAGCATACAGTTTACAGCATTCTCTCATGATTCCTTTCCTCATAATGATCTAACTTCGCAGAGTAGGATATCTTTATTTTATAGTTCTTTTATAAGGGAATGGAAGTCATTAAGACATGATTACAAATGGGTCTTATTGAAAGGGCAATTAAAGTGAAACTTTGACCAAGCTCATTAATTCTAATTCAACACAAACACACTGCGCTCTGGACCAAAAGCCAGCTTTCCCTTCATTAAAAAGAGGATGGTAATTGCCTTGTCCTTTATTGGACACTTGAATCATTTCAAAAGAAGGGGGATGACAAGGGGAGGATAAAGCCTAAAGCACATCATTTGCAATATCCTTATTGGTTAATCTCCTTTCATAATGAAGTTTTACCACAAAGGAGCTTCTTCAGACTGCTTTGGAACTGAAGTGATGTGATACTTTAGCAGGATTTGAGCTGTCACTCACAATTGTTTTTGGGCTTTTGATAAAAGGCAAACAATTTCTCTCCATTGTCTTTTGTTGTCAACTCAGCATTGTGAGTTTATTGTTTTGACGGCTAAACGTGAGCCGCAGTGGTGCTCCGGTGAGGGTTCAGTGACTCCGCTCTAACCAAGGACGCTGCTCTGTAAACGCTGCACTTCCCATTGCCGCTCCACTGCAAGAGCACAAAAAAGCCACTGACAGATAGTCATAAGTGACTAAGGCGCAGTGAGAAACAGGCGGCTGGTGCTTGCTCCAGAGGTTTGTGAATTGCTAATGTGGAACATATGAAGCCTGTACCGCGGCTGGGACTGCCAGATTTCATTATACCACCTCTCTGTGCGCACTCATGATCTCAGCGCTCAGGCATGCTCCTCTGCAGTAGGGCCCACACTTACACCATACCTCTGCTACGACTGGATAACTTTGACTTTCAACATTCTCTAATTTGTATTTCTGGTAATCAATACAAACAGAAGAAATATTTTAATGAACTGTAGAGCTGTTTATAATAGGGTTTCAAATTTTTACATAGAATGCTAAGAAGCTTTAAAAATTTGCATATACCTAATTAAGGCTCAGGTATTAACTGTAACTAAAATAAGTTCCTCCATCTTATTCCGTTAACAATAGGGCTGCACAACATATCACAAATTTATTATAGCAGTATTATCAATTGCCATATATTTATTGCAAAGATAGACTTGTATCGCAAAAACACTATTACAATAACAGTAACACTCTTCCATTTTATAGTTTTTAATACTTTTACTTTTTGTCTGTCAAAATGATCAACAAATTTCCAAACAAAGCTTTAAGCTGTTTTATCTTTTAGACCTGTTTTAATTCTGGTTTAGTCCTAGTATTATCTTTGGGACTGGTTTAGCGCTTGCTTTGACAAGTGAGAGTTAGTCCAGACTGTTTTATTTCTTTTTCAGATTTAAAAGAGCATTCAAATATCACAGATAATATCATCATCTCATCTCTCAAGATTGTTAGATTAGTTAGTTAATTAGATTAGTTAAAATAGTTACTGTACATCACATATTTTTTCAATATTGTACAGCCCTGCTCATTATATGAGCAGGCACATATGCTTTAGGTCACTTTTTAAGTGAGGAAGAAGAAAGTCAGTTAAATTAAATATTTAAATAGTTTTTCAGTGGCTGTTTCCATTTACCCATGACTGCACTTTTTCATGGAACTTTACACTGCAACCTTTATCACCTAATTACCCTGCTCTACTATTCATTTGACATTCTAGCTGTAATACACAAAATCACTATTGTGACACCATCATGCAATTTGCAATATTCCCTAGTCCTATTCAACCACCATGTCACATAGCAGCAAAGTAGTTATGATGCATTGAATACTTATTGCATTCCTTTTCCAACTGGGGCACTTATCCTCTCATTATCATGTGCCTCTATGAGAATGAAAACCAAGAGACTCAATGGGCCCAGGGTAGCAGCGGTCTGGGGCACGGCTGTCTTGCGAATGAAGGAAAATTCCCGCACCAATCCTACCTCTTTTATCATTGTGTTTGCTTACACTCAGACCTCAAGCTGTTTGGACATGTAAATAACACTTTGGGTGCCTGTTTTTGCGAGGCTCAATGGGACTTGCTGTTTACTTTTAGAGCGCTTTGCTTAATTACAGGTCCCAGATTGTTTCAAGTCTAATGGCCTAATTACAGCTGTATAAATTAGCCTAATGTCCTCGTTGTTTAGAGCTCCAGCTACTGTACAGAATTTTGTTGAAAAAGCAAATCGGAACGGCAAAGACATGAGCAAAGCTAGACTCGAAGGTCTTCTGTTGTAGAAGACCTTTGAGTCTAGCTTTGCTCATGTCTTTGCCATTCATCATGAACACAGCCGGCCAGATCACACTCTGCTATTCCTCTATAAATCAATATGTGTTTTCACTTTTCTCGCTTGCTCAATTCCTCTTACATCGCACCGCAACACAAACAATCCTTTTGCGGCTAAATGTAATTAACATGGCGGAAAAGATAAACCAAACTGAGAAGACAAAGTAAGTGGAGTAAAAAAAAAAAAGAGTCCAATAACATACGCTCAGTTTGAGCATACATTCCATTGCTGCTCACTGTCAAAAGTAATTTGTTTGTCTAGACTGAACAAGTCGGTCAATGCCCATCCTTTTTCTTCATGGTTCTACAAGTCTATGCATATTTGCCAAAGGACGTACTTAACCACTGGGTCTCTGGGTTTATATTTACAGTAGAATTCATAAATAACTATTTAGTGAGATATACACTGTACAGATTATAGACTGTACCTGACTCTTTCGTTTTATAAAGTGTTCTTACACTAACAAATACAGAGGCTATTCTAGTGTTCCTGGGGACCTAAGGCAGAAAGTACTCTAACCCACATTGGACACCTAGTTAGTTATGAATTGAATTATTACACATCTGCATACCCCATTGCAACACCCTTGGCAACAACTATCAGATAAGTTGTATTTGATGCAAACTTTGCCATGTTGGTGTTGCATAAGTAAGATGTTGAAGTTAAGTTAGGCACCAAATTTTAAATCTGGTTTCCGAAATTTATTTCCAACTTGAGCACACTTAAGTTTTTTCTGAGATTTTGAAGACCACATAAATGAGGCATAAGAAACTGAAATTCAAGATTGAGTAGCTCCAGTTTGAACCGGCATATCTTAATGAAGCATTTTAGATATTTAACTCATTGGTCCAATCATAGCTGTGTCCACTTTGCCTTGACTACTTTGCTGTATACCAGGAGATGAAGATTTTTCCACAAGGCCTCTGTAGAAACCAGGCTGTTTCCTACATTTTCCAAGTAAAAATAAACTGGGAAGCAGAACAAAGTGCTGCACGTTGCCTTTTTTCCTTTACTCCAACATCTTCACTCGACTCCATCTTGTCCTTCAGAAATTTACAAAGCACTTCAGTTGCTCTTGTATGTCCTTACATTTCCTATACAAACAGCCATACCTCTCCAACAGTAGCTGATTTAATTCACCGAGACATGGCTATATATATTCCGCTCGGCTCCTCCCTTCATGATTTATACTTGCCCGGGGGCTTGATATTTTTAAGATCTTTATTTCAGCATTTCAGGTCATAGTACAAATGAAATGCAGTATTTTGTCTACAATCAGTGTCTCTTGTGTATGATGAATATACATACCATAGTATAAAAATTATTCTGATTTGCTGACTGGACTAAGCTCATATCATTGATTCTGATAGCAATCAGTGGGTGACAGACTGACCGTATACAGGTTTCTGCTGCAGATATGGCCATGGCCTGGAGGCAGCATGTGGATGTGAGATAGCCATTATGCATTTTAATCTTAATGCAAACTGGAAACTGCGACAGAATCACGAGAGGTCAAATGGTCTGATGCAATTTTTTTTAAGGTCCATATTCAATGTACTCTAGCTACAAGAATATATTAATAGCATTATCTGTATAAACCAATGACACACTACTAGTGGTAGCAGAAAGCATCTTTCCTACGGCATCTTTTGTTTGTTTTACCTTAATAACTCTTCTCTTCTTAAACTCTCTCCATGGATGTGTTATCAGAGCCGTTGATTTTCAATGGAAGTTGCTCACTGGCACAAATGTTTTTGGCTTGCATGTTTCCTTTGGCCTTTGTGCATGCATTATTTTGTTCTACCTACCACCACATTTTGTGTGATTGCCAGGTCAAAGGCAGGCAATGTGGTGACTTCAATAAGATTGTCGAAAGAAGAAGAAAATATGACAATGGAGTAGAGTTGAATAAACAGGCCAAAATCCAACCATTTCTAAAGTTATATGTGCCATGTCAACTGCACAGTCTTATCTGAAGCATTATTTTATTTGGGTAAATCTAAAAATACAACTGTACACATTTGTATTATCAGTTTGTTTCAGTATGTCTAGTTAAGGTGTACTCACAAGACTTACCGATTTCTTCTGCTACATTAAAATACATTTCTAGAAGACAAATAATATCTCAAGTATTAGACAATGAATCTGGACAGTTTTTGAAGCAAACATTAGACAAAGTCAGTGCATGCCTCTGGGGGTATATGTGACCATTATTTGGGCTAATGGAGGAAACTGTGTGTCACCGAGGGAAGACAAAGCCCAGTGTCACAACAATCAGACAAATAGCTGCTGGTCCGCGCCAAGGTAGACTGGAGCCTCTGGACCAATTAGGTCTTATGAGCGCAGAAACATCTGGGATGTTTTTCTCTTCTGTGTGTATATTGCTGTCACCTTACCCTCTCTTTCACCCTCTTGTATTAGTTCTTTGAGTTAATCCTGCTCTGGGTCTCTCTCTTTTCCATTGCTGTTCATTATTCAAAGCACTTCCTCCTGATCTCTCTCCTTTCCCTCCTCACAGCATCCCAAAACAAGGACAAACTTGTAATCCATTTATGGCACCGCTGTCAACAGATTCCTCCCAAATAATCCTAAAAGACTTACAACCACGCCTAGGTACTATCAAGGGAAACGGGAGAATGAAAAAAAAGGAGAAAGCACAGGGGACAGCAAACCAGAACCATGGAATCAGAGCGAGTGGAGGACAGAGGCAACAGACGGAGAAACTTGTGTCACAGTGATTTGAGTCTTTGTCATGCAGGTGCCGCCCAGGGGGTTCACTGAGCCTGGGCAGAGAGACAAACTGGGGCCCGTGTAAACCTTAAAGAGGATTAGCCCTGCCGGAGTGCTTTAATGAGACCTGAAAGTGTTGGGCATTGAAGAGCCCCACTGATTGAGTCAAGCTGGAGTTGGATCCCAGCGGTCCACGAGCCCAGTAGCCCAGCAGCGATGCAGCAGCAGCCCCATGGCCTACAGCTGCCTACCCACACTAAGCAACTTCAAAGAAGCATGTGTACGGAGGGCAGAGAGGGCACAAGAGGTTTAGAGCACAAGTAAAAGGGGTGGAGAGAGGTAAAAGAGGAGGACTGCGAGCTGGATATGGACTCTGTATCTCCTTAAAGATGATGTTGGGGTCTTTTTACATTTATATACTACACAGACCTAACCCACCTAATCATATTTTCATAGACCCTAATTGACCTCTGAAGATATGCTGTGGTATCTGTGCCGTCAGGTGGTGCCCTAATTGATGGGAGTTGCTCATACAGCACATTTTACAAATACCCTGATGCTGTTTACTAATTTTCATTTGGTAGTTATTTATTTTTATTATTTTTTTATTGATCTTGACCTGTCTTCTGCATGGTCCCAGGAAAGTGGGGTCAGATGTGTGTACCGTTTCTACCACTCAACTTCAAAAACAAAATGTTGGGCATTTGTTTTGACCACAACAATGTTCAACAAAATCTTTTGTAATTTTGCTGGTAATCTTTTGTAATTTTGCAAATTAAAATGAGCCCAGAGTGGTGCCTTGAAGTACACCTTTTACACTTAATTTATTAAACAAAGTAGTCTAGCAGTCTAATATTAAACTTGACAAACAGTTCAACTTAGACTTGAAACTCATTTTGAAATATTGTGTTAGAATTAATATAGCATAATATGGTCAAATATATATATATATATATATATATATATATATATATATATATATATATATATATATATATATATATATATATATATATATATATATATATATATATATATATATATATTATTATTATTATTATTAGGAAATTCTGATTGCACTCCACCCGGGTGCTGTTATACTATACAAGATGGAAGGCGCACAAATATGATGTCATTCATAGAGCAAAGCATCAGCCCTATGGCCCTCAGCTGCCCCTTCATACTGAGCCACATCAAAGCAGCATGTCTGGGAGAACCCCGAGACAGGAGGGGGAGGGGGAGGAGGGGAGTGTGGGCATAGGGGAGGCAGGGGAGGCAAGGGAGGAGGAGGAGGGTGCCTGTATGGAGGAATCCCTTATCTCCTCCTGAGAGGATGCTGCTCTGTGGTGCAAGATTGTCTGGAGCTGCCACCTGTCCCAGGCATCTTTGAAGGCAACATTAAAGCCTGTGATGGGCCTGACCTCCTCGAGCTCCCATTCTTTTATGTCTCTCTTCATTTTCTGCCTTGTTACCCCCCTTTTCTCCACTCTTCCCATAGCCTTCTGTCTTACCCTAAGAGTCAGCTCTCTTCCACTGCAATATCTTAAGTTTCACCCAGCTGGTAGAAACATTTTAATTATACTATGTTCATCAGCAATCCTTTTGGTGTAGAACAATTTATACACGCAGCCCTCTGGAGACAAGGGCCAGATACGGGTTATTGGCTTAAAGTGATGGGAGAGGAATGCAAATACAAAAATAAATGATGTGATTGGGATAGAGACAACAAACATGTCAAACAAGGGCATAAAATAACTGACTGTCCCCGAGCAGAAGAGGTAGAGAGGTAACTTAAGCATTTGGTTGTTTAACCAATAAGGAACAAGTCTCTATAAGAATTGCTTTTATAGTGCAGTCTATCTTGCTAAAGCCACTGTTGCGGCAAAGACGAAGCAAAGCCTTATTTTATTCACAACAGCACCATTGTTTAGCTCTGCCACTGTGCATTGTCTGATTAAGAATATGCAATCGGGAAGTGAAACACAAGGAACAGATGTTGTTGCAGTGATACCAAGAAATGCTGAGTATTTGAACATCTTAAGTTCTTCTTAATTCTTCTCTAGCCTGTTCAAATTTAATCTTGTCATTGTTAACGAGAGCTGCCATTTTTGGAGATCTTCCGTTCACATGCATCAGCTTTGCAATAACAAGAGCACCACATGACCTTAAGACAAAAGTGTGTTCTCAGGGAACTTCAAACTCTGTTTAACCTCTTTTAATCATCAAGCACATACATGTGAGAATGTGGCCTATCTTACAGCATGAGATGTCTCTAATAAGCTGTATAAAAGGCGATCATCTGCTTATCCCTGGTGTGCTGGACCAAGGGGCCACTGCATAGCACAGGCCCATGTTGTTCTTTCTTGATGAAAGGAGGTGGATGGAAGGGATCCCTCTCCATTGCCTGCAGTGTGCCTCAGGCTCCTCTGTGCCGGCACGCTGCTGGGGGACTACACCATGCCACCACATTCAAAAAGCCAATATTGAAACAATCACAAAGACAAACACTTAGACTTGAAACAGGCACGTGTCTTCTTACCCCAGGCTCTACTCTGAATGCCACAGCTCTTTTGGGGAGCATGTTTAAACTGATTCCCATCCAGCGCTTGTCGAGTTTAAAGCCAGAAAGTTTGTTTCAAAGAGTAATCTCTAAACACAAATTTTTGTAACTTAGTTGGGTACCGTAAAATACTTTGTTACATAGCTTGCAGTATTTTTCAGCGCATAAGGAAAGTCTATATGAATCGAATGACCAAGCAATGTAATTAACTGTAGAGGGCTCAGGGTCATTGTTGTGTGGATCACGTTCACTTTGGTGACAGCTAGCTCATTCAGTTCAGTGGTCAGCTGCATTTTGATATTAAGGCAGACAGACTGACGCCAGGGCAGTGGCTGGTGTGCTACGGCTGAGTAGACCTGAGATCAGCTCTGCACAGCATTTTGGAGTTCAACCCCTGTGACTGTGACGCCCACCGCCCCCACAGCTTCATAAAGTCTGGAACCAGGCTTCCACCGCAGCTAAGTGTTCACACTTCCCTTAAGCACAGGACCACTGTGATCCAGGCAGAAGTCACCTCTGGCCAGGCTCAAAGCAGAGGTTTACATGTGAAGGAATCCTGCGACCAACATATCCATACCTCCGCTGCCTCTAGCTTAGCAGGCTTGGTTTCTGAGATCAGGCAAGGACAGAGAGGCTTTGGTGTAAGGATTAGGCCTTGGCAGTAAGATCAGGGGGAGATTTTTTAAAGGAGGCAGCCTGAAGACTAAAAGACCAGTGGGCAGCAATTACAGTCTAATGTTAATTTGCCTGGTTTACCCTTATTAATCAACTAATGCATCCAACAATACATGCTTCACAAGGCAAGTTTATGCTCACTGTCATTGATATTCCTGTCCTTTTCTTTTCTGGAGGTCAAGTGTGTTTCTCCTGCTACATAACGTTGTAACTATAGCATAAATGCAACTATTAATGCAATTCATGAAAGTAAAGTATCTAAAACTCTTTCTATAAATGTAAGTTTGCAAGAAAACTGGTTGTTTTTTTGTTTTTTTCATTTTGAACACAAAGAAGAGCAAGTGTTTTTATTGCAAAGAAGGGCAAGTGTTTAAGAAATGGGCACATCAAAAAAAGAAAAATCCCCCTGGAGAAAGCCAAACTTTGCCAGCAAGTAGGCTCACAATTGCTGCAGGACCGCTGACCGACTAATCGTGGCACAATGTAAACAGATGTTGTTTCTGTGCATCCCATTCACTCTTCTAACAATAAAATCTTAAAGAAGACTTCCCCCTCATTAATCCTTATCCCAATCCTTTTTTTTTTGATCCCGCAGCAAAGCCCCATGTATTAGTGTTGTGGGAAGAAGGATATGGACTCTTATCCAGTGTTTGCTCAAGAAAAGCGGCTAAGACTCAGGCATCATCACGATTAGCTAATGTTAACAATAGGGGTAAATGTTTTCTTAGTGCCTCTTGTATTCTGCTCTGAAGTGGGAGTAAACACTGTCTTAGGCCGCAAACGTTTGAGGAGTGGGAGAGCACAAGTTTGGCTGAATAGCAGAGATTTAGAGAGTGCACAGACCCCTGAACATAAAGCCCCTTTTGGATCTTGTTTTGTTGCTCAACTCCCACACCTCCCAGAGCTTTGCCACCACGTTAACGACCCAATGTCCAGGTGTGCGGAGGCTGCAGGTGCCGTCGCATTTAGCCACATTAAGCACTGACAAACAGCGGTGCTAAGAGTAATCGGATTTACCTGGCTGTCTGCTTTGTGGCGGGGTGCACAGTGCAAGCACAGCAGAAAGGCTTTGGGTCCCCTCTTTATCACAAACACACACACGCATGCACACACCTGGGATGCATTAAGAAGGTGACAAAACCTTCACAGAAAGGGACTGCCGCTGCTGAAGTAGGACCTCGATGTGTGTGCCCAGATGTTGGTGGCTTTTTACACGTAAAGGAGCAGTGGCTGCAGATGCTACAGGCCTCAGGTTCAAAGCAGCACAAGAGGAAGAGGAATGGAGCTGAAGAGGTTTTAAGGGGGACCCTTTCGCCCTGCTGACCCTTAGACTACTGGAGCTCAGGTATTAGTTTCAATCAGACGGAATGGAACTACTGCCTTTAGGGACACCCCAGGTCCTTAACACCTGAGGCCTCTAGGAAGTGCTTTTACACAGCAGTGCTCTGTAAAAACTGAAAGAATAGAAAAGATCAGAGAATTGCCTAAGAAACACAAAGAGAAAGAGGGTAGAAATGTAATTGGGCGGTGGCTTTTCTGTGTAAAATCTGCATGTCTTTTTCTACCAGGCACCATCCATGGATTTGAATGTATTGTTGAATTTATTGGGCTTTAAATCTACAAAAGAGAATGTGAGGGTGAATGATTGTGTCAGTTATTGTCCAGTGTGTACCTCACCTCACACCAAAACCAGCCCAACACGACCCATAAAGGATAGGTGAAATTTAATGAATGTATGAATTAAATACATATTTGTTTTAATTTAGTTCTAAGTTATATTGACTGGTTTTAAAAAGTACATTACATACAGAAGAAATAATGGATTTTTACTTCAGAACAAGCAGCTTACTTGTTGCATGAGCAGACAATTGCAGCATTTCAAGTTATAGTCTAGTTTTAGGAAGGTTTTGAACATTGTTGCTGTAATAAAATAGACATTACATTTTTGAGTGAAGCTCCTTTGGCCATTATAGAAGCAAGACTTTTGAGGTCTTGTATCATGGTTTTAAATTTATTTTGGAGAGTATTTTTTCCTTTTAATGAAAAACAGTAGGTATAAGACCCAGTCAGGTGTAAGCAATGGTGTACATTCCCTAATATTATTTTTATAAATTAATTATAATAATATAATTAACATAGACTCCACAAAAACAAATAAGGTTACACAAATTTTAGACCATAACTAATAAAATAATAATAATAATAATAATAATAATAATAATTGAGTGATTATGGAGCATCAAATAAATTATTGTGTTTTATATAGCATGGTAAAACATATAAAGGGTTACTTCAGTAAAAAGTAAAAAAGTAAAACCTAACTGCTCCTTCCCAGCATGCCTTGCTGTGCTTCCCTCTCCTCTTCCTTACATGATTGCAGTCTTCCAGCCTCTTGAGTCTTGACGCACAAAGAAAGCCTCTTAAAGCTCCACGGCCCTTTTGACTTCTCCTGCTGCCTTTGAACTCTCAATTTCAGCCTGTGATTTTTCCACATGACCCTAAGCCTTGCTGTGACCCTGTTCTCCCCACTCTACCCCCACCCACCACCCCCAACAGGCTTCAATGGTTTGGAACCTCCAGTGTTCCTTCACACATACCCCCACACACTCACATAAAATGAGAAGTGGCAGTGTTGCTGAGTTAGGTCAGGATGTTATTGGCAGTAATGTTTTGCCCTCCAGGGTCCACATGTCCAAAGCACCAATGTCTGGTTTTAAGTAACCTTTCTCTTGTGACTCTAAGGCACCCAAGCACAAGGTAGCAGTAACTAATGAAGTGCCTGAATAAATAAAAAAAGTTACAATAGAAAAGGTTGGGGTCCACTGGAGTTTTCATTACTGGTTTTGGATTAAAACCACTCTGTCCCACTCAGTCTGCCCCAATTCAGAGCCAATTTAACCAAACTAAACAAGCTATCACATCAAATCCTTGTCTGCGGGCTAAGTCCTGGCTACAGTGGCTGCTGAATTAACCTTCCTAATCAGCTTCTTACTCCACAATCATCTATCTCCTGTTCTGTCGTTCCACATACACACACAAGACACCCTTCCAACCAACTAGTACTGACTATCTCACCCCAAATAATCGCTGGTATCTCACTCGAGCCACAGCTCTTCATTCACCCCAATCTCTTGAGCTTCATCTCCATTAGTTTCTGTTTCTCTCACACAGGCTCCAGGTCCCAGAGAGAGACAGAGAAGTAGAGTAAGGGGGTGGTGAGGTTTGACTCGCCTGCTGCTTTGGGGCTTTGAAGTGTGTGTTGATGAGAGAAAGTGGAGTACTGTGTTCAGACAGGCCCCTAATGAGGGAATTAAGAAGCTACGTCGGCCGTTCCCCATACTAACTTCCCAGCCACAAGACAAGTGTGTGTGTATTTGAGTGGCTGTGTAATTATTACTTTTTGGGAATGTAAATGTGTTGGTACAATCATTTGTGGAGGACTTGGCATACATATGGGAACAAACTGCGGGTCCCCAATCGTTATATTTGGGAAGTTAAGAGTTGGTTTATGGTTTGTGTGAACATGTGTGGATGAATCTGTCAGGCTTAAGCATCTGGTAGACTTGTCTCTCACCTCAAGTAAAGACGCATTCAACTTTCAAGTGCTATTAACTTGTCCTTGAACTGTGAAGTCTCTTTACCTTGACACATTAAGTTAGGAAAAGGTAAGAGGGAAAAAGGCAGACACCTTTGGAACTCTTGGAACTCACACTTTTATGTTTTTCTAAAAGCATGACTCTATTTCAGAAACTAACACTTCACAAATAATGAGACACAAAGATAATGATGTACGATGAGTGAGTGAAATAAATGGTCAACAAAAAAGTTACGTCATTAGAAAAAAAAAAAATAAGGAAAGAAAGGAGTAAAGTGTGGACAAAAATAGTGTAAGACAGCTACAAATAGAACTTGAGATGGCAATTGCTTGTGAACCAAAGACTAGGATGCAGCCCTGACCAAAAACATGCAAATTTAGTAGATCCATGAAAATACGATGCAAACACTGTATATACTTTTGATACTCTCTATTTTTCAATACTTGTCAGTTGTTGTCATTTGTTGAAATTGTTTGTCTTTTAATCCGTTTCACTTACCTGCAAATTGCCACAGATTTATAGCCACAACAAGCAATTTCACCACATATCAAACAAAAACAATTTCAAAAAAGTGCAAATATGTAGTTAATAGCCTTTCTTTGACATTACGACTTCTGAGAAAAATTCTGAGACTTCTTCTGAGACTATTTCATTACAGAGCAGCAAGTGGCCACTGATGGAATTGGCCAGTCACTTGTTTTTCACCTGCCCTTCTACAAATCAAAATTGCAATACTGTACTTACAGTAGTGAGTGTCAAGGTAGCCGTTTCGAGGGTCCATGGCAAACAAAGTGCCTCTGTATGGCAAGGGATGGTCGGGCAGACCATGGGGCAGGGTGCTGTGCAGCTCTTTCTTGAGCTGTGAAGGGCGCTCTTCTGTGGAAGTAGAGGGCTCCTCGGTCACACTCCTGTCGGGGATTCCGGAGGTTGGGGCCTGGGAGCTGATGGCATTGCGCCTCTCGCGGTGGTAGGGTGTGCCTGAACTCTCATCCTCTGTACACAGAAAAAAGAAGAAGAAACTTAGAAATGCACACAATATATTTAGTAGGCTTGTGTAGGTGTGCACGTGGCAGCACGTGGAGTGGTTAGCACTCCAGCCTCACAGCAAGAAGGTTGTGAATTCAAAACCCGGCCGATTCAAAGATTCTCGGCCGACTCTGGTCTTTCTGTGAGGAGTCTGCATGTTCTTCAAGTGTTATCGTGGGTTCTCTCCGGGTACTCCGGCTTTCTCCCACTGTCCAAAGACATGCATGTACAGGTTAATTGGCAACTCTAAAGTGTCCCTAGTGAAATAATGTGAGTGAATGGTTGTCTGTCACTGTCTGTTTCTCAATGTTAGCCCTGCGACTAACTGGCCATTGTCCAGGGTGTACCCCGCCTAAGGCCCAAAGCTGCTGGGATAGGCTCCAGGCAGCTGCAACCCCTAACCAGACTAAGCAGTAGAAAATTAATGAACAATCCAGTGTAGTTTTATATATGAACCAGGAGTGTTAGAATCAGTCTAATGCAGATTATTTGCTATGTGTGAATAGAAAGAGGTAAGTTAGTCACATGTGATAAAAGGAGAAGATATGTAAGAAAAACAAGGTCTGAAGGAGGGCTAGTCTCCAATCCCAGATCCTTCATTTGCTGCTCTGAATGGCCTCTGTGTTGCGCTATTACATTTATCAAAATTGAGAGTTCTGGTCATTTATACACCTCAGTGCTTCTGTTTGTGTTAATGTCTCCTGGTAAACCTGGCAAAATGCCGCTGCACTGGCGCCAGAGGTTCTGTATTAGCAGCCTAGCAGTGCAAGGCTCCCCCACTACGCACTGCAAACCAGCGTCCAACAACCAATTAAGACCAAAGTAGAGGGACAGATTAAAAAGCAACTAACTTGAACAATGAAGAAGGGCCGCTATAGAGGTGTGCCACTTCAGAGTAGAAGCAGAAAAAAATGCTACAGGAGAATGAGATTCAGTAAGAAATAGAGAAAAAGAGGTCCCACGTTTATTCTCCTCACTCTCCCAGATCCATTACCTGCATTCGACCTGGTCGTATCCCCGTGCAGCATTGGCACCAGATTCAAGGATTTTTAATGCGGAACTGACAGCCACAGAGGCTCCCATCCAAAGAAAATGACAGTGTCAGTTATGATATAAGTATTTAATCCTATACTGCACAGCCAGTGATCTTATTATGGGAATAATGGCACTTATACGGTTAAAGCTGGATTAATAGGTCTCCTCGTGCAAAGCGCAATATTAACATAAAGGGATTTTGGAATGGGTTTCCTGACATGGATTGAAACGCGTTGAGACTGTAAACTAGCGATGCTAAGGGTAGCGAGCATATAGCTGTGTAAGTGTAGGCTTGGTCTGGGTACACCCTAGCAAATCTAACATTTTGGAAAGTAGACACTGTCGACTTATTTATGAGCTCTTTTTCTTGTGTTCTTACAGATATTTGATGTTTCATAAATAGATTCATCAATGGGGCCAGAGATGATATGGCTGTTACGGTAGCAAGTACTCATACTGGCATAGACTAAAGAAAAAAAAAGCTACCCAGGAGATTCACATTCTTGTTCAACTCTACTACATGACTTCTTTATCATTTTATTTTTTTTCTTATTTGCAGTTTTCCCTCATGTCCACTGCTCATTCTCTCATTTTTTCTTACTCAGTGACCCCCTGATATCTTTCCTCAAAGGGAGGTCAAGCGGCTAATAGTTCAATCACAGCAGTGTCGCAGTTGCACTATCCTCCTTCACTGACCACAGGGATGTTCATCATTGTACAATCTACCACATTAGGGGGTTCATTAGAGGTCCATACAACCCTAAATTGTTAAAGAAATACTCAGCAGTAAAGAGTCAAGATGTTTTTTGGGTACCCAGTCTCTGAAGGTTTATTGCAGTGTTTTTGTTTCCAGAATTCAAGCAATGTTTAGTCAAACTTTGTGGTTTAGAAGCTTTTTTATAGACATGAGTAAGGACTTTTATGTGGGAGTTTACATCCGAGAAGAGGTGTGGTTTGGGTGACTTTCTAAATAATTTTACAAGACAACAACATCTATTACCTTTGCCTAATTTTATGTGCCACAATAAGGGCATTAAACATGTTGAACATAAGTCAAGTGAAACTGAATGAGATTACAAAGTTTACAGATACAACATAAATATTATAATAAATTTCCAGCTCAATTCCATGACAGTTTTCCAGGTCTATCAGGGACATTGGTCATTTTTCTTTATAAACACTAATATTTTTTTTTATCTTTTTATACAATTCAAGTGTATTTCATGTGTTAGCTGGGATTGTTTGAAGAGGTGCCAAAGCTGTTTATTGAGTTTCTGTGTGATTTTGCAACCCTTGTTAGGAGGTGCATTTGGCAAATTCCAGTATAGATTTTGATGATTAGGATTCCAGTGCATTTAAAGTTGCTAGTGGAGAATGTAATGCCAACAAAAAATGATGGTCGCCTGTTGTAGCTTTGCCCGTGACTGTCTGTTCACTCATTCTCACCAGACGCTTTTCTGTTGCAAATTAATAAAAAGTGGAATACCGGAGGAGACAACTCATGTAACTAACATAATTTAGAGTGTGGGGAAAGTTCTTTCAGACGTTTTGACAAAGCACAGTGTGAAATCCAAACAACCCAAACTAATACATTGGAACAAAATGCAAAACTTTAGCACCAACCCTAGTTTGGATTTTAGGTAAAAGGAACTGCACTTTTTGGATCTCTACCTGTCGGGTATCTGTCAAAAGTGGCAAATGAAGACAGGAAGGTAAACACATGCAACTTTTATAAGTTGGACAGTGCAACACTCTTCTAAATCTGACCATCCACCCAACAGACCCTATCCCCTTTCCCTCCCTTATTTTTCATTCCTCTTTTATTTCCTCCTCTTTTCCCATGGATGTTGCATCCACTCCTCTACCAGTTAGCTGTTCTATTCAGCACAACACAAAGCAGCCGGCCGGTTCTCTGTGGACCAGAGGGAAGCAGGCCTCTCAAAAAAAAGAAAAAAGAACTATCCCGCTCCCTCTCTCCCTTACTCTCTCTATGGTGATTGAATTTCTTAACATCTTTTCAAAAAGCGCTTAAATGCCTGGAGGCGAGAGGAAGAAACAACCTAATGGTGGATGGGGAGCACTGAACAAATTTCAGAGCCCTTTCCTGCTTGCGTTTGAGGTTGAAAGCAAGCTCCTGCCTTTCAACTTTCAAAGTCCTCCTTCCTCCTGCAGTGTCACTGAAGGATTTGAAAAGAAGGTAATTGTGCTCACTGCCGTCCTGATCAGAGCGCACGCCCCGGCTCTAGTATTTCAGGAGCTTTCTTTGCCACTATAATAGTACCTGGTGCTCCATTCCTGCATTCTTCCTCTCCCACTCTCTCCTCGACAAGCCGCACTTGCTTTCTATCCTCCTTTCACCCCCAGCAAGCCACTCATTAAATGCTAAAGCCCAGGTTTTTTCTCATTTTTCCCTTTTTGTAAACCTGGTTCAAATACCATCAGAGAAAACTCCAAGAATGGCCTTTAATAGAGTGCCATAAAAGAGGGTGCGGATGCAATGACAAAATGAAATTCAAAGGAGATAATGAGATATGGAGTAGGGCCAATTCCTTGGGCACCAAGACAAGAGGGGCTAAAGTTAAGAGTGCCCGGCCCATTCAATGAAAGAAGAGTGAAACAAAAGCTTGTTATCTTTGAAGGTAGTTCAAGAGGATCAGAAAAGGGATTGCTGTTTGTTGACTATGTCCTTGACTCCCAAACAACCGATCTGCCCCCGGGTTAGAACTCTCCTAAGCTAGGACATGTAAGTTGCACAAATGCCTATTGTAACTCTTAGTCTTTTTCAAAATGCCTAAACATCAGAGGTGTTGTTGTTGCTGTACCTCTGAGCCAAAATTGCAATCCACCTTCGTACTCCTCAAAGAATCAGAGGCACAAACAAGTTTTGGCTTTGGAGCAAAAAACGCAAAAAAAAGTGGAAGATATACAGTCAAATCGCAAACACTTCTTCAAAGGACCTCTCCTCCTGTGCAATAATGTCTTGCTCCTTTTTTTCTTTCTCTTGCAAATCAACTCCCGGAAAAGAATTGAGTCTCCCCAATTAACAATGAGAAGGGGATGAAAAATTCCAGCAGCTGGCTAGAGTTTATAAGAGCACCTCTCCAAGCGGCTTAGGCTTACCTGATTCACTGGCCCTGGCATTGGTGCAATAGACACAGGGAATCATTCACGATTAGCGCGGGCTGAAAGAGAGACCGCTCAAACTCTACCGAGCCCAACACAACAAGAGCAGGGGAGATTAGCGCAATTGTGTGGGGTACTTTTTCTGATAAACGTCTTGGCTGACAAGCTTGATGACACCAGAAGCTGGGAGGCGTTCAATTGTGACTTACAGAAAGTTTATAGAGGTCTTGATAAAAGTTTCTGTACAGATGTTACCTAAACTAATTTAGTTTAGGTAACCACCGTCCCTCCGTCCAAAGACATGCATGTACAGGTTAATCGGCAACTCTAAAGTGTCCCTAGTGAATGAATGTGAGAGTGAATGGTTGTCTGTCACTGTTTGTCTCTATATGTTAGCCCTGCGACTAACTGGCCACTTCCAGGGTGTACCCCGCCTCAAGCACAAAGCTGCTGGGATAGGCTCCAGTCACCCGCGACCACTACGGGATAAAGTGGTAGAAAATGAATGATGAGTTTAAGAGTGTTTTCTTTGTGAATTGTTTGTTTTGCTGAATTGCACTCAAACTGGCGTAGATTATCATCAGCTGTCAGAGACCATATGGTTCTTGAACAGTATACAAATTTATTTTTCTCCATATAGCATAGCTGGGTTTCTCAGAACCAGAATACTGTCATATCCAAGTTTTAGGCATGCATACCAAGTCTTCTTTGATACAGCAGAACATTTTGAAATAGTAAACTTTAACAAACTAATTTCATCCTTCAAAACTTCTTTGGATCCTGAGTCGGCAATTGTAATAATCAGCTTATGACTGATGTTTGGCTATATTGCGGCGGAAAACAAAGGCAGGTCAGGATGTTCCCTCTCCTGATTAGACATCTTTTGTCAGCCATTGATTTCCCACACGGTGCCGCCAAATGCCCTTTTCAATAATCATCTAAGCTAATTTGACAACTCCCACATCTCAATTTGCCTTTTAGCAACCCACACCCCAGCCCCTTCGCTCTGAGTCTGCGGTCCCAGCTTCTTCTCACTGCCGCTGGGGGTCCACTGGGATGCACCCAGAACCCAGCTCATAGTGCCAGCCTCCAAGCCCCGAGGCTGGGGAGGGGCAAATCAAAGGCTCCGTGGCTCCTTCCTTCTTCCCTACGCTCACCTCAAATCAGCCTCACAGCAGGGTTGTGTCGTGCCAAGCCTCCGCCTGCCCCTAGCTACCCCTTCTTATTCACCCATTAGGGGTACAGACCCACTGTAGAGCGGCCCGAAACCCCACTACCATTCATCAGGGCCACATTGTGAGGGAGCAATGAGTATTGAGCACAGAGTGAGCTGAAAGCCTTGACTCTGAAATCCACACTGATGCTTTTTGACCATGGATAGTTACGCTTTTATAGGTTTTTTACTCAAAGGGTACCTAGCACTACATTCTTTGAAGACTCAAACACCAAGAAATGCATTTGATCAAAGCTTCAAAAGAGAAAAAAAATGCCATTTAGCTCACTGATTGGCTTGCAGACTGAATAAGCATTGCTTCACATGCCAACTATGATCAGCCATAACCTGGTAGTTATTTAGACTGACCTTTGTAACAATAAAAAGTGATTGCGTGCTAGGGCAGAATTAGGACCGGTTGGGATAGTGGGTCTGTTAGGGTGGATCTAGGCACTCTGCCCACTAGTCTGGAGCGGGCCAGATTTCTGCTGGGCCCCAGCACTGGAATCCCACTCCTGACACTGGAGTGATCCGGACCAAGTCTGTGGCACTTAGATTAGGAACAGCATGCCAAGAGAAATGAATATGCAGCCAAAGCAAAGAAGAACGGAGCCAACAGTTTGGATAAAATAGAAATAATAATACAGCAATTTTGAGCAGCTTTGATATAAATGCAACTTCCCCACCTTAACAACACAAGCTCCTTTTATGCTCCTTTCAGTCAGCCCTATGCTCCATTTATCCTGCAACTGCAAAAAGGTGAACTACTGTCCTCATGTGCTGCTTCTGTAGACTTCCATAAAATATCAGAGTATTAGAATGACAAGCTATCCTTGTTTATGTGCCATTACTGATGTGTACACGGTCCTCAACTTTCTGACTCCTCTGCTAGTAGCTCTTGTTGGTATAAAGACAGGACCACGTCACGCTCCTTACTCCAGCACAGAACAATTGATGACAAGGTGAGATGTGCGAAACGCATCAATATCCAACAAAAAGGTGAGTAAAAAAGGGATGACAGAAATATAGCATCAAGCAATACATACAATCAACTTTTTGTATTACAACTTTGTGCGCTCTACAATATTTAGAAATACAAATTGTAACAGTGAGCTAATAAGTTAATAAGTATATAGTGGAACATAGAGGACAGTTAAACTTGAGG
Source organism: Neodontobutis hainanensis (assembly GCA_024349245.1). Taxonomy (NCBI): domain Eukaryota; kingdom Metazoa; phylum Chordata; class Actinopteri; order Gobiiformes; family Odontobutidae; genus Neodontobutis; species Neodontobutis hainanensis. Next base: position 1,019,426 of record JALDNG010000034.1, read on the forward strand.
AGCTAGATAATTAGACACTTCAAAGGCACCTGACCCCCCACCCCCCCGCCCGCACCCCCCGGCCCCATTTAAAAGCATGTTAACTCCTATCTGAGGCTAGCAGGCTAATTTAACTTTTGACATTTGATATCTGTGGAATGAGAGGGATCAGCCATTTAGCTGGAACAGGATTACCCCCAAAAGCCCTCCTCCACGTCCTCCCTGCCGAACCCCCCACCCCCTTCTCCTAGTCAGGCCGGATTCATTAATTTTCCTGCCGCTAAGCACTTTGTCAATAACTGGTGAACACCAAAGTCACGTTGGCGATTAGGCCTTTGCATATGAAGATGAAACACTTTACCCCGTTGTCTTTTTAGTAACCAGGTAAACAAGTAAATAAGTGACTCCAATTATAAGCAAGCTTCCTCCATGCCATCCCTACCTCTCAACAGTTTCCTGTCTGGTTACTATCTGATCTGTCAAACAAAGGTGAAAAAAGTCCCAATGCAAATCTTAGAAACATTTCTGTAAACATCTTAGTCTGACCGGAACTTCGGAACTTCCCAACTTCATTATGTTTATGTGCATTAAACTTGGAAAATCAGAGTGTTAACGTAGTTATGTATAAATTGCTCAAAAAGTTACATAGCAACTTTTTAAAAATGTTTAACTACAAACAAGATTGATATTAGCTCCTTTTCTCTTACTAACAAAAGCTTAAACAAGTCAGTCTAGTCAAGCAATGATTGCAGTCCAAAGCTGTGCATACAAACACATGTGACTTATATGCACTTTTTTCATTCTTAAAAAGGGTTTTATTCAGATAACTAGTGTGTCTCATGGTCAAACAAATACCAAAACCCACACACCAAATGTACATATTGTGTACTTTGAATCACACATGTTGTATTCAGATATTTTGTTGTAAACTATTACCTTTAGCTAACGACAAACCCACTTTTATCTCTAAATGCCTGTATTATGTACTCCATAAGTTCATTTAGAAAAGCACACTTGCATTACTTTGTACGACACGTAACTTGAAAACATAAAGTCACAATGCCATTGTGGCTTGCATTATTTTAAAAAGGCACACAATGACTTTCAAACACAGCAAAGCACTTTTGACATGTCCCGGTTAGAAGTGAAAGCTAATTCATATTCATAACTCTCCATTAGTCTCAGTCTGAAGCCCTCTGCTGAATGACTACATTACAGGTTGAATCAGGGGCTACACCAGAGTGTGACGGATCTGGGTTAAATGAATAGCGCGGCCATCCCTTTGATGTTGCAGCTGGTAATGCTTACAGTTCCTAACCCGTCACATTTGGACATAAGGCCTTTTTAACACAGAGCATGACAATCAGAATTCCAAGCTACAAGCCAAATGTCGTAAAATAACAACTCACCTGATTCCCTGTGCGTACAATGACTGGCTGTTCTGCAAAAACAACATTCAAGGCGAACTGAATCAACATTTGACAAGTTAATTACTTAAAAAAACATTAGCTCACTTTTTACTTTTTATATTAAGATTAATTTTGATTCACAAAAATAAGATTTGCCATCCCAGTTTCATCTTGCCTGCCTAATGAATGGGAGTGTCCGCTTAATAAACAAGTTTTAATTCACCCCTTGCTCTGACAAAATACAGGTGATACCTGGACCCCCTCATTACAGCGGCTGTAGCAGGCAGGGAAAGCCCTACAGATTATAGGATCTTCCATGTTGGCTAAACAGACTTAACTGCTGTCTGTTGGATGGGGCTGGAGGCAGCAGATGACAGGAGAAAGAGAAAGCAGCAGACGTGTCGTGTGGTCGTGTGATTAGATAAGTGGCTCTGAAGTGCTCTGGAACGATGACTTGAGTGATCAGATGCTATAGGCAGTAGGTGTCAGGTTGACTTGGCCAGAAATATTCAATTAATTGAATCTCAACTTCAGGTAGCCTAAGCTTTTTCTGCATAAGAACTGTTGAGTGAGTGGACTTTGGCTGATTTCCAAAACCCGGATTAGCATTATAGCAATAATAAAAATCTGTCATCACTATTAAAAACTCAGTAAATAACTTCAACCGTGCAGCAGTGACCTGCTCTATACCTAAACAACAACAATGCAGTGTTTTTGCAATTAGTGAGAAAAAGTACACCCAGAACAAGCTTTAAAGAGTTTATTTACTAAATATTTAATGAACATTAGAATATTCTGCAATTAAAACTGAGAAAAAAAGGGAGTAGACAACAGACTAAGTAGTTTTATTCCACAAAGCAATGCCGGCCATACCCCAGCCACTTCTTCTTTGACTAATAGGTCTGTCTGTCCCAGGTGTGAATGTGTTTGAATGGAAATAACAACGTAAAGCACTTTGGGTGCCCAAGAAGGGTACAATAAAGTGCTATATAAATGTCCACCATTTACCATTTTAAAAGCAGAAACATTCTGAATATAGTAAAATGTTGATGTATAATTTATTTATCATTAAATGTCAATCGTTATTATGTGGAGTAACTTTTTTCATGTAAAATTAGTGTGAACTTTTTAGACCATTACAATTCTTTCTAACAATTCAAAATATATCAAGGGGCAGCAATATACATTGCACATTTACACCCCTCTCCTTGTCCTACAGTGCCCTCAGAGAAAAGAGCCCACATGTATGACCTCCTCTGTCACACCCGCCACAAGGATCCTGCTTTCTAATCTCAGCGTTACTCCACCATTAATCCCACATTTCACAGGAGGAGCGGCTCGGCTGATCCGCCACTGTTACTATTAATGGAATAAATCACCAAGTCTACTCTGGGATTCACCTGTGGCATGCTTCCTCTCCTCCTCCTGTATCTCATTCGCACTGTTCTCATGTTGATCTGGTTCTACTTATTTCTGCTTTACTGCTTCCATCCCTCATCTTGCCAGTTCCTATGTCTTCCTAAAATCTCCTGTATCCCCCCCTCATCCTTTTTCCATACTGTTTCACTCTGCACTCCATCCTGCCCTCCTGCCCCTTCCAGAGCCACAGTGGGACCGTTGGACTCACGCAGCCCCATGCTGAGCCGTTCCGGAGCCAAGCCCGAACAAAGAGCCCATTGAGCCGAGTGGAGACATAATGTGGGTCGCCTCTGACAGCACCCAAGATGAAGTCATGAGGTCGCCAAACAGTTAATAATCTTGACCCCCGTCCTACAGCTGCGCCAGTCTGGGTACAGTTTGTGGAGAAGTGAGAAAAATTAGAGGTTATGTGCAAGCTAGGGTACACATGTGGCAACAAACTGTATGTGTACATATGTTGGTTAAAGAGCTTTTAGCGGCGTAATGAGATACTCCATGACACTCAAAAATGCGTTCAATCACTTTGTAAATACCACAACCATTGGAGAAATGCCTTTTTAGTTTTGGCCTTCTCCAGCTGCATTGAGGAAGAACCCACCCAGCCCCAAACGGCAACTCTCTTTTGCTTATTGGAGTCTGTCTGGCGCTGACATGAGACACATCTCCTCGAAATGGGTGCTAGCACTAAAGGTCCACACTCTGATCATCAGTAGATTTGCAGTTGCATATATGAGAGAGAATTTAACTTTTGAGTCAGAAACCAAAACAGCCTCCAAAAAAGTGAGCCAGCAACACAGTGATAGATCGAGTCTGACTGTCACTCTAAACAACCTTTGTGTTAGCTTGAGAAATTTTAAATACCACTAATGCAGTCCGATTATGATGTTTATATGCATTTTAAAAGTTTGATTAAAGATGGTCAATAATTCCAAAGTTAGTTAGTGCCATGTATTTAATCTGAGTAGTGCTGAATGGCCATGTCCTATTAAAACGCCTCTGGGTAGAGGCCTCTGGGTAGAGTTAGGTCTGGGACAGGGGGAGGCAAAAGTAGGCGGCACCAGAATGCTGAAAGACAGCTATGCAATTGATTAACATTAGAAGGACTTGCTCAAGTTCAAGTTGCACGGCCCCTCGGCTGTGAGCTACAGACATTTGTTTCCCCGCAAGTAAATGTTTCTTTCAAACGCTGTCTCTGCTACACATCTGAGTTCAATTCTCTGCATGCCCTCTCTCTGAAAATCAATCCCTCCTCCTCTTTTCTGTGCTTTTCCTCCAGCTCTGTGAACAGACCGGGGCAAAGGGATTACGCTGTCCCTCCCCAGATCCAGGCAAGACAACAAATGGTTCTTATCAACTGACACCCCCCTGCCATCCAGGAGGAAGAGCAGGTAGAGAAAGTGAGTGAGCTGCTCAAACATAGAAGTGTTTCTGCGCCGTGTCTGCCAATCGTGGCAAGTCTTTTTCACACTTAAAGCCAGAGCTATTTACAAGAGCCCTGGGAGAATGCGCACGCAGCACTGGAGGGTGGGAAGAGCACCGCTGCTGCTCAAACCTCTGCTTCTAATCAATCACCAGCAATCACTGCCATGCTTTATGGCCTTTGATCCTAGCTCCTCTTTCGCGCAGAGAGGAACAGAGCGGGGCGGGAGCAGGGATGCCCCCCCCCCTCGGGCTTTGACTTGGGGATGGGGGGTGAGGGTTGGAGGTCAGGGGGAGATATTAGGGGCAAGAGAGCCTTTTTGCACCCTCCAACCTGAAAGGATGTCTTTCACTTAATCCAGTCAATTAACACAGAGATGGAAAAACAACCAGGAAACACAGTACTAAAGAAGTCTTTAGAGACTGTTTATGTGGCAGCAGGATTTTTATTTTATTTAAATTGTTTTGGAAAAGTTTGGCTCTATGAACATATTTTTCCCTATTAAAGTAAAAACACCATATGACCAACTGTATTTCCACTGGGTTTTTTGGGTAGCAGGGCTACCATAACTGTTCACACGCACTGAAAAGTAAAATATATTTTCAAAGCTTTTTTTTGTTCCACAACCCTTTTAATAAATACAGTAATAAGATATCTTTCATAGACACTTAAACATAAAAACATAAATACCTCATTGTGCCCTACAAATCAGCCTTGAAATGCTGACATTTACTACTTAAATTTACAGGCTGTAACAAAGGCTCCACTCAATAACCCGAGTTGACTTTGTGAACACCCAGTTGTATAAACTCCTGCTCTGGTGGCGGAACCACCATTTGCTACTTCACCCTTTGAGTCCCATTCAGACAGAACCCTAGTGCGGTAAGAAGGTGTGAGTGAGTGAACAAAACACAGAAAGAAACACAGCATAATAAATTCTGCTGGCGGGGTCAGGACACTCCTGCTTTGTTCCTGCCAGCAGGAGGGGGTCCACTGATGCTACCAACAAATGGACAGAGGGTTGGAATAATCAACTATTGTTTCCTCTCTTTCTGGGTTTATGAGTTTTAGGGGCCCTGTGTCGTAGGTAAGTAAGAGCCAGAGTGGATGCAAGACTTCAGGGCTGTCCGTCTATCCTTTCACACAACGCGGCCTGATTTGTCTTTGAAAAGCTGCCGGTTGGTTCAGAGACTTTTATCTGACCTTTGTGACCTCTGACCCCTAAGCTTTTCAGGCTGTCAGCATGTCAGTGAAAATGACTTCAGGTTCTTTAGAGGGCCCATTGTTATGGTCAACATGAACTATCAGAACTTATTAGAAGAAAAAACAAGACAAACCATGAAGTACTGTTCTTTTACCTCACTTTTTTTAGTTTAAATTGATGACACGGGAAATCCAAGTTGCAAATAATTTTGTGGTGCAGCCAAATAAAAGTTAGTGTTTCCAGTATGACCGGTGAAGTTTAGACCAGAGCCATTAATTTCTTGATGTCTTTCAAATCAATGTTTACTTAAATTCCAAAAGGGCATTTAAACTAACGTGAGTCATCAGAACAGTCTTCATTGTTATTCTGTATTATCTTGATAGTGTATAGCTCTTTCTCTATCTATATGAAGCTTTTTGACAAAATATCTCTGTCCACACTAATGTTGTAAAGTAATGAAAATGGGAACCGTTTAGCGTTTACTCGTCCTAAACCCAGTATATCATTGCAGATTCTTTGTTTTTAACTATTAATATTTACACATGCTTATTTACACCAAACAATGGAGCCATGACATCCATAATGTTAATAAAAGCTGTAAGATCCAAAGTATGTAGAGACACTTTTGAAGGTGTTATAAATATTTATATATTTAAGTTTGTGTAGGGCCTTTAGCAGTCAATGCTAATAAGGAAATATGGCCAGAGTCACTAAGTTCTGTCATAAGTAAAGTTTGGGTCCTTCTTTTGTATAATTTATCGCATACATGTATACAACAAACTAGAAGCCATATTTTCACACCACTAATTCTGCAACTGTGGCTGTGTAGAAACATGCCAGCTTTGTTTGACTCAGTGTAAACAGGCAGAAGTGTAACATTGAATGCTCTTCTCATGGTTGCTTCTCCACAGCATAAAAAAAAGTCTGGAGGCTTATTTGCAGCTTCCAGAAGTGAACAGCAGCGTGGCTCCAGCGGGCAAATCTAAGCAGACGGAAATGTGCCAGACAAGAGGCCAGGCTGGGCTGGAGAGGGCTGAGCAGCTGAGGTTCCCCTCCGCCCCAAGTAGCAGCACAGCTAAGCTAATCCTGTGCCTCAGGTCCCCGTGAGGTGGCTCTGCCAAAGCCTGTCCTCCCGCTGCTGCAGGAAATTGCCTTCAGTGCAGAGGTCCATGAAATTTCTGTGGCTCACCAAGGTAAAGCACATCTACAGACTGTTTGTGCACAGGCCAAATGTGACTTTACAATTCAGACTCTACAGGTTGCAGCTAGTATTGACTGTTTATTACTGACATTAGAGGAGCGAGTAATGGATGGAACAAGGTAGGGCTGGAAATATCATATCCAAACTCAAAACAAATTACTAATTACACTTTTTATAGTTTAAATACTGGCCTACAAAACAATGTTGTTCTCTAATTACCATACCCCCTTATGCCATTATCAAATTAAGACATGCAAATTTTGCAAATTTTAGTGAGAATAGGTCTCTTGTATAATTTTTTGGAAAGTTATCTCTAATTATGAGAACAAGATTACAATCGACAGAGACCACGATTGCACTGGTAGTTATCTGGTTAAACGCCATGTACAATATCTTGACCTTTAATGTCACTAGCCTACGAAGTAAATACGCCTTAATGTAATGATGTTCACTAACTGGGGTTTTTAAAAACATAACTATACATTTTCCTCACACAATCAGTTTGATGTATTATTAATGTGACAAACTGAGCTAGTTTTGACACCAAAAGCCTGTTTTCCTGTGTGGGGTTGTGTGTCAGGCTCTATAACGCCTCCTCCATTGTGCTGTTTGACCCATGGGCCAGCCAGCGCTCCCATGAGGTCCCTTATCCCTCCATCAGTCCTCTCTCATTAGCCGCCACAGGCAGAGCCCAGAGAGGGGCAACTTAAGACAGGCCCTGCTTCCTCTTTGCCTCCACTAGGAACATACACCGCACAGATCACATACAAACTCAACTTAATTTTTTCTATTTACATCATCTCTATATAAATTGCCTGTCATTCTTTAATGACGGTTCCTGTGTGTTCTAGATAATTTCCTACTTTTTTCCCCCCTTCCAACAACGCTTCTGCACTGGATAAAGCGAGACACGACGTAGAAAAGCCGAGGTGGCAGGAAGAGGAGGGAGGCGGAGGAGGGGATGGGGCAGGACACAGTGGAGAAACAGTTGATTATGAGTCCCATCAAGTGATCAATGATTTCATTAATAAGACGGATCACGCGCCTGTCATAGCTGTGACACGGGCTGAGGGATGATCCGCTCCCAACGCTCCATTTTCCTCCCTAAGTCTGCCCCCCTTTCTCTTTTATTCCCTCTCTCCCTGTCCTTCCAACATCGCCTCCCTCAGCCAACGACAAGGGAACGCCATAAAAAAAAACGTTGTGGAAGGAATAGACTAAGGGGGGGGCAGTCATGAGGGAAGGGGGAGAGAGGAGGAAGAAAAGTGAAAATCCATTTTGAAACCCATTTTCAATTAGGGGTCCACAAGCTGTTATCACAGGTGTCCCAGAATGGGGGCCCGTAAGTGAAAATGTCTCCTATCCGTTTCTGAAATGAAACCTTATCTGGGAGGCACAAAGATGGCGGGGACAGCGTATCTGTAAATTACTTTCCATTCCCGCTGTTAACGGGAACTTTATTTCTGTCAGATGACATTCCCCTCTATTTACTGTTGATCATTTAAATGGCTGCCTAAAAAGAAGGTGGCCCCTGCTATATCTCCACTACCCATCTGTAGATGGTTTTCAAGTGTTCGTTTTCCTCAATAAACCCTTTAGCCATGCTTTTCCTTTTACTCTCTCTGGTAACCTACAAAAAAGCAGAATACCTCTTGCCCTTTATGCTTTAACTTGTTCTCCCTTTTTAAACCATGACCAATAAAAAGGTCCCACAACAGCTATTTCATAAACAGATGTTACAACAGTCATCCTTGACAAATTTCCCAGCTAAGTCTATTGCTTCATCCTATTACTTACACTAACTCCCTCTACATTCCTTACCCATATTAAAAACCAACCACAATCTTTTTTCCTTCTGCATATAACCAACCATATAGGCCCTTCCCTTCTTTAGGTTTTTATTAGCAAATTATCCCATGACAACGAGATTTATTCAGCCAAGGGGAATGGACATCTTTTTTTGTGGGAGTTCTGGACCCAACAAAAGAATCAGGGGACTTTGTGGTCCACCTGCCTGCCGAATGATGAGAGTGGGAGGGGAAGGCCCCCCGCACAACCCTCCTAAAGAGCACCAATCACAGCATTGTTGTGGCACAGTCGGCCCTTTTGAGCTGTCAGGGAAGAGGAGGAGACATAGAGATGAATGGCAGGATGAAGCCACCATTTAGCCAAACATGTGGGAACACTCTACCCGGACTCAATAATTACTCTTGGCCTACTCAACTTGGATAAAATTTAAAAGAGGAGTAGTAAGGCTGGATGAAGGTTTAAGTTTAAAATGGCTGTATGTAATAATGTAATAACCATCTACGCGTGATGCCAAAATCCCAGGCCACTTGTTGAGAACAACAGAAGGGCTAATTGCTATGTGGCTAACGACAGTGGAGAAAACAAAAGGGGGTTTAACAACAATGAATCTAATGGCAGCCAGGTAGCTGGGCCAACATACGTGGGACTAATCACAAGAGCAATACTATCGTCAGTATAGTGTATTAAAAAAATTAAAATTCTTCCGGGGTCCGAATTGGGCTGCTACAGACAGCCGTGCTAGCGAAAGTTGTGCTAGTGACAGTCGTGCTAATGTTTACCAACAAAGATGTACAAAAACATTGGGAGAATCCACACTATATTGCACTTTTTACAAATTAAAGCACAATGTTATGAGCTCACCACAGATTATACCCCGCCCAAACATTACTTTGGACAGTGGAAATATTTCGCTCACGTTTTACTAAGAAGAACCAGTCACTTGGGTTCCACAGCTGCTCACAATTACCTTTTGTTTGGCAGGGCATGGGCTATTGGGGTTAAAGTTGAGGAAAGTGTAGGGTTACACCTGATAAGAGGTTATGAGTTCTGGGGGCAACTTGGGAATGTGCTGCAATTATAACCACACAAAGAATGTGTAAGCTATCTTATGATTTTGAGAGGGAAATTGGGATCTAAAAGGGACCTTTCTGGGACGATAAGAATCATATCCCTGCCCTTGTCAAGTGAATTATGAAACTACTATATTTTGGGGAGAGCAACATAACATGCGGCATGTACTCCTACGTGGCCAAGTCACCAAGTCAGTTTGGGAGACTCCTATAGTGAGGTTTTCAAGCGCAAGCCTCTTGCTGTTCATAGCAGTAATTTTTCTTCATAAGGTGGTGGACCTTATGAAGAAAAATTCACAATTACAAAGCCAAATTACATTCATGCTTTTTCTACAACTGAACTTTTTTTCCCCTTCTGCTATTTTTAATTAATAAAACAGTGCCATCTGGGAATGAGTAAGAGTAAGTATGTTCCAGAGACGCTCCAGAATGCATTACCATACCTACTTCATGTGATAACTCCCATATGGGCAGAGACACAGCTCATTATTTACCCTTTCCTGAAGTGTTTGTCTCTGGTTCACAGTTTGGATCATCTGGTTCGACAGCATCTGACTCGCAAGGGGGGCTGTCAGCAACTTCCCATGTCACTAGGCCACTACTTCAGACACACAAACCTCCTAAATCCTCTCGCTGCTAATGAGCACAGCTGCAACTTAAACAAAAAGTGAGCATCAGTTTTGTTTTGACTTTACTTTGATGGTCCAAGGTTTTTAGCAAAGAAAAATCACCATCTAATATTCCATCTCACTGTCTGAATACAATGACAGAGTGAATGACGACAGGCATTAATGAACTGTAAGCTCCCAGACGCTTTTAATAGCATGTGTTAAAGACATGCTTATGTAAACATGCCAGAATTCCAATACCAGTCACTTCTTGTATGTGAGTCACCAAGAAGCATAAGAAAAGATTAAAAAGTAAACATTTATGCTCTGGAACTTTGGAAAGGAGCACTTTTATGTTTATTGAAAGGGAAGATTGTTAACATATATTTTCTTTTGAAGAAACTTTGCCAGGAACACAAAGGAGCACGTTATGTATGAGGCACAAGTTGCATTTGAGGACATATTTATAAGGTTGATGGAAACATTAGTTTTAAACATTTGCATGGATTAAAATTGAATATACTGTATACTGAAATTTAAGCTAGTTTAAACCAGGATCTGATCACGTAAAACGCTTTTGGACTGGACTTAGATGGATGCCTCTGAAACATAATCTACTTTTGACTCACCGTTCTTTTTGTTTTGTTTTTCCATTACTCAACTGTTAAATGACCAGTCCCCCAAACTGGGTGTATCCCGAGAGACCATCATTATTTTATCATAAATCATGGCTGAGTGTTAGAGGCCTACCATTTGAGGTGGTGCTAGAAGCCACTGCCTTTTCACTAATTTCATTGCGCGCCGAGGATCCTTTGGTCGCCACAATTGTCTCCACCCTCTTCTTCTTCTCAGCTGCTGAACTGGCCTGGGATTGGGTTTCCATGATGATGGCTCATTCCTCAAGACCTCATGGAGCTGGGATAACTGATGAGCAAGACACAGGAAAAAAAAGACAAGTGCAAAGATTGGCATTAAAACAAGATTACAACAACACTGAGTAAATCACAATGAAGAGTAAAGACAATGTTATGTATTACTCATCAGGGGTATGTTTAAAAAAACTACAATAAAATAGCCAAAGCTATCTTACAGCTAACTAGTTTCTCACACTTGCCAGAATTAATTATTTGCAGAGCAAATAACAGTAGGGCTAATGACAGCGGGGCAGAAGGGCAAATGGACACTGGAAGAAAAGATCCCAATAACAATGGTATAATTGACACAAAAAGAAGAAAACTAAAGAGGAACATCACCAACTAAAGCCCCAATGTCATAATAAAATACTACTACTAAATATTACTAATAACAACAGTTTATTTTGTTTGTTTTTATGTGCTAACTTAAATTACATTTGAGCAAATCAGAACCAAGAAGGCTGTCTTTCTGTTTGTCACAATGACTTTAAAACAGAGAGAATTTGTTGCCATATTACTTAGTCCACATGTGTGTAAATCAAAGTTTTCTTTCGGGGTTTGATTGTGTCTCTAAAAGGCTAAAGACAGTGGGGGTAACAGCAGTTTAGCACCTGTATTGCCAGTTTACATTTGTTGGTATTTTAATAGATTTTAATCTAACATAACTATACTTGAGCTGGGCAATGTGACCCTCCCAAAAAAGCTCACATTTTTTTAACCAAAAATTTGATTTACAATTTAAAACTATTTATTAGACAACTTTCACCAGACTTCATGTTCAATCACAAATAAGGTGACAGTAGGGTGGATATGAAACTGGTAACATTTATATTGAAAAAGGCTAAAGTCATTTTTTTCTTAGGTGGAACCTGTTCTTGTCAAACTTATCGGGACTAAACCAAGACCGAACCAGGGCTGAACCAGGACTAAACCAGAACTGAACAAGGACTAGATCAGGACTGAAGTAGGACTAAAAAAAGTACTAAACCAGGATTAGAGCAGGACTGAACCAGAACTACACTAGGACTAAACAGGACTGAACCAGGACTAAACAGGACTAAACCAGAACTAGACCAGGACTGAAGCATGACTAGAGCAGGACTGAACCAGAACTAGATCAGGACGAAACAGGACAGAACCAGGACTAGACTTGGACTAAACCAGAACTAAAGCAGGACTAAACAGGAATGCACAATGACTAAACCTATTGACCTAGAGACCTATTGCACTTACAAATGTACTCTCTAAAGTTGTTGAAGAAATACTCTTGAGTAGATTCCAAAATCTTATAAGCTCTACCTAGAACCAATTTGGATTCAAAGTTAACCATGGCACTGACATGTGCATATTTGCATTAAAAGAAATAGTAAGAAACTATTAAAGTAATAATTTGACTGTGTTTATGTGTTTTTAGATGCCTCTAAGGCTTTCGATCGTGTGAATCATAGCAAACTATTCCATAAATTGTGTAAAGCATGTGTGCCTAAATATATAGTGATATATATGATACATATCATACTGGTATGCCCACCAGACTATGCTGGTCAAATGGGACAACTGTATATCCGCACCCTTTCAGACCTGTAATGGGGTAAGACACAGTAGTTTACTGTCTCCAATTCTGTTTAATTTTTTCATGAATGATCTTTCTCTAAAGAGCTAAACATGTGTAGAACTGGATGTATGGTTGGAGGCAAAGTGGTGAATCATTTAATGTACGCAGATGACCTTGTGGTTTTTAGCCCCAGTTCAGCAGGTCTCCAGCAACTCCTGAATGTGTGTTCTGTGTTTGGAGATCAACATGATGTCAGGTACAAGGGCTGCACAATATATCGAAAAAATATCGCCATTGCGATAATAGTATATGCGAATATCTGTATCGCGGAGAGGTAAGATAAATAAAACAATTTTTAAAATAAAAAATGTGCCAAGAATTTGTGCTTGACAGTTAAATAAAAAGGAAAAAAAGCCTTTGTTCACAGTGCATTTAATTAGATCGGAAGATTATCTATTACCTGTTTATTTTAGTATGATTGTTACATAAACATTTTTAAAATAGGTAATAAATCTAGCATTTCTCAAGGGAAATGTGATATCGCAAGAAATATCGTTATCGCAATATTCAACAACAATATCGCAGATCGCATATTTTCCCAATATCGTGCAGCCTTATTAGGTACAATGCTACAAAAAGTGTTATTATGATATGTCGTAGCAAAGTGGATTGATCACTTGTATTCCCTCTTTTTAAGTTGTCTGGCAATATTTTAACTGTATGTAATGAAATCAAGTATTTGGGTCACATCATAAATGATTGTCTGACTGATAATGAGGACATGTATTGGCAGTGCCGTATGCTGTATGCACTGACAAATATATTGGCACGGAAATTTGGCTCATGCATGGATGGAGTAAAACTGACTTTGTTTAGATCCTACTGTACTTCCCTGTACACTGCACATCTGTGGTCTAATCACAAAAAAGGAAGTCTTCAGAAACTGACAGTGGCTTACAACGTGTCACTGACTATTATTCAAAGACTAGGTGGACAAGTGCCAGTAAACTGTTTGTGTCATCTCGAGTCAGCACATTGCCAGCTGTTTTAAGAAATTTGATGTACAAATTTATTTGTCGGCTGAATAATTCTGAAAATAACATTGTTTTATTGTTAATACTGCATAGTGACATGCGTTACACATTATTGCTATGGAAACACTGGTATGCCTGCCTTTTAAAAGGGTTAGAAGTCTATTGTTTGTTATACTTTGTACCTTATGTTACTGTGTTTGTTTGTCTATTGGACCTTGAGTCTGTAATAAAGTCTATCTATCTATCTAAACCAGAACTAGATCAGGACTACACCAGAACTAGACCAGGACTATTCCAAAGCTAGCCCAGAACTTAACAGAACTGAGCCAGGACAAGACCAAGACTGAATAGAACTAAACCAGGACTAGACCAGGACTGAACCAGGATTAAACCAAGACGAATCGTAGCTTCGTGTCATTGGTGGTCTTCTAGACATGGTAAATGGTGTGTTTGACACAGATCACTTTCCCGCTCTCACTTTATCCTTATTCCTTTCTTTAAAAGTGGTATTGCGGTCATTACCGTAATATATATTGTACATATTATTGACTTGAAGACACAGTGTTAAAATTTTTTCAGATCGGGCAAAAACTCAAGGAGTTACAGTATTGAGAAGCCGTGTAGCTTTATCATGTTGCTTCCTTTGTTTTGTTTTCTTTCGCAGGGCAACGTCATATGCTTGTAACTAACGTAATGAGCCAAATATCAGTAGAAAGTGCAAATTCTCAGGTTCCAATGCAGTTTAAATTTTTTGATTGGGCAAACTATGACGAAGTACCGTAATAAAAGTCCGCACATCAAGGCATACTTCCAACGAGGCGACATATGTGCTGCATAGGCTTAATGAAGACTTAATTCTTTTCTTGGGAGTGATCGGTTCTTCGCTGCTCATTGACGCTGCCATGTTGTTAGTGTACTTATGCCGCACGTTGGAGGGTCGTGCTCATACAGAACTACGGGCCGCAAAGGAAGGCCTTTGTGGTAGATAGTAGTAGTAAGCTCTACTGGTGAAAGTTTTTTATCCAAATAACTGTTAGCATCATAAAAGTTCCACACACCAACTGCTGCATTTGTTTTTATTTAGTGGCCAAATACCTAAATGGCAATAGAGGAATTGATTAGCAATAAAATAACATTTGTTTTGCTTTATCCAGGTTTAAACATTCTGTCAAAAACTCGCCTGGAGAACAAGACATTAAGCAGGAGGCGCTTGTGAAAAGAAAAAAAACTTTAGATCCCAACCTCCCTTGCTTGGAGTCCCAGATGCACCCCAAAGGTCAATCCAACAGCTCGACCTGATTTATTTTAACTCAAACCTGCTAGTGACTGAGGTGACCTGTATTTCTTCTCACCACAGCTAGAATATTTAAGCTCAAATTTAACTAACCTCATTTTGAAACACGTCACACTAAACTTCTGACATCTTGTAAAAAAAAAAAAATAAAAAAAAAATAAACACAACAACTCTATAGATTTTATATCTCCAGTATAAAGGCTGCTTGTGGATAAACTGATAATCCTGCTCGAGTAAGAAAGCAGAAACCTTAAGGGGATACCACAGAGAGAGAAACATTCACAGTGCTGAAAAAACAAGGGTTGTTTGAAGGCCCTTTTGGGAATATCATGGTGCCGGGCAATTTTTCTTTCAAAGAATAAAGGTGGTTCAAGTTAATACTGTCTGTGGGTTTAGAAGGGGTTCAGCCAACAGTCTAGCAGACATGCTGCTCAGTTCAGCACCTCAGAGGCTGTCTACAAACTTGATCTGGGTCACGGAGGTCTCTGATTATGAAGACAACAGTGATACACCACAGTCATTTACGCAAAGTACAGGACAGCTTCATTACAAGGCAAAAAGCTACTTAGACGCCATGACTCAAGGATAATTACTGAAACTCTTCAGTGCAACTACTAAAAGCAACCTGCTAATTACCTGACAGTAAAGTTTAATTGTTGTATGCCATGTAAACATGCAACCTTACAAAGGGTAACACTGAAGTCAGGCCCTAATGCAAACAGAGGCTTCAACTACAACACATGCAGGGGAAGTGTAATTTTTACAAACTCCCCAGGGAAGGAAAAAGGGGTAGAGGAGGGGTGGTGGTTGGCGGTGAGGGGTAAACTTCAGACAAACACTGTGCACTTTGTTTATTTTTTTCTTTAACCTCCTGCAAAACCAAAGTCTGTCATCCATTCTAACCCGGCAACATCTGTAAGCAATTACAGGCTTTACTAAAAAGGAAAAAAAAAAAAAAACACAATGCAATTACTCCCCTACCAATCAAAACACAATTAAACAAGAGCTTGTCCTCTAATCACTCCCACATGCATAAATATGTAGCCGTCATTCCCAACCAAAGACATTTTTGTCCTACTTCTGTAGATATCATCTGGAATCACTGTTGCAAGTTTGATAGACTTAAAGTGATCATTTTTGAAAGTCTGTTCAGGCACATTACTAGTATATGATCAGAGGTGCCACTCATTCACAAATATATACTAATGTCCTGTAGACAGTCATTACAAGACAGTTCATAATTGGAAAAAACAGGAATCATGTAAAATGGCATAAAACAACATTGATGCAAGGTAACATACCTTAAACCACATCACTCAGAAAACAAGGATCTTTTTTGGTGAAAATTACAGTATACTAACCTACAATTGGCGGTATAATTGTATCAGCTGTTGATAACAATACAGTATGTCTGCAAGGCCAAAACAGCCTCACTAGTAGTATTAGTATTAGTTCTCTGAAGCTACCACATGGATTTATACTGTACATGTATTTCTTAAATATATAACCGTATTCAAAGCACAAAAACACTGTTTTTTACAAATGAAGTTCTACTTGATATGTGCATCCAGCAACCGATCTCTGGGGGACGTAGCTGTTACATCATCATCTTTAAAATTTGATCAACATTGACATGGACGCTGGTGTTCACTGACAACCCCTCTTCTCTGATTGGTTATTAAAGAAAATTTGTTATTGTGATGTTATTGTTTTAAAGGTTTTGTCTGTTTTGGGAGTATACTTTTGCCACTTCATCTTCTTTGTGTGCATTCACCATAGTTTGGTTGTGATATTGACAGTATCTCAAACTGTCCTGGCAAACAAACTACAGCATTTCTTTTAGCTGAGTGGTGAAGTTAAAAAAGGATTCTTTTGACACACAACACAATAGAACAACTCTTTACAAAACAACATTTTAGGAATGCCATTGTCTCGTAAAGTGTATGAGTATGTCCTCTTATGCCCTGGAGTGTTTAAGATCTGAGAAGAAATAACTTAAGTAAATACAAGGCTGAGCTTTGGGGTATGTTGAGGAAGAGTAGAGAAAGCGGCATACCACCGGTCGGGCAAATATTCACAAATCCAAGCCACTGAAGCGTGTCTGACCAGCCTTTTGTGTTCCACAAGGCAGGCCACAGTTCCAAAGCAGCAATTAAAAGCAAGACCTTTTCACCCATAATCCCTCTGACCTGGACGCACACAGCCAGCATTGCAGATGTTCCTGCCTCTGGGTTGGCCTCTCGTGTTGACCATTTTAACTGCAAAAACACTGGGACATATTTCAAGACACATACATTAAGATTTAATCTGGCCTTGTGTGTAAATCATGTGAGTGTTGTGTGTTCTGAAGTTATCTTTTAGCACTTTTAACCTTCACTGCCAAAAGACAGATATAGAGATGAGATTTGTTACTGCAGTAGAAATGTGTATGTTGAGTAAATTAGACCCTGTGCAGTACTGATGTCTCACAGGAGTCCTGCACAAAGGTATCAGAAACACATTGACTGAAGCTGTTACCTAAAATATATGTTAAAGTCCCATTAATGTCATTTGCATGTTATGTCTGTCCTATGGTCAATTAAAGTAAAAAAGAAGAGGGGGTATCTTCATTTGTGTGCCACTGTAATCCCTCCACAGCGAAAGGGAGGCGATTAAACAGGTTTAAAATATCACAATTCAGACTGTTTCCTCTGAAAAAACATTCCTATTTTATAAGCACATTAGGCAAATCAATTTAACATAAATTACACGCCTTGCTGACAAAAGCTTCAAGTTGAAAGTCATCTGCAAATTGTAGACATGAAAGTCAAACGCTAAAATAAACTTTTGCTTTTGATTGAAAATGAACAATGTTGTGGCTTTGTTTTTCAAACATTCAATCAAAAACCTGCCTTGTGCTTTCCAAACCACTTTTATTTATAACACTGCTTTAGATGTACCTCCACATCCACCGCAGGCCTTCATTAGGAACACATTTGCCAAATGCATACAAAATGAGTCAGGCACACAACTTGAGGAGGTGGGGGACAATTTTACATGAACTCTTGAAATGTCTTCTTAGATTTGGTCACCCCCACCCCCATCAAATACAGAGGGTACTGTATTTGTGTTCATTTCATTAGGGCAACTGTTCAGTGCCGAGGGCCCCCTGAGGGGGGAGACTGGCAGCGGCGCAGCATTCATCATCATTACATCAGCGACCACCGAGATCTGCTATCTTAGGCTTATCAACACTGCACAAACGCAGCGCAGCAGTAACAGGGAGGGGAGATGGGAGATGGAGACGATTGAGCAGATTGTGAGCAGAGGAGGGATAAGAGGGGGAGAAAATGAATGGAGAAAGGAAGGAGAGCGTGAGAGAGGATGTATGTGCCCCACATGCCTGCACATGTTCTCCTGTGTGTCTCGTGTTTGTGCACATTTCACACCTTGCCAACAACATTAAGTGCTGCTGCACAGCTGGAATAACTAAAACACTGAGGAGGATTGGAAGCCCTTCAGCGAGATTTGCTGAATTTAGCAGTAAATGTGAATGTGCTAGCTCAAGCTGCTTGTGTTTGCTCTGGATCAGGCCAGAGAGGGGATGGGGGCCCTTAAGGAGACAGTGGAAGTGTGTGCTGGTGGTAAGAGAACCTGTCATTGACTCAAATCCCCAATGGGAAATTGTCCCCAACACTCAATGCCTTTCTGAGGAAACCACATGCTTGGGTTTCAGCCTGTGTTCAACACTGCACTGATGGCTTGCCCTTGGCCCTAGAAGGCAAAGGGGAAGAGAGATTGGGGATTTGGTCTTTGTGGTTTCCATTCAGCATAGAAACATAGCATTGTGCCCAGATGGCACTAAGACTGGCCTACAGCTGATGGGGACTGGCCCCTTTGGTAAGGCCCGTTTAAGAGGAATTAGTCACACTCTGCCACACGCATCAAACCTGAAATGGATACACACACATGGTTTAGTCCTTTTCACTCTTTTCATAATGTGTGGCATGGTGGAAAAATCAGAACTGCCGTAATAGTTTATGTTAAGTCTAATTTGAAATACAGTTATATAAATTATTCACTATTGACAAAAAGTTAAACACTAAACCAAACCATACTACCTCAAGTATTTAGTGCCCTATGCCTTTTCTTTAGAGGTAAATATTTAAAAGTAAAAAATAAAAAAAAAAATCTTGAAAGAGGCATTGTGCAAATAAGGGATGTTTGTGTTTTTTGTCAAGGACAAGCAGTGCAACAACAGAGCTCATCAGTAGCTTTCAGTGGAGCTAATAAGATTATCCTTGCGTGCGTCTTGGTCCCTCAGACCTCTCCACTTAAGATGCTTTGGAGGGCTGGTGAGGGACCCTGTGTGCTGCACAGCAGAATGAGCTGAGTGCATCTTACATTCCTGTGTAACAAACCCACACGATGTAATCACAATGCTTACACGATGCCTCTTTTTCGCTCGCTGCAGAGAAGATAAGGGCCAAATAAAGCACGCCCCACAATAGAAGACGCTCACAGTCCCAATGCTTATTAAATTGTTTATTTATATATTTTGACTTTGCTTTGCATTTGTTCATGTTTGTGCAAATGGGATTGTGATAATGACTATCACAGTCAGCATTAGAAATATGTGGTACTGGTCTCCACTGCTTTCAATGTTCTCATTTTCTTAAGCTACAAAGTGGAGCCTTTGTTTGACAAGACACTTTTCCTAATCCTTAAAAAGAAAGAAAATATGCTAGTTCAGCCATTTACTCTGGCTAAAGTAAACAACATTACTTCAGCAAAATTCTTCTGTATACAAAAGCGTTTGAATTTGCAAGATTAGAATCCTGCTGTTTTAAATCATTCTTATACATAGTTTGCTGAGTTCCTTGTTGCATCAGCACACAGCCAAAGTTTCCTCTTGAGCGGCCCCTGCACTCTATAAAGCAAAGGGGAGTGAGGTCTGTATCCTGTCAGCATGCCTCTCAGCTCCAGTGAAAACAGACTTGTGTTTGTGGAGGCATTCTTCAAAACAAGGCTTTAGAAGGTGCTCTGCAAGAAGCGGCAACCACATTGCAACAAGAACATCCTTCATGCGCTTTCACTGCGAACACTACATGTTGCACCAAGAGTGGAGTGAGCAGTTCCTACAGTACACATCTGTGAGCAAACATGGCACAGTGAAGAATACTGCGTGACAGTGTATGGGAGTAGATCCAGGTGCTTCTTTCACTATGCAAGTGCAATGACTGTGTGCTGAGCATAAATAAAAGGGGGGCCCCCAGAGACGGGATGAGTGGATGGAAGAAAGATTTCTGTGTTCTTGAAAAGCTCTTCTTTCCTTGTGTGTGTCTCCTGCACATGTGCACATAGAGAAGGATCAAGCAGAGAGATGGTCCTGGGAGTGTGCAGTGACAGCGGGTAGAGCTTTGATATAAGGTCTTCACACTTGGCCCAGGGGGTGAACAGTAGAGTTGTTGTAAGACCGGTTAGGGATAGTTCAGTATTTTGTAAAAGGGGATCCGATGAAATAGTAATGGATGTCTCCTTCACCAAGCAGTAACTGCTACATCAATTTGGATGCTGACGATGATGTATTCTAGTGGTACTGGTATTTTAAAAATTGTAATATACACTGGTCTTGGATGCAACTTGGAATTGTTACTGTGGACATTCCGAAAGCATGAAAAAAGTGCCATGTAGCAGCCCTGAACTACTGCACTTTTCTAAAAAAGCTACAGGTCACAGTTGCCACAAACTGGCCAAGTTGTTCTTGACTTTATTCATGCTTAATCACATTGCACCCTCCCTGTTCCCTAATTCTTCTGTGTCATTGGGATAAGTGTGGAAGGCGAGTGCATCAGCGCAGCTCTGTGATTAATGATGGGCCCTGCCGTCTCCGGGGCCGAATGCTAACAACAGCCAGGGGGCAGCGCGATAATGCACAATAATAAAGCCAGGAGACAATCAGCCAGGCAAAGCAAGGCCTATTAGCCAGGCCCATCAGGACGGCTAAGTGAGAAATTAGCCCTTCCCAAGCTCCGCCACAATTCATCAAGTGCTGCCCCTGAATCCCCCCTCAAGAAGTCATAATGTTTACTTAAAGACTGGCATCGATGCCCCAGTGGCTAGCTTTATTGGCTCTTATTAATTTCCGTACTGGCCCTTGCGGCCATGCCATTTAAACCACATTAAAGGGGTGAAAATTGGATGAGATGAAGTCTTGGTGTTTGGCGTGCTTGTGATAAAGCCGAAACCAAACAGAGAGAGAATGGAGAAGGGGGTAAACTACAAATACATATTGAGATGTAAAAGAATGCTAAATAAAAATGTCCAGAAATGTGCCACAGTCAGTCAAAAGAATGTAGGAAGAAAAAGGAGCAAAAGGAAGAGAAAATTAAGAAATGGCATTGCTTTAATGCTAGACTTCCTGTGTGGATGGGAACATATCCAGAAAGGGAACATTGGGTCATACATTCCACAGATGCAGAAACCAACTATTCACTTGTATCTTTGCTTACTTCTTATCTTTCATCGGACACCATGACAAATACCTCCAAAATACTGAAGAACACTGAAGCCCTAATGCTACATGTCAGGAGTGGGCAGGAGAAAGGGGTGCAAAGTAAGAGTGCAAAGTAAGAACCAAAATCAACACTTTTTCAGCATACTAAATGTTTTGGAAGTTATAAAAAGACCATTTGGTCATCATAATCTTTGATATCAAATACTTGTCCCAAGTGACAATGGGTGGTGCTGGGAAAGTACACTGCTAATTGTTCCACTGCCATTTCTAAAGAAGAGTTGACATTAGCTGGGAGTCAACTAGATTCAAGTTTTAAGGCTATTGTAAATAGTTGTTACACCTTACAAACCATATTGGCAAAGTGGTTTCTCTTGCTGTAAAATCAGACAAAATCTGGGCAATTGGCACAAAAAAAAAACAAGAAGTACATAATTAAGATGTAGGCCATGTGATGAGATGGTTTTACTTTAATGTCCAATACTGAGTGAATGATGCATTGTCCTTGCTAATTTGTCCTCCCTGGATCTCTTTATGCTGCCTTACCACAGTAAACCGCTCTCTGGACTTTGTGTGGCTCAGTGTATCCAACAGTCCTGTGAAGTGGGTCTGTGTTTCAAGACCGACAGCAGGTGAGTGTGTTCCATAGAGTAATATGAAGTATACGGCAGCGGAGGTGGGAGATCAAAGCCACCGAAGCTCAGAGGGAGTCCCGGAGACTTCTAGCTCGTTGACGGCTCTCCCAGCGGCAGCGGCGGGAGACAACTTTCTCCTTTCACTTTCATATCAGCCGCAGAGCCCCCCCAATCCCTCTGTGCTTGTAGGCTCCACACACACACACACACACACACACACACCGGTCTCAGAGGATTTGCCTGCGATGCTAACGCTGCACCCCACCTACAGTTACACACACACACACACACACACACACACACACACACACACACACACACACACACACACACACACACACACACACACACACACACACAGAGGAACCAGTGCTTCAAAACACACAGTTGAATATTTCAGCCTTGGAAATGAGTTTGGAGGAAAGTCCTAGAAAACTCGGAGACAATCTCACACCAGAGATGCCATAAACTTCACAGCGCAGACAAGTGTTCAACAAAAAACTTCCTATAAACTCCAAAGTCACAAAATGGCCCCCTAAAAATCCCCAGCATAAAAAGCAAGCAACAAGACTGTCATTAGACCCTTAGCTGCCTCAGGCTCTTGTTCTCAATTCCAAGGAAGCCAAACATCTGGCTGTATTTACTTGTTTCAGCTGTTTGCAACTCCGCCTCAAATAACTCTAGGTGCGGGTAACAGCATTGCTCAGGACAGCTCCTAAACAAACACGCTCTACGCTTGTCGGCGCACTCACTCAACACGGCACGTTCAGCATCTCAACCAGTGGCAGGCAAATAAATTTGTGAGAGGGAGGAGGGTGCCTTAATTGGAGCGTTTGACGGTTGCCTGGGGTTAATTGGGAAGCATGGAGAGCAGCTGGCTCCAGTGTGGAAGTTGAGACAGGGATAATAAGTTCACCCTTTGCAGGAGAGACGTTAGTGATGAATCAGATCAGAGGAAGAGTGTACTGTAATCATCCTCACATCCACCCCCTTCCTCCACCCTGCTGACATCAAGAGACAACCTGGCTCCCAGCTAAGAAATCTGGCACCTATCACACAGACCGTCAGAGGGAAGAACTCACTCGCCAGTGGTCCGTACATTTCACTCTGCGTTCATCCAGCTAATTACTCACACAAAATAACTCCTACCTCCAGGACACAGAACCTAGTTTATCAGCCCACCGGTCAATGTATGTAAATCTCTCCAACAATGTGTGTACTAATGGCTTATTAGCCTGTGTTAGCTGGTTTGCATTGATCTCTTTGCCAGGGGGAGATGGGGAAACTAGAGCAGTTTGCAGCTCATATGGACTTTAATCACATCCTAGCTTGTTTCAATAAAAGCAACATCAACATAAACCATCTCAAACACGCTAAAAACTTCACTTCTGCTTGGTTCAAGCGAAAAAAAAAGAGAGAGAGAGCAAGAGAGAGAGAGAGATTCTCTTTCCTGGATTACAGAATAATAAAAGCCATATGGGATGGGTTTGTTTGTACTTAAATGTCTAACACAGATGTATTATTAGAACTCAACCGACTACTGCCATGTTCTCATTTCCACTAGAGACCATTTAGGGTACTGCATGGTTTTACAAAATAGGTCAAAGTAGGTAGCAGCACTGAATAAACCGGTGACATAATAACAATATATGGATAATAATATACCATTAGAACAGAAGTTTCTGAAGAAAATAAATAATCATAGTTTTCTATTTATGTGACAATAACGTGACTTATATAATAACGTGCTTGGTAGTATTCAAAAGTCTGTGTTTTTGTGAAATGAGTCCTTCTGTATATGAAAGTCCAAAAGTAAGAGAATCTTATAATTTTTTGTGAAATTTGACGTTATGAAAACAGAATCTCACATAAATGTTTTATAAGTTCTGAACCACCCCTCACTATGTTTCCAATTCCACAAGTGGCTTTTTAGGATGAAACATGATCTTCAGGGAGGGGGCTATTTGTATTTGACAGTTGAGGCAGTGACCATAATGGAGCTTGGAGTAAATGAGAAAACTGCTTTTCTACAGTCGACAATCTTTCTTTGGCCAAGAAATAGTCAAGGTCAAAAAAATCATCAGTGGTAGCCTTAACAGGTTTAGATAAAACACCAAACTGAGGTTCCTTGTGCTGGAGGGGTGGCTCGGGGGTGGGGCATTTGGGGGCTGAGGGGAGCCCAGGTAGAGTCATAGACTGTAATGGGAGGAGACAGGGACTTAGAGCGCCACACAAAAAAACAGCTTTATAAATAATTCCAAAAGCTAACAGGATCCCTTGTATGGGTGAATGTGTGGAATACATTCACACAACAGTGCACACACCCAGTGCGCCACCAGGGAGAATAGGTTATTCACACAGCTCCACTGGGGCTGTTGGGAGGCTGACCTGCCGGGACTGCTAAATTTGGGTGGATATCTTTCTTGCATAGATGATGCAAAGGAAAACAAAAAAAGAAAAGGTCCATTTGTGAGAGACATACACTCGCTCACTCATAATGCAGGGCAGCAGCGCACACCGGAGACCTGTCTTGTAAATCTCTTTGTGAAAGCAGCTTTGGGGGGTAGACAGGGGCTTACATACTGAGCCTTGAGGTAGAGCTACAGACTCCACTCCCCCTATGGTATTCCTCCCTCTCCCACACACTGCGCACTCTTCTTCTTCCTTACTTTCTGCCCTCCTTTTATTGCCCTTTTCTCACCTTTCCCTCATTCCATTCTTCCCCTGTACCCCTCTCTCCTCCCCTCTGTCCCGGCTGAGGCTGCCGAGCTGTGGTCCTTAGCCCCGCAGGCTCCTGTGGTGTTGCGGTGACTAATGTCCTGCCTTTGCTCAGACAATGAGTTTGAGACTGAGCCGGGAAAGTGTTGAGGAGGGAAAAAGACTCCGGCACCTTTGACAAATGGGACCCTTCGCCATCCCGTGCCCGCTGAGGGAGGCTTTACAATGTCTCGCTCCACGCTTCACATACTCCAAGGGACGGCTGCAACCCGCAAAGCCGCATCTGGGGGAGTATAATGAATTCTTTGAGAAGTCTAACCTGGCTTTCTTTATGAATAAGATATATTTCCAAAGCATGTCGACCCCGCTTAATAAAAACACCAGTCTGGCAGGAATAGCCAAAGCCGTTTTAGGGCCCCATGTACACGTTAATATTTCTGTTTCCCAATAAATTTTCTCAGTCCCGCTTCTTTCCAGGCCTGTCAGTGCAAGGCCTCTCCTGCATGTTCCCTGGAAGGTCTGTAAGAAGAAAAGGCCTGATGACAAACTGTCATTAAAAACGACCCAGGTCCCGTCTCTTACAAGGAACTCCCAACTCTTGGATGCTCCCTCCACTTACCCACACTCCCTACCCCCTGTGAAACCCTGAAAGGAACCGGGCTTTGTCTGAAGAATCCCCCTCCCTCCTCATCTCTGCACACCCCCTTCCCCAAACCTTGTTCCTCACTCCCTGTGGAGTATTGTTAAAACACAGCCCCCTCTCTTTCCGGGGCCCAGCTTCTTAAAACAGTGTGTTTTGCATGAGAAAAAACGATTAGTCTTCAAATGCTCCGCTGTCAAAGGAGCCCTCTTTCAGGTCGCGGCAGAAATATGCTCAGATAGTAGACTTCCCCTTTTGTTTTTTATAAAGATGAGGCATTATTAGACTCTTTTAGCATTCAATGCTGAGAAGAACACACTAAAGTTTTTATTTTATACTAGAGGCCCACCACCTCCTTTTTTCTAAGTTGCCCTAAGTCTGCAGTAGGATATGAAGCAGCAGAAAGGGGGAGAAGTGCTCATCCAAACATGTTTGGAGAGTAAAGAAAATGCAGGGCTTGTGTTTCTTTCAGGTATTAACCTTGGGATTTACATTTGACATTTTAACAATAGCCCCCTCCTTGACCTACACTCCAGGATGGAACAGGACTTAGGGATGAAACTGAAAGATAACCACCAGCATGGGATTCCAAACACATGGGGCTGACATTGTAAGCACTGCTGCATGAAAAAGCAAAACTTAATTACTTGTGAAATTAATGGCATTTATTTTTTTTTTACAAAAATTGCACTTACTGCTAAGATTGAAATTATGTAGCCAAAAAGCACACATCATGAAGAAGGGCTAAGTGACAGATCATTGTTCACTCCAAGAGGCTAGTTCATCTGCCCCCCCAGTCGCTGACCCAGAGGAGAAAGCATAGACCCCTCACGGATGCCACAAGCGGCTCCCATCAAAGCTGACACAATGCCACATCTGCAATAACAGATCCGGCTCCGAGGAGCTGTCTTCAGGCGCCCAACTTTACACACAGAGCAAATGGGGCCAAGTTGGAGCACTTCACCTCTTGCTGCTATACTTCACGCGGCAGGCTTAAGGACGTTTTTACAACGGCTACAGCAAACAGAGGAGGGGATGAGCGGCTCTCTCATGCATGCGTAATCTGTCCTGTCTCAACTCTCAAGTGCGGTAGAAAAGAAAACACTAACTGCCACACACTGCATTCTTGCATGCAAACAGGAATCACCTACAAGACGGGATATGTAAAGCTGTCAAATGCAACTACTATAAATCAAATTTTTATTTAGATTTACTCACCTAATTTGGTCTACCTCCTAATCACTATTAGGATTTGACTTTAGAAGATAATTTAGCCATAACAATTGCCAGGTAAGGTGGGAGTTTCCAGAGTTGTGTAAGGGTAAAAATAAATATTTTCTAAGCAAAGTTGTCAGCACAATTGAGTGAAACTGAAATTTGACTATAAAATCTAGATGTGTTTGTGTATGGGCATCATAAGGGGAGACAGATTAAAATGACAGGAGAATTGTGAGTGTGGTGCCTCTTCGCTGTTTGCCAAAAGCCCCAAGTGGAAAAAGATTCCTCAGTGTAGGGAATATACATATCTAAAATTACAATGTGGTATCTTGAGTCATCCCGCCGTATGCCTTATCCAAAGACATCACCCGGCTTGAAAGGTGCCTTTAGCAGGCTCCTTGAAGCTGGGAGCGGGGGTCCCACTCTGGGACAATGATGGTCGAGGCGGAGGGGTGCCGGGGGAGCAGGAACACATAGCATATTAAATCTGCTGGCGGAGCTGGGTCGTCCGCGCGCAGAGCCAGAGAGCCAGATCTGAGGCATGCCCTGAAGGGATGGCTGGGCCTGGGGATTAGGAGGCCAAGGAGAAGCCCTTGCAGAGCCCAAGACCCCTTCTTGTCTCCGCTCGCACGCAAATGCAAACGGACATTTCTGACGCTCCTCAGGTTTGCCATCTCAGCCTAACTTTTTTACAGCTCTCCTCCACACACACATATGTCCTACCATTCTGCACAAGTTTTTTTTCCCTCCGTCTTACTTGTCCTCTTCTCTTCCTTGACTGTCTGCTTCATTTGATGTCAACATATCAAAGTAGCAATCATCAAAGTGAGTTTTTCTTCTCTACTAAAATATAACAGTAAAAACGCAAAGGAGGCAACAGCTAATCAAATTACACTGGTGAACTTTCACCGACCATTGTTTCATTTTTGTATGAATTGACAAAAACAAATTGTTTTAATCAAGCATTATTTAAAAGGAGCAATAAAAAATGATTATACTATCTCGGGAAAAATCAATTTCCTTCACATTACCCTCACTTTAACAAAACATTCAGCACCTCTTTCACCTCTTCTGGTTAATGCATTAGCACAACAACACAGCTCATTAGGGGCTCTTGCATACAGAGCTAATAACAGGTATTTTTCCTGCTGAGTGTAAAAGGCCTGAGGACACAACCTGCCTTCAGCTGTGAATGCGAGGCCCTTAAATAGAGAAGAGGCCCATAGCTCAAAAGCTAATAGCATGTCATCTCCCTGCATTAACATGATAGCCCTTATTTTGCCAGGTCGCAAGGTCACCAGAGTACTGGGATGCGGAGTGGCTATGCATAATTCTCACGGTGGAGATAAAGCAATACGCGGCTATCTGACAGAGCGAGGAGAAAAGGCGTTATCCGCCCCGCTCGTACTGCACGAGGCTGGAGAAGCAGAGCGGCGATGATACATCTTTGCTGGCTACAGTAACCGAATGTGTGTTGTGCATCTCATTCCAAAAGATTAGCATCTTAAACACTGCTGCATTCATCACTGCTGCTGCATCATAATGAGATATAGTCCCATTTTTTTTTTTTTTTTGGTGAAGGTGCACCTGTTTGGCATTAAAATGACCTACAATAACTACTTTAGGAAAAAGGACAGCTGCAAAAACATGTAATTTAGAAGTTACATTCTATTATTTCTTCATTTATTATTGCTACACAAAGTATTGCTGATTTAGCAGTGTGTTAATTGCAATTGCAATCTACAACTAAATGCTTCCTGCAATATTAATAAAACTTAAACATTTTACTCTCATGTCTGTGAAGGTTCTCAGTCATACAGGACATAATGAAGAAAAGGTTAAAACAAAGGCATCTGGATTTAGTTTTCAAGATGAAGACATTTCATTCCTCATCCGAGAAACATTTTCAAATCTGAGTTCAACTGGTATTGGAAGTGTATTTTACCCTTACTAATTAATCACTTCCCATGTAATTATAAAATAAAATCACACTTTGAGTTGGGTCTAATTTTTCTAATGGGGATGCCTGATGATAATTAAGTATTTTAAACCTGAATGTTGAAGTTAATTCACTAAATAACAAGTGAACAAAATATTAACATTATCTATGTGTGATTTATATTTTTATTAAAATAGTTTTCTGTTCATTTTAACATTAATAAAATGCTTTCAATATAGTATCATTATTAATTCTTATTTAGTGCATTTCAAATATTGGCTATTGTTTGTTTTTTTTAAATGCTTTGGTATGATCTTTAAATAATTTGCTAAAAGTATACTGCTTTTACTGTTGTCTCAAAAGTAATTTTATTATTTTTATTTGCTATTTATTTAATTATTAATTTATGTCTGCCACTTGACATGTATGAAATGGTTTTGTGGTATTAAACCTAACTTATTAGGCCTTAGTGTAACAAGGCCCGTGTGACAAATAACATGGCAGTAATTACGTTTAAACTTTAATGTTGTTTTCATTAATAAAATATGGGAAATATCTTATGACAGTTTACTTGACAGTCATTTTGATATTTTATTGCACTTGACAGTTCTAACAAGCCCTGCCTAAAACTGTCCATCATTCATCTCTAACAGAGATGAATGATGGACCCGGCTCATAAAGAGATTTTATCTGCACCAACAAGTCCTGTTAAACGTCTTATTTGCTCCGTTCGTCTCAGCTGTTCCGTTTCCAAGTGGGCCGGTACTGCCTCCATAATTTGCCATGTGTCAAAAAAAAAAAAAAAAATAGGAAGGATTTGAGCTGCACTGCATGGCTGAGCACCTCGGACCGATCGTCTGGATGAAACCCGAGAGCGGACAAGCAGATAAAATGTGGAACAGCTGGCAAAGGCGGGAGGGAAAGTTTCAAACAAATAGCTGCACATGTGGAAGCTGGGGGCTTCAACGTTTTCATGTTGCACAATTCTCATTATTTATCATTAGTTCATTATCATTATTTTCTAGTAGTAATAGTGTTGCTTTACTTCTTTTCCTCCTTAAATCTAACTTGTATATAGTTATCATAATTTCAAACATATATTATTTTAAATGTACAAGGTAAAATAAAATTTACAATACACCATTCCCAGAATATTTATACAACCTCTTATTTAGCTTGGGGGCCCCTGACACTCCCCACATGGACCCCTGCAGAGCACAAACCCCACAGTAATGGGCTTAAATTTCCTTTGAGCACTTGCACATGCCTCCACCGCGACGTTTCAGAAAACGCTGGCTGTGTTTTATGTGAACTGAAACACAGGATAATTTGAAAAATGCACAGCACGGCACATGAATAATTTGATTTCTCTAGTTTAACTGATTCTAAAGGAAAAATAAAGACAATCATCAATCTTTATTGAAATTAATTTTAAATTACCTAATTTATATATTTAGGTTAGAATTATTATAATTATTTTTTGCTTTACTTAGAAGCCTATTATGTAAAAAGGTCAAGGGGTCACCGGTTAAACAAACACAAACAATGTCTGAACATGGCCCATGTAGCTTCCCCTAAACTATCCCCAAAGTCTGGCCAACTCTACAGCATAAACTGTTTCAATAACAGACGCTGAAATATGATCGCACATAAATATGCATGTGTGCCTTGCCCCCACTAAAAACTCCCCCAACCATTACCACCCGTCACATGCACGTTCGTTTTTACAGGCAAACGTCCAATACTAAGTTACATGTACGCAGTGGTTTAGCAAAGTCTGTGCTCTCTCAACAGCTCCCAGCACGTTTTCCTTACTGCTGCACATTACAGATCAGGTCGTAACTTTGGCAAACTTTGTGCAACGTTAAACGAGCATCCTAGTTAGCAAAGCCTGGCTGTCTTAAGTCAAAGAAAGCAAGGTTGTAATAATGAATCCCTCACTATTAGAGCAACTGAAAGTGTGTACTGTCACTTTTGGTGCCCTAGCATACACACTTTAGCATTATATTAAAGAGACACAATATTTAAAGAAAAAGCGGGTCTATAAGTTACTGGAATAGGTAGCGCATTACTTTTATCACTAACAAGGCTTCTAAAAGTGCAAGTGTATACCACTTGAACAAGCACTTCAATGAGAACCAGTATTCTAGAAAAGAAAATAGAAAATCGCAAAAATTTAAACGGACATCAGTTGTAATGTAAATGTTAAGTATTTCAAATCCATTTTTACTTGTCCCATTTACAGCAGTGTGCAGTTCCGTTTCAGTGCTCCTGACTGCTTCTCCAAACTGGAGGTGTGCTGACAAACGATCAACTTCAAAATTAGCTATAGAAAAATAGAACTACATTATCAAGATATTCACCAATCACTTTAAAAGCGTTGTCCCTGTTCACTCCTGAAAAACGAAGCCTTTCCATTTCATAACACTACTACTCCTCTCCAAACTTTCAAACAAACTGCAGAGTCTACGTCTACGTGTGTGCAAAAGTCTGTATACTGTGTGACTTACTTCTTTCTGGGTCTTTTATCACTTTCTCTCGTCCTAAAAGTTGCTTCTGAAAAAGTCTATTCTGCTCAAGCAAAGTTGCAGATGTGCCTGTGGAGTTGCCTGGGACGTCTCTCTTTTTTTTTTCTTCTTTACGCTGAAAGTCCAACTCCAAAACGGCGCTTCCAGAGTTTTTTCTCTTGTTCGTCTTTCTCCTCCTTCTCACACTTTGCCGCGTTCAAGCACCACCGGAACAACACCATGAGCTTGCCGATTAAATCTGCCGAAAGCAGAGCCCAGATGTGCGTAAAAAGAGCAGAGGCGTCAGAGAAGCGCATGGAGAGTTGTTATTACATTTAGAGCGCTTTTCGAGGAGAAGAGGGGCGAAGTGTGGTGGGACTCCAGCTGCTCCTTCCCCCGTTTGACTCCTCCCTTCGGATCGCTCCCTCCTTTCCCCACTGCCTCCCTCCTTCCCATTTAGTGTACCCCATTTCGCTTTCTGCTTTTCCTTTCTTCTTTAAGTAGGCATTTGGAACTTTGTCTAAAGCGTTTTATACTAAATAGACATTGTATTTTGAATGGGCATTACTTTTTACGCTGCAATTACCAATTTTTCCTAGCCTTTTTTGGGGTATTCAAAGTTTTAAAGAGTCTAAAGAAAGTAGACTGGTTACATTATTATGATATTGCGTTTATTAACTTACTTGATTTCAATATCTCTAGCTTGGATTTAGTTACCTAACTTACTGTAGCTCATTGTAGCCATCTTGTAAAAAATAAACGGTGCAGTAAATCGGCATAAATCTTTTTTTTTCTTTTTTTTTTTTTTACATTTAAACTAAAAACTTAACTGAAAGCAAGATATATGTTCTTAAAGTCACGATGTAAGGTCATTATAACGTTTAAATAAGAGGAATTTCAGAAGTTTTAGAAATGCTAAAACTAACTATAGCTTACCTTATATCGACGAGATGAAGCTAATGATAGCGTTATGCTAATTTTACACCTGCGCATCTCAAACAATTATCTTAAATAAAAATTTAAAAAAATAAAAATAAACAAAAATTTCAAAGTAAATATATTCACTTTAAATTCACTTTAAATTTGTTTCTGTTCTAACCTTATATTTTTCTTAATTTGCTAAACGTGGCAGCTAACATGGAATAGCTAGATTTAGTAGGAAAATATGTCCAATATGTCAATATGTACTCCAAAGTTTCACACCATATTTAATTGTCACCATATCATGCAGATTTTATTGCTTTTTTATAGAATAAAATTGCAAGATTTGCAACATGTGACATAGAACTTAAAAACTGGGAATGTATGTTCACCCAAAAAAATTGACACTGTAGGCCTACTCAAAGCTCTGCTCCAGGTGTAATACAGGAACCTCACACTCAATTATCCACATAAATCCACACATTTACATTACGGAGAAATCTGCCACGCATTTAGGAATGTGTCGATTCATGAGAGCATAAGTAGTCTCTAGGGCCCAGCATTCACAAACATATCTAATGCTATGTTAAAGCAGAGAGAGGCCCTCCTGTAGGGTTAGGTGTAATCAATATACATAGTCGATATACAGGGAAATGATGTGGTAAGAGAGGTCTTTAGGGCGCTGTCTCAATCAATGAAGAGGTGGGAGTTTGAAGGGGAAAATCACCATTTAATCGTTTAACTGGGATTTGAATGTGTGTGTGGTCAAAAGGTCAAGTCCATCGGGTCACAACCAGAGTATATTTACCTAATCAACTTCTTTTGCAAATGAAGAAAGTAACTATTGTTTCTGTTCAAGGGGTTTATATTAGTTTTATGTGTCTTTCTCTGTCATCCTAAAAATTCTAATAAATATGTCAAAGTCTAATGACTAATTACAGTGTTATTTAATCAAAGCTTGTCACTGACTGTCAACATCTTTGCCAATAAAACTCCAAATGTTTGACTTTGATTTTGTCACAGAATATAGATGAATGACGTTTATGGGAGTTGTGTAAATGACAAACTGCAACAATTTTAATATTTAAAGGGGCATTGTGCAAAATGTTGTAGTATCTTCTAGAAGAATAAAAAAAAATAGAATACATTAGTCAAAACAACCTTGTGGAAGTGCCATTACTTCCTGTTCCTGTTGCTACAGGTGCTCAGAAAAGACAAAGTGAGAATGTCCCTGTAGAGCTACTGTAGCTGTACACATGCTCTAAAAAAATATGTATAGATTGTGTCATGGGGAATTTAAATTTGTCTATCTGAGATAAATATACTTTTAAAGCTCCGTAGAACCCTGTATAGCATTATTGCCATTACTAGATCCTACAGCTTCCTAGAGCAGACACACTGGAGGAGAAGCACATTTGTGTTTCTTATTTAAACCCACAATTCTAAATTTATAAAGTGAATTATAATTTTGTTCATTTGCACTGCCAGAGACAATGAAGTGTCCTGCAGATAGAGTGGTATTGCAGTCTGTTATTTTGCCACAAGATGCTTCTAAAACTTTACCCTTTACCTTTAAACTCATAATAAAAAAAATATATATATTATTTTGGGAATTTTTTCTTCAATTATTCCATTTTTGATTAAGCAGAAGTAGACAATTTATTTAAAAAAATAATTGAAGAAAAGCTACAAATGTCTTACAATAGAGGATGAGTTGTGATATAAATCATTGTCAGCTCAATAAAAATGCTCATCTCTGTGACGACAGGAAGTCAGGCTGAGAGAAGAGACAGTCAAAGGTGCTCTCTAAGACGCCACTAATTCTCCTGTCAGTTTGTCAGGCAGAACTCATCTGGCCCGGACTACACAGAGATAAGGTCCTTGTTATGAATCTCTCAAAGAGAATCCGAGGATCGCCGAGGTGCGGGTGGGGGATGGAAGAGGTGGGTGGGTAGGTTAGGGCGGGTGAGGTGCAGAAGAGAACAAGAGGGTAAAGGAGGGAGGAGTGGAATTTGTATGTGGGGGTAGGGGGTAGGGGTTTGCAGCGCACATGGGCATCAGTAGGGTTTGCGGCTCCCGAAAGTATTTCATCAAAGAAGCCTAGGATCCTGGGGATTCAGATTCTGCCTGGAGGCAAGTAACCATTGGTCTCCCAAGAACATATTCCAAAGTAGGACTCGCAGAGCCAAAGCACACATCAAAAGCACCTCTGCAGCCAAAGCGATTCTGGAGGAGAAAGAAAGGGGTTCGGGTCCCTTCTTGGCCCTCTTAAAGCCCCAGATCTCACCCCAATTAAGAAGGAACTACCGTTTGTTCCAGACTTTGAGATCTACAGACATGGAGGTGCACTTATACACGATATACTCTCATGCATTGTCACTTTCAGCTAATAAATTTTGCGTCAAAAATGACCAGTTGACAAAGCCCAGTTCTGCTTGGCTCTCACTGAAATAATATGTGGTGCCCAGTGCGTCCACGTATGTTACACGAGGAACAGTAAATCAATACTCGGCAGAATGTAGTGTAGGCATTTGGACTTTTGCCTTTAATTCTTCCCACTGGACAGATGTCACAGTGAAATGGATACGGCAGAATAAGCATATTATATCCACACAGATGTGACGGCGGGAAATGCACTGGCTGCACGAGCGAGGCTATGACAGAGGCTCCTGTGTTGCTCAACAGAGGGAGGGATATTCAGTTGGTGAATGGGCAGCACACAGCGGGAAAAGTGTAGCATGAGAGAAAAGCAAACATGAAAGAAAAATACACTTTTCCTAATTACACATCCACCCAATATAGTCTGTGTATAGTCTGTGTGTGTTTTGTTAACTTTACTTTTGTTGTTATTTTGTCATTTAGGTTTGTGCATTAAAATCTATTGAAAGAGATTTCATGGAGCAGCTTATACAAAAGTTAGCTTTTAAAGAAAGAAACAGTGTTAATAGAGAAAAGAAAAGAATTAACAATAAATAACCTGGATAAATAAAGTAGTTGTTCTCAGACAGTCTTGATTTAAAATAGTTTTCGATGTCAAAGACTGAGACTGGACATAGAAATAGGTTTAATTAATAATTCATTTATTTGATTGGGACAGTGCATGTTTATGAAAATACATGAGACACAGCCACATGAATGTAAACATGCCAGATTGTAGCCTCAGGCTCATTTCCATTATTTGTCTCATCATTCTCACACATTCATACACCAGGGCTGTGTCACTGGAGGCAAGAACGGTTAAGTGTCTTGCCCAAGGACACAATGACAGTAGAGGGAGGGAATCAAACCACCAACCTTACGGTTGTAGGACAACCACTTTATCACTGAGCCACTGCACCACCATGAGATTTGAGTCTTAGACCAGACTTAGACCATCTAAAACGGTTCTTTAAACTGGCAGGTGTATTAAAACACCAGTGCTTGGAAATTTGACCTGATCCTTCCAGTTTCAGTGCACCATCATCTCTCTTTGTTTCTATTACTTTCCTCCAAAGATGATCAAAAAGTTAGATTAAAGCAGCCTTTTAAATTTAGCTTTTTCTGCAAATCACAAATGTTATTAAAATGTCTTCTCTTCTAACTTACTTTTCTCCTGCCCGGACTTTTTTTTACAGTAGCAATTCTAGTCCTGGGCTTCTTATCACCAAGTATTCACTCAAGTGTTTGCCTGTTCCTAATCTTAACTCTACAAGCAGTAAGTGTGCCATTTAACAGATTAGACCGGCAACCACTTGATACCAGAGACCAAAGACAAACACGGGACAAAAGACGGCTTCTCTGACCTGTGTCTGCTGCCAACAATGTGGGTTATCCATCCTCGTGTGGAAGCTTCCTCCTCTCTTTATCGCCTCTTCTCTTACACATAGGCCTACTGTACCTGTGCGCTCCTGTACATTCACCCAGTGTACCCACCCCCCCATTGGGTATCGGGTGGCTCGAGTGGGCCATTAGTGTGAATGACTGATAAGCCCGTCTCGGCAAATAATATTCCAAAAAAAAATGGTTATTTGCAGTTATTTTGAATCTGTCAGAAATAATAATCCCCCAAAACTCTATCCACTTGGGCTATTTAAGCAATTTCCCCAATGATTGCGTCCTGTGGGGATTTCATGTGGATTCCAAATGACGACATAATAAAACCACGGTGCCCTCGCCCCCTTATCAGGAGTGGATTAAAACGGAATAATGAAAGGGGAGCGAGTTTGGAGCCTTGTGTGGTATGAATATGATTATTTAATGGACGCCAATGGAAAGGCATGTTAATTCGGCTTTAACGCGAGACCTTTCCCAGACTATCTGCTGCCCCCTGGCTCCTCCTAAGACCCCCCTTTTGCTTTCCGTTGTCTTCCCCTTTAAGTTCAAAAGAGCTCTAAAGTTGCCCATCATCTATCTGTGTATGAGCATGGGAGAGTGATAAATCCCCGCTTTAACTTTCAGACAAAAGCACTCAGGGCAATTATCAATATTCCAAAGTTTTTTTTTTCCGCAGAGCTGAGATCATTGTTGCATGGAGAATGTGGGTCACTTTCATGCAAACTCGTATCAAAAGTTTTAGTGCTCGCAGTTGAAATCATATTACATGGTCTGAGACTGGGCTTAACAAGGCATTGTACCAGAATACAAGGGCAGAAAAACAACACTGTAAAGAATATTTGTTTTACTGCACAGCAAATGACCCAATGTTAACAAATGCTTTTTTAAATGCAAGTTGTTTTTCATCTT
The DNA here is from genome assembly GCA_024349245.1 of Neodontobutis hainanensis. NCBI lineage: Eukaryota > Metazoa > Chordata > Actinopteri > Gobiiformes > Odontobutidae > Neodontobutis > Neodontobutis hainanensis. Next base: position 1,056,135 of record JALDNG010000034.1, read on the forward strand.
TTAAAAAGTATGAGATCAGTTATTTTCAAAGAAAGGTAAGGCTGAAGTGAAGCCCGGTTCATAAAAGTTTATTAGACCCACTTCAAACTTCTGAAATAATAACTTTATATATTATTAAGTGCCACTTGACCATATATGAGCAATTAAAAACCAGTGTGATTGACAGCTGATGGTTTGCCCTGTAATATTTAATTCATAAAGCATAAATTAGATTAGACACAATTAATTTCAGTTATGTGACTGAAGCCAGTTTGGCCCTGACTTTGTACTATGTGGATTACAGATGCAGTTTAGGCAACAGCAGTTCATTTATTACTATAAAAAAAAAAAAAAAAACATTTTTCTAGTGTGTTTTTGTGTTCAGACCGGGTATGGTGTGTGTGCTATATGTCAAATTAAGAACCACCTAGATCAACTTTTCAAAATGTAACAATGCCAAACAAGTCGAAATATGCTCACAGCTTGACTACACAGTTTAGCCCAGCTATTGTTTGTGAGTGTATATTTGAACACAAGAGGAAACTGAGTTACTGCATCCTCTACACTCCACTCTACTGCTAGACTCAACCAGTTAGGAGTTTATTCCCTCAGATCCCCCATCATTGACCAAAACATCTGACCAAAAGGTTAGCGGTAAGCTCTTTAAGTTCTATAAACTACTTCTCTTTGTTAGTCTAGAAGAGTTTTAGCCCTGCTCTAAGCCCTTGCTACTCTCATCTTTTGGGTCATTGGATGAGTTCTCCTGTTGCACTGCTTTGGCAATTTGCAAAGAACCGCAGCACATATGGAGAGTTTAGTCCAACTCCAGTCCAACTAAGTTCAATTGCATGCAGTAGGGGCTTGACTACAAAGTGCATCATTAAGGTGTGTTAGCTCCGCCAATTCAATTACAGTCAGCGTTTACGTTTTAGTAGTAGAGTAGTAGAAGTAGACATTTTTTTTAAAAGGCGTATTGGCAAACATAAACTTGTTGCAGCTAATAAACTATGTATTGTTTACATCACTAGCATCTTTCTGTAGTACACTCGCTAATCCCTACTGACCCTATACACTTTTGACCTTCATTTCCCAGTCCCACAGCCAGTTGCTGAATTCAACTAATATTCTACTGCAATCATCTACTATTTCTCATATAACCAGAAGGTTGGCAGTTCGGTTACCGCTTTCCCTGGTTCATATCGCTGTTTTGTCCTTGGGTAAGACACTTAACCCACCTTGCCTCCAGTGTCTGTGTCACTGGTGTATGAATGTGTGTGTAAGTGGGTGAATGGAAGCGTGAGTGCCTAGTAGGTGGAAAAGCCATAAAGTCCATGCCATTTACTTCTCCTGTTGCGTTCTTCAGGCGATGTGCAGAAAATTGTGGGGCATGTGTTGGATGTTTTATCCAGCCCCAGGCTAACTAAGAACTACTGCTCATTAATTTCACCATACTTAAATTACTGCATAGAGGTTTGGGATAACAATTACAAAAGTACAGTGCTCCAAAAAATAGCAATACATAGAATTTATAATGCAAGGTACAGAGATCACACCAATTCACTCCTTCTACAGTCAAAACTACTTATATTCAAGGATCTGGTTCCAATACGTCACTGTAATAATAATGTATAAAATAACTTTTTACCAGCCAGCATTCAAAGATTATTCCCTGAGCGGAAAGGGAGCTATAATTTTAGGGAAAATTTTTATTTCAAAACACAGATTGTACAAATCACCAGGAAAGGTTTGTGTTTGCCAATTTATGGGGTAAAATTGTGGAATGGTATGGAAGGAGCACTAAAGCAATGTTCAAATATTCACCAGTTTAAGAAAATGTATAAAAACACAATTTCTACCCGGTACATGGCTGAGGAGTGACTTCAGTATCCACAGGGGTGCGCAATGTGGTTAAAGTTACACATTTATTTACTATCATTAATATTATTATTATGTTATTGTCATGTCAGATATTTGATAATATGCTTCTGAATATTTTACTACCCACTCCTTTCCAGACATTATTTAAAATTATTTCATATACAGTATATGTCTGTTGTTTGTTTTTTGTTTGAAATGTATATGTGTTAAAAAAAAAACTAAACAAAGAAAAAAGAACGGCCAAATTTTCAAATGATCTAGGTGTCTTAACTGAACAAGGTTAAGCAGTGTCATCATTTACATTCACTCTACTGCTAAGATAGTTAATAGAAAATTTCTTAAAGGTGCATTGTGTAAAATTAAGAAAGAAACAACATTATGAAACATCCAAAAGTCCAAAATAAACATCATGTGCTGTAGACGTTTCATCACTTGCTATTTCTGTACAAGTGCCTAAAGAGGACAAACTGAGCTAAAGACATTCATATTCCTTCATTAAAAATATCTTATATTAAAGCTGGCATCATCAAGTTTTCATCATACCTTTTCTCACATGGGTTTATTTATGGACAACAGAATGGTCTTGCCGGGCTGTCGTAGATGTTTTGAAGAATTTTGAGGTGTGTTTTTTGCAGTCTGCAATATCTCCACACATTTAACATACTTTAAATGGCCTATAGACAGACAATCTTGTGGTTCAGAATGACAGCAAATAAGCTACATGCTGTTAGCATTACTAGCTACAGTAGAACAGTTACAGTCATCACCTCTGGTTGCATAAACCTTTGACCCCCTTCGCTGCTCAGTCCCAAAGCCAGTTATTTGAGTTTACAGTCCTTCTACAGTCTATGTGCAGTTTCACTTTTGTTTCAAGGGCAAACAATTACCCATCCAAGACCAAATAAAGATGTAAGTCATGTCCCGGCTTTGCTTTCAAGATTGTGTTGTTGTCAGACAAGCACTGCTCACGTTTGTATTTCACGATAGGTGTTGACTGATTAGAAGCGACTCTCCTTTTGATCAGCCCCTAAAAGTTGCCTCTCCAATTCTGGTCCGGAGTGGGGGGTCATCATTAGGCCCATTAGGAGCTATAAGTCTCCTTGAACAGCACAATGAAGTCCATTCTCATCTTGTATAGCGCTATTGTGGATCTGCGCGTACATCCTGAGAGCAGACAGAGCTCCCATAGGACGCAGTTAAAAAAAATAAAGAAAAGCATCAATATTTCATCAAACTACTGTCTTTTTTCTGGTCAGATCAAAGCACTGACTCCCACAGTCCTACAGGTAGAGATGGCTCTTTTGTTTTCGCTCCTCAGGTAGAGCAGCAGACTGTTACGCTTTTTGAGTTGGAAAAAGAACATGCACTGCTCAGCCCATCCATCTCATGCTGCACCTCACTGCCGGGCGTTTGGAGCACGAGGGTAGAGACCTCAGGGGGTGAAAACATGCTCCGAAGATGTCCGCACAATGAACTTTATGGCCTCGTGGTGCCAGGTTAGTTCCTGTTGTTTTATTTTTTTGTTTGTTTTTTTTTTCACTCTAGTGAGACTAATGGTTAAAAGAATCCAGAAGTAATTTTTGGTCTCGAAAAACTTGTTAACATCCTCACTGTCTCCCACATGGCCATACTTCTCAATCCTCGCCATCACCAAATCTTCCAAAGATCCTGTCAGGAGTGATGCTCTCATTTCTGCTTTATGCATTAGGGAGTGTGTTTTTACAGGCATACATACTGACTCACTGTCTATGCTTTTATGTATTTTTAAGTATTGAACGTCAGTAGGGAACATCATGGGGCAAAAATCCCATAAGAACTAACCCTTTCAGTAGATTATAGTTTCAGCATTCGGAGAGAAAAACTTAGCTTGACCTGGTTTCAATTGAAAACTTTGTTCATTACAGACGGTCGTACAAAAATGGATGAACTTTGATTGAAATTTTGTCCAATGGGTGAATACTTAGAGTAGAAAACTAATTTTGCAGTAACTTTTGCAATAATTTTGACTTTTAGAGAGGGGGACAATACATGATTCCTTAAATGTTGTTGATGATTTGGACTGAGAGAATAATTGATTTACCTCCGTCTGCTTAGTCTAGTTAGGGGTCGTGAGTGACCTCAGACCAGCAGCTTTGGGCCTGAGGCGGGGTACACCCTGGACAATTGCCAGTTAGACAACATTAGCCAACAGACAACTCTCACATTCATTCACTAGGGGCAATTTTAGATTCACCAATTCGTCTACACATGCATGTCTTTGGACGATGGGAGGAAACCCGACTCATACCCTAGAGAACCCACTGACCTTTTTGCTGTACGGGAGAAGTGCTATCCACTCTGCCACCATGCACCCCAGAGAAGATCATTTGAAAAAATTATGGGTTTCAATTGAAAACTAGGACTATTGTCATAGCAATTCACAAAAACATTGCTGTTTTATCTTTTGAATAGTCAAAAGTCCTCAAAATGACATCCATAAGAGGAAAAAGTAATGCGACTAAAACCCATGAATTATTAGATGAATTGTTCAGTGTAAAATTAATTATGGGAGTCCATCTACTCTTTACTCTATCCATTAACGGTAAAAATTAATTAGCAGCATTTCAGATGTTTCATGCTAAACACCAAAGTCAAACTACATTTGTAATAGATAAGGATTAAGCAAAGTAGCAATGTAGTTCAGCCAAGGCAAAGAACCTCAGAAACCATGGTATACAAACCTTTTTTAAAGTCTTGCTGGGTTTAAAGTCTAGTGCCGTTTCATAAGCTGTTTCATTTACAGTTGCAAGTACTACTGAACATAGAAGGATATAGACAATTTTGTTGCACACACTGTCAAACTGTTAGCTAATCCCCAAAGCCTGATATGATTAAATACAAATTAAGCATTATTATCAAATCACGGAATGCAAGATTTTGTGAACAAGCCACGCCCCATCTACACTTTAAGTCCTCAAACAGCACAGTAAAAGTTGAATGCACCCTAGGTCTTCCCAGAGTCCTCCTCCTGGATTTGCACAGTGTGATTATTACAGTTTTTTACAATTGCTAAAACACTAAATGCCATTCTCCAAAGCAAACAGTCAACTGCTTTAACACATTTATCAAACTGGTCACAAAACCTTAAACACAATTCCCGTTAAGCACAGTTTACAAAACCCTTTCACTGTTTATTGCAAAACACTGAACACACTCTTGCTCAATAAAACACACATGACATTCTTAGGCACATATGAGTCAAAAACTTAAAACACATATAAAGACGGTACTGAGACACAAGTGAGCTGCATCTTCTAGATTCTTTGAGGACGAGGACTATGGACTCAAAAAGTACAAGACTTGTATCTTTTGTTGTGAAAATATGTAAGTGATACAGAAACAAGATTACAGTAGTAAAGATATTTTGTGCGCAAAATTTGAGACTGTGCATTTATGAATATATTTTGTACTGTAATACTAATGGTAAATGGCATGCATTTATATAACGCTTTTTTGTACCCTTCTTAGGCACCCAAAGTACATCATGCTTCCATTCACCCCATTCACCAAAAGCCTCTCCGACCATGTTATAGGACGCCCTGCTCTACCTCCTGAGCCACTGCGTCCAATAAGAAACCATTGAAATGGAAACTGTAAAATCCGGGAGCTACACATTTGTGGGTTGGTCTCTTTGGACTCAGCTGTGATGTGGATGAAGTCCTGCATTCTCACCAAAAAGACATGAGGCTGAGGATTTACTGACGAGAACATTGTTCATTCTTGGTTTGGGAGATTATTTTTGTGTAAAAAAAATGACTGTACACTTCTTGTAGTGATTGGGCTATTTTATTCGGTTTGTTCTATTGAGCTTGACTCAGTTGTGATTTTGTTGCTTGTTACTGATGCAAAACTGACTGTGTTTAGTGTTTGGTCTGTTTTGTGTTGTGTCTGCTTTGTGTGTGTTAGTTTTGACGACAGAATGTTACATGTGACCACAGTGTTAGCTTTTGGCTGGAAAGACACTTGCTCTTTTAGTTTCAGTTTCAAAAAATTATCGTTCACCTTTTTATTTATACATTTATTTACGCAAAACAAGTAAAACTGCTATTTTTTAATGTTTTTTTATCCTTCTTTGTTTGATTAAACTAGAATGAAAATTGTTTGCAGGACATAAGTCAATGTCGTCTATTTAAAATAGAACATAAAAGCAACACTCAGCAGCAGTGTATTATAATTATTAAAAGTAGTGCAACAAGTGACAACGTTGTGAAAGATTAACATGATTATAAAGAAGCCACTAGCAACACAGAAGACTCATTATGTTTGTCATTTATGTCTGTGTTGATGCCGTGTTGTCCAATTCTCCATCCTCCTCGCACCTCTGTATACGATGGGTATGTTGTCTCTGAACGCACCGGGGCCTTTCCCTTCATCACTGGCGTCAATCTGCGGCTGTCACTCGCGGCTGGACATTGACTAACGACGCTCGCAGTCAGTCAAGCACTTATCACCGCACAGGTAACACACAGCAGGCCTGGAAATGACTGACATGAAATGGAAATGTCTCTCAGTCTGTTCGGCCCCGGCAGATCAAGTGAAATATTACCTGTGGGAGAGATGGCGTGTGATAAGAGGCTGGAATAGTGGAGGTCTAACTTCCATTACATTTCTTTTTGATGCTGAGGCCTGAGACACCAGGACAACATTTCTGCCCAACAAAGGAGTGAGAAAAAAAAAGTTTTAATGTTGTCCAAGCACATGTATGTACAGCACATCTTCAGACCCAGACCCAGAACCAAATTTTTTATATTTATAAAAAGAGGAACTGGAACAGGAAGTGCTATATTTATAACAAGAAATACAATATTATACAACATCATTCATAACATTTAGAACAGAAGGCAATGTGTACAACAACAAGCATGTACATACAAAAATAAATAACATAAAATAAAACTGACTGACTGCTCACTGCATTGGTAAAATCTTAATAATAAAAATTATTACAGTGTTAAGATGGAAATACTGTACTGTTTGTTGATGTATTAACTGTTTTTGTGGCTTTATGGTTATCACAAGAGCATCAAGCATATTTCACAGTCCACATCTTTAGCAGCAGAAATGTATCATAATATGACAACATCCTTCTCTTTATACCTGTGGCTAAAAGCCAAGTGTTTAACATGATGTCAAACACTGTATCAAACATACATACGTCTTCTCTGCAGTGTGAGCAAAAACTTCGAGACTTTTACAAAACTGTTCATTTGTGTTTCTTTCTCATTTCCTGTCCTCCATGCATCATTTCTTTACAAAACCCACTCTGGTGTTTCAACAAACCCTGCTTGTTGTGGTAAATGGAGCTTGAATCCATCGGGTCAGTGTTGAAGCCGCTGTCCCCGAGGCCTTTCATAGTCAAACCAATGTATAGGCCCCTCTCAATGTCAGAAGGTCACATATGCTCGCGCTCTGTCTCTCCTATTACTCACACGCTCCTCCACGTTCCTGCTGCCTTTCGCCTTCTTTCTTTTCCTCTTCTCCCTTCCCTCATATCACGCACACATATGTACAAATGTTCCCCTGTGCACAAAGATGGATGGTGTGTTCCCAAACCACAGGTGCTGCTCCACTTGTAAGTCTGTCTGACTTTTTCTGTTTTTTTTTTTTTTTTTTGCTTTTGTCCCCAGCAGTGATTACATGAAGACTGTAGAGTTGTGGATAATAATGCACATGGAATATTAGTAACGCGGGGGACAATCAATCTGCCTGTCTTTTAGGAGCTCTCTGGACCAACAAACCTCGTGGAACTGAAACTTTCAGGCCAGCACGCTCTAAGTAACCACTAGATGGCGTTTGTGTCTCTTGTAACCTGTTTGTTTGGCCATAACTTTCACCAGATTGCAGCAGTGAAGTGCAGAGGGCCATTTTGTGGACAAGCTGCACCACCTTGTGGCTGATATTTATATTACATTTCAGTCTGAAAAGGGAGGATGTATTTGAAGTGAATTGGGTATTGACAAGTTGGACAATGCATGGTTGTCGTACTTTTACCCAGGTGTATCGTGTGAAAATTGAACAAAACTTTCAAAGGCACTGTTCTCTAAAAAGGAAAGAGCAATAAACTAACAAACAATAGTGGAGGTCTAATTTCTATTACTTTTTTTTTTACTTTCTTTACTAAGGTCTGCTAAAAGACACATGATATAGTAAGGGGCATTACAAAACAAATGACATTGTCATTCCTGTGGCTTTGTCCCCATCCTAACCCCCACACCACTCAAGAGACCAGGGAGGGGTCAAAAGGTTGCAGATTAGGTCTCAGTTTTGGTTAGTGTGTAGTGTTGAAGAGGAGCTGCAGATTAAAAATGGCTTTTAAGTGTTTGTGTGTGTTTCTCTTTTAGCCCATAAGTGGAAGTGTATTTATATACCATATTTATTATATCATATATCATATCATATTTAGACCAAAATACATTTTATGAATTAAAACAATCACATTTGACCTTTGACCCCTGCAGTAATAATACAGCAATTTAGTTTTGAAAGCCCTTGAACACATGCATGGAATGATACTGATTAAAAATCATAAGGTGCATAAGCACATGTTCAACCAGACTGTTGTGGCTAACTTCTGTACCACTTCAGAGAATTTAGATTGTATCAGACCAGATTTCACTGAAATAGAATACAGGCCCAATTATTGCACTTTGTAAATACTAGAGTTAAATACACATGCTTGTTTAATTTATCATAGTTGAATGGATGGACGAGAATAATTCTAGAGCTACTTTTTAATGCCTGAATATTTGGGACTACTTTTTTACATGGTAGTGAAATTCCACCTGTTAGCTAAATAATGGAACTCAAGACTGTCTATGGCTTTTAGATGTGATAAAAACATTCACATAATAGCAGAGAAAGTGGAATCAGTGCATCTCTTCAGCAGGGCTTTCACGTGTTGTTGTTATTGACTCGGTTGCTGGTTTCCTGTCGTGAGAGGACAAGTACATACGTTGAAGGTAAAGCTGTGCCTGTGGTCTCACCTGATGTGTGGGGTAGGTTCACTGGTACGCTGTGTGGAGGGAACCTCAGTACCCACAATAACATGGCAATGATGTTTTTGCACTAACTGTTCTCAACTTATAACGACTTTCTTTTATGTTCATCTGTTCAGCTGTCGCTTCTAACACAAACTTACACTAGTCACATTCTCAGGTCTCCAAAGTGCTTTGCAATTGTCCATGCAACAAAAAGCAACATAAAACCTTTTGAGAAAATTGGGTTTTCTCTCAAATAACCAAAAGAAAAGTTCCATTAAAAGGAGTAATCCTCAAGAGGAAGAATAGACTTTTCATACAAGTACTAAAAAAACTATTTGGCCCAACTAAGTTTTAAGGACTTTCTGTTTAAAATGTCTGTTTCCTTTTGTGTTTTTATCTCTCTATTCTCCTGAAAAGGCTCACTGTGGCTCTTTGTTACATAATAAAGTAGATGTGTAAGTCAATTAGCCTCTAAGGAGCACATAATAATTCCCAATAAGACAAGACAAGACAAGACATTTGTTTTTGTGTAGCCCAATATTTCAACAAAAGCTTCCTCAAAGGGCAACAAGAAAACAGCCATGGAAAAAAGAGAAACCTCAGGGAGCATCACAGAAGGAGGGATCCACTCCCAGGACGGGCAGGCCGTCCAGGAATGTGTCCAGGACAGTTGAAAACAACATAGTAACGCACATAATACGTAAACAACAAAACCAGAATTGTACTGGGAGACTTAAGATAAGAAGAGGTATTACTATGGTGGAATCAAGCCTCTCTCATGGAACCTCTTAAAAGGTCCTCAAGTAAAGGCGCCATACAGCGATATACTGCGATATACCTCCGTCCACCAGAGGGCAGGCTTCAAAAGTCGAATTATAAGGAGAAATCCAATGGCAAGTATCAGTGAATGGGGGAGCAATGAGCCACTATACAGTATATACATACATTGGGTGGAACATGGTGAAGATATTTGCAACAACAGAAATATTGCAATAATGTAGGCCAACTGATCTATACTCACTGGGAGGGGCATATCTTTCAAAAATTTCATCATTCTTTATTATCCCCATGGGGAAATTTATTATTGGAAGCTGTGAACAGGGAGCACTCAGCATATTTTTGATGTTAGTGGGAGAGTACCCGCACAAGAATGGGGAGAACGTGCAAACTCCAAGCAAAAAGGCCCTGGCCCGGCGGGAATCAAACTCTGGACTTTCTTGCTGTGAGGTAACCGCTGTGCCACAGTGCGCCACCACATTAAATCTTATTTTATGCTTTTTTGTGTGTTATTACAATCTTTCTTGTTTCTTACTTTGTTACTAAATGTTGAAGAGCATGATTAGTATGAAGTGGTAAATGAGTCAGTGAATGATTAGGCATAGGCATAGCAGTATATGCCAAACTTTTCTGTAAGAATACTGTTCTAATATACCAAATTTGAATTTATGCAAATTAGTCATAAATGTAAATCTAAATCTTTTAGTTTAGATTTTACATAGCATTTTTTTAGCTATGTTTATTACTTTTGCACCGCTGTGAAAAGAACTTATATGGTGTGTATGTAATACGTCACACCAAAAGCTGACGTATTACAAAAGCCAAAAGGGTAGGCCTGTGGCAGTTTCATAATCTCTTTTAAGAAATTGTGGCTAATACTTTCACTGTATTATCTCATTTAAAAAATAACATTAGCACATTTTTGCTCTAAATTTCCCGAGCTGAAATCGTGAACAAATAGAACAACTTCCTAACTCAGACTTTCCGAGTTCCCGAAGACCACATAAATGCACCATTAGTTGATTTGAAGGCCTTTAATGTTACTTTTTAAACTACTTTTCTGTTACACCTATTCAGTGCTTGTGGCATGCGTGTAACAAATTGTAAAAAAGGTTTTTGAGGGCATAACCCCTAGTGGCACCTCTTGACTGTCTGACTGTCTGTCTGGTTGTTTGGCAGCTGTCTGAGCCGCAGAACATTGTGAGGTCACTGTGGGTGACGGTTGAATGGGCATCCGTTTACACTGATTGTGAAATTGCCAAGTCATTGCCAAACCTTGATAAAATCATTCAGTTGAGATGGTACAAACCGTCAATTAATTGTCTGCCACTCATAGTGAAAACACTGTGGATTCAACACACCACAGTTGTGTACCACCACTTGAACTTGCAGTGAAAGCATAAATACACTTTCCCATGAATGACGCTCACAAACATCAGACTGAACTGTACTCCAAAGCTTGGTGTATACAAAATTACTTGAAGCTAGATCCAAAACATGAATAATGCTAAGTCAGTTTACAAAGGTCAGTTTCCATGTTTGTGCAGCTGATTAGTCTTTTTTGAAAAAAATGCTTACCATAGCCCCCACATTTGCTGTATTGGAAAAATGCTCACAACTCCTCCACCTCAGTTCCTGCTTCTGCAGTTTTTGATATCTGATATTGTATTAGGTGCCATTTAAATACTATCAATATATTATTTGATGATATACAATACCATGCACGGGTTTTAAGCAGGGTTCTGAAGTGATGGTCCGGGCCCCCACAGAGCCCTGATCTCAACACTAGGGAGTCTGTCTGGGGTTGACATGAAGAGAAAGAAGTTTCTGAGGAGCCTCTATCTATAGACCTGTGGTTAGTTCTGTAGATGTTTGAAATGACTGTAGCTAAAAGAAGTGAATGCTGTTTTAAAGGCAAAGAGTGGTCACACAATTTCTTTTCTTCTTTCTTCTGTACATTTTATATTTTTTTACTTTATAGAATTTCAAACCTGTCCAAATCCTTTGCAGAATACTCTATTGCCAGCATCTCTTTGTAGTAGATTATATTCCTGACTCTTTATTGGGGATGTAGTATAAAAGCTTTATGTCATTAAAAGTCTGTCTTCCTCTCTGTTGACTAACTCTTTAGACTTGACAGTCCACCACAACATGCTAAAATGCCTAACCTGCTATGCTATGCTATGCTATGTGCTTATCTGGATGATTATGGTTCTGTAAAAACTCTTCTGCTTACCTCTTCTTTTTTTTTTGCCCAGTAAGATTACCATGGCCAGCCACAATGCTCTTGAGACGTGTCTAAACAAATGTGATTTGCATTTATTTGTTTTGGTACTCAGAGGGTCCAAAACAGGGCCTGATTTTGTTCCTGAATAAGCTATTGCCTCCATTAGTCTGTAAGAGGGTCACACAAGAACCATATCTCTGCAGAAGTGTAAACTGTGTACTACTTATGGGCTTTGTAGGGCAGTGATTGCACCATGCTCCCATTTCCTGCATGTTTATCAGAAAAATAACCAAGATTTGTGAGTTTTTGAGTATTTTAATAGTTTTACACTCAGAATAAAAATAAAAAAACACACATTTTTTATCACTTGTTACAGCAGCAAAAACAATAATGATGGAAATAATGCTAAATCACACACTAGACACACTAGAAAAATGTATTTACAAAAATGTACACTTTTTCTTTTATTACAATGAATCTCAAAGAAGAATGGCACAATATGATGTATGTAAACAAACCATTTTTGTAAATCTTTTTAAATGTAATGCCTGAGGAAGACAATATAATTGAGGAGTTACTCCGAGGTCAGTGGTTTGAGGTCATGGATTTTATATGGACAGGGCCGGTGTGGTATCAGTGTCGGACATGACGGATGGACGTTTGGAACTGCTCTGTGATTTGATGAGTCCGACTTTGCTCAGACTGCCAGCTCGCATCTTTATGATCTTCACAAGGTCTTGCCTGAACCGCACTCCGATGAAGACATACAAGAAGGGGTTGAGGCAGGCGTGGGTGTAAGCTAGGCTCTTGGCGATCTGACCCGCTACGTCGAACATTTTGACTGTGGAGCACTTGGTAATGGTCATATTAGCTGCTTGGGTGGCTTCCATGATAAGGAGGCCATTGTAGGGCAGCTGAGAAAGAACAAAGATGAAGACAACAACGAAGATGACACGCAGGGCCTTGTGTTTTTCGAAGCTTTTGGCCTGGAGAAGAGTGCGGATGATGACGGAGTAGCAGAAGATCATGAAGAGCAGAGGGAGACAGAAGCCAACGCAGATTTGTAAAGACAGCACCATGATCTTAGTCTGGTTGTTCTCATTGTTCCAGTAGACAAGGGCACAAGAAAAGCGGTCATTTTGGGCAGGCTTTACTGTGGCAAAGATGAACTCAGGTAAGGCCAAAAGAACAGACACAACCCACACAGCTAGACAAGCCAGTTTACTGTAGAAGAGACGTTTTTTCTTAAAGTTCTGTGCTTTTGTAACCTGCACAATAGCAATGTAGCGATCCACACTAATGCACGTAAGGAGAAGCATGCTGCTGAAGAAGTTGATTTTGTACACGGCAGAGACAAGTTTGCAGAAAATTACGCCAAAGTTCCAACCAAAGAGCGCTTCACTGGCCCAAAACGGGAGCGTGCACAGGAAGAGGAGGTCGGCCACAGCTAGATTCAGCAAGTACACGTCAGTCATGGTCTTGATGCGGTTGCGGACTGTGGTGTAAATCAATACCACCATCAGGTTCCCCAAAGCACCGAGGAGGAAGATGATCCAGAAAAGAGGAGGCTCATACTGGCTGCGGAAATCTCTGACCCTGGTCCGGTCACAGAGGCCCTCGTCTGTGGGCCCTGTGAGATAGTCATCTGAGTAGTCACTAAAGGGCGTCTGCAATTACAAAACATACAAAACAAATCATCCAAAACTATTCGGAATGCACGGCATTCAAGAAAAAATTTAAGATGTGGAAATACGTTGTAAAATATATGCCATAAAGATTGTGATTAAATTGTTTATGAGATTATTAAATAAAACTATCTGTGTATGGTTATAATAAAAATGGGTTTACACAAAATGATATAGGAAAAATTTGTGTCTCAAGATTGTTGAGGTTGAAGTTGAGGACCACTGCAGGAGAAGAATATTGATCCAATAAACTGTCATCATGTGTCATCTATAAACTCGCAAATAGTTTTTGGAGCCTGCAGTAAATTCTAGAATTGGGAAAAGAGTTAGAAAGCATTAATAATGTTGATTGCAAAATTAGGCTGCTGATGTTGAGATAGTAAATGATGCTATTGGCCAGTACAGACCCTATAAATAAAACATCATTGTAATAAGGCTTGCTAACCACAATCACCTACATTGAAGTTAGAGAGAAGCCAGAGTGATTTTTAAACAAAATCTAAGGTTCAGTCAAAAAAAAAAGTGCTGGCTGTTTTTGTGACTGCAACAATTTATTTATTTATAGATTATAATGCATAGACTGAGGTGCCTACATATGTAAATACATTAGTGTAAAATGGATACAGTGCACTTCAGTTTATTGATCTTACTGTAGAACAATGTAGGTCGCTTTGGATTACAGCGTCAGCTAAATTAATAAATGTAATGTCTGCAACAGATGATTTTAATGTTATATCAGAGAAAGACACTTGTGTGCTGATATTGTTACTGATATGTTATTGTTCATTTCCTGTCATTTTTTCTTTTTGACTCAGTAAGGTCTTCACAAATGCTCATGTGGGAATATAGCACCTCAATGTCACATGTTGCTGACGTACAAGGGCTAACCAGAGAGTACACAGACACACAAAATACTACGTAGAAAAGCAGGTGTTAGGTTGTGTCTGTGACAAAGAAACCACGACTGCACAGCTTCCTGCTTCTATCCTAAACTGTGACAAAGGGGACTTGTGGGTAGACGTTAGAAACCATTCGGAGGGGCTCCAGAAAGGGGGCCCCAGCAGCACAATGCAAACCAAGAGTGGAGATGTAGGACAGAGATAAACGACAGAGTGAAATGTTTCCACAAACAAAGGAAAAAATTCAATGCTGATCCAGCGCTTGGTGACATTTACGTTTCTGTAGATGTCTACGTTATATCTAGGGTAGGCAGTTTTAGGGTTGGTGTCTTGATGCAAAAACAATAACTTTTTGACACAGAGAACTTGGTGTACGCTTTATTAAATGTCAATTTGGAAGAATTTGAGCGACTAAAACTATGAAACATAAGGTTAGCCTTATGTGTAAAAATGCCATTTGAAAAACAATAGCATCACCAAGTGCTAACATTCAAAGGTGGTGGCCCTTGTAATAAAACCTGTGCAGGCTATGAGTGCATTGACTTAGTAAGTTTTGCAATGCACATTGACAATTCAAGCATTTTATCTAATTTGATTTTGCTTCAGAAATTTCCTACTGTGCCTTTAATTTAGCCTCCTGCTTAAGCATACTGACCAGACCATTTCAATTTATCTTGCATTTAATAAAAAATTTAATCTGTCACATGTCTACATGACCATGTAACTTGTACATTTAACCTCAACAACCACATAACAATCCAATCTTTATAAATATACTAGTCATAGTGGCATGTAATGAAACGTACACTTACAGTCCATGAATAGTCCGTGGAGGTTTCATTTGTGTCGTCCATTTTCTGCAAAGAAAAAAGCAATACTTTTTCACATTGATATTAAGGTCAGATTAATACAGTTTTAATTGTGTAGCCCCATTTGACAAAGATCCTGCAAGTCCATTACAATTTATGCAAAAATAGGCATCCACAGTACAAAAAACAAGATTTAGAAATGAACAGATAATAACTGGAACATGAAAATGTGACAGTATTTATAAAAATGTTCAATGTGTGTTGCAATGTAAGGAGTCACTTACCAGTTGAGTTGCAGAGTGGCGCTGTTTGTGTTAGTTTCCTACAGCTGGTCGTTTTTAAGAACCAGTCCCACCTACACTTGCTTATATAATTTCTGTATGACCACAAAATCACGTGCTCCTTGTTATACTTTACTTTTTTTCTCCTGTCAAAAATAACTCATACTTGACTCGGGTACTCTATAGAAAAAGAATCTGTATTCTAAATGTGCCTTTCAGACTGATTCAAAGAGAGTGAAGTGTGACTAAACTCACTGGCCCACAACTGAAAGGAAGCCAAAACATTAAGCTACATTCTCTCCACACATGACTAAGTGTCACCATGTTGAAACCTGTTTTTTTCTTACCCCACAGATAACAGCTCTCATGTCAGCTGGCACTGAAAAAATCCCAATTTATCATGTGCTTCAGAATATACATTTCTCCATGTGATGCTGATATAGAAAAACAAGAAGCTTATTTCAAAAACAAGGAAGTGCAGGGGTCATGGTATTGCAAAAATCAAGAGGAAATAATTCAAATGATCAAGAGCTGACCACAGTGGCGTTCATCATAACACGACATGGCAACCAAACAGTCTTATTTAGATCCTAGATTTAACAACTGCAAAATTGCTGATGCATTTGTACAATTTATAAAACGGTTATTATTGTGCAAAACAGGAAATGGATTACTGCACATGCTTTTAAAACTGGACCTTAATAAAGAAGGACAGGGCAGCCATATTTACAGGGCCTGGTTGGGCCTTCGTTAGAGAGCCTCAATCTCATAGATAAAAGTATTAAAAAACTTACTGGTCTTGAAAGTGGATATTTTGCCAACCTGACTACACTAGAGAGGAAACCAGCTGGACACAACTGTAGAAATTAATCTCATTGTCAGAGGTAATGCTATTTCAGATGAAAATATCTTACAAAACCTGAGGTTTCTTTCAAAAACTCTCAACTTTGGTGCTTTTGGAAAAATCAGACTATAGAAATATCAGTGGAAATATCAGACTATAGGATTTATGTAGTAATGATTTAACCAAATTTGGAACGACTTGACAAAGATCCCGTTTTGCTGAAAAGAAGACTCTGGAGAGAATTGAAGAGGATAAACTGCCTACAAATACTTTTCTGAAATACATTTTCACTTGACAGGTGACATTACCCCAATTAAAAATGTTTAACATGGGTGTACTTCTCTGTGTACTCCGTTTTCCTCCACCAACATCAAAAACATGCTGGGTGCCCCCTGGTGGTGGTTGCTGACTCTGAATTTTCCCACCGGGATTATAATAATGTGCGTGCATATATAGTCAAATAATTTGTATAATTTATCTGAGAAATAAACCTGAAAGTGCATAAATATGTATAACATTTTCTGTTTTGCACTTATTAGTATTTATTTAAGAAACTATGAAAGTGGTTGTTTCTAAAATTCTATGTATAGAAACGGTATGCATTTAGGCCACACCCACTCTCAATAAAAAAACAAACCGCAGCTCCCAACTATGTTTTCATAACTATCCAACGTGGACTTAGTTGTCTCCATAAAGAGTTCTCGGAGGGGTGTCGCTGTCCATAATTTTGCAAAGGCATTGTTAGCTTCAGCATATACTAGAACTCAGAAGCCTTTTTTCTTTGGTTGGATTTAACTTTACAGGTAAAAAATGTGTTACTTGTCTCTGGTCTACAGTGAATGTTTAGACCATGTATTTCTTGACACATATAATTTAAAAGAGATTTTTTTACACCATTATTTTTTTCCATCAGAATTCACTGTAAAAATTAAAATGGAAAGAAATAAGTCACATAAATTCTGTGTCAAAAACATGCTTTTCTTAAAGAGATACAAACTACCTTACTACCATGTAGTACATTGCTAAACATAAAGTAAATCAAACAGGAAATGTATGTTCTTGTTTGATGAAAACATCAAAACGTATAATTACAGGAACGTCTGTCTGAACTCAGCACGTCACGTTTACCAGTTGTGTTTTTCAGTTTGGACCACAAAACAGAGCCAAGGGAAAACGGCTGTGAGACCGTTTTCTGCTGCATGGGAACAAGATGTTGTACAATGTCACAGACTCAAGAGGTTTCATTTCAAACTGCACTGATTACTAAAAAAAAGTCTTGAATTGACTGTGCTGATTTGATATGTGAGACAATTAAATGGTGAACGACTAAGAAGAGCAAGACAACACGTAACCAGTCAAACAGAGAGATCACTTATCAGTAGATCAAAATAAAGGGATTAGAGAGCATAACAGTTCAGCAGATTTGAATAACAGTGAAGACGACATTGGTACAGAACAAAGTCAGTCAAATAAAAACTGTAATGTAGAAGATTTTTGACTTATTTTGCTTGTATGTTGCAATCAGGACCATAGTTTGCTTTGGTTAACCAGAATATTCTCAATACATTCTCAATAATAAATAAAAAACTAAAAATTATAAAATGAGTTTAAAAGGCTTTATCACATAATTCAAGGAGCAGTACCAAAATTCACAAAATAAAATGCATCTGGAGTGACAAAAAACATGAAAACCCATCAAAGAAACAAAACATATACAAACCTTATGATTGGTCAGTGTTACAGCCCTCGTTTTGCTTCCAACATTACCTGTATTATTTGTTAAAAACATTTCCTAGACCAGCCTGGCACGTAAATGTCTCAGGTGGTAGAGCGGTGTCCTACAACTAGAAGGTTGGCAGTTCAATTTCCACTCTTTCTAGTTCATACTGTCATTGTGTCCTTGGGCAAGAAGCTTAACCCACCTTACCTCTAGTGTCTGTGGAACTGGTGTATGAATGTGTTTTTAGCCTAGGGCTACAATCCAAGTCTGTTTAAAATATGAAACATCTGAACAAATATAGAATGAAAAGTGAAAGTTAACTCTCAAGGTTATAAAACAGATTATTAATTTTTGTTTTCATTTTCTTGAGCTTGAGCTTTATTCTAGCTGCTTCGGCCATTGGGTTTGGTACACCTTGGTCAATTGACATTTTTTTATTTAAACAGAAAAGCCCCACTGACGTTATTCCATTGAGGACCTACAACATATGCATTTATTCATTTATTTTGGTGTTAAGGGAAACAAGGGCACCTAGAGAAAATCTACAAAGCCAACAGTAAAATGTGCAAACGCATTATAGAAAGGCCCTGGGCCATGGGTCTAACCAAGGACAGTAAGTCGCAGAACTGACACTTAGAGACAGACACTGACAGACAACCATTATTCTTAAACCACCTAAATAAAAAACTTATGCAAACTGTATCAATGTTTGAACCAGAACAGAGTAGGATAGCATCTCAACAAATTCAAAATGGGTAAGATATTTGTTGTTTCCATGATTATCTCAACTACACAATGCCATCCATCCATCTTCTCCTGCTTATCCGGGGCTGGGTTATGGGAGCAGCAGCCTAAGCAGAGACACCCAGACTTCTGGGGGAATATCGAGACGTTCCCAGGACAACCGGGAGACGTTGCCCTTCCAGCATTTCCTAGGTCTTGCTTGGGGTCTCCTCATGCCTGAAACACCTCTTTAGTGAGTAGCCTCATCCCAGCCACTTCACACTCAGCTATAAACCGTCCCAGTGCATGCTGAAGGTCCTGGTTAGATGAACCTGACAGGACAACATTACTGTTAGGGAATTATTTTAGTCAACTACAAAGCCCTGGAGCACCCCCCACGGGATGCTGTGAGAGACATGGTCTAATGCCTTCTCCAGATCCACAAAAGACATGTGGACTGCTTTGGCAAACTCTCATGAACCTTTCATCACCCTGGAGAGGGTATAGAGCTGTTCCAGTGTTCCACAACAAAAAAATGCATTGCTATTCCTTGATCTGAGGTTCGACTATCGGCTCAATTCTCCCCTCCAGAACCGGAGGAGTGTGATCCCCCTATAGTTGGAGCACCCCTTCGGTACCACTTCTTAAAAAGAGGGACCACCATCACGGTCTGACGGTTGCAGAGGCGTGTCAGCCAAGACATGCCTCCGAGGAGCTCCTTAACTACCTCAGTGACTTCAGCTTGGGAGATGGACTAGTCCACCTCCAAGCCCTCAGCCTCTGCTTCCTCAGTGGAAGACGTGTCCGTGGGGTTGAGGAGATCCGCAAAGTATTCCTTTCACCATCCATCCAACGATGTCAAGTCAGCAGCAGAATTCCCACCTCCACTGTAAACAGTGTTGGCAGGGCACTGCCCCTCCTGAGGCGCTGGACAGTTTGCCAGAATTTCTTCAAAGCTGACTAATAGTCCTTTATTATAGCCTCACTGACCCGGGTTTTTGCCTCCACAGCCATCCAGGCAGTAATCCACTTAGACTGCCGGTACCCATCAGGAGTCCCACAAGCCAACCAGGCCTGATAGGACTCCTTCTTCAGCTTGACGGCATACCTTACACCTCCAGTGACCACCCTCGGGTTTAAGGGGTAGTTTTATGGCACCTGACACCTGACATTTTATGGCCGAACTGCTGTGTTGACAATGTAGACAGAGAATATGGCCCACTTGGTCTGAATCTCACCAGCCTCCCTTGGGGGCTGGAGGTGGGAGCTGAAGATTTCGCTGACAGGTGACCCTGTCAAACATTCCCAAGTCTGCAGATCCAACTCACCACCAGGCAGTGATCAGTTGACAGCTCTGCCCCTTTATTCACCCAAGTGTCCATGACACGTGGTGCAGCGCAGTAGCTTGGCAGCCACACCACTTTTGCATGTGTCACATGTTTGCATTGCATTTTGAAGTTCTTCTTTTAAGTCTACCAAATGTGTTGTTTTTCCTGTATTTTACTTTTTTTTTGCAGCACTCTTGAAATAATAATAATGTGCAAAGACTAAACTGTTATGAATGAGGCAGTATAGGAACTAAGCACTCCTGTTGGAAGAGAACCAATCTGTTAGAGTATAAAAGCACTCCTCTTTCTGTGGTTCACGCCTCTCCTCTACTTTAGCTTCTATGCCTCTGCTTAGCAGCTTCTGCGGTGTGTTTGTGCCTGCACCCCCTGGATTTTATTCTTTCAACTTCCGTGATCGGTTAGTGCTGTTTCTGCCACGTTGTGTACCTGGCCCTTACTTCAGAACCCAATTGTATCTGCCGCTGATTTCCAATTAGCAGCCGGCTTCACATCCCCGTGTGCTCGCCTGATTGTGGCCCGTTTGGAGCTGTCCTTGCTGCGGTTTAGTCTTGTTGTATTATGTTTTACAGTTTTGTATTTTGATCTTGTTTTTGCTGTTTTGTTTGGCAGGGGTGGGGGCAGACCGGTTTGTTGAGTGGTAAAGGCCTATACCAACGTGCCATCGGCCTCCACTCTTTTAAGTATGGCCTGACTGTTTGTGTCGTGTGGGCTGGGTCGCATCTTGTACCCCTTCTGTCTAAACAGGCGTTGGACTAATTTGAGCCTTTTGTCTGGATGGAACTGTAAATGTACCTAACAACCTGAACAGTTTGTCCAAGGGAATTTTATTGAATACTCTTTGTACATTTTGCAATATTGTGCGTGATTAATGTATTTATTGGGAATAGTTTTATTGAGTGCGCTTTTCCAGGAGAGGCGGTTTGGTGACCCCTGATGGTGGTGTTTTTTTAAGCTTCTTTTTAGGTGTCCCATTTTCTTTTGTTTGGTGTATTTTGTAGTGTATTGCATTCCCTTTCCCTCACAAGATACTGCCCCCTCGTCTCATGATTCCCCCAATGGTAAGCCTCAGCCCCTAATCTATAGTGTCTTTTTCTTTTGAATGCTATTGGTCCTTTGTTCATTTATTAATTTTCTACCTCTTAGTTCTATTAGGGGTCGCAGATGACTGAAGTCTAACCCAGCAGCTTTGGGCCTTAGTACACCCTGGACAATAACCAGTTAGTCGCAGGGCTAACATTTAAAGACAGACAGACAACCATTCACTCTCACATTTATTCACCAGGAACACTTAAGACTTGCCAGTTAACCTGTACATGCATGTCTTTGGACAGTGGGAGAAAGCCGGACTACCTGGAGAGAACCCACAGTAACATGTGGAGGACATGCACAGAAAGACTGGAGTTGGCCAGGATGTTTGAGTCAGCCGGGTTCTGAACTTACAACTTTCTTGCTGAGAGGCAAGAGTGCTAACCACTCTGCCACATGCATCCCTTTATCATTTTTTTAAAATTAAGTTTTGATATTAAACCATAACAAGAAGGGTTGAGGCCATCTCCTCTGTTTAGAGAAGGCTTTTTCTTTTTCACAAA
The DNA here is from genome assembly GCA_024349245.1 of Neodontobutis hainanensis. NCBI lineage: Eukaryota > Metazoa > Chordata > Actinopteri > Gobiiformes > Odontobutidae > Neodontobutis > Neodontobutis hainanensis. The sequence goes on from JALDNG010000034.1 coordinate 1,077,914, forward strand.
AATGGCTTCCTTCACACCTCTCTCAAACCATCTGACCTCTCTGGACAACATTCGGACATTGCTGTCCTCAAAGGAATGTCCTCTCTCGTTGAGGTGGAGGTGGACTGCAGACTCAGCTCCACCAGGATTGGCTCTTCTGTGCTGATACATCCTCTTGTGAAGCTGTTATTTTGTTTTTCCGACATAACTGTCACTGCACTCTTCACTGAACTGCATAAACTACATTACTCTGTTTGTGCGAGGGGATCTTGTCTTTGACACAGCGTGTTCCCTGGTTTAAAATGGAATGAAATGTTGTGTTTGAGAAAATCCTTTTAGGTTTTTCAGATAAACCAGACACATAAGGGATAACTACACCCTTCCCTTTTGTCCATGGTTCCTGTCTGTTTGGTGTTTGTGTTCTCTTGGTTTTGCTGAATGTCCATTTGGGGTATCCACAGTCTCAGTTACGGATGTGTTGTTCTTCTTTGCGTTTACCTTCTGAGGTTGTGGGCACCTCTTGTGCTCTGTGCTGAAGAGTCCTGATGACTCCCAGCTTGTGCTGCAGAGGGTGAAGGGACTCAAACAGCAAATATTGATTTGTGTGTGTTGGCTTCCTAGAACACTTCTACTTAGTATACTGAGCATACTGTCCTCATAAATAACCGCTTCACAGTCTAAGAAAGCCAGGCGGTTGTCTATGGCATCTTCACGGGTGAACTTGATGTTCTTGTCTGTGTTGATGTGTTCTGTGAAAGCTACCTCCTGGGTTCTGATTTTAACCCAAGTGTCATCAACATATCTGAACCAGTGACTGGGGACTGTATCTGGGAAAGTGTTCTCCACTTCCTCCATGTACAGGTGAGCCACAATCAGAGAGACAGGTGAACCCATGGCATAGCAATGTTTTTGTCTGTAGAAGTTACCTCTGAACTGGAAATAAGTAGTGTTTAAACATACCTCCAGTAAACTGCAAATATGGTCCAGGGTGCAGCTGGTCCTGTCCTGTAGAGATGTGTCCAGTAGTAGTCTCTTCCTTACAGCCACGAGTGCTTCATTGGAGGGTAAACAGGTGAAGAGGGATGTTACCTGCATACCCATCAATGAAGCACTAGTGGCTGAAAGGAAGAAGACTGGTGGTTTGAAAGAGATTAAAGGAAGCCATTTTTGTGAAAATATTCCAACAATTTTGGCAAAATGCAAAAACCAGAATGCCTATCTACTCTACTACTTTGACAGCCCTTGTCAAAGCTGTACACTCATGGTTAGTGGCCACTGATAGCAAACAGCCAACTATAGTAAGGGACCTTTTTGGTTGATAGAACCTGGGGCTCTTGTGGAGGGTCAGGCCAACACGGGGAACTCACTTATGTTTCATAAAAACGTGTTTCTTTGGCCAGTATATAAGATACTTACATTTTGGAGCATGTCGTAGTGGAATCAACTGATCACTTCAGAATAATTAGGGAAAAATAAATTCAGTGTTTAATTTTTAATAAAATATTAGTAAATGCTTGGCGGGCCAGATTAAACTGCCCAACAGGTCACATATGGCCCCCGGGACTTAGTTTGCCCACCCCTGGCCCAGACTATTGGCCTGGGTGCATGTTTGGCCTCTCCGGGGATTGGGTCAACATCTGCCACCCAATCCACTTTGCACCAGTCCCTTATGGTCCCTCCTGCAGGTGGTAGGCACACGGAGTCCTTGATATTGTATTCATCATAAGGGGCTTCTGAACTGCTCTTAGTCTGCACTGCAAAGTAGAGACAATTGAATCCAAGACACTTAAATGTACCTGGGATTGTGGCAAGAAACACGTGTCAAGGTATGTTTCTTTTTACACCTGATCCAATGATCCATTTGTGTAATGTCTCAAATGCACACTCTTTAATAGACTGGCTTGTGTTGGTCTGAGGGGAGTTTAAATACCAGTTAAGCATAGAACTGACATGAACACATTCAACAGCTCTTTTCTCTCTGTACAGTGGGTGTTCTGTTTTTCCTTATCCAATTAAATACATATACTTAGCTGTTAAAGAAAGGATATATTACTTCATTTTTACTAATATTACTTCATTATTACTAATCATACATATATTTAGCTGATAAAGAAAGGATATATTACTTCATTGGTTATTATTTGAATTGTGCATGCGGTGTTGAACAAACATTAGAGGTGCTGTGTGTAGCCCTGTAGAAGCATCTGGTGGTGACATCTTGCAACTGCAATTGCAATGACAATCAGATAAGTTTGTGTTCTCTGGTTTCTGAGTCTGAAATTTGGAAACTTGTAATTTTGTTGGACGACTAAAGAACAAAACTATTAATCTACTGAATATGAGACAGAATAATAAAAAAACTTAATAAAATGAAAGAACTCAAACTTGACTATTTTCACCATTAAAAAGTTCCATTTGGTTCACTACATCTTACACATTGCACTTTTGAAATATAAGCTTTTTCAGAATTTACACTTGTCTTTAGAAAGTGAGAAAACCCCTTTGATGGCTTGCTTGTGAACAGGAAGTTGCTGTAAATGGCAGGGTACACCGTTGACAACCTGTTAACAGCAGTCGTCCCGTATTGTGGGAAAGTACTATCACACATGCTTTCAGTACTAGTTACCACTTCCTGTACATTTCAAGCTGTGATTTATTTCATGCACTGATAGAGCCCTCAAGTGAAAGGTAGCTGAATCTTTGCTGAATTTACCGGCACTTCACTTTTCTGCAATTCCCCAGCTGCTTTATTCAGATTCAGTCTTATTCCTCATAAAGGCGTCACCTAAGTACATTTACTATACAAATGCAAACTACTGCAAATGCTTTTTTTTATTAGATAGTTGTCAATTTATTATAAGATTATTCAAACAATAAACCGTCAATTTGGTACCAGGTTTTATTACCTCACAATACAAAGCGCTCCACAGCTAGTGTAACATGTAGTGTTAGTGTAGTGTACAGATGTTTCACACTCTACAAGAGCATAACTTCAACATCATGTATAGGTTTGATTTCTCTTACACTTGATTATTTACAGCCATATGAAAGATACACAGTTAAAGCTCCCACACAAAAATAGTGTTTGCCCCTTGTTTGGTGACAGACAAACTATCCTAATTTACTAAAGGCCATTCAAAAACAATAACAGATGAGTAGTGTTCTTAGATATGGGACTTTCACAGAAAGTCAAAAACACGAAAATAAATGAGTAATCCTAATATCTTCTCTTTGGGTAGGTAAAGTTTAAAATTTGTCACCATTGTCAATTGTAAGGAGGGATTGTACTAATAAGATAAATAATCAATACTTATAAATTCTAAATGGCAGTTGAACTAAGAAGGCCTTTTCACAGGGACATTTTAGTGATTGCATAGAGCACTGAGGGAAGTCTTCTATCAAATGAAACTCCAAATTGGGAAAGAGAATTGTCAACAGTTACTTTGTGTGTTCAGTTTAATCCTCCTCACTTTGCTCTATCCTTAAGCTATTTATCATGTACTAAAGAAGCCAGAGTATTAACAATAGTAATAACAGTTCCTCTCAAAAACGCTTTACTCTCACTCTTGTCTAGCATCGGTGGAAACTGATGTTTTCTTCTTCAAACCACAGTCAGACATGTTGGGGATGTTGTTAAGATGGTTTAAACCAGCAGCATTTGGAATTTCTCATTCATCAGGCTCATATCTACAAGGTAAATAGCACAATACATGTGTAAAGTTGGAATCAGAAAGAAACAATCAGGATCACTTTAAAAGTAAAATAAGTCTTATTTACATTTATTACAATATTCCCACCTTAGCAGTTTTTTCCTGAGTTCCTTGATCTGCTCATTCTTCTTGGTAAGGATCTCTTTCATGTTACGATAGGCAGCAGTTTGTTGGAACTTCTTATCCAACTCCTGATACAAAATAAAATACAGTATAACAGAGCACCACTTTCTTTCTGATTATTTAATAGTATAATTGTGATAGACCTTCTCTGCCAGGTTGAGCTGCTCCTGAACTCGCAGGAGCTCATGTTTAGCCGTGATCAGGTTCTCCTGCAGATCCTTCTGCGATGCCACGTTGGCACTAAGAGACTTTTCATAGTCCTCCTTGAGGGCGGCCACTGTGTTCTCTAGACCGGTAATGTCCTGGGAACGGGCAAGACGCTTGAGAGGAATAAAAATAAAAACTGCAATTTAGTTTGGTTCAAAAGCTAGCTGCTAGCTATAAATAAGTCTTTGATTAGTGAGACACAGAAGAAAAAACAAATGCCACACAAAATACATACCATTCCAGGCCCACGTTAGAAGGCAAAAAACACACAATGGATTAAATAAAAAGACAACATGAGAAAAAAAAAATCAAAAGGCGGCAGAACACTGAAGACAAGGTAAGGTGTCACTAAAAGTATTCAAATGCAAAAAATGAATACAACTAAAGCAATAATGAAGAAGGAAGATAAAAATGTTTAGGTTTGTTCAAATTATTTTCTGGAAAACTCCATGACCTTTCCAGGATTGATAACAAGGATAGCTTTAGTCCTAGGACATGCTACAAAATTGTACAGAGACAGCTAAAACTCAAGACTGTACCTGCTGTTCACCTTGCACTTTCTGGAGGTCTTTCAGGGCTCTCTCTGCTTTGGTCTTCTCATCCAATGCACTCATGGCCTAATAACAATGAAAGCACCCTTTAAGCTTGAGTGCATGCTCTTTTTGGTAATGGAAGTTAACCAGACCACAATAGATTTTCACAGAAGAATACGGCTCGTTAATGTAGAATTTGCTCTCTGCTATCTTTGATGGCTCATCAAAGATCGCAAATTCTGCATTAACAATGTAATTTTGGAAACAACTGACATTGACTGTGTGCTGTCAGGAGTGAGTATGTATAGAGTGTTAGTTACAAGACACTAGATCAAGGGTCTCAAACTCAAATTACTTGGGGGCCGCAAGAGACAGAGTCTGGGTGAGGCTGGGCCGGATCAGGTATTCCACAAAAAAAGCTTTGTTAATTCCTCTCAAACGTCATTACTAACAGTTCTTTACCTTCAATGGGTTCTTCTGAACCTGAGCTATCCTGAACTTAAATTAAATATTGAAGAACATGAATGAGCTGGCTGAGTGGCCCCATTGGATGTCCACTCCCCTCGGTGATATTGTCAACATAACATCGGCGTTAATTTGCAGATTCGTCTTCGTCATGATAACAAATCCGCATGGATAGTGGTGGTCAAATTGCCATTAACTTTCAAACAAATCAGCCCATTTCAAATGATGGGAAAACAAAATACAATTCGCATGTTGACAAATCCAATGCATTGAATTTGTCCAGCTCAAGGTCAAACATGCTCATTTTAAACACAGTGAGAAGCAGTAATTTTATGACGACTATGTGATGTTACACAGGCTCCTCCATAGTTGTGAAATGTTTCTCTGCCTGCATCAAGCTCAGCTGATGGCCTGCCCCCAGGAGCCATATACTCCACTGTGATGGTAGGTTGGTTCAGTTCCAGCTTGCACAAAAAGGAACCTTCCACACACAACGTGGTAACGTGCCATTTATACAAAACTCGCAGGGCGCATTAACAAAAAACTTTCATATCGTCTTGCGGGCCGCAAGTTTGAGACCCCTGCACTAGATGCTTAAGACTATGTTAAGACAGGATTTAGGACCTGTGCTTCGTCATCAAAGACTGTTAAACTGAGTTTACTGTAAACTGACTTTTTTTTTTTAATACCACAGTAGCCAACATATTTAAACTATACTGTTGGGTGAATCAAAATGAATTGATGGGAAATACCGCTGCTTTTGTTTTTGCCCGAGGCGTATCTGTTTTGTGACACTGTTCGTGGGAGGGTGTATGACAGTAAACATTAGTAAGTGGACAAAATGACATTATCTTCTTTGAAAGGGTTCATTCATTTCACACCTGGGATTCTAAAGTCCGCAGCCTTGTTTTGAGCTTGTCGTTTTCTTCTTGTAGTCTTGCAATCTCCTAAATGATAATCAACACAATACAGGTCATATAAAATATAATCCAACTTACCACAATTCTGACACAAAAGAGATGAATATACCTTATTAAGAAGTTCAGACACTCCTTCATTGAGTGGCGCTAACTTGGGTTTCCCTATCTCTTGGTTTGTCTGGACATAAAAAAACACACACACTGCAATGGTATGTTTTGTCATACTTTTCACTCAAATGTGAATCACCATTTTAAGTAAAGGTTGAACCAAAATAGAGTATTGCATTTCAAAGCTGATATAGTCAAAACCACATGCCATCAGTTACTGTGTGTCACTGCTGAACCGTAGAATCTACAGCCGTGACTGAAATATAAGACTACTTGAAAATGAAATCCCCACTGGATTCAATGCGGGGGTAAATATTGATTCAGCGCATGATTAATGACATTTCTAATGGAGATGTTTGACCTTACTTACCTTATCCAACGTTTTAAAGTCTGTCTTTTCAAATTCCGCCACTTGTTCTAACAGCTCCCTACACAAAAGTAAAGAAAAATATTTTAGCATGAATTTATCTATTTATTTTGTCAAGAAATAATGTATGTGTATTGCATATAGCAACATTTAAAACGTCACGGTTTATAGCTGTGTATAACTGCCAGCTTACATTCACAGTGTTGATGTTTTTATTTTGAATAATACTTTATGTAATGGTTAGGAATGTTTTTATGGAAAAAAACTAAACAAACACCCTTGTTTGTTGATGACGGTTATGCACAGCTTTTGTGAAGTTTGTGGTAAACAGAGCTGTTTGAGAAAAGCTTATATGTGGTTTTATGAAGCAGCTTGTTGCACATACACCGTGACATGGGGCGTAAGCGTGCTTTAGACACCCTCTCTCAGTCACGTATATATATGTCTCAGCCCTCCCAAGGAAAACAAAAGGTTGTCTTGCCCACCCACATGAGGAACAAAGCATATATTCTGAAGTCAAAAGTTCAATCAAGTTCACCTGAAAGTTAGGGATGACAAAAACCACATGCATACACAATCTGAAAACACTTTAAATTGAATAGGCGTGAGATCTTACAAATGAAACACTACTACTCTATTCACTGATCATTCAGTGTGGAACAGCAACAATAAAAAAGATTTAACAATACTCCAAGATCATAAAGTGACTTATATTAAAGATGGCAGACACAATGACACTCCCAAATAAAACATCTTGCAACAATGACTCTTTTGTAACATTTTCTCGAACTAAAGAGGAACTGATTAGAAATATTTCAACGCAATAGAACCCCATTTTTGTTTTCTCTATCTTGTTACAATGTACTAGTTTTATTTTATGAAGTCTAAAACTGCCTTTTAAGTTCAGTTCATAGGCTGAGTTGTATTAGAGGATCATGTTCTGACATCTTTAGTCATTTTATCTTTGAGGTAAACTCACTTGAACTTTTGACCTCCGATACTTGCACAGTGGTTGTGTTCATTGTGTGGGAGAGCAAAAGGCCATCCCTTTAAGAAAAAACATTTGACTGTTTAAGTCACCGTTGGGAAATGTATTGTCTTTAGATATTTAAATTGTATATTGTAGGAATGATTTTTAAGACAACGGGTGATTTGATTAAAAAAATTAAAAAATAAATACTAGAAAAGCAGTGAATCTTGCTTATGTATTTTTTAGTTTAAAACTTTATTTGGAAATTTCTTTGGGCGTGAAGTGCCACAAGAAGCTTATTTTAAGAAATATAGTGACTGTATATATGCAATTTTAAGGGTTCAGAAAAAATACAAGGAGAAAAATAAGCCTGATTAGTCGAGTAGTGTTCTCCCAATGCCTTGAACATATTATGCAAGAATCATGTTCCAAGAAAGATTCTTCTTCACCTTTTGATACGCCCATAAATCCATCATTCACAGTATTTTGACGTTGTAGGTTCAGTTTATGCATGCGTTTCCTCCTCGAAAGTGAAATAGTAAAAGTTGTGGTCTACAAAAAGGAAAGGTTTATGACCAGTCTGTAACACAGGTGTGGGGGAAGGGGGAGGGGGGTGTCCTTCGGTGTTGTCTTCTATTTGACCTAAAACTGTCACAGCTTTTCAAGCTATTTTCTTCTGATGCTTTATCATGCTATACATTAACAGCATTATTTATTTTTTGCATCATCATGTAAACTGAAGTGGTAATTTCTTTAGCAATTTAACCTGTGTTAGCTGTGTGGAACCAAAATTATTATTCACATTTACTATTTCACCTATTTTCAAGCTCTGAGATGTCGGACTGTAGTCGCAGGTAGAACTTCTCGGCCTGGGTGAAAAGCTGCCTGAGCAGGAGCACGTTGGTGTGAGCGGTGTTTATGAGCTCCGTCTCCACTTCCCCACGCACCACCACCTGCAGACCATCCAGCATGTCTTTGACCTCATCCACCGTGAAAGTGTCCTCCACCAGCCTGGACACACAGAGTATCAGTAAAGACTGTATCAGCACAGTATGTTATATCAAAGTTAAATAGACCATACATTGGCTGGCTGCCATCATTTCTGTGTTGACAATTTATCTGTATATTGTACTTTTGGTTCTTATTTAAACTCTTTAAACTTGCCTGTTCTATGTCTTATCACTTAAGCCAGACATTTACTGAAAATACATTTTACTGTAAGTATTGTGCATAAGACAATATATGTTAAGCTTATCTTGTATATCAATATACACCATGTAACTTATAAAAGCAAGTAGTCTAAAGTCTTCATTTAGCTTTTTGTTCCAAAGAAATACATTCATATTTAAAACCCTTAGTCCAAGTTTCAAGTAATTTTAAAATGTTTTGTAAAAAAAATTATAATATTAATAACTGTTGAATTCAAGGATTTCAAGCCTGTTTGAAACAAAGAAAAAATAATAATAAATTGTATTAGTTAATATTTGGATAACCTGTGCACATGGTATACAATAGTCCAGAAGAAACAGTACAATGTTAGTTAACAGGGTCACAATGCTTGAATTTGCATTATTATACATTTGTGAGGCTTAGGCTACCTGCTGTCCTTGAGTTCCTCAAAGCAGGAGTCAATAGTCTTGAGTCTGAGGTCCCTCTTTGAGCGTGTAAATCGCATGTAGTTAATAACTTCACTTTGATGGTGCTCGTTAAATACGAAATCAGCCTAAAAAGAAAAACAAGAATAAAGAACAGACAAAGTTAGACATCAAGTAATTGATGCGGAAAATTAGCTGATCAGCAAAATTTACTTAAAGGGGATTTTCTCCAGCTAATAGATGCTTTGGCCTATGCATAATATGAAGGCAGCTTTATACTCTCGTGTTGCCACCTTATTCCCTTTCAAGTAAGCCAAATTAGGAAAATTATTTACTTTTGGAAAGCTAATGTATGAAGCTAATGTTTGAAAGCAAGCCGACGGCTACTTACCATCGTGGCTGTGGAGCTAACGTTTACCTTACCAAGTTAACTAGCTAGCTTGAAGATGGAGCAGTTCCAAGAAAATGTTATGCTTAGCCACAAACTTCGGCCACGTAGCTAACAATAAACATTAGACAAAGATTCCGCTTAAGTGTTCTGTATTTCCAACTCAACTTAAATGAAAGATCAAACGCTGTTATACCATAGCTGTAAAATTATCTGGTGGGGAGGCTAGCAGTGCTATCAAGCTAGTGTTTGCCTTGAGAATGCCTTGGTAACGGAGAAGAGCGTCATTACCTTGGTTACGGCTGGTGCATTCAAAGGCATTGCGTAACCTATTATAATGATTGGATAAATCATCAAACGCCTGCTTAGCAGAATAAATAGAGATATTATTATTTTATAATATAATTAATCCTCATTAAAAAAATATTAAATTTTGCTGTTTTAAATTTTTTTGTTATTTACAGTTTTTCAGACCTAACTTCAAAACATTTGAGGTCACCAACAAGCGAAATCTGACAGGGCTGGTATCACTTCAATTCAATTAAACTTTATTAATCCCCAAGAGGAAATTCGGATGATGCGGGGGAGAGCGGGATGTTATGATGTTTTTTTTAATGTTTCGAGCGGGAATCGAACCGCCCACCCGCCGGTCGCTCTACCAAAAGAGCTACTGGCGCCCCATCAGTTACTCACACACAAGTCAAGTCCTCTCTGACTCCTCACAGTTCAGGTATCTATACCTGCTCTGATCACTGTCAATCCATTTAAGTCCACAGTCCAGAAACTGGAAGAAAAAATAAAAATAAAAATAATTTTAAAGAATGAATAAAATAAAAATTAATCCCTACTGCAACGATATGGTAATTGTTGTTTATTGACCCATTTTTTTTACCGTCAATGGTTGGTAATGACCCCAAACATATCTTAAACCTTGTTGTAATAATTTTATATTGCACTAGATGGCGTAAATTGGCTAAAACACTTTTTTCTGTTGGTTAAGCATTTTATTCTAGCTTTTGTCTCTGTTCCATTAAATGAGAGTTATTGAGATTTAATGTTAGCATTATTTGCTAGCTAAAGACATAACTAGACATTAATTCAATTTAATATTTATGAATCTCCAACGTGTAAAGCCTTTGGTTGCATTTGTGAAATTTATTTTATTCATTCTATAAAATAATTTTTATTTTTATTTTTTCTTCCAGTTCAATTTCTATGACAATAGATACATTTAATGTAACTATTATTTGTAATTTAAAAACTTTTTTTTATAACTTCCTAGTCATGTGACATAGTGATCTCAAATGCATTAATAGCCCAATAAAGTAAATAAAAGCCTAATAAAATTGACCTGACTGTAAACTAACTTCAATTTGCCCATACCTACATGTGTGTATTACAGCACATAAATAAATAAACCACAAATGTAAAACATATTACAGAAGTGTGTTGCTGGTCTATTGGAAATGATAAACAGCAGGACAAACAGAGCACACTTTTTTTTCTAACAACAAATCAAGATAAGCATGTGCTCATATGTCTAATAATACATCTGTGCATCTGCCAAATGGAGGATGGTCACTTATACAGTACAACTAATATAACTGACAGCTAATGGAACTTTGAAGTGGACATGATCCAGATGAAATATACGTAAAGGGGAGGTCAGTTCAGTTTATGTATGTTTGTGTCCCTCTCCAACAAATTAAACTTTGAGTCAAAAAGGAGACTAGCCCATTATCTCAGACATACCCACAGACAGACAGCAATTCTTCAGCAGATTAGCGAGTGTTTATGTCACTGCATATTTGTCAAGGCAGAGTGAGGGTCATTCTAAACTCTATTATCTACAGGATAATGTATCTTTCATTAACTTGGCATTCCACAGTTGTGAGTAATCACTGTAATTAACTGTGTTGTCATTAAAATATTAGACTTTACATTACAATTTTGCTCCCATTTGCACATGTCATGTAAAAGCCAACTCTTTTTTGAAAGTTTGTGAGGCTGGGCAGGTCACAAGTTCATTACTCTCAAATGCACTCCTATGCTCCAATAAATCCTGTCTTTGGAAGCTCATTGCTCTTTTTTCTTGTCTGTTTATCTTCAGGGCTCAATATGTCAAATCAAATCAAATATATGTTTGTGTCCCCACTCCCCAAGGGGAAATTTGTCTTGGGCAAAGTGCTGAGCAACTGCAGAACAACTTACATGGACAACAAACATCAGTACTACATGTATTTTCACAAACAAGCACATTCATACATTAGCAGCACTGTAGTCCTCACTACAATGGAAATACTTTTGCACCAGCTATACATGTATACAAGATAAAAAGAAAATAAAAAAACAGTGACAAATAGAAACACGAAAGCCAAGGATACATAAAAGCCAAACAAAATATGATAAAGTTTGATAAGAGCCAGAGAATTAGTGATCTCCATGTTTAGCAATGTGATAGCTGTTGGGATAAAAATATGTTACAGCAAACGTCCTGAGGTCATCAAGACGTTACCTGAACAGGAAAATATTAATTCATAGCTCAACAGTAAAAAAACAAACAAAAACGTTTTAATGCTTATGCATTTATAAAGCAAGAGTTAAAGGTCAAATGTGTAAAACTTGTAGTATGTTAACATCAGTCATCACCCTAACCCTGCCCAGAGCGGACAAACTGAGCACTGCTGGAGGAGAAGCCTGCTTATATTTTTCGTTTGGAGCACACCTTTTTGCATAAAAGGTTCTGGGTGTTTGTAAACTAATGTAATTTTGTTTCAAATGTTTTATAGTGACCATCAGATTTGTTTCTACTGAGTTTGTTCATTGGCAAAAACATGGGCTACCATGGTTCTGAAATTCCCAGTCCAATTTTAATACAATATTCCAAAAGTATGATAATGTGACAGTAGTAATAGTTGTTACACAAATATTCCCCTAGAGAGCAGCAGAGGACCAATATCTAGTGTACTCATTAGCTGCCACAATTGAAAGTGAAAAGCCAGCTTTGATCTTTGATTAAGTTTTTTGAGATCCTTGATTCTGCTGAATCATGTTTGACTAAGATTAAATCAAATACTTGCTATAGAACATGTTGTCTTCTTCTGTTTTTGTTGTCCACAAATGCACATTAGCCCTCACAAATGGCATAAATAAGGTGAATTTCGGCTACACCAGCACACGGATGTTTAAGAATGTAAAGTGCTTCCTCATTAAAGGCATTAAATGCATGTAAAGTAATGTCATCCAGTTTGAAGATTATGCATTCTTGCTCCTTCTGCAGATGGTAAACAATACAGCAGCCAGCCTACAAACCAAAGTCCATCAGTAGAATATTTACCCAGTTAAAGTGCACCTCATGTGACTGGCCAAAGTTTTCAGGTTGAGCAGAACATTCTCATTTATTCAAATGAGTGATAATATAGTATAGATGACGTCTACAGGTTTTGTTTCACATATTCCTACTACAACATGCTATTTGATGATTTAATAGTTTACCTTAAACAAAAGAAGATAACACAGTTCCTCTGTTTAGGCAGGATTTTGTGTCTAGTATGGTGTTAATCTTGAGGAAAAGATGGTACATAACAAAAAGGAAAAGGTATTGCTGAGATGTATGTGATGTCCAAACATTAGAAAATCCCACGGACATTGGCATTCAATTGAAACAATTTCTTTTGAATACTTTAAACTCTTACTGTCTTACTCTTACCAATTTAGTTTTCTCAGTATAGGATTTCCATTATTTGTCTCAACAGGACATATCAAATATTTAAACTGAGAAAATGTATAATTTTAAGGAAAAAATAAGATCTTAATTTTCATGGCATCAACACATCTCAGAAAAGTTGGGACAAGGCCATGTTTACCACTGTTTGGCATCCCCTCTTCTCTGTACAACTGTCTGCAAACATCTGGGGTCTGAGGAGACAAGCTGCTCAAGTTTAGTTTAATACAGGTTTCTAGTTGCTCAACTGTTTTAGGTCTTCTTTGTTGCATCTTCCTCTTTATAATGCACCAAATGTTTTCTATGGGTGAAAGATCTGGCCATTTCAGAGCAGCCCTGATGTTGTAATTGATGCAGGATGTGGTCTGACATTGTCTTGTTGGAAAATGCAAGGTCTTCCCTAAAAGAGACGACGTCTGGATGGGAGCATATGTTGTTCTAGAACTTAGATATACCTTTCTTCTTTGATGGTGCCTTTCCAGATGTGTAAGCTGCACATGTCACATGCACTCATACCATACCATCAGAGATGCAGGCTTTTGAACTGAGCGCTGATGAAAACTTGGGTTGTCCTTGTCCTCTTTAGTCCGGATGACATGACGTCACAGTTTTCCAAAAAGAACTTCAAATTTCGATTTGTCTGATACAGAACAGTTTTCCTTTTTGCCACAGTCCATTTGAAATGAGCCTGATCTATAGAGCTTTAGTTGGCAACAGGGAATGGCCCAGTGGATTATGTTCACCAACAATGTTTTCTGGAAGTATTCCTGAGCCCATTTTGTGATTTCCATTACAGTAGCATTCCTGTATGTGATGCAGTAATATTTAGGGACCTGTTGCATAAAATACCTTAAGTTTTTCCCCTAAGTATGATACTTAAGGCGTGATTTCCCCTTATCTAAGGGAATGATTTAAGGGTGTTGCATATAATCTCTTAAACGGTTCTCTTAGGTAAGGGCAACCGTTAAGTGTTCTACGACTGCGACCCAAGTTTTACCGCTATAAAATTCTATTGTTGCCATAGACACGCTACTGTCACATGGTCACATGCACCTTAGCAGAATGGTAATTTTTTTCTGTTTACATACTGATCTTCGTGCGTGCAGGGAGCCTGAATTCTGACATGTGTGCCATCAATTACACCACTTATTCGAGGAAACCCCGCTTTCCGAAAAAAAGAGGTTTGAATGGCATCCAGTTCAACACGTGATGGAAATGTCACAGTTTGGCTTAAATGACGGCAAAGAGCCCCTGCAACCCGGTGAATACATTTACTGATTGACGACTTATGAACGTGGAAAACATCTCCCACTACAGACTGGAAACTCCCAGTTGCAAAGAACCGAAGTGCTATAAGCAAGTGTAACACAGAGGGTAGTGAGTGGTTGCACTGGGTTAGCAATCTCATATATCCCGCAGCGATCAAATCTATATTCGCAAAGCAGTTTTTCATTGCTAAGATGGTCCAGAGGATTCTCCCTATCATAAAAAATATTCGCCTTGGCACATCTACATCTTCAACAGGATCAATTTACTCAGCCATTTTTTTATCATTAATGTTTGTCAACTCTTAAGGTAAAGCTTTCCTAACCTTAAACTATACTTAGGAAGATGACAGTTAAGGGGCTTTATACAACACCCTTAAGTTTAAGGGAAACCTAACGAAGATCTTCAGGGAAATTTTCACTTAAGGTGTTTTATGCAACAGGGCACTGAAGATCACGGGCATCCAGTCTGGTTTTCCGGCATTGACCCTTACACACAGAGATTGTTCCAGATTCTCTGAATCTTTGGAAGATATTATGCACTGTAGATGATGATAACTCCAAACTCTTTGGAATTTTTCTCTGAGAAACTCCTTTCTGATATTGCTCCACTATTTTTTGCTGCAGCATTGGGGGAATGACCATCTTGACTTCTGAGAGACACTGCCACTCTGAGAGGCTCTTTTTATACCAAGTGTGTTGCCAATTGACCTGGTCCTCCAGCTGTTCCTTGTACATTTAACTTTTGCTACCTGTCCCAACTTTTTGGGAATGTGTAGCGCTCATGAAATCCAAAATAATCCAATATCTGGCTTTACATTTCAAAATGTCTCACTTTCAATATTTGATATTTTATCTATATTCTATTGTGAATAAAATATAGGTTTATGAGAACTGTAAACTTTGAAGTGCTGTGTAACTTAGTAACTCTCACAACTTGAACCTATGTTTAACAATAACTCCTTTGACAATCTCTTCAAGACACCACAACAAAGTTTCCATTTTCCAGGAACTCAAAAAATAAGAAGAGAAAATTATGTCTAATTCACAGGAATGCATAATAAACCCTTTTCAGAGAACCCTAATGATAACAACAAATCTAAAACTGTAAGTCTGAAGACACTTGACATGGGTCATATTGTCGGAGTAGGCTCCTCAAAACCATTTTAAAAGGTCTCAAGGAATTGAACTCAATCTTTTATTGCCCTGTCACACTTTTAGACATCGAAGAGTGTGGATTTTGACTGAATTTAAAGTCTGGTTTGAAAGTTTCAAGTTGAAAATCAGTTTTTGTGATTGACTGGAGCGATGATTTCAAATTTGTTTCCTGGTGAGAGTTGTGAGTGCTCATGAAATGCTGATTGAGAATTACTGTGCTTTCATTCATCTAAGAAAAATATGTCTGCATGTTCTGTTGTGTTTGTATTACAGGGTTTCAATTGTGCATAATTCCACTTGTCCTTACTTTCAGTAAGTGTTTTGAGTAAATGGGGGCACCTCATGCTGCAGTTTCATGAGTAACGAGGAGGTTATCAATATCAATACTGTTCAAATATTGTGTGTTTAAGTCCATTGTCCATGATAGTGTATGTTCCTGTCTCCACCCTCAACAGCAACCCAGGGACCTTTCCTGTGTGAAAAGATGCTTTTAGCACTGGAAAAACCACTTACTCTGTATTACCGGTAGCTGTTACTTCCCTGTAGACCAGTGTGAGCGCTCCTTTTTATGTAAGCGAGCATGTCATTGGCCAAAGACCTACTGTATCATCCATAGATAATTCCTGACAACTAATTAGGTGATTGAATATTTTTTCTCACATACAAAAAATAATAAAAATGCTTACTCTCGGCTTACTAAATGTGAGCAGCTGAGGAGTTCCCATAGCACACGTTGATGGGGATTGTCTGCTCACCACGCACTGATCACAGGCTATTAGGATGTGACAGATGAGTCCAGCCCACTTTAGCTTCCTCAAAAAGTACATTCATTAGTGGACCTTTTTTTAAAAAAAAAAAGCTGACTGTGGACTGCACCAGACCACACGATTATTCACGTCGAGCTTCTATTTTACATAACATTTCAAACCACAGATTTAACCCTTTAGTTGCATCTGTAGTTTCTCTGCGTCTAACATTAAAATACATGCTTGGCGCCCCCTGGTGTGGCTGCCAACTATAAGAGATTCCCCACGGGGATAATAATAATAATAATAATAATAATAATAATAATAATAAAAAGGCAGCTTCCTGACAGTGCTGTATGTTCTTAGCCTGGCAAGCCAGACTCCTCGCAGTATCAGCAAGCAGTCTGGAAATGTTCAACACCAGCTCGTTGGGGCTTGGTGGGACAAAGCAACTCAAGGCCAACAAATCGCTGTGGGCTGTTGAGGTTTTAAACACTTAATGTGGTCTTGATTATTTCAAACTGATTGAAGAGCAGAGGATAACAAACTCTTGGCAGCCTTGTGTGCTATCTAAACTGTTTTAAGTTAAGATAGCACATTAAGGGACTTGGATTTCAAAAGAATCCCTCATTTTCCACTTCTTAGTTAGCGTTTGAAGACTGCTAAGTGGCATTCTAAATTCTTTGAATATGTTTTTATATCCCTTTTCTGTTTAATATAGTTGAATTACTCATTTCCGCAGCTTTTTTTTGCTTTCCCCAGTTTGATTGCCATGATGTACACCATGTTATGTCAGTTTGTTCGCCTGTCTGTTCTGTTTGTGTTTCCTGCAGATGTATTCTTCTGTTGTGTCAAGGGAATATAATGCTGTGACCGGAAAAAAAACTGATAAATTGTATAAAAATACACTCAAGCTGGTATTAGACACTCTAAGTCAACCAATATGTAACAAGGACAGATTTCTTACACAAGGATCATTATACCAGGCTGCACTTTCCCTTCTTTCAGGTCCCAAATCAACTTTTCTTCTTTAGCCATGCAGTTAGTGCTAATCACTCTGCCACCGTGCAGTGTTGTTCTGTCCAATGCAGGGGATGAACCATGTTGTTCATTATGTACTGACATAATGAAGAGGCTATCAGGATGCTGGGTCTGTAACCTCCACTTCCCCTTTCTTCTTTAGTGGATAAAGGAGAAACAAATATTTTGAAACCAATAATTTTATACATCGAGAGTCAGCAAGAGTCAGCTTTGCCATTCCTTCTCGGAGTAATGAATTGTTGCCAGTGAGCACAAGACATGTGGTAATGTATGTTCACTATGACTCAGCGCTCTGTACCTGTGCCAGCCATTAATCTGCACAAAACCTTATGACATTTTCTCTCTCCCATCTGATATAAACCCAAAAGGTAAAGAAATGACAATCAATCATGTTTAAAAGGTGGTGCGCAATGGCAAAAGTGCAGATTGCAGTTCCACCCTTCACACTCCTTTTGAGAGCACGTGAACAGCTATGGCAACCTGCAGAATCAGCAAGAAATCCAATACATTTGTTGAATCTGACTATTTTACAGGACAGAACTGCTTTCCAAAATGCCATTTCTGCAAGAAGTGACCGCAGGATGGCACTGATTGGCGATGGCCCCATGAACCAATGAGTCACCAAATGGAAAATTACCAAGAGTGAAGCTGCGGGTGATTCATTCCAGTGACTTTAGTGATGCTGTTTAAATGCATGAAGGTCTAAAGCTATCTGCCCTAACCACAGATACCTGATCCGTGCAGGCAGTAATGAGTACAGCTTATTCACGGCGTCCAACTTATAAACAACTTCTATTTATCCTCGTCGTTGCCTTGAATAATGATATTACTCATTGCCTCGGCATACATACTCTACGGATGATATTTCCATCTCCAATGAATGTTCAGCTCTGTGTGTTAGTGTATATGTAAATATAAACATATGGCTTTACTGAAACACAGCACCACATAAAAGGCCAGAGTTATAAAAATATGTGTTTTTTTTGAGAAATAAGGATTAAAAATATATTAAGCAGGCATCACAGATATAATCAGATCAGATAATCACATCCAACATACTTACAAAATGAGATCTCTAAAAGCATTCGAAATGGAGACTGAATGATTCAACATCCCTATCACCTTCACCAGTGGCGGGGTAAGGGAGGGGAAAGCTAGGATGATTCTAAGGGCTCATAACTGACATGGGCCAATGAAGATATTAGAAAATTTGAGATTTAACAAAATGTTTATATAAACTGACCTACGTACATAAATTGAGTGTTTTGTTCACAGTTCTTGCTCTATAGTAATGTCATATTAGCTGTCAAATTACACACAAACCTAATACTAGTCTGTAAAAATATATTACTTTATGAGTCCACTACTGTGTATAAATGTGTTGATTCACTCAGCAGCCCCTACAGCTCTAACTCAACAATCACTTCCAGTTACAGTAGAGCTTGCCCACTGTGCGATCTTTTCATGGGGTCCAAGATATATAGCAGCGACTCTGTCCTTCACTTTGAGAATTAGGCCACTGTCCTGTGTGTGTCCGCTCAGCGCAGCAGGAATACGAGGCCTCAGGAAGTGCAAGCCCAAATTGATCTTCAGAGCAGTCAGTTCTGGTCAATTATCTCCACTTAAACAGAGAGGGAAAAAGATGATATCAGACGTCTTTTGTGCCGTGATATAAGGCACAGTGTGAAAGGCCCACAGAGAGTCATAGTCATTGTATCGGCATAAAAATGTATCTTTTAATTTGTCAAACGATATACGTCAAAATGACAGAACGATACAAAGGTTATTAGAACAAAGTTTTCTGCTCCCTATTGACTTCTATCAAAACTTTTCAGATGCATGGAGTCTCCTACAGGACCTAGTCTCTCTGGTAGTGTCCTAGTTTATTTTCAGTCATTTTTGAAGTCTTATTAAAGCTGCATACTATTAAAGCTACCCCCAAGGAACCAGAATACTATAAGACATTACATTAAACTCCTATTTAGAGCTTGCCTTAAAACGTCTATAGTGTGAAGAAGTGTGGCCTTAAAATCAGCTGTTGTCTCTGCAATAATTTTATACTGTTGCTTTCTCTGTCTTCTTCTTTGTCTTATCTATCATGTTTCATAATTGTCTCTAAAAGTCAGAGGCCAAAGTTTAAGTAAACACGTTTGACTCTCTCAGTGGGGCCGAGTGACGGGTTCAGCTCAGAGTCTCTAATGGAAGCCTTGTTGCTGGCTCCTCGGGATCAAACCTGTGACTTTTCCATTATGGTACAGCCACATAAACATGTCCCCTCTCCTTATAACCTCTGTCCACTCACTCAGACAGTCACTCGCACACTTGCCAAAGGCCAAAGTGATTGCATCTGCAGTGCATTGTGGTCTGATTGCTTGGTGTGATCCCTGGACACTAGCAAACCTCCCCCTTTGCTTCTCCACTACAGCAGTAAGCACTCTGTCACTTTGGCTGATGATGCACACACAGGGCACACACTTTTTTGTAGAGCTATAGTCAGACCTAGCCCATCCAGCCACAACTAACTCTTTTCCCATTCTATACAAAGAAGTTAGTCTGGTACCTTTGTTGCTTGCATTTCATTTCAAGGGCGGGGTTTAAAAGAGGACTGTTAACCGATCAGAGAAACTCCAGACGTGATGCAGGAAAAGCCGAAAACACACAATCGTTTGTCAACAAGGAAGCCACTGTTGTGCCACTGGTTAACATGGCCAACACTAGAGCGGACACCAGAGTGGTTTCATTGTTTTTATACTTTGCTGATTAACTGAAGCGAGAGCAGAAGTAAATGGCCTCTTGGTAGCAGCATCCACTACCTGCTGCAGACAAACAGCTTGTGATCGGTCCATCTGCAAAAAACATATCAGTTATGTATCTATTGCTATTCTTTTGTATGTTGTTTTAACCTGGAACAGAGAAGTAGCACACTTTATTTCTTTGGGACAGCTGTTCCATAGATTAACTCCTTTGTTTAACAGTTTCTCTTCTTATTTGTCCTTGTGTGTGGTTTTTTAGTAAATGTCAAACCATTATTATTTTTTTGATCTTGTGTAGTTCTCTCTCCATTGTGTTTGTTAACTGTTCAAGATATTGTCCAGAGCAATACACATTTGTATCATCAGCAAACAGAACATTATTAAACAGATCAGATACACTTTACAGATGTCATTTATATACAAAATAAATAATTGTGGACCCAACACTGAGCCTTACAGCACCCCACAATTAACCCACAGCATGTTGGACTCAACCCCATTCATCTGGACATTTTAAACCAATCTGATAACTATATAACCATGAGTACTTTATTCCCCTAAAACCATATTTTTGCACCTTTTTTACTAAGACTTTTTTATCTATTGTATCAAGGGCTTTCTTTAAAAAGCTTTCTTTACAGAAGTTTTAATGGTTCAAATAACAAATTATTTCCAACCCATGGATGCAACAGCCTGTTTTTGCCACGGTTGCCTCTGCAAGCTTGTGCAGTCAATTAAATGAAAAGGTTTCAGGATCGAAGCTCTGCGCTGTTTCAGTGGACGTGACGTTATGTGCTTGTGTGCTCGTTTACCTGGTTCTCACTTTCTACTTCGCCACCATAAGTAAACTAAGCAATGCTTGCAGCAAAGTTGAAAATGAATCCTGCAAACACAGAGAAGAGACCGGCCTCCAGTGCACTTGAAACCGGCAGACTTCTTCAGTTGTTGTTCATTTAACAAGTGTGCGCACAGTGAACACGCACAACAACAGATGCAGTAGGCCTACCGCTAACGCCAGGTGGCACATTAGTACAAAAACTCAAGTCTAAAAAAACAAAACACACACAGTATATTGTTTCTTACCAGTTTTCATTGCTATTGTTTCAACCAAATTGAGAACAGCCATTGTAGTTGACCTATTTGCTCTGAAACTATATTGATAATTCATTTATCTTGTTTCAGTCACACACAATTATTTAACATATGGAATGCCTTTTTTGACCATAGTTGACTTTTGTTTGATCCACTCTGCTTTTTTCTCTTACAATGTGACAGATAACACGACGTAAGTTCAGGCACAGGCTATAAGCGAACTAAGTGGCTCCTTAGTGCCCCGTGGCCTCTAGGGGGCTCTCTAAGCAATCCAGCGTTTGTTGAACCGACTGATCCACCAACTCCACTGGAGACATTATTTATTACTAGAGATGAGAATACTCGATAATGCATGTTTAAGCAGAGGTTTTTATCAGTGCAGTGAGTTAATATTTAAGAATTCACAAAAAAATTGTGTCTGTGTTCTGTGTTTGTTCTCCGCGGGCTCAGTGTCGGAGGCCGGGCTTGAGAGGCGCTGCTGCTGATGCCTCAGGGACAGCTCAGTAACAGTTGGCTACAAAAAACAGCTCACTCTAAAACTCTAAGTCTCTGAGCAGGTATACGTCGAGATACCTCCCTAAAAATACTTTTTGGAGGTTGGGATGTCTGCAAATGCAAGACCCAAATTGACTCTTGTCTTTGCCCATTGTCGGTCGGATTCCATCTTTGCTCTTTTGTTTGCATTTAATAAAACGCGCTAGTGTTTTTTTATGTTTGCGAGGATTGTCCATCTCTGGTCGCAGAATCCATCTCAACTAACACGTCACACGCTGTTTACATCCATCAAGTAGCATTAGCGCACATTACGTTAGATCCGCAGATTTTTAGCAGGAAATTCAAACCCCAATGCCCAAATGAAATTAAGCATACAGCTAATTCAGGCAACCAAAGGGGACAGTAACTGTACCAATTTACTCATGAACATGTCAAATAGGAACACATTGCAAGGTTTTTTTTGTCTAAAAGCTACACTCCCACAACACTAAACAAACTTTTTCACAGCCATAAAAAAAAATATAATATTCGAATGCCATTTCCTTCATTTACTGAGAGAAGAATTAAACATATAGAGTTAGGTTTAGGTGTTTTTTCTTTTGTGTGAACTTGGATGTAGATTTTCTCAATGTCCAAAGATTACCCTTAGACAGAAAATCAAAAGGCCTCAGAAGAAACTGTTTAATAATTTAGACATTCACATATATCATTTACAGCAGTGAAGCATCAAGAAAAACCCAAAAGACCACAAATAACTTAAAATAAAAATGTACAAACAGAGGAGTGGCTTTCTTTTGGGGAACATTTAACCAATCAAATCATTTCTGTAGTGTCTCTGGATGGAAAAGCCTGCACACTCAGAGGGCTTGGCCAAGGCCTGTTCAAGGATAAGGGAGTTGGGTGAGGCAATAAAATTTGGTTTCATCTGAGGTTTTCTGTCACGAGACCTTGGCAGTGTGCTGGACGAGAGAAGACTTAACTCCACGTATGATGTAAGTTATTATTCAGGGCACATGGAAGGAATTTTAACAGGAACAGAACAGATATATACTCTCATTTTCTCTGGGTTTTTCTCCTTGTCATTCACTCCATTTGATGGTGGTAGAGCAATTATTGGCCAACCAATTAACAATCCTTTCTCTACAATGGCAGGCAGCAAAGCACAGCAGTGTTTTGCCTCCAGGGGGTGTTTCTGTGAGATGGCTTTCATGGAATTCCTGCAGACCTCTCCCGTGGTTTAGAAGAAATCATTTGCATAGACAGCATGAAGCTAAAATAGATGCAGCAGGTGAAGATTTTCAAAACCTACCTCAAATGCGGTACGTTCTAGTTTTTACATTAGTTTGTCACCTATTTTTTGCATTTTCTGTCTCCACTATATATTTGTGAAAATGAAACTATCAGAGGAAATGCAGGAAAAGTGTAGAATGTGATCTTTTGTGACTATAATTCACTTTTAATGCAATACTGTCAGAATGGACCAAAATGCCAACTCAGCACACAGATAAAAATGTGTTTAATCCCAAAATACAACACACCAAAAAAGGCTTGGCCAAAAAAGGCAGAAACTGGTCAATATCTACAACACGGACGTAGGAAACAAGGTTGGTACACAGACAAACTAACTGGCACAGGTCAAAGAGAAGGAGGGGTTAATATACCTAAGTAGGAGGGAAGGTAATGCAGCACAGGGGAAACACATCAGGGAGTGCTCAGGTGATCAAACAAGGCGGGGAATAAAAAAACAACTAACCTGGAAGTAGATAGACCTGTGACTCAGGCTGATGCTGCATTCATGTGTCCTTAGTATTTCACGACAATAAGCATTTATTAAAACAGATTTTAAAAAATAACGTTAAACCTGACATGTTTGTAGCATTAAATGTTAATATGCCCAGCTTATTTGCTCAGTAACTACAGACTCATTAATAAATATTACCAGACATATTTAAAAACCAGTAGCGAACCGTGCAACGCGACCCAGGCCTTCACACACTCACACACAGACTGTAAGAGTGTCAAACTACTGCAGTTTGACAGGCAACGCTGCCAACACACATCCATAGGCCTACTGCTCCACACAACAGAACACAACAGCTGATCAGCAACAACAAGATTCTGGACCACCATTTTATACATGAAAATAAACTGTGCTCAACAGCTATCATCACCTCCCGCCTCATTTCAGGTTAATGACTGTAATTAATGCCACATTTAAACTCACTGTAGCTTGTAGATGTACTGCAGGATTATAATGACAGAGTCCATAAAATGAAATGAAATGATTTCCTCATAAGTCCAGGTTGACATGTTGACTTGTTGGTTGAGAAAAGTCGATAGAAAACTTCCTCAGAAAATAAATCCCGAAGAAACTCCTTTTCTTAATAACGAAGCAAAGGTTTGAGTAAAAGCATCTGGACTTAATTTTCAAGGTGAAGACGTTTCCTCTCTATTCCAAGAGACTTTATTAATTCTGAGTTCAACTGATAAGAGAGCTGAGCTTTATCTCTAAAGGCTAGGTATGTCTAATTCTATGTGTTAAAGCAGTTGCAGTAACACTATAATAATGGTGTCAACTGCTGGTTAAAGATACAACATATATCATACATCACAGACAGATCATAAACGGATCCACAGCTGAGAAATTTTCCGAGTCATTTGACCCCAGTGCTTTTGATGGCTGTAGTGAACCTGATTCTTTTATGCAGTCTTTTAATAACCACTGCTTGTCTGTTTTAAATAAGGTTGCTTATTAAAAAGTAAACACACATCCCTGCCCTTGGATAAATGAGGAAATCTTACCTTGGCGAAACTGTCAAAAAATAGAACGTTTGTGGAAATGCACAAGTTTGGAAGTCTACAGACTGCACTTGAAAGAGCTCATAATGTCACTAAATGATATAATAAAACAGGCCAGATCTGCCTATTTCTCTAATCTTGTTGTTCTGAACAAGAAAAAAAAATCCTGTTTGACACAATATCAAGAATTGTCTCTCCTTTAGCTCCTCATTTGCCAGTCCACTCAAAGTCTGACTGCAACAGGTTTTTACATTCCTTTGTGAATTAGGTACATAATATCAGAGCCTCTATAAACCATTGATTGTTTATATAGTGGATATAATCTGCCAATTGGTCCCCTATTTACTGATATAGTCGTTACGACTTGGCAATAAAATGGCCGTTACATCCGGGCTTTCTTTTACTCCATAGTAAAACAATTATTTTTAGATAGCATAAACGAAAGTAATAATCAAAAATTCACCCCCCCCAGATTTGTCACATAGTAAAAACTTAGCTCTAGAGACCGGAGCCATCTTTTGTACCAGGCTGTAAACACCCGTAAAGTTGCCATTAGGTTTCTCCTTATATTTCTGCTTTTGGAGCCTGCCCTCTGGTGGATGGCGGTATTTCGCCGTATTTCGCTGTATTTTGGCATATGGCGGCGCCCTTATGCAACAACCATTTAGGAAGTTCCATCATCAAGCCCTCTAGATGTAATGCCAACTTTGCTGCTTTTAAATGTATTTGATTTAATTGGTCCATATGTCGTTAAACTGATCAACCTTTCTCTTTTAACTGGTTCTGTGCCCATCCATCCATCCATCCATTCATCCATCCATCTTCTACCGCTTATCCGGGGCCCGGAACACCCCCCTAGGGAGGCGCCAAGGAGGCATCCGGAACAGATGCCCGAGCTACCTCAGCTGGCTCCTCTCGATGTGGAGGAGCAGCGGCTCTACTTTGAGCTCCTCCCGAGTAACAGAACTCCTCACCCTATCGCTAAGGGAGCGCCCCGCCACCCTGCATAGGAAGCTCATTTCAGCTGCCTTGTTCTTTCGGGCATGACCCAAAGCTCATGACCATAGGTGAGAGTAGGAACGTAGATTGACCGGAAAATCAAGAGATTTGCCTTACAGCTCAGCTTTTCATGTACCTCAACAGACCGATAGATCAACTGCATCACTGCAGAAGCTGCACCGATCCGTCTGTCAATCTCACGCTCCCTCCTTCCCCACCAACCTGAAGGGGGCAAGCCACCCTTTTCCGACTGACAACCATGGTCTCAGATACGGCTGCAAACCGTCCCAGTGCACACTGAAGGTCCTGGCTTGATGAAACCAACAGGACAACATCATCAGCAAAAAGCAAAGACGAGATCCTGTGGTCCCCAAACCAGACTCCTTCCGGCCCCTGGCTGCGCCTAGAAATCCTGTCCATAAAGATAATGAACAGGACCGGTGACAAAGGGCAGCCCTGCCGGAGTCCAACATGCACTGGGAACAGGTCTGACTTACTGCCGGCAATGCAAACCAAGCTCCTGCTCCAGTCGGGCTCCCGGACCCTTATACTCCCAGAGCACCCCCCACAGGGCACCACGAGGGACACAGTCGAATGCCTTCTCCAGATCCACAAAACACATGTGGACTCTCATAAACCCTCCAGCACCCTGGAGAGGGTATAGAGCTGATCCTGTGTTCCACGACCGGGACAAAAAACGCATTGTTCCTGGTTCTGTGCCCAGCTCTTTTAAACAAGCGGTTTCTGAAGAAGCCCAATTTAGATTCTTTTGAACCAAACAACTACAGGCCAATCTCTTAATGGCCTTTTTTATCTAAAATCCCGGAGAGAGTGGTGGCAGAGCAGCTGACTGCGTTTCTTGATGAAAATAATTTTATAGATAAATTTCAGGCTTCCAAAAATGTCATTCAACTGAGACTGCCCTGCTGAAGATATCAAGTGACATTATGATGCCGGCTGACTCTGGGCAGTACTCTGTCTTGATCCTACTGGATTTATCGTCTGCTTTCGATACTCTGAACCATTATCTATTAATAAAGTGTCTGCAAAATGAAACTGGTTTCTCTGGAATAGTTTTAAAGTGGTTTTCCTCTTACCTGAGTGACAGATCATTTTGTGTTTTTATTAACAATATTCTGTCTGAAATTACCCCTCTGTCATATGGAGTTCCTCAGGGCTCAGTGCTAGGTCCTCTTTTGTTCTTTATTGTACATATGCCCTCTTGGTGAAATAATTCACGGTTTTAAAAGTGTGTCTTATCACATTTATGCTGATGACATTCAGTTGTACTGTTCTTTTAAAGACTCTGAGTTTCATAAACTGATTAATTTGTTGGTCGGCTTGTCCTGCATAAAGAACTGGTTATTCAATAACTACCTACAGCTAAATACAAAAAAGACTGACACTTTAATGTTTGCACCTGACCTAAAAATACCTCAAATCAAACAACACCTTGGTTCCCTGGGTTCTTCCGTCCAGTCGAGCCTCAGAAACCTTGGTGTAATGTTTGACCAGTCGATGTCTCTGGACAGTCATTCTAGACAGTTGGTCAAGAGTGTTACTGTCTAAAGCTGACTTGGAGATGATTATTCATGCTTTTATTTCTTCTCGCCTTGATTATTGTAATTCTTTTTACTTGTTTGAACAAATTGTCTCTGAGTCGGCTACAAATGGTGCAAAGTGCTGCAGCCAGGCTTTTAACCGGAACCAACAGAAGGGCTCACATTTTCCCAGTTTTATCCTGACTTCATTGGCTTCCAGTCAAATTCAGAATTAATGCCTGGACAGGCCCCCCAGTACATCACTGACCTGCTGACCCCTCACTCCTCCTCCCGCGCTCTTCGGTCTTCTGGTTAAAACCTTCTAACAATCACCAAAACCCGTTTTAAAACTCGGGGAGACCGGTCTTTCCAAGCAGTCGCCCCCAGACTCTGGAACACCCTGCCCCTGTCACTGCGGGTGGATATTTCTGTTGATTCTTTTAAAAAGCAGCTGAAGACACTTTTATATAAAAAAGCTTTTAGTTGATTGGGCTTTTTATGTTTTTACTATTTTGTGGTTTTAATTTTTATTCTCAAAGTTTTATTGTTCTTTTATTGCACTTTGTAAAGCACTTTGTAATTTATATCTGTGAAAGGTGCTATATAAATAAAATTTACTTACTTACGTACTTATCCATGTTTAGGACTTCTCGCAGTGCTAAACATCTGACACGGGACTTTGAACCAAACTCTGATTGGTTATTTCCCCTGTTAGTTCCACAGAAACACAGTTTGCACTGGATTATTTTTGGCAACTGAAGGCCTAACCAATGAGAGCAGCTCTACTCCCACAAAACACTAAATATGATTGGACAACCTTTTAACAGAGGCTTAAAGTAAGGTCATAAAAAATACAATCAAATATTTTGATTAGAAAATTAAAGTATGTGAAATATAAAATAGATAGAGTATGCAGTACAATGTTTTATAATATTTAAAAAGTTATGCCTTCTCTAAAGGCGTAGAAGTCCCTGACGGTTCCCCTCTGATTTATACATATGTAACACACTGACTTTATAACTGTAGCACTTGAACACATCATTAGCTACAGTAGATTGGCTTGTTCCTCTAAGCGTGTTACGACACAACAGAGCAAAATATCCCACAAACAGGATATATAATGACACTGCGACCCAAAATATGTGTCTTTTCTTATTTAAAAATTAGCATTGCTCTTGACGCCTTTTTTCATGTTTGTCATGTTTTTCTGCTCATCTGTTTACATGTGTTACTCTGAGCTGCTGGAGCATGCTCAGAGTGCTAAGTAAGCCGAATGTGCAGCAGTGATTCAAGAATGAACTGCATTACCATTGTGTTTTTATTATAAATTTAGAAATGACTGCACCTTCAAATGGAGTAAGGGTTTTACATGCAGTTTAAAACTCTTAAGGTGATAATTCGGATTCTACACCTGCATGTACAGAATTGAACTTCTGCTACAGAGGTTTGTGAAGTTGGATTGAGCTGCTGACACGCCTTGACTCTCTAGGACTCTAAGGTCAAGGAATAGTGACCTTAAGAAGAACTGAGGAGCAATTTTAGAACAAGGCATTCTGTTTTTTTTTCTAAAGCAGAACTGTCCTGACTCTGAGAACAGCTCTATATGCGGCCGGTTAAGGAGCCCGTTGAATTCTCAGAACTGCCTTTGTGCCACCTCGAAGTCATCTAAACACTCTTGGTCCAACACATCCATCAGTTATACGGACCCAGTCAATAACCAGACGAGTGACTCACTCCTAACCCGTTGCGTGCAAGCTTGGAGCACTTCATGTTCACCAAAATAGCTCCACCTGGCCAATGTTCTTCTGTCAGCGTTCCTTTGAGAGCTGACCTTGAGTGACACTTGATTATCATCATTCCAACATCATTCCAAACATTTTTACCCGTCAGTAAATATATTAATTTCCTTATCCATCCATGGACACGCACCTGGAGAAAATGACTTCTGAGACACTTAAAATTTCATAAAATATTCTGCAAACGTTTGAGCGGATGTCTTCATTTGAATAATATTAATTTGTCTTTAAGTGTGTGGGGAAGAAAATGGGGAGGTTCAAATATTCTGTTTAACGTATGCTTATACACTGCCAATACAGGTAATAACCTCTTCCTCTTTCCTATTCAAACTTGTGATTGCTAGCAACAACCCCACCATTAATTTCTG
Organism: Neodontobutis hainanensis; assembly: GCA_024349245.1. Taxonomy (NCBI): domain Eukaryota; kingdom Metazoa; phylum Chordata; class Actinopteri; order Gobiiformes; family Odontobutidae; genus Neodontobutis; species Neodontobutis hainanensis. The sequence continues at coordinate 1,107,056 of JALDNG010000034.1, forward strand.
CTGGATTTCTCCGTGTGAGACAAAGCAACATGAAATTACAGCCCATGTCAAATACACTTTCATTAAAACTCTATTAAAGTCCCATGAACAAGCGCTGGAGCTATGTCGGCCCCCACTGTGTTTCTACCCATTATGAAATGACAAATTCTAACGTTGTGTTAAAAACTTTCATAAAGGGAGATCATTTATGGTCTTTATTATATAAATAAGACTTTCCACCAAAAAAGATTTCAGATGTGGCACAAGGAACTATGCATTGCACTAATTAAATACGTAGTCATCATTATTGGAAATGTACATAAGATATGCCAGAATTCAAACTTAACTTGAGGGAATTATTGGACTCAAATATAAAATATATAAAAACAAGATAGTAAACATATTAAGGAAAGCTAAAAAAGACTATTATAATAATCTACTAGTGCAACACAGAAGCAACATTAAAGAGACTTGGAAAGTACTAAATAGTTCAATTAAAGAAAAAACACTAAGAAAAGTGAATATCCAAAGTACTTCACAAATCAACTGAAAACTATAACCAAGCCAGTCAATGTTGCTAATGAATTTAATAATTATTTTGTAAAAAAAAAATCAAAAACAAGCTCAATATTTTTAAAGTAAGTAGAAGAAAATAAACTAATAAATAAAATAAAAAAGAAAAAGAAAAAATCTACAGATACGGCACTAGTGCTCTAAAATTTGGAACAGCTTCTGGACACAGTAGAAGAAGAAATGAAAAAAGGTTAATTTATTTGATTTAGTAATAACAAAATAAATTCAAATGTCCAAACCAGAATTGAAATGACTGAACTAGAAATGATAAGAGAAACTTATTCTTTTAGGTGTCATCATTGGCCACAAGCTTAGTTGAAAATACCACTTAACCTACATAAAACTCTTGTTGTGTCCAAACTAAAACACATCCTTGATTCAAAGACCCTAAACATATTACCAGCCTTTAATAGTGCCATACATGACATATTAGGTAGCAATCTGGGGGAAATATAGACAAAACAACAATAAAACCAATTGGTATTCTGCAAAAACGTACAATAAGTTTAAGAATTATAAATAAAAGAGATTATTATTACCCAACAAACAAGCTATTCATAAACTCTAGCCTATTAAAATTATATGACTTAGTAGAATTTAAAATAGCCAAAATACTGTTTAAAAAATAATTAAATATTAATTAAAAATAATTAGGAAATTTACAGATTGTGTCCAAAACCTCACAACCAGATAAAATCCACTCCTCACAAGCTCAGAGGAACACTCGTGTTCAGTAAACACAGATCAGAACCAACATCAAACAGAGATGTCTGTCTGTTCAGGGTACAACTGTGGAATTGTCTCCATGATGAACTAAAAACATGTACATTTATAGACAGCTTCAAAAAATTATTTAAAAAGAAAAAAATCACACAAAATAAAGCTGAATTAATTTAGCTTCTCTTTTTGTTATTTACGTACGCTAAAAGACTATATATATATATATATATATATATATATATATATATATATATATATAAAGGGTTGTTTTTTATGTTTGTACCAGGCTTGAGTCCCATTTACTTTATAATTTCTTTTGCTGTTAATTGTTTGCTTTTGTTTTTATTTTTTTTTTATTAAATAAAAGAACAACAAATTGAGAAACTATGGAGATGGTTTGTGTTGTCAGGTGATTGTGCAAAACACTCTTTCAGTGTCAAAACAACCATAAAACATTGATGCATGAATCCACAATCCTTTAAGAACCAATGCTGAGGTGAAGACTAAACCACTAATGTGTGTGAATTTCAACTACTTTCCAGCCATTTCTTGAGTGAATACTTTGCAAATAATCTTTGGACCCTATTAGACCTTAATTTAACGGGCAAATGGGCCACATGCACACATTTTTTTCTATGCAAATGAAGGTCTGTTACATAGAACAATCCTGGATAGCTAACACTGAAAGAGTTTGCTAAGAACACAGACTTTTTGATGAATACCTGTTTGGTGATTTGGTGAGCCACTAGCCAGTAACTAACTATCACCAGAGCAATCAGGACAACGCCATGCTGTGTACAAAGTAATGGCATAAAGTCAATTCATTCCAAACCAGCTATCAGGTCAGACGACATTGCAAAGCCTACTAGTGGGTACGATGGATTTCTGTGAGTTTCTGACCTTCCAGATCTCACTATCCATGGGTGCAACACAGAGTAAAAAGTTTTGTGTTGTAACAAAAGTGCTTGTTGCGCATCATAACAGTACTAGTGGCTTACGCACTCCTTTTGTATACTGATGGTCGTAGAAGCCAGGGAATATTTGCTAGGCACGAGTAGACCTACAATATGGCAAGTCACATATTCATTTCCATTTTTTTACATATATTCATTTAGCAGACGCTTTTATCCAAAGCGACTTACATTGTTCTACAGTAATTACCAGTGTTACAGCCACTGGAGGCAAGGTGGGTTGTCTTGCCCAAGGACACAACGACAGTATGAACTGTGGGCCGCCATATTCAATGTCTGAAGGCGGCAGTAGCTCAGTGGGTAGAGCAGTCGTCCATCAAGTCGTCCATCAACCGGAAGGTAGGGGGTTCGATTCCCTCTCTCCCCACAGTTCATACTGTCGTTGTGTCCTTGGGCAAGACACTTAACCCACCTTGCCTCCAGTGGTGTTCCAGCTGTAACACTGGTAATTGCTGTAGAACAATGGATAAAAGTGCTAAATGAATAAATGTAAATGTAAAAATGAAGGGCACATTTGCATAACCTGTAGTATATGATAACAACTATTGCCTGAGAGATGGGTTGGAGATGCCCTGACTCAATTGTGTGGGTCTTTTTTTGTTACTCATTCATAAACCATCATAAATCCCAGTTAAAACATAAAAAACATAAATGTTTTGGCTTTACCTGTCCATGGATCTAATGTTTTGTTTGTATTTGTATATGGTATACTGATTATCCATTTTGGAGCATATGTAATATACTGTATAGGGTATATGCTGAAATTGTTTTAAAATGGCAGTTTTATAAAAAGCTTTTAAAGCTTTATGACAACTGTGGATTTCTGAAAGAGAGATCCTACATTTGAATATGTCATGTGTGAAAGTTGTCCAGTTATTGTCTCAACAAAATTATTAATAATCAGATGTGAATCTTTTCATAGTGGAAAGGATATTTTCAGTAAGAGAGACATGCACTCTTTCTAAGTTAAAAAAACACATCTTTTTCAATTGTTTATCTAGGACTTGGCCATTTTTAGAGATGTGTTCACAGTTGCAAACTATTTTAATGAAAACTTCTAAGATGCAAAGTTACAAAAATAATAATTTAAATTTCAATCAAACTAGAATCCAAGATGAAACAACTCCGAATGGATGTATTTTTTGGATTCAAAAGTTGATGGCTGCTGCTGATTCGAGTCTGAAGGAGCAACTTCTTTTTCAGAGAATGTGATAGTACTTTCTCCTCACAGTTGTGATCATACATGCACCAAACGTCTGGAGGATGTCTGCAGGTGTGCGTACGTACGTCAAGAGATTGTCCGGGTGGTTTTATTCAGCAGATGTTGTACATACATGACGCCCACCAGGAAGTTTACTAAGTTTACAAGACAGGATTGGCTCTGTGTGTAAAAACAGCGTTCATACATGTAGCACCTCTGAAAGAATTCAGGAGAAAGTCTGAAGGATATACACTTTTTGCACAAGTTAGACAAGTTCATTATTCATCATTACAACAACTACACAAAAGGTCTGAGTAATCTGTCCATTAACATTTCTTATTATATATTTATATGGCTCTAGATACAATAGATGAGCCTCAAAAATGAGCTCCTTGTGTCGGTCCTTAAAAGCCACATAACCACTCCAATACAAAGCACACATGTTCACAAAAAAAAACTCACCATGAGCCTGAGCAATCTATCTGAAGGCACTCGCAAGACACTTTGCTGGATTGACTGTCTGTTCCTGTCACTGGTGCATCCCCACCGCCGCCGTCGACAGACAACATGATTAACCTTTTCACACTACGACAAAGGTCCTAAAAGAGCTGATGCAGTGTTGCATTTACAGTGCTGTGCAAAAGTATTAGGATTTTTCCTTTATTGTTGCTTTACAGCCAAGAATTTCAAAGGATCATCAGGAGGTACTGATGATCATCAGTACTTACCTCTTTCTGAAGGGCCTACAGTGGATGCATTGTACACCACTGTTTGAGTTGTTTTTTGCAAAAAAATTATTTAATTTAGCACCATCTCTCTTTCCCCCCAAGTCTAAACAGTTTCCCAGTCCCTAACAATAACAAACACCCCCACAGCCTCATACTGTCTCCGCCCTGCTTCTCTTTAGAGATGAGGCAAAGTCAGGTGATGGTTTGTACTAATAAAGCCAATAATGGCTTTTTTCTAACCTCTCTTCATACAGCCCAGCTCTGTGGAGAGGCAGGTTTAGACTGGTCCTGTGGACAGAGCTCTCCAGCTCTCCCACAGTCTCCTCTGGTCTTACTTTGACCTTTCTGATGAAGCCGTATACTTATTCACACTCAATTTATCTGTTTCTCAATCATATTTTTTTATTTGTTTTACAATAAAACCCAATAAAAAAGCCCTCCTAAAAATCCATTGAAATTCTCGGCTGTAAGGCAACAATAAAGGAAAAATGCTACGACACTGTAGATGGCAGTCACTGTCCACCAAATTTTATTTTAATGCAACTTCAACTTTCCCACCTCTATTTTCAGATGTGTTATAATTGGGAGCCAAAAATAGTAAGTGAGAAGCCATAAAAATGTCACACCTGCTTGCCAACTGTTTGATTAGTACTCGTTGACACATCAAACACATTTTTGCTGCTCAAAATAGCTTTAAGAAACTTTAACTTTAAGAAAGAGCAAAATTTATCTTTATTTCACATTTAACTAGTTTTGCAGAATATAACTTGCAGCCAGGCTTATGACTCCCCGGCCACAGCCCTGGGTTGACATTTTTCAGAACAATGCTGCTTAAAATGTGCACTTGCCTTAGACTCCAGACAGTTATCCTGCTCAATCTAAAAAATGAGAAATAAGTCCTTTGGCTCTGACAAGTTTGAGTATAAACAGTTTCAAATCTTGTTATACTTGTGTCTTTATATGTGCCTATTCTGAAATATAAGACTTCTAAAACTACACTCACTACTACACTCCAATGGAATTGCAATAGTACGTCATGCTTTGTGTCACTTTCCTGCTCAGAGCCTACAGACATTGAAGACCATTACACTCTTGCTGAAGGACATTTATTTATAAAATCTGACCTGTTTCTATGAGATTTGTTCAGAATGTGTCTTGGCCACGCAAGCTGCCACACAGAATCTTGCATCTGGGTGGGATCCAGACCCCCAACCTAGAACAGAATGCATAGTAAAAAAAACACACTTAAGCACTCACAACAAAATATAAGAGTAATCTGTATGCTTTAAACATACTGCCATTATTGACTGTATTCAAAGATTGTACCACTTCACATCTTTTAGATTTAAGGTGCCATAAGGTCACGCGGAAGAACCATGCCATAAGATCTTTGTTGTTGATTTGTTTTGGCCCAAGGGAGTCTGTAACCTTATAGCAGCTGTTGAGAGTTGAGAGATTTAGTTCTTCAGATACTCTTCTGTTCATCTGTTCCTGTGTCGCACTCAAAGCTAAGATTCTGCCCCTTCATCTGCCTCCTGTCTCTCCACTTGGGTACAATCCATGTTCATATGAGAGTCACAGGCACGGCGACAACTCATTATACCCACCACAAAAGCTCCGCTGGCATTGACAGAGCTCAAAGATGTCATCCTCTCATTGTCTTTTGGCTAGTGATGCTGCTTTGTGTCGGCGCCTCTCAACTGTGACCTGGAGGGCGGCTTACTTGGAGGCCAAACTGGATTTTATGTTTGTTTGTGCCACTGCCAAAGCTGACCCAACACGGTCTGGTAGCGAAGCCTGACCAGGGCGCTAATGAGAGCACATGAAAGGGTCAGCACACACAAAACAGACACACATCAGATCAATTAAACACTAAATAATTGATAAAGCACCGTCTAATATGGCCAGTCAAAGCCCATAATAGTTGAGTTGAGTATAAGTTACGCTTTAGTGGCTTCACTGAGTCTTTTTGAAGAATTTGTTTGCTTCTTAATGGGAAACGTGACTGTGGTTCACAGTAGTGTGGGTTTTGAATTTATTGCTGTGTATAAAAAACAAATCAATATGTTCCTTCTGCTCCTTATTGTTATGCGCCGTACATGCTACCTGCTAACAAAGGGTCGGTTTAAATCTTTAATTTTAATCACTGAGACACCATTAAACCATGGTCTTTCATCCCGGGGATCAGTGGCCCCTGGGGCTGGAGGCATCGCGTGGCATCTGTATAAGAATGAGAAGGGTCAACAGGTGTGGAGTCAGCTCAACAGGTGAAGGCAAACCGCCCAGGACCTCACAAGGATAGACAAACAAGACAAACACGGAGACAGAGAAGAGGAGGGAATGAGGAGACACAGCATGGGAGGTAGTGTGTTGGTTCTGCTCCCATGTTTATCCAATTGCAATCATTTGTTCCACCTACAGAAAATCCATCTCCAACATACAGAAAACAGACTTATTATTATGGTATAGAATAGAAAAATAAATTGAATGACTCTCCAGGCTTTCTTTTGTTGTGTTGTCTCTGTACTACCCCTGGAGGTGCTAAAGCTGTGTGTAAAGCCTTATTTCTTCCGGAGCAGTGCGAACAGTTTGGCTCAGAATGTCATAGATTGGTTCAGGTAACCCCAACAGAGGCTAGTGTTTCCAAGTGTCACAAAAATGCATCACTTATCTTGTCTATCAAACACAAGGCTTACCTAAGAGTCTTTCCAGGAACGAAATTGCCAGGTGCAAAGAGAACAGAGGTGGCATTGATGTCTGGTACTTTATTGTTGCTCAAACGTAAACGTCATTATTCCTAATTAAATCACACAATGGAGCTTGTGACTTTAGGCGTCTGCTTTGGGTGGAGTACTCCCTGAGAAAATTGCTCCATTACAGTGTGGACTTTATTGAACTACACTGGCTTAATTCCAATTACAGAAATAAACCATTTAGAGCAAATTAATGACTTTGTTGCCTTTGATGCTTGGTGTTTGCTGAGGTGCTGTAAGTTTATCCTTTTACATTGATCTAATTAGCAAACCTGGTGCTAACAGTGTGTCATTTTAAATTGTCTAAAGTGTATTTTTCTTCTGAGACAATGGCAGTGCCTGTGTGTGGGCAAAACAGCCCTTAAAAGGGATTCTAATTTAAAGTGATTGGATTAATTGACGAAGGGGGAGCAATTGGATGATTATATAAACGTTTGGAGGGTTGAGAAAGAAGAACAGGGAGTATGAAGATGGACGAAAATTGAGTGAAAAAAGAAAAGAAGACTCTTGTTTGAACCGTGTTGAAATCGATTCTGTCAAAGCGAGAGGACAATGTGTTTCCCTTGAGGCAAGGTATAAAAGGACACAGATGCAGAAGAAAGTAAAAGGATTTTTCCAAAACCTAAAAAAACAAAACAAAGCCCAGAACAAAAAGACATCTAATGCACACAATTAGTCTCTGTGTGAATCGACACTCAAAGACTAGCGCTCTGAGTCTCGCTGCGCTAAAAGCTCAAAGCACTCTTCAGTGGGCGACCTGGGGGGCTGGCCATACAAAGCAGAGCACCCAGGTTGTCAATCTGGTACTTGGCACAACAAAACCTGCCAGCTACACTCACAAACTATTGAGGTCAGCTCATTGTGTCGACCCAGAGCTTTCCAAACGTAAATACATCAGACCATGCCTTAATTTAGGGTAGTCCACCTACACTGGGCTACCGTAGAATGTCAACACAACAGGGGGAGGATGGTAAATCAACCACGTGTTACTGACCATACACTTTGGTCAGGTGTAAGTTCAGGCTCTAACAAGGGTGCCCAAAGTGGTGTCTCGGAGGCCAAATCTGGCCCACAATGAGGTTTGATTTGGCCCACCAAAGGTCTTCATGTGTTGTGACTGAAATTGCAGACTGATTATTGATTTAATCTGTGACAGTCGAGCATATTTATTGGTAAGGTAAATGGTTTATTCCACTAAAGTGAAATACTCATCGTAGGTGGATGTCCACTTTGAGAGACATAATCTAAAAAAAAAATCCAGAAATCACAATGTAAGATTTTTTGACTATTTCTTTGTATGATACAGCTGCAAATAAGTATTTGAACACCTGAGAAAATCAATGTTAATATTTGGTACAGTACCTTTGTTTGCAATTACAGAGGTCAAACGTTTCCGGTCGTTTTTCACCAGGTTTTCACACACTGCAGGAAGGATTTTGTCCCACTCCTCCACACAGATCTTCTCTAGATCAGTCAGGTTTTATATATAATAAGCCTGATTCAACACTTTTACGCAGTTATGCAATTTTATATAAGCCCAGACAAGGGGAATAAGTCATATAGTTAGCCAGGGCAGAACAATAACAACAAACCTGGCTGCGCCATGATTACACGTGGTTGAGTTACCATCCTCTCCCTGGTGCAAGTGTAGACATTCTACGGTGGCCCAGTGTAGGTGGACTACTCTAAAGTAAGGCATGGTCGGATGTATTTCGGTTATAAATAATACAAGAAGAACACAAATAAGCATTGCACTATTGTTGTATGGAGGTAATTAAAGATTACCTGATTTATTTTTCTTATAAACTTATAGATTATTGCAAAAGGTCTTGTATAAAAATAAAATGGTTACTTGACCGATGTCCTCTTGTCCTCCACCGGCTGTCCTCAAGGCGTCCTCTCCCCTATCCTGTTTGTGCTGTACAGTGTCAAAGCCATTATGATGGATGTCACATTGTAAAGTTCATGCTTCCCTTTTAAAAAGCACTAATGAAGGGCAGTTCCTGTAGTTTCTGACTGGTGCAGATCTTCCTCTCTGGAAATGAGTGTCAAAAACTAAAGAGATGACTATTTTTTATTTTTCTCTCACCTTTCCTTAGTCTAGTTTTACTCACAGTCTGTAGAGCTGGCTCAACAATATATATATCTTGGCACTGTCATTGACCATAAGCAGACTTTTTGATCATAGACAGCACTTTTATGAGGATGTTATATTCCTGTTTTATTGACACTGTTTTTACTTTTTCTTTGATTTGTTTGGAGCACTTTCCCTGAAAAACAAAATGCTTCCATGGAACATTGAGCACACATGTGGAAAGAATTGCAGGAAGGAGTTTGAGTGACATCCATGACATCAACGGGGACAGACATATTTAAGCCTCTGTGATTTCAAACTGTTCCTGCCAGGCCACAGATACAGTGTGTCAAAATGCAGGCCAAACAGATGCAAATATTCACTTGTTCATATTGTTATTTAAAATTATTCAAGCTATGGTACTGTAGTGTATTTATTATGCACTATGTATTAATCATGGTGTGTCTATGTGTTTCTGCTGATTTCTCTGGAACAATAAGGAGTCCTTAAACCTTCTGGTTGCTGTAACCCCCAGCCCCTCTGGAATAATACAGTAATAATACAGTTATAAGACCAAGGGGTCTTACACACTGCCAAATCACACTTTTTCTCTGGTTTATTTCGACTTCAAAGATGGGACCAGATGGGTTTATCAGCTTATGGTAAAATAAATTGTCAGGAAATAATTGGCTCAGAAAGATCTGTGTTGTATCTTCTGCACCATAATTACATCATGGTATCATTCTGTGTCTTCCTGAATAATGAGTCACTCACGTCCACATCTTTAAAGACACTTCTGAACTCTGTCAGAGCAGTTATGATTCAATATGTCATTGTCAAACCTAAGACAAAGTGCAAGTAATGGCACAGTGCCTGTTTAGCTGAGAAGCTCTTTGTGATTAGTTGTTATGAAGTCCTCCTTGTTTGTTGTACCTCTTCTGTTCTTTTTCAAATACTTTTTAATTTACACAGAATTTCAGGGCCTGTTTGTCCAGCAATTTGTGTTTATCTGTTATTATTGCGTGAATTGCATAAGCCTAACATAACAATAAACAGTAAATTCCCTCTTAAGGCTCCAAGTGAGAACAGCATTCTGGCGTCACATTAATGAATGAACAAAAAGAATAACTGCAATTAGAGATAAATAGATAACAGAGAGGATTCAAACATTTTTCTAAAGCTCATTATTAGTTTAATTTCCTGAGGCGAACCTGCCGCAGTCTCCCTTTTATTTGTGACTCCTATTCTTACCTCCAGTAAAAAATTAATTGGCTATAAGATAATAAACCTGCTGATTGAGACAAAACTGACAAAACGGATTTTATTATTTTTCTCAAAAACATTAAAGCTTTTTATAATCAAAATACTAAAACTAGGCTAAAACTAATGCCAAAATAAAAATCCTTCTCAATTGTATTATTTTTCTGTGACGTCTTAAGTAGTAATTTTTATCCCAATCATTTGTGTTTTGGTAAAGTGATCAAAGCTGTTATGTTTGTTTGCAAGCTTAGAAAGTAAATACCTAGCAGGTATATTGGATATGGAGTAACATTTACCCCAAGGTACCAACTTGTATCAACGTCAACTCTTTATCATTCACAGATTACCCGACTCCACTTACCTCAACTGGGTAAACGTCTTTCTTATGGTTGAATACTGAAGTATAGAATGCTTTATAATCTTATTCCTCCATAATTGGAGTCACTGGAGTGTTCAACTGTCTCTGGGTCCTGTGTTGAGGGATAATAAACTTCTGCCTGAGAAATCCAGAAGGTCTTTTTAGTCTGACTCCTCTTAGCTCTAAAGCCATTCCCTGACTAGTATATCTTTGGACCGACAGTAAAACAATTTGTAATCTTTACTTTAAATTTAGTAGCATGCTTCTTCTTTATTATTTTTAATTAACTAAACTTTTTTGTGGTACCAAATAAGTATACTTTACACTCTTCTTGGGCCTTAGAATTACAAATGACAATGCAACAGAGGAATGTTTTTATGGGGTTATGCTGTAATTGTAGGAGGCGTTTGCAATACTAAACTTAAAATAACTCTTAGCTAAAAGCTAATAAAGTCCCAAAATATACATTCTCATATTGATTCAATGGTTCTTAGACACTCAGTTGGTAGAATCATACATATTTCACTGACACAGTAAGCTCAGATGGACAGAAAACTCCGAAGTTTCAGTGAACTCAAAATGCATCGCGGCTCCATTTCTCTACTGCAGCCACATTCCAGCACTCTGCCAAGGTCGAAAGGTTTTCTTGTTGACTGGAACAAGGTTTCTGACCTGTGAGAGCTGTTGGTAGAGTGCGGGTAATGGGCTGGATAAATGTATACTAATGCTTTCTCAACTTGGCCAATCACTTTCAGCTAAACCAGTCCCTTGGCTGCAGCCAGGCAAGAAACAAAGTAGGACAGAAAAGACACGCTCAAACCGCCACTTTCATCTCTACATTGGTTTTTTAGAGTGACATTAAACCAAAAACCAAATAAAGCATTGGGATATTTATTCATGTGCCTTATTTTGCCTGTCCAGTAATGACCTTATAGGCGATTGAAAGTCACACCTGCGGAACAACAAATGGGCACCCTTAAAGAGAAATGTCTTTGGTCTCCCAAGGTTTGATGACCATAAGGGGATCCATATTGAATTTTTAATGCAGAATCCTATATTGTTTCCGATCATGTAAATTAAACAGAGTGCCTTTCGAATGACTCAACTTATCAGACTGTCATATGGAAATGGTTGGATTTCAAGGAACTGTATCATCAAACGTTTCTGGTTTGAAACCCAAATGAAACATCAATGAAATAATATATAGGATTTCAGATGTCAGTGTTGAAAAGCAGAAGAAGAAGAAAGCCAATCCGAAGACTTTCATAATGAAAGCCAAAAAAAATTATAAACAGTAAAAAACAGATTTACATTAGGAGCACGCAGGGTGGATGCTTTACTAAACAAAGATGTAATAGAGCAACAAACAGCAGCCATGAGACGCCTGACAGGATTTGCATGTACTTGGAAATGCATTCATTTATTCATCCATTTCCTGCCTCTAACCTTTTTACTGGTCGTTGGGGGCTAAAGCTTCTTTTGCAAAGCAGCTGTATGAATTCACAAGCTCACAGAAATCTCAAACTTGCAAACCTGTGTTATTTTCAATAAAACAATACAAGTTTGGACCAATAGTGTGCATGTACAGGCAGTTATAGGTGTGTTTAAGGTTTGATGAAAAAGTGGGGACACAGAGTGACAGTGGTTAGCACCTCTGCCTCACACCAGGCAGTCATGGGTTTGATCCCAGGGCTGGCTGACGTACGGCTTCTCTGTCTGGATCCTGCATGTTTGTGGGTAATCTAGGTTCCACGCTGTGAAAGTGGGTTTGTCCCAGAATTCACCTTTAGTTTCACACACGCACTTAAAAAAATCTCAGGACCTGTCCAAATACATATGTGTATAGTTGGATTAGTAGCTGGCTAGGATTCTCCCAGTGACCAACCAGCTATTCATTTGAAAGTACTTAATGAGCTGACAGGCTTTCTAACACGTTAGCAACATAAACAAACAAAAGTAAAGTACAAACAATGGCACAACATCAGCCAGTTGCATCTTTGGCACACCCAGCCTGGGAGAACCTGTGGGGGATTTCCTGAAACTGTTCACCTGCAGTTTCAGGACTGCACTAGGCTGCAGTCCTTTTCAGTGATACATTTTAAAAGGTCTTTGTTTACACATGCAGCCCCCTTGAACTCAGGATCAAGACAGTAGTAAGTGTATGATCCATACATACATGTGTCTGGACAAAACCAGGGCAAACCCACAATAGTACACTACAGAACCGGGAGAGCAGTCATAGGGAGTTGGTCTTTCTTTTTTTAAAACTCTTCTGTCCCCAGTGCAGTAAGGTTGTTCAACTCCTTATTTAGTGCCTGGTGAGTCACTGTAAAGAAAGGCTTTTTCATACCATTTTGAGAAATTCAGTTTGTATTATATTTGTCAAGTGCAAGGACCTTAATGAAAGGCCAGCTCTTCTTTAATTCCAGGAAAACGGACAAAGTAGGTAGAAAACACTATACAGGTCATTTATTTAGCTACCCTCTAATGATAAAAGCTACTCTGCAGTGTTCTGTACAGTATACCCTCTGCCTCAGACTTGCTACTCACGCTGACACGCTGAAGATGATATGTAGCCCGAGGCGGTGGTGATCAGTGTCCATGAGGAGTAGCAGCAGGAGCAGATGGAGGGAATGACAGTGAAATTCACACACCACTTTCATTGGACCTTGTTAGTGACATTTTTAGTTCAGCCAATAGTAATTGCCTCAAAATCACTCTTTTTGCATTTGGCCATCACGGAAAAATAGAATGAAATTTAAAGCGCGATAGAACTCAGCTGAAGTTTCTTAACTCAAGTAGTACAGTACAGTAACTCTGTAAGGAGGGGTAAAGGCAGCTGATGCAGGACTTTGTGGCGTGGCAAAAGTCCTCCAAAACCAAAGAAATGATGGTGGGTCTTGCCATCCTTAAACATTTGCCAGAAGCTGCTGTATGTTTTACCAGAACAACATCATCATTGACCTTCTATGTGATAATCTGGCGACACGGTGGCAGAGTTGCAATATTTGCACTATGAACTTGTTTGGATTTTTTTCTTTGCTTTATGTTTTTAGTTCACACAGCAGTTTAATTACATAAACGGTTTTAGATTGACCCACATCTGGAAAGCCACCACCAAAAACTACACACCTCAACTTGCGGACCAGTTATTCTCTATCTCATCATACTTTTACACAGCTTTACACAGCTACACAAACCTTTAACAATAAGTAATGGACAACAAATGGAATTTATAAGAATAAACAATGAAACACATAGGGCTGCTTGTTTTTTTTTGTTCCCCAACATTTGACAGAATAGCTAAAGTTTCACAGTCTTTGTTTGCTTCTTATTCTCATTCTTCTTCAGTATCGTCTTTGATTGTTTTTTGTGCCTAGTTCTTATTAATATTGTATGTCTCTTATATTTTATTAACATTTCAGAAAAGTTAGTCTCATGTTAAAATGATGAATTAGCACTGTTGTGTTTTGCTATTACAACATTTTCAACTTTAGACAAGAAAGAAGCTCCTGCCAGGATAAAAAGCCCTCAATACTGCGGAAAGAGCCAAGCTTCAAGTGGCTTCATATGGCCACGAGATCCTTTTAATTACCACGCATCTTCCGTTTACAGCATCGTTTGCACATCACAGGTTGTTACGAGGTTGTACAAATAAAGGCTGATTAGCAGCGACGGGCATGGACAACTGAGTATATCCTGTTAGGACCGGCCTACCATACCATCATGTTCAGTGCCTCCTTGAGATCCATCAATACTCTTCAGTGGCTCTTAACAAAGGCTACTGGCAGGACGCTCGTACACATTTAATTACAACGAGAATGTATCTCATTAAGTTGTTTTAGTGTCAGCACCGAAAAAGGCCACACTGCCAGTCGCGCGCAGTTTATCTGTTCTAGATGTAATGGCAAAATACATTAGAACGTTAAAGGGTAGGCAGTAGGGTTGAGAATTTGTGTCATTACCTCCATCCGTCTGGAGCACTTTGATGTGGAGCGGTGCATGAAAAACTCATGTGGAATGCATTTACATACTCAGCATACTTGACATTGAAGATACCACTAAACACTGTGGTATTGAGTTGAGAGCAGTTGGTCATTTGTGGCTAATATTCAACAGTGTATAAATCTTTCTCTGTTTCGGTCAAACCTAAAAATAGACAGTTTCATGAAGCGCAGAGGATGTTCCCACCTGCCGATTCTGAGCTCTGGATTTCTTGGGTTTAATTATATTTTCCAGGGGCTGCTCAATTAATGTTTTACAAGAGACACCAATGGTTGTGGAAGACTGGATCTGTTCTAGTGCCATTACTTTAGAAATCGCTGCTAGTAATATTTCCCAGAACTGGTTTAAGAGATACAAATATTGTGGTGTAAAGCAAAGTGGGGACACACGGACTCACATCCTACAGAGAGCACACTCACAGTTTGACCAAGAAACTAGAGCAGAACTTGTATGTCTATGTAACAAAATCTGACCTTTTTTGCCATCATCAGTTTCTGAAATGCAATAATTCTCATCCTGTCTTCCTGTCTGGTCCCTCACAACTAATAATGTCATAGAACCAGTGGCAAGTGCATTTAAGATCCACTGTACACTTCCTGGATGGGTTCACCATTGTACAGCTCTGTCTCAGGCATATGCTTTCACTTTTCAGAATTGTATTTAATGTTATGGCACTAGCTCTTACTTTCAGATAAAAAAAAAAAACAACTGTCTGTCTCCAGCTCTGACTGCTCTACTCCAATACTTAACCCAGGACAACAGTGGATCACAAGATAAGGCTCACGGGAACTTCTACCAGCCCCTGCTTTTAAAAACAAATATGGTCAAAGGTCCTTTTTCCACACAATTCCAAAGACAAACATTTTCTGCCCGACAGATTCATTTGTGACCAGTAACACGCATGGTCTCTGTAAAGTCCTCGTTTTGTATAGATGTGTTGTGGCTGTGATGTTTTCGATGCTTTCTTGTCTGAGTTAACAATCCCTCTCACATTTTATTTACCGAGTATGAGCTTCTTCCCTTAGGCAGACGGTACAGAGCTTACAGATGGAAAACTGACCGACTGAAGCTCTCCTTTATTCCTACATCTATTCTCATTCCTACATCCCTTCTCAATAAGGAGGCCCGCTGATTTACTTGTCTTTATATTCTGGCACATTCTGATCTGTTATCAGGGTCGGTCTTTTTTTAATTACTTATTTAATTATTTTTTAATCATGCAGATTAGATTTAGCTAATTCTAGGTTTTATTTTCGGAATGTCTTTTGCTTAGAGCCAGTTCAATGATTTATTCAATATATGCAGTATTTGCACAGATTATGTATGGTTACAGTACTGTTGCTGTATGAATGTTGTACATTTACGTATGTATTTTTAGTTGTGGGTCTGTGTACTGTATGTTCTGCTGCTGCTGTGGCACTGCGCCTAAAATAAATTTCCCTTTGGGGACAATAAAGTATAATTGATTTGATTGATTGAGTATTCTGGCTTTGTCCTTGCTGTGATGCTGTGTATTTTTTGTTGGTTTTTGTGCAGCCCCTGCCACTAAACGAGTCAGGCCCAATTAATTGTAACTTTAATGTTGCTTTTAACCTTTCCTGTTTAATAAATGAAATTAAATGAATCAAAGCAATTTATTACTCATGACATTACTTTTTGCAAAGAAATCTTCTTTCTGTAGTCCATGAAGATGCAGAGTTGCATCCAGTCCATCGAAACATTCCCAGCTACATTTGCGTGCATAGAACAGACATGTTGTTAAAGACAAAATGCTTTTAAACTTCTGATTTTTTACGTCCTAGCACTTTGACAAAAAAAAAAAAAAACAAACAACTTCGGCAACAAAACAATGGGCTTTTTAAAATTCATTAATTAAGAAAAAAACTGGACATAATATTCATGTCCTGAATTTAGGTGGCAATTTTCCTATTAAAAAAACACATTTGTGATCAGAGATGAAGAAAATATATTTATAGAACACATTTTATACCAAAGTAACTCAATGTGCCTTAAAAAAAAATTAAAGAAATAAACTAAATAAAGACAGAAAAAAATAAAATATGTACAGCATGAACAGGTATATTACAGTTGTTGTTAATAAACAAGTGAGAAAAGGAGTGTTTTGAGTCTCCATTTGAAAGAGTTAGTGATTTTAGAACGAGTCAACAGGAGCCACATGTCTGAGGGTCTGGAGTTGTGACCCTCGTGGTTTGTGGATGTGTGGGCACAGTGTGGTGTAGACGTCTGTGGTCCAGACTGTGTGAAAGCAAAAGTGTTGCCAGATACTCAAAACCAAATAATCTTACAGACAGCCCAGAACTATTGTATATTAGCACAAAATGATTGTTCAATGAAAATCTGCTGATGATTCAGGAATCAAAACTCTATTGTTGTATGTTGGAGTAACTTTTGTCCATTTAAACTTCTTTCTGCTCATTGTAATACAACAGGTGTGAGCTAGCTTTTAAAAATAAGATCTGACACCAATGCACTGTTGGTTATGTATGGTTATGTGAGGTGCTTTTTTGTGTCTCTTTGTATAATCCATTATCCTAATGTCCTTAAATGTGCTTAAACACGCAGTAAGTTGGAGCACTTGTCCAGGAGGTGATAGCAAGTGACTTTATTTATTTGTCTAACGAGAGTTCATTAGAGACATAATTTGAGCATTTACTGCAGATCCGGAGTCAATTTTTCTAACTGCCATACCAAAGTAAAAATAGCATGAAAGCTGAAGTTGAATCTGATTCCAAATCAACCAACCATCAAACCACTTTGTGAGCATGTTTCCTGGTAAGTAATTGTTATAGTAGTCTTATAATCATTGAGTGATTATATTGAGTAATTATCTCTCTAGTAATTATATTTTTGTGTTTCACTTTGCTTCACTTTTCTCAATTTCTTTTTAATGTGCCGGGATGAATAGAGAGCATTGCACCATGCCTGGATTTCCTCAAATGCAAGCATTAAAATCTGTCCCTTAAATAGTTTTGAGCGTAATTTAATGTACAGCGTTGCAAAGGTTGTGTTAATATTTGGAAGCATTTCTTCTAATTAACTTTCTGCTACTATTGGTTGCCGTGGGCTGTAGCATTTCTCACCTCTGCTTTGTGCCTAAGGCTAGGTTCACTCTAGGCAATCTCTGCTTATTTCTTAAGGTACATTAGAGTCCTTATTTCATATTTACACAGAGAAACCCACTGCTGTTAATTCCACTCACAGCCTCTGCTCTTGCTGTGAGGCAGGAGCTCTAACCACTCTGCCACCGTGCACTTCTGCAAATCGATTATAAAAAAATATGTCAGAGCTTATGTGACTTAAGAGCAGCTTCAGTCGAGTAATAACACTGGACTGACTTCTAAGTAGAATATTTCTACTTGGCAATTGGCAAGGGTTAAGAACAGAAAAGTCTTTTGATTCCGGCGCATTCCAGGCAGAAACAAGTCCACGTGTCGTCAATGAATCACTGCCAGCCACAGGTGTGTGCTCCAGCTGTGTGCATTTACAACTGAGCTTGCCTGATACCGCACGGCACCACAAGCCTCATCTGGATACAACTCTTTAATCATATCGTTATGTTTTTAGGATTTTTATGTTTTCCCCTTAGGCACGTCCATAAACCATTTACATTGAGACTGAATATGTCTGTTTCTCTTTGTGGAAGCATTCGGAGGAGTCTGGTTTTTAGGGGTAGAAGGCAACTTGTCATACTGTGATTCTGTTTAATGCGCTCTGGCAACTCAAAGCTTTGATGTTCTTTGAGCATCAACAAACCTTACGCCGACAGTTTTGCTCTTCATGGGCTCGATCAGACATGCACATGAGCAGAAACCATTTAATTTCCTGCATAATGAAACGGTTTCTGCTTTTCATGGGTTTGAGTTGGGAAAAATTTATACATCTTGGTAAAGAAACTGGTTGAAGGTGGCATAACTGTGCTGTTGTGCCTTGGGTTTGAAGATGCAGAAAAGCAAAGTAAATGCATGTGTTTTCCGGAGGCTGATTGTAACAAAGACACAGAGAGTCATGAGAGTTCTGCTGCATTTACATAACTTTTGATTTGCATTTTAAGTGTCATGTTAATGTGGTTTTGAGTTTAAAATAAATGTTCTATACAAATATCAAACAGTGGTCACATTTTTGTGAACAGACCACATTTTCTTTTTGAAATATTGCAATACAAATTATCTATGGAAATAGTAAAAATTACCAATTTAAGCAAACATGTTTTGAGGTGGATTTTGTTTATATTGAATAAATGTCATGCTCAGCTTCAATTTCAGACACTATATACTGTATATACAATGTTTTATATATATATATATATATATATATATATATATATATATATATATATATATATATATATATATATATATAAAACTTTGTCCTTCACCCTCTGCGGGGGCTTTGAGGGTTCTGCGCAGTATCTTTGCTGTTCCTAGTACTGCACTTTTCTGGACCGAGATGTCTGGTGTTCTTCCAGGAATCTGCTGTAGCCACTCTTCCAGTTTGGGGGTCACTGCCCCGAGTGCTCCGATGACCACGGGCACCACTGTCGCTTTCACCTTCCAAGTCTTTTCCAGCTCTTCTCTGAGCCCTGTTTACATTAGTATTGAGAGGACAGCATTTCCCCATTGTTGTTTTAATGCTTTGTTGCTGTCCATTCACTCCACACTAGTAGCAGCTGCAGCTTTCAACCCTACAGTACATTCTCAAAAACATGAGGAAAAATGTGCTGCTTGAATGGTCTTTTTTAATGAGGAATTATTAAAAGAAAAACAGGCCAGTAATCATTAAGGTGCAATCATACAATTTTTAAATTATCATACGCCTTGTTACGTGCGGCTGTCGCTCCTTGCTTTTTTTTTTTTTGATGACGCATGTGGCGGACAGCGGTGCGACTATCTATGGGTACGACACTGGTGGCTAGTGTTGCCAGATTTGGTGTTTTTCCGCTACATATTAAGACCCGTTTGCGGTGTGTTTTAGCCGGGTTTTCGGCTGGAAGGCTCTATAGAAATCTGGCACCCTATTGAACGAAGTTAACCTGAGAGAGTGTGCCGTTCAGAGACACCAGAATGAACGAGTTCACAGTTACGTTCATCAGGCAGTAATACAGCACGTTCAGTTCACGTTCGCCCAAAATATGAACGAGTTCATAAACTATCGTTCAATGAACGCGTTCAGGCACAACACTGTTGGAGGTGTTTCCCACTTTGACCTCGGGGTTTCCAGTCCGTACTCCGTGCAGATGTTCCTGTACACTATGCCAGCCACTTGGTTATGGCGTTCCATGTATGCTTTCCCTGCCAGCATCTTACACCCTGCAGTTAAGTGTTGGATTGTCTCAGGGGCCTGTTTGCACAGCCTACACCTTGGGTATTGTCTGGTGTGGTAGATCTGGGCCTCTATTGCTCTGGTGCTCAGGGCTTGTTCCTGTGCAGCCATGATGAGTGCCTCTGTGCTGTCCTTCAGTCCGGCCCGTTCTAGCCATTGGTAGGATTTCTTGATATCAGCCACTTCAGTTATGTTCCGGTGGTACATCCCATGTAGGGGTTTGCCCTCCCATGATGGTCCCTCCTCCAGCTCCTCTTCCGCTGTTCCCCATTGCCTGAGACATTCACTAAGCACATCATCTGTTGGGGCCTTATCTTTGATGTACTTGTGGATCTTGGATGTTTCATCCTGGATAGTGGCTCTCACACTCACTAGTCCACGGCCACCTTCCTTACGACTAGAGTACAGTCTCAGGGTGCTGGATTTGGGATGGAACCCTCCATGCATGGTGAGGAGCTTTCGTGTCTTAATGTCTGTGGTCTGTATCTCTTCCTTTGGCCACCTTATTATTCCCGCAGGGTATCTGATCACTGGCAGGGCGTAGCTGTTTATTGCCCAAAATTTAGTGCCTTGTTCTTGCCATTGAGCTGACTTCTTAGGACTTGCCTTACTCGTTGGAGGTATTTGGCAGTTGCTGTTTTCCTTGTTACCTCTTCAAGGTTGCCATTTGCTTGTGGTATTCCAAGGAACTTGTAGCCATCCTCAATGTCTGCTATTGTTCCTTCTGGTAGTGAGACCCCTTCTGTGTGGACTACCTTCCCTCTCTTTGTCACCATTCGACTAGACCTTCCTCGAAATCCGATCCTGGCATTTGGTAAATGTAATTTATTTCCCAAAGAAAAGGCTGCCTCTTCACAGGCTCATTACGATCACAGCCACAAATGTATTAAAAAACAAACTGATAACTTTGTTGGCACTCGTGTCTAGATAATACTCAACAAATTTGGGCCCTTTTAGAAGAAAACACATTGAGTTTAATCTTTTGAAGCATGGGGTGCGATTTAGGTGGTTGCGCGTTCCACCCCGCATGGCGGACTTCCTGTTGAGTTTAGGCTGTGGCTGTCATCGACTTTTCTGTTTGCTCTGAGGTGTCCTATAGATGTACCAAGTTTCATTTTTCTACGTTGGAAAAAATGACTTTTACTTTCCATAGGCAGAATGTATTTTCATTTTCCAGGGGTCGCCACTGAGTCATTTCTTTTTATTATTTTTTCGAATACTTCAAATACATACATTTTTTGCCAGACTTGAGTTTAGTGGCCAATAAAATTTACTTTTTGCACACGTTTACTGGGTCAAAATTGAGGCTCATTTTGCAGAAAAATTTAAATAAAAAAAATATATAAATTGAGCAAAAACAACAAGAAAAAGCGCTGTCTATTGAACACACATGTGTTTAGTTCATTTTGCTAAACACAAGTGTGTTTAGCAAAACACATTCCACAAACACCAAACACAAGTTTGGTGTTTGTTGAATGAAGCAGCTATTTTCTGTTGTTTTTTAAAAGTGAGGTGTATTGGTTCACATTTTCATTTCAAAGTGGTCGCCTTCTCGTGTGTGATAGGGTGTGGTCAACCATTAGCTTTTTTGTTCATAAGCCCATGCTGGATGTGTGTACCAAGTTTCATTTGCCTACGACAAACTAAATTTTTTCCTTTCCATTGACTTTTTCCACATATTTGCGCCATTGCTATGGCAACACATTTATAGATAGGGGGTGGTTGTCATTGGCTTTTATGTTCGTCATGACATAAGAGATGTGTGTACCAAATTTCATGTCTCTATGACAAACTAAAATCTTTGGTCCCATTATAAGTATGTAGGGGGCGCTAGAGGGCCATTTCTAAAGCTAACCCTTTTATTGACATATCTTTGTGTTCAGGTCATGAATGTGCACAAATGCCTTTTTGGGTCCAACTTGATCCGAGAAACCGTTTGAGAGTTAAGGAAAATTTTATTTTCACAAAAATGGCCACCTCGTTGACACACCCACACCCAATAAGATATCAAAAACAAAATGAGAACTTTTGTTGGCACACGTGTATAGATGATACTCACCAAATTTGGGGCCATTTAGATGAAAACACATTGGGTTTAATCTTTTGGCGTAAGGGGTGCGATTTAGGTGGCCGCGTCTTTCACCCCACATGGCAGACTTCCTGTTGAGTTTACGCTGTGGCTGTCATAGACTTTTCTGTGTGCCCTGAGGTGTCCTATGGATGTACCAAGTTTTGTATTTCTACATTGGAAAAATTTTACTTTCACTTTCCATAGGCCGAATGTATTTTGACTTTTCTAGGGATCGCCACTGAGTCATTTTTCATATTTTTTTTGGGGGGTATTCAAATACATACATTTTTTGTCGGCCTTGAACTTTGGGCCCAATAAAAATGACTTTTTGCGCATGTTCACTGGGTCAAATTGAGGATCATTTTGGAGAAAAATAAAAAGAATCAGTAAAATAAAAACAGGAAATAACATATAATATAAAAATAAAGACATGGCCTCAGGGACAGGGCATGAATCTCATGACATAAAAGAGATGGTGTTCTAACAATATGTGTGCAATGATGCTTTACCTGCACAAAGCATCAAAGTATTAGTATTACATCTGACTGAATAGAAAAAACACTGATACTGGCCCTTGTCTGTTTAAATATTTAATCAGCTCACATAGTAAAAAAGCACACATTGAGTGATCAGAATTATTCATTTTCTTCCGAGCCGCTGGGGCAAGAGATCCAGGTGGTTTTCCTGAGAAGTGGGGGGGGGGTGGGAAGACTGCAGAAATGACGTGAAATATGTGTAAAAACAGCACAAACTTGAAGTCAACAACAGCAGTTGATGCACTAATATTGCTACTGCATAACTTTCCACTTTTTCATAGTCCATAGTTTCATAGTTTTTTCTCTTCTCCTCCTTCATCTTCTTGCTTGTTCTTGGCATTTTTTCAGACTCTGACAATAATATTAAACATTTTATTTCTGAATGTTGTGTGGTGGTTCAATCCCCGCTCTCCCCAGTTTATACTGTTATGGTGTCCTTGGCCAAGACACCTCACTCCCCTTCAGTGTCTGTGGCACTGGTAAACTGGAAGGTTCTAGCAGGTAGGGCGTCCGGCGTGAAAACATTGCCAAATGACCCGCGCCCATTAGTCCGCTGTGCCAACCCCTGCACGTCCTGGAAGTGGATCTCTCCTTCTGTGGTTGCTCCTTAGGCAGTGGTGGGCAAACTAAGGCCCAGGGGCCACATGGGTTGTTTAATCTGGTTTAATTATTGATAATTAAACACTCCATATATTTTTCCTTTAATATTCTGCAGTGATCAGTTGATTCCACTACAACATGCTCCAAATAATCCTTTCCTAAAGCTAGCATCTACAATCACAGTGAGAGAAAGTTTTTTTGGGCTATATAAATAAAATAGAACTGAAACCAGTATTATGAAATGTAGAGGCCATTTTGAGTTCATTCTTAATAAGTGAATTTAAGTTCTATAAAATTATTGAATGTTATGATTGATTGTAAAAGCATTTAGGTTGATAATTAGATTGATGTTTTATTGTGAAAATATATTATCAGTTTTGGGTACTTTGGGAGGAGCCACTCATTTAGGCTCAGGTGAGGACTGATAGCTTGTGGATGCTAGCCAGGGCCTTAGGCTACACAATTTTTTGGCCGCGCTTTACTGTCGCATTTATATGGATCATTTGTGGAAGTTGTGAAACCCGTGGAATAACTCTCTCCACAACCATAAACATTATCTGTATGTCTGGACATTAATTTTATTACTCATTTTTGGGACAGAACGTCATGCTCAATCTAAAGCCCTAGCTGCTATAGGGGCTCACATCGGTTCTTTTTGCCACACATGAATCAATTCCACTTATTAATCATCATTCATTCATCATCATTCATCATTTATTCATTATATGTCTTTTCCACTTAGTACACCCTGGAGCAAGTTATTTGCAGGGCTGGCACTCAGAGACACACTGACAAAAACTGTTACTCTCACAGTCATTGACCAGGGAGTCATAAATTGACCTGTACATGCATGTCTTTTGAGTACCCAGAGAGAATCCAAAGTAACACGAGAGGACAGAAAGACCGTCGGCTGTGAAGAGTCAGCTGAGAATGTTCGAGTCAGCCGGGGTTTAAACTCACAACCTCAGTGCTAACCACTCTGCCACTGTGCACCTCAAAACATTAATGTACTGTATATCTGTAAAGAAACTGCTCAGCAGAACTCCAAAATAAATTTTCAGTTCCTAAGAGAAAACTTTTCCTGTCACATCCATGGCTGGACATCCTAATATGTTGTATATAACGAATCACCCGTTTAAGCCAGACGGAGGGCGTCTGGCTCAGCACTGCACAGGCTCCTAAATCTGTCTAGTGGTGCAAAGTGACATAACAGGCTAAAGATGACTGAAAGCTAAAAGTCACTGAGTGCCATACTTGCAACAAATGCCAAATAACAACACCTGGATGACCTAATGTTATACATGGTTGTTTTTTAGACCAGTGCTTCCTCATCAAACACTCTTAACATGAGATCTTCTTCATTGGTCGAGCCTGTGCATTTCCCAAATTCACAAATGCAAAAGGCCACGGAGGGACACAATATTAAAATGTGTATTAAATAAGGTGACACACACACACACACACAAGGTTTGGGGGCTTTGCAGAAAAATATGAGGTCACAGCTTCTTAGCATTCTCAGGGCACCTGCTAATAGTAACCAATGCAGCAGTCGAGAATAATGAGACGACAAGACAAGTGAATGGGAAACACCTGCTTAGTTGCCATGACGACAGGGGCTGTATTATTTTTTGATGAAGTCATTTGTTGAAGGGTCTTATATTATATCCTCTGGACAACCACTAACCTAACCAATGACCTAATACCGAATGGATCAGAATTACATCAAAATTCAATCTGAGAGATAGCCTCTTGGCTCTTTTGATGGCGGTCGTAGTCATCCCTGTCTGTCCACATGTCCATCAATCTTCTTTTATCTGGCTACATTCTAATGACTTTACATTAAGCAGCATATAGCATTTATCCATCTGATGTAAAAATAAAAAACGTGTGCCATTAAAAGTATGTATTATGTGAGCTTCAAGTATTGTCAAACAACTTTTTTACTTGTCTACTTGTGGACTGCCTGTCACTGTACAAATGTGTAGTTTTAGAGAGGGATTAAAAGACATAATCCATTTCACTCAGTTCAATTCCATCTGTCTTGATTTTTATATCACTAATTTAAACCAAACGTTTTTAGACAACCAAACTCAATGTTAACCATGCTTGATATGAAGTATTTATTGTCATAAAAATATGAATATGAGCTTAAACCAAGAGATGGTTTAAACTGTATCAGGCATGTCAAAATACAATTGGCTAATAATAATCGTTACTGCCACCAGTGGAGCTTTGGTTATACAAGTATGAGCTGCTCACTGTATAAGTTCTTGTTAGCAGTGACCACCTGAGACAACCCCTAACCCTGTGGTTTTCAAACTTTTTAGGCCATTTCCCACTTTGGAACAAGGTGGACCTTGATGCCCCACTTTCACTTCAACCCATCAAAAAATGTATAAATACATTTTTTATGCATAAAATTAGATACAATTAAGTAAAAGCATGTTATTGCTTCCTGGTCAACTTCAGTTTGAAATCTACACTCAATTTATCGTAACTGGGACTAAAGGGGTTTGTATTGTTAGTGGACACAAATCTGTACTTATGATAAAAACTATATACAAGCAATATAATGCTACAACTACAGACAACTTACTGTTATTACTAGAATTAAAAATTTTATTTTGTGTACAGTTTCTTACATTTCTGCCTAAAATCACCATCAAATGTGCTCTGATCTTTGCCAAAATGACACAAATGAAAAAAACAATGTCTGTTTTAACTAAAACCACCCAAACATTTATAGGTTTTCATATTTTTAATGAGGATAACATGCAAACAATGACAGAATTGGGATGAATAAGTAACTGAACCCTCACATTTAATATATGGTTGCCCCCGCTTTGGCAGCAATAACTTCAACCAGACGTTTCCTGTAGTTGCAGATCAGCCTGGCACATCTATCATGATCAATCTTGGACCATTCGTCTTTACAAAACTGCTGCAGTTCAGTCAGATTCCTGGAATGTCTGGCATGAATCGCTGTCTTGAGGTTAATGCCACAGCATCTCGATGGGGTTAAAGGCAGGACTTTGACTTGTTCACTCCAGAACGTGTATTTTGTTCTTCTGAAACCATTCTGAAGTTGATTTACTTCTGTGTTTCGGGTAATTGTCCTGTTGCAGCATCCATCCTCTTTTTAGCTTCAACTGTCTGACAGACGGCTTCAGCTTTTCCTGCAAAACATCCTGATAAAATTTTGAATAAATTTTTCCATTAATGATTACAAGTTGTCCAGTCCCTGAGGCAAAACATCCCCAAACCATGATGCTCCCTCCGCCAGGCTTCACGGAGGGGATGAGGTGTTGATGTTGGTGAGCTGTTTAATTTTTCCTCCACACATGATGTTGTGTGTTCCTCCCAAACAGTTCAACTTTCGTTTCATCAGTCCACAAAATATTTTGCCAGAAGTTCTGTGGA
The DNA here is from genome assembly GCA_024349245.1 of Neodontobutis hainanensis. NCBI lineage: Eukaryota > Metazoa > Chordata > Actinopteri > Gobiiformes > Odontobutidae > Neodontobutis > Neodontobutis hainanensis. The sequence goes on from JALDNG010000034.1 coordinate 1,133,645, forward strand.
CTGTCCAAGTGCCTTTTTGGAAACATTAAACGTGCAGCAATGTTTTTTTTTTAAGACAGCAGTGGCTTCCTCTGAGGAGATTTTCCATGAACACCATTCTTGGCCAGTGTTTTACATATAGTCGCTGTTTGCACAGAGATATTGGACTGTGCCATTGATTTCTGTAAGTCTTTAGCAGACACTTTAGGGTTTTTTTTACCACTGAGTATTCTGCGCTGAACTGTTGTTGTCATTTTTGGTGGACGAACACTTTTTGGGAGAGATGGTTGTGTAACCTTTCCCGGCTTTATACAAATCAACAATTTTTGTTCGCAGGTCTTCAGAGAGCTCTTTTGAGCGAGCCATGGTGCAGATCACATTTGATGGTAATTTTAGGCAGATACTTTTTCATGCCACTGTATGTAGCTGCAGTACATGTTTTTAATTTGACCTTTATTTAACCAGGAAAGTTAGCAGGAATGTTGGCAGTTATTGCCCCCAAACTCCACACCGTAATGCCTCTGTGTTGAGCAAAAAACCCACCTCAACAGGCTGCAAATTTTATGCATTTAATTTAGGACATGTTGTCACTTTAGCTGTTGTTTGTTGTTTTTAAAATGAGAAAAGATCTGTCATTAGTGCAGCTGTGTGCGTTTACACTTTTGAGACGTCTGTATACAACTTTGACAGCAGCATTATCAGAGTCTGAACCGAAGGTTTACGCACTACTAGAGGAATAGGGAACAGATATAACTCCACTGAAAAAAGGTCTAGAGACTGTCAATAAAGACGTGGCTTCTATTTACAAATTTGCTCTGTCTGAATGACTCTATTTTCTTTTTACTATTCACAAAAAATATATGCCTATTGTGTTGCATGTACAGAGAACTAAAACAGCAGTGAGAACGTTTCCATCTATTCCTTAGAAGCATAAACTCCTTTAATTTGGGCTTCAGTTGTAACCAGTCTCATAGTCTCCTGCAGGATAAATCAAGCTGACCGCGTCAGATGCTGACTCGTGTCATACTAAAGACATGAGGGGACCCTGGGGGACTCTCCTGGTACACCTGTGGCTAAAATCGAGCTGTGGGGGCCGCCACCTGCAGCTCACAGTTGCCTCTGCTGTGAAACCTGCATGGAGCTAACAGTGCAGTCAGAGTTTGCTCTTTCATGCCGTTAGAAAGTGCCAAGGCTACACAGAACTAGCAAGCACTTGATTAATTCCCTGACGGTCCTGTCAAGTCACCATCACTGTGGAGCTGCCTAACAACTGCCCAAGCCTAACAGGAAGTGTCCCTGATAAGCCACATGATCGAATAAGTGTAAATAACACATATGTTTGTTTGTGGTGGCTTTGAATGTATAAACTTTATTTTCAATAAAGAGAAGTGTTAATTTAGATATGGACTATAAAATCCGCCCCACCCCAAACTTTGAGAACCACTGCCCTAACCCAAGAGCAACAATCTCAGATGATAGTTTGTAGTAAATGATTGAATGAGGAAGGTGAAATGAATGAGCTAAGCATTAAACTGGAATGATGAACAACCCAAAGATAGTACGGGCTTTGAAGATGAGCAGGTTAAGGAAGTTATTAGAGCGCAGATTACAGTTAGTGTTGAGAATATTAAGTAGGCACATGAATGAGGGGGGTTTACCAATTAGGCTTTTGTAGATAAACAGAAACCAGTGAGTCTGTCTGCGGAAGTGAAGAGAGAGCCAACTGATCATGGAATACAGGTCACAATGGTGTGTGCTAAATACCCTGGTCACTGTGTAAGACTGGATTGCAAGGAAGACAAGGCGGTGAGGAAAGACTGATGGATGTGTATAAGATGATATTGTCAGCATACAGATGAATATGAGAGCTACAGCATGAGCAATGTCGTAGTCATAAATATTGAATAATGTATCCTTGGGGTACACCCTTAGAGAGTGCAAAGGCTCTGAGAGATGACCATCAGCCCTCACTGATTGTATCCAACCAAAACAATAGTTTTTGAACCATGCCAGACAGCCAAATGAAAGGCATGAATCTGATCCAAAAGCAGATATGATTTTTAAGAAAGCCAAAATCACCCTGACAAATTTGAATAGGAATATCCCATGAGGCGCAGTGGCTCAATGGTGGAGCGGTTCTCCTATAACCAGAAGGTTGTCGGTTCATGCTGTAACATATATGTGGCTGTGTCTCAAGTATGTTGATTAACATGTACTGTCCCAAATAAATGAATTCATGTTGTTATTATTATTATTATTAATATTATTATTAATAATAACAATGATCATTTAAAAAATAAAATGTTATATTTGTGCATATTAAAGTTTTTTTTACATTAGCGTTATAACATTATTTTAAACTCTATGCGCTATAATTTGGACCTCTTTTTTTCTCCACAACATATCTGCCAAAAATTAATGCATTCCCCCAAGCCTAATATAATGTACGTTTCTAAAGATCATGTTTTATGTGGACACAAATTTTCACAAACTGTAACCTACCGTTTTTCCAACATACAGTTAATTCCTGCACATATTGGTAAAGTGCCCAAAATGAAGAATACATTATTTCTCTCAGTTTTACATGGCTTTCTGTTTCTGGGCTTGAGTCTTCAAAAAGTTTTCTACAATGTCGGGCAAATAAAAACTTAGGAATCTCATATTTTAGATGTTTGGATATTGAAACAATAATAAGGGTAAAATGAACAGGACAGATGGAGTTTATGTCATCATTACTGCTGTGCTGTTGCTGCCAACTCTTTACTTTATACGCAGAGATTTTTTTTCATAGTGTAAGAAAAACCAGGGTATGTCCAAATGTATATGTCTTCTCACTCTTGTGGCAGTATACTTTCTTCTACTGCTGCTTCTGAGTCTGAAAGAGTGCACACACAAACAGACTTAACGCCTGGTGACGCTTGAGTCCCTCGTCGCTGCTGGTGATAAAAGCTCGGCGCACTTAAGTTGTGGCTGCACGTCAAAATAAAGAAGAAGAAGCGAAATAAATAAATAAATAAATAAATAAAGAAAGAAAGTAAGTAAGTAAGAAAGAAACACACCTTCGTGGAACGCACTGAGGAGGGGAGGGTCTAACTTGGCACCGGCGCTCGCAGAACCAACGTCTCTCATTTGGTCTCAGACAGGAGTCCTGTGTGTGGAACTATCCTCCGTCTGGGACTCTCCTTCCACATGGGTTGACTGATCGAAGGCAGGCTCTCCTGACTTCTATCTTGCGGTGAAAACTTCGCGCCCTTCTCAACTTCCCGCGGTATGATCGTTTCCAACGTGAGCCTGCACTGCGCGCACTGCTTCGGAGCGGACGCCACGGCAGCCACTGTGCAGCAGCTGTCCGGCTCCTCGTCTCCTTCTACCGACCAGTCCCTGTCGCCCACGGGACACCTGGTGGTGGCCGTGTGCCTGGGCTTCATCGGCACGGGCGGTTTCCTCACAAACTTCCTGGTGCTCACGCTGTTCTGCCGCTACCGGGCTCTACGCACGCCCATGAACCTCATGCTGGTCAGTATTTCAGCCAGCGACCTGCTCGTCAGCGTGTTCGGGACCCCGTTCAGCTTCGCGGCCAGCACCCAGGGGCGATGGCTCATAGGGCGCGCGGGCTGCGTTTGGTACGGCTTCGTTAACTCGTGCCTGGGTAAGTGCCTCTGCTGTGCTTTACCACGGGACATTGACGGGGACACTGGGGTTGAGTCAGCATCTAGAGTGGGATATGTACGGGGGGAATTGTGATTATCTCTGCAGTCATCTGTAATCAGCTAAAACAATCAGTTGACAGGATTTGTCAGAAAACAATACAATTTTGGAGGCTACATTTAGTAGAGGAAATTTCAGTCAAACCATTGTTAAGAGCAGGTTAGTGTAGGCTGAAACTCAGGTAAAAAAGGTGGGAAGAAAACTGTTTTAAGGAGCTGTTTGCACTAATTCCTTTTCATTCAAACTCAGTGTTGTAGAACTATCTACATCAACAAAGCAACACTGTGACTCCTACCTAAAAACATCTAGCCTTCTTGACACCAAACAGAGAGAAAAGCCCTTTTTATCAGAAAGTATGTGAAAACCCCAAGGATTTTGCAGACAAACAATGCAATTTGAAGCATCTTCATTTTTCTTCTTTTCTGAACAGTGAGGTCCCTGATTGAAAACAAAAACATAAAAACTCATGCACATTAATTTCATTAATGCATAGTATTTTTTTCATTGTAGCTTTCTTTTATTATCATGTGTATTTGTCAGTACTGAGGTCATAAAATGAAAAAGAATACATTTTGAGAATACTTAGACATAAAACAGATAGTTCTGCAGCGCGTGTAGAGCTATGCCTTATTGAATAAGACCCACCGCCTGCAGCTGTGAGCAACACACAACCCCCACTCCAAAACACCACTACACTATCCAAATCCTATTATTCCATTTCAATCTCCATCAGAATCCCATTAAGTGGCGAACAGTGGTCCCAGTCGGATTACTGTAAACTCTGCTTTAATGATTTTACTTTTTGATATATTTGAAAAGTTGTGTCTCAAGAAGGAGCAATACTTTTAAAGGAAAATTGGATCAGAGCAACAGCGGAAAAAACATCAAATAATGATAAAACACGGAAAAAGCATCTCCAATAATGTTGCATAATAGATCGTCTCTCGTCAGGGTCTTGTCTTCGTCTCGGGAGGGTTTGTCGGTTGTTGGTGTGGATGTGACTGACGGTGCCGGTTAGAGTTCGTGCACTCTTGTTGGGGCCCTTGACGCTCTCACAGACCTGAGCTCTCAGACTTTAGACAAAAGAGTGGATTGATCTTTGACTGACTCTACCACTGTTTTTGCATCTACTCTAGCTTATTTTATCTTAGGGCTTTTTTATTCTGATAAAAAAAAAGTGTAAACTGAGATCAAACTAAGGCAAAGCTCTAAATCAGTGACCAACACCTGAACTAAAACATGACCAAACCCTTCTTTGATGCTGGATTAGGGGCTTAGCAAGGTATATTTGGGGTAAAGACTGGATTTTCAGTGTCACAAAGCGGTTTCATATTCCATGGAGGTGGCTAGCCTTCTCCCAAGGGAATGTTAAGTGCTAGACGGAAGAAACGAAACACTGCTCACCAAGCAATCAGCTGCGAAGAACGAGCTGTTGGTGCGAAGGAAAGGAAAAAAAAATCTGTTGCAAGGACAGTGGAAGAAGTGTCAGCTGGTTGATGCAGAAGTGGATATTGGCTTTTATGCCTTGAATGCATGAAGTGTTATAGCGATCATGGAACTTTGACAGGTGGCTTTGTAAAGTGAAATCATGATGTGAAGTAGTTTACAGTTACATCAAAACACTGGCAGCTCATAAGTGACACACACTGTAGCATTTACTGATTACTCATACTGTACCTGATATGTTTTTCTCCTTGTTAGGAAAATGGTTTAAACCCCAAATATTATTTTGTAAAAGCAACCATTAGAGAAAATTAGAGATTTGTTATAAGGGATTTTATAAGATGCAGTAATGGAAAATTTGGCGCGCAAATCACATGCTTAAAAAGGAGCGCTCCCATTGGTCTTCACAAGCTTGTGATGTAACATTCCAGAAAGTGTAATAGTTGCCAATAAAGTGTATTTTCAGCACTGAGAATGTCATTCAACTAGTGTTGGTTACGTTACTTTAAAAAAGTAATTAGTTATATAGGAGTTATTAGTTACTTCTCTCAAATAGTAATTAAGTTACATCATTTAAAAAGTGATCAATTCCCAGGGAAAGTAACTATAAAAAAAACTATTAAAAATAATGAAGTGGACACTAAATAAAATAAATTATTATAAAACATTGTACACTAATCTACACTATTTAAATGTTGTTGTTGGACAATGTGAGAAACTCATACCTTTTATAATTCAGCTAAATTTAGTGCTGTTTTGACTTAATAATTTGTATATGTACAGTTGTGCTCCTAAGTTTATATACCCTGGCAGAATTTGTAATTTTTTGCCATTTTTCAGAGAATATAAATGATAACACAAAAACTTTTCTTTCACTCATAGTTAGTGGTTGGATGAAGCCATTTATCGTCAAACAATTGTGTTTACACTTTTTAAATCATAATGACAACAGAAACTACCCAAAAGACCCTGATCAAAAGTTTACATATCCTGGTGATTTTGTCCTGATAACATATACACACGTGACACAAACAGGTTTGAATGGCTCCTAAAGGTAACATCCTCACCTGTGATCTGTTTGCTTGTGATCAGTGTGTGTATAAAAGGTCAGTGAGTTTCTGGGCTCCTGACAGACCCTTACATCTCATCCATTGTTTCACTGACATTTCTGTATTCTGAGTCATGGGGAAACCAAAAGTATTGCTGAAAGATTTGTGGGAATAAGTAATTGAACTGTATAAAACAGGAAAGGGATATAAAAAGATATCCAAGGAATTGAGAATGCCAATCAGCAGTGTTTAAACTCTAATAAAAATGGGGAAAATGAGGGATTCTGTTGAAACCAAACCAAGGTCAGGTAGACCAACAAATGGCTCAAATGGCTCTTTCAAGATGCACAAAAAGGAGGCACTTGAAGAAAAATGGGCTGCATGGTTTAGGAAGCCATTACTACACAAATACCACAAAGCATCCCGCTTACCACACGCACAACAGCACAGAGACAAGCCTCAAAACTTTTGGAACAAAGTCATTAGGAGTGATGAGGCCAGAATTTAACATTTTGGCCACAACCAGTATCGTTACATTTGGAGAGGAATCAACAAGGCCTATGATGAAAAGGTACACAATTCCTACTGAAACATGGAGGTGGATCACTGATGTTTTAAGGGTTGTGTGAGCGACAAAGCATAGGAAAAGATGAATGCATGGGATGTACTTGGACGGTCCAACATGACAGCTCCAAATAGCCTCATCCACAACCACCACAAAAGACTGAGCTGTCATTGATGTTAAAGGTGTTAATACACAGTATTAAGAACTGGGGTATGTAAACTTTTGATCAGGGTCTTTTGGGTAGTTTCTGTTGTCATTATGATTTAAAAAGAGTAAACACAATTGTTTGACAATAAATGGCTTCATCCAACCACTAACTATGAGGGAAAGAAAGGTTTATGTGTGTTATCATTCATATTCTCTGAAAATTGGCCAAAAAAAGTCCCAAATTCTAAGTAAACTTATGAGCACAACTGTATATCACTTAAATTATTCAATACATCCTTTGTACTATTGTAATTGCTCCTTGATATTTTTAATTAATCTTGCAAATTCTGTCTTCTACCTTTGTGTTTTCACGGTTATTAAGTTATTAAGTTATTAAATGCTGCTTCTTTTCCTACTGTCACTCACTTTAATATTGGTGCACTCCTCCTCTCCTTCCGTCCTGTTCAGAGCGCACCCCCACCCCTCTCTGCAGAGATGTGGTATGATCTATCCTCACATGATTGGTTATAAACAAGCTGCTCAGACACAATCTAACAAATGCGTCTCACATATGCACCAACTATACAGAAATATACCTCCATCCACCAGAGGGCAGGCCCCAAAAGCATAAAGATACTGTAAAACCCCTCAGCAACTTTAAAAGTGTAAAAAAACTGTTTACAGCCTGGTTCAAAAGACGCCTCTGATCTCTAGAGTTAAGTTTTTTTTTTAAAGTGACAACTTTGTGAGGAGTGACTTTTTGAAAAAAATGTTGGTTTGCCCTCAGCTTAACCTTAGAATTATGCATAATTAAAGGAGTGGCAACTTTGATTGGCATGGACATTTTGAGTCTGGGCGGCTGCACTGAGTCCTAGTTGTTCGTTGTGTCTTTTTTTGCTGCTCAGAGAAGTTTTGCACAAAAACTACCAGGATATTTTATTTATTTATTTATTTATTTATTCACATTTCTGTGAGGAATAATCCCTTGTGATGAATCATCTTGTTTTCGAGGGGGTCCTCTGTTTGAACAGGTAACTGCAGACAGCAGTGCCATTATAAAGTATAGAATACAACATAAAAATTAACATTTCAAATAAAACTAATTTACACAAATGTACACACTTTCACAACAAACAACACTACACTTAAAAGCTCTTATAGCCCCCCTCCATCAAAATTAAATTACAAAAATAAAAACATATGAAACATTATATGCAAACAGCACAAGTAGTCAAAAGCAAAGACAAACATTTTGCAAATGAGATAAAAGAACAATTCGATATATCTGAAAAGAAGTTATGGATCGTAAACAGGCAGGAAGTCTATTCCAATCATTGGGGGCCTTAAAATGAAAAGCAAATTACCCAAGTTCTTTTTTGACTCTAGGAACTGTAAAAAAAGGATATTCTGTGTGGCATAAATTATATGAAGAGCTAAAAGACACAATATACTGTTTAAGATACATGGGGTAACAAAAATGAATACATTTAAAAATGAATTGGAGCCAGTGATATTGCCTTCAGGCTGAAGGTTGGAGCCAGGACAGCTGTGCAGACATTTCACAGTGATGTGTTCTATAAGGACACCGGAGAACAAACCGGCATAAGCTGTTGTAGACAACATCAAGTGAGTGAAGGCAGGAGGCTGTAGAGTTTTATTTACAATGTCTGCATAATCTAAGATAGGAAGTAATAATTGAGAAACTATTATCTTCCTCCTAATTGACTGGTAAAAGATTTTTATTGCTGTGGTATTATGTGCCCTTCATTGACAGACCGGCCAAGAAGCATGGCTCTACTTTTTTTGGTGAGTAAAATTCAAATTGTTTATTTTTGCCTCTTAATTTGAAACTAACAGACCTTAAGGTCTCACATTCAGATTTAAATCTTATTATTGCTGTCTTAAGGGTAAAACATTTAACATTTTAATACAGTGATCATATAATAACAATAGACTTATTTAAAACTAGTTTAATATTATTGCTACATTCTTAAAATATTATAAAGCTATCAGTATTCTTGGGGCAATTGTATTTGACTTGTCTGTGTGTGGTTCCTGTAGGAGGTGATCCAGACAAACCTGACCAGTGCTGCTGAAGACTCCTTCCACTTCTGTCATCTGACTTTTTACACACCAGAGAATAACAAGCACTTATTCATGTGCATTAACCAAATGCTGTTCTTATGAACTATGCAGTAAAAACATATTTTACACCATACTTTTCACATTACACATTAAAAATGAATATAACATGCTCATTTAAAGGCACTTCAGGAAGACAGTACAGATTATATAAAGCCAGGACAAATAGACTCAAGCACAGTTTTTATCCAACTGTGATAACCGCTCTAAACGCTCCAAAAAATAGTCTGGACCAATGTTTTTGTTTGATGTATGTGTGGGGTTTTAGGTGTTTTTATTTTTAAATTATTATGGTTTTAGTGTTTTAATGTTTTTTCCTAAATTTACATTTAGTATTATTTTAACTACGTATGAATGATGCACTAATGGAGAGAACTTTAAATTTTTTTGTTGTATATATGATAATGACAATAAAGATCTATCTATCTGTCTATCTACAAGTTAGGTTGTGTTAATAAATGGTACAAACTTCAGAAACAGATAAAGATTTGAAAAAACTAAACACATTTAATGTGTTCTAGTTCTGGTGGATACTACCCTCAATGGTTTATTAGTGGGAGTATGTTTTAATAAAATCTGATGCATTTTTAATTATTTAGAGAATGTTTATAAACAGTGCAGAGCCATTATGAAGAGTAAATATTAGGACTTGTAGAAGCTGATAAAGTGTGGCTGTTTCTATTAAGTGTCTGATTCTAAAGATGAAGTATAAAACAGATCCTGAGGTGTGGCAGACATGAGCTTTATTTTCAGGAGCTGCAGGTGAAGCTGGTCCAGGTTCTTCTTTGTCACAGTCACAGGTTTAATCTTCATGTAATGGCTCCACAGTGGTTCACAGGACGTAATGTTTAGCCAATTAAACAGAGAAATACAAAGATATTTCTGCAGTAAGTAAGCCAACCTTGCCTCCAGTTGTGTTCCAGCTGTAACACTGGTAAATAGAAGCTTCATGTAAGTCGCTTTGGATAAAAGTGTCTGCTAAATAAATAAATGTAAATGTTGTATGATTCTTAATTTAAAGCATCATATCATACTGCCTTGTATTACTTTACAAAAATAAATCCTCGCGGACGGGAACCGGCTTCCATCATTTACTTAAAAGCTGTCTGGACTAGACCCATTACAACTGCAGGCCCAATGGCTGAGAGAGAGCCTACTCAGAGAAAAAAACACTTTAATGTGCTCAATAATAATAACGCTAGATTTTTTTTATTAGTAACGGGGAAACAGAAATTTGTTAAATTACTTGTTACTGAAAAAAGTAACGCTGTTGTTAACACCATTTATTTATAACGTCGTTAGTCCCATTACTGCTTCTGAAACAGAGAAACAGCTCAAAAAAGAAAACCAGTTCAATCCTGTAATCTTCAATGAGGCGGACATGATTGCCGTCCTGATGTTTAAGTTGCAGCTAAGCAAATGCTAAGCTAACATTAACCTCTAAACTTCAGTTTGGTGCTTTGGTGTAATGTACTAGTATTTTCTATAGGAAAAATTGGTCTTGTTGAATTTTTTTTAAATAAGAGACGCAGGAGAGGTCCATAGGAGTCTGAGACTGGAACGACCGCAAAATATTAGGTAGTATAACTTTAATATCCTCTGTGATGCAAATTTTAATGCAGACCCCTCACTATTTTCTGGTTGTCATTGTTGGTGTCCATGTGCCGTTTATTTAGAAGATGTGTAATTTTGTGTTAGTTTGTGTTAGTTTATTGCACAGGGCTGTGATTACACTAAGACTAAACCGTGACTGAACCTGGGACTAAAACCAGGAATATCCCAGAGCTAAGATGAACTTTTGTGAGGGTGCTGTTTGTGCAATACAGTGGGTCTCAGTGCCCTTCCAACTGAGATGAGCAGAAAGGGTGATGTGTAGAGTAGAGACCAAATGTCGAGCAAGGAGGAGTGAAAATGTCTTAAGTGTTATTATTTATGCACTAACACTACTGCCTTCATTTTTTGTCTCAGTCACATAACAAAATTGTGACCTCTCAGACTGAGCTTTTATACACAGACTCTCCAATGAGAGCCCCAATCTGCTCTAAGGCCCCGTCCTTTTTTTGTTGTTGTTGTTTAGTTCCATGAATTGGTTAAAATTCAACTGTGCAGACTAAAATTCTGACCTGACCCTATAACTTAACCAAAGAATAAGCCGAGACTAAACTGCTGCTCAAACAGCAACTAAGCCTGTGATCCTGTTAGTGTTAAACAAGGACTCCACCTGGGTTTAAACCAGCATAAATCAGACCTACAATAGGACCAAACTAAAACTGTGACTTCACTAAGATCTAAGAACATATTCTATTATTATTATTATTATTATTACGTAATATTTTATGGAAACATGAAGACCCCTCTCATAGAAAAACACTACTCAGAGTTATCTCACAGCGTTTTTTTCTGAATTCTGAAGGTTCATCTCTGAATATGACTGAGATAGCCATGTGCTAATAAATTTAAAACACAGCTCTTTTCACATTATCTTCTCTTCCTACTTTTCCACATGCACTGCTCTTAAATCCCGCTGTTTTCTTGGGGGATTGTCTCTCGCGGTCAGGTGCTTTCTCAGTCCACCGCGCTCTCAATCGCACTTTTTCATTTTGCCCCCTCAACCATGAAGGATTGAGACTAAACTCTTCCAATAAAACCACTCCGACTGATTTTGACAGGTTCAGCAGCTTTCAGTACAATCCAAAAATCCACCAACGCTGTCTGTAACCAAAATGGCATCCGCTCACAAACCGGTCGTACTTTATTCACATAGCTTTAGAATTTCCGCAAGAATTTTAGACAGTGTAGAAAATATAAAAAGAAAACGGATAATAACCAGGAGAATGAAAACAAGAGGATTAAAGTCCTCGGTTCAACAGAGTGACTCAGAATGAGGAAGTCAGTGGCTTTAAGGAATTCTACAAGTGCTTCTTACAGTCAGTATTGGAGAGCAGCTGTTGAATATTTGTAAAGCAGGGTGTGGAGACACTTCAGATAGTTTGTGTTCTGGTTGTATTTAGTTAAAAATTCTCCTAATGATAATAATAATGACATGATAACTTTCAAGCCAATAAGTGTTCAAGTCCGAGTCACTAAAATGAATCAGTTGGAGTCAAGTTACTAAAGAAGGGTTAGAGTTGAGTCCAAGTCACCAAAAGTATTTTTAAGTGAAGCTACTGTGGCAAAACTGGGATTTTAGTTTCATAATAAAACATTTAATGGTGTTTGCTTTTGCACACACTAAAATGTAGGGTCTCCTAATTATAACAAAAAGACTATACAGTATATGTTTTAGTATTTATTTATTCAAACCCACACACAGACAAGTTTAATGTAAAGTGAACAGCTGTTTATTTTAAAAAGTGATAATTAAAACATACACTTTCCCTCGATCTGTTATTCAGTCGTGCATAAAGCCTGGTTAGAGAGGAGTTCCTGTTACTGGAGTCCAAACTCATTATATCAACAGTGAAAATGCAAATCTTGGCTTAATCAAGTGTTTCATTTTAGCTTTCCTTCAGGGCACCGCTGTTGTGGCTTTGCCGCGGAGTCTAAGGATGTGTTTACACGCAGTTTGCACCAAAACAGAAAACAATCCATTTAGTTTGGTTTATTAGCTAAATGCCCTGGTACTCCGAGTGTTCACTGCTGGCATTTAAAAATGACAGAAACACACTATGGTGCTTTTAGCACAAATGCTAATATGGCATGTTATTAACGCATTTTTGCTTCTCAGTGGTTCACATTTGACCTATTCTTATTTTATTTAGTTGGACAATGTTGTTTTGGTTCTTTTTTTCCAACCTTCCAGCTGACCACAGCTCAGATGTGCACTAAAGCAGTGTTTCCCAACCTTTTTGAGCCTCGGCACACATTTTACATTAGAAAAGTCACAAGGCACACCACCAAACAAAAATGGCACAAACACTATACTTATTGAAATATAATAAAAACTAGTCTCAATTTACTCAGTTTGCTTTAACTTGGGCAAGTTCAAATATAAAATTTATATTCTTGCAGGAATTGAAGAAAGACACACAAAGATCTTAGTCAACAGCTCTGAGTCTCTCTTTTTTTTGTTTTTATAACCGTCATGCTTGAAAAGCCCACCTCGCATCGATTGGTTTTGGAGAGGGAGCAGATCTGAAATAGTTTGGCTCGGTTGGTTCCCCAGTTTAGGTAAATCCAAAGCCAAGATCACTTTCATTGTATTGTATTGAGCTTACCTTTTTTGGCTTTCTTCTGCCACTACTCAGACTAGAGCCTTTATCTGGGTCAGAATGTCCTCCAGGACCCAGGTCAGATGGACTGCTTTTTCTTTTCAAATATTTATCCATCTCTATTACCTTCGATAGAAAACCTGTCTCACTTGCAAGATGACTATGTACTTTTATATTTAGCGCAATACTGCCCTCTAGTGGAAGAGCATGTAAAATGTTCTGCCTGTCACTTGCGGCTCGCTTAGAGAACCAATCAGGTGAAATTCAATACTTTTCCATGGCACACTTGACGATCTCTCACGGCACACTAGTGTACCGCGGCACACTGGTTGAAAAACACTGCACTAAAGACACGAGAGGCACGGACACAACAATGGTTAGAGGTTACACAAGGGCGGTAGAGCCAGCCACCTGCAGCTACTGTCCTCCGCTGGAACAGGTCGTAGGAATAACGGGACGTTTACAGTGAATATTTACAGTGCACAGACCTCAGATACGTGTGTTGCTCGGTTCAGATGCTTTTTTACGCCGTGGCTAGAGATGAGAGTGCTCGAGACAAGAACTCATGGACTGTTTTGGCGTTACAAACATAGGCCTAACAAAATAAATTCTCAATACTACCACACTGTTTTGACTGTTTTGTTGCTGGGTCCCGTATTTATTGGTGAATAAACTTCTCCAGCCTAACCCCGAATTTACACTTAGAACTGAAGCAGAGCGTTGCCCCTGTGTCGATGTTTTACTTGCGTCTGCTTAAAGGCGTCATTTTAGACAAAGGACGCCAGTGTGTAGCTCCCTCCTCTGTTTTGCCAAATTCAACGTATTTTTTGTGGATATTCCTGCTTGTATGCGTGTAAATTAGGGGTAAAACATCCAGTCAGTCTCAGGCCTGTCTTTTCCATGTGACACCTCTCAGCTCCGAGGGCAACTTAAATACTAACACTGAGTACCCCATCTCTGCATGAAGACAACATATTATTTTATGCATTTCCCATATTGAACTATATGAGAAGAAGATTCTGTTGCTGTTTGGCTGCCCGTTTACACAAAGATGCCTTTCTAGCTCTACTAAAACACAAATTATGGCACATTAAAATCACCTATTCCTTCTTTTTAAAGTCTTTTTGGGTTTGTGCATAAGTTCTTTACCAGATTTAGATGGATAGATAATAGATTTTTGAGTAGGCACGTGATTGATATTTGTATTAATGAGGAGATTGTTATGTTCCGGCAGATAACCCAAACGCAGACACCCACGTAAAGTTCACAAAAACAGATTTACTGAACAAAGCAACTTAAGAATGGCGGGTTCTTCGGGGATAGCGAGGTGTAGCAGGATCAGGACCGGGTTGAGCTGGAGCGGGACTGACTGAAGGACTAGCTGGGTTCTGGGATGACCGAGGTGGAGCGGTAACCGGACTGGCGGCAGGACAGGAAGGATCTGAGGTGGACAGAAAAAGCAGGTAAGTATATACATAGAACAAGACTTTCGAACGCGAGACGTATTACTAACGGTAGTAAGTGTTACGATCTGGCGTCAAGGAGCAGGCTGCGGTGCTTCTTATCCTCTCTTGATTATTCACTCGGATCAGCTGGGCTTGCTCCGCCGGCGCTCCCGCACACCTGTCTCCTCTCTGCGAATCAGTAGGGGCGGGGGAGCCGGGTACGGAGGCCGTGGCCAACTGTGCCGAGTCCTGATCCACCGTGACAGAGATGAAGTATACATAAGGCGGGTGGACTTTTTGTTGAGGATATTCTATGGTGCTCAGTATGTGGATGTTCACTACAGAAAATAAGCCAAAGCACATCATTATTGCTCAAGGAGCCCCTGTCACAGTGTACCATTTTTCCAACATCAGTTGTATGGTTGTGTAAAAGAATTGATAGGCTACTTAGATATATCAATATTATTTAAAATATTGGAAGATTAACTAACTAATATCAATATGCACTCCAGCCATTAGAGGGCAGCATTGTTACCCCAGTCGGTGCACTACTGTCAATGGTTACACACTGTATTATGGTTAATATGGCTGCTAACAACAATTCAATTAATGCCTGTAAAGATTCTGAAGCATAGTAGGATCTTTGCACAATGTAGTGCACTTTTGTTGATTAGCCGTGTGTTCAGGGCACTTTTAGCGTCTTTTAAGAAGACTTACACATGCACATTAGCCTTGGTTTTATATTTATTAAGTATAAAACTTGCTCTCGCCTCAGTTATTCAAAACCGAGGCAAGAGCAGAAATAAAGGTCTCTCTGTAGCAACGCCATGTTGAATGTTTTGGACTAGCAACACAAATTGAGTTGTGTACATCGATTGTTTATATAGTGAATATAATCCGCCCATTGGTCCCCTATTTACTGATATTGTCGTTACGATTCGGCAATAAAATGTCCGTTACATCCGGGCTTTTTGGCTTTTACTCTAGTAAAACTCTAGTTTAGTACTTCGCTCTAGAGACCGGAGCCATCTTTTGTACCAAGCTGTAAACATGATTTTTACACCTGTAAAGTCGCCATTGGGTTTCTCCTTATATTTCCGCTTTTGGAGCCTAGCGTGGACGACGGTATATTGATGTATTTCGCAATATTTTCGTCGTATGGCGGCACCCTTACGCAACGATCATTTAGAAGGTTCCATGGGAGACGCTTGGTTATGCCTTGTTTAAATATGTGGACACAGGGTATAATCTGAGAACTCGTAGGCCTGTGAGCATTAGCACCCACAAGGCCCGTTTGTTTAAAAGTTTTTTTCCAGCCACTGTCAGGTTAGTGGCACAAGACATCAAAGAGGGGAAATTGTATCCCACTTCGTGTTCTTAACTATTGTAATGATTAGAGAAATAGTAAATTATTTTATTTAGAGTTTTCTTATCCACATATTATTACTAGTTATTATAATGTGTATTTATTTAAATTAGGAAGGTTATTTATTTTCACACAGGATCTGTACCTTGTATTCTTTCTAAAATTGTCAGGTCACTCTATGTTCTCATTATGTGCATGAGTATGTGTGTAGGTATGTGGGTGTGTACATATGTATATATATGTGTGTACGCATGCATGTACATGTGTAGGCATACGTACATATGTGGGTTATGGGCGGGTGTATGCATGTAGAGATACTTTATATTTAGAACTTGATTTTGAGAAACGCATATGAATTCCAATGTACCTGTACTGAAACATACCTGTGCAAATGGCAATAAACTTTAAACTTGGTTGTGATTAGTGTAGCCAACAAACCACGCCCTGCAGCAGACAAACGGCTTGTGATTGGTCCATTTGCAAAATCACTGGGAAAGGGTTTTGCCATGATAAAGAGACTACTTTAATTTAATTCTAAAGGTAATGCTCACTGCCGCTGCTTTGCTATTATTGTTTTGTGTTGGCACTGAGCAGATAAAAAATTATAAAGAAGCTATATTTGCCTTGTGGTTGTGTGAACAGTGCTGTCTGAAATTTCAGGTCAGTGCGCCTTGCAGAGCTGGAACTAGGAATGAACAAGGGACAACAAATTATGGAAATGAATTATAAATAAATGTGGTGTCACTATTGTATAAGTATTACGTATACTTGGTTGGGCTAGCATTGTTAGCAACCTGGGACTAAAACCAGGAATATCCCAGAGCTAAGATGAACTTTTGCTGTTTGTGCAATACAGTGGGTCTCAGTGCCCTTCCAAGCTTTGCAATGTGTGTCTTTGACTAGTGAGTTGCTTATAGATACTAGACTTTTTTCTTTTTTGTAGTTTTCTCTTTTCATTTCAGTTTAGTAACAAAAGACTTGAAGACAAATTGAAAGTGCAAATGAAAGATTTGTGCATAAGCTATTAAGGCTGTTGAAGACAAATGGAATGACACTGACATGCAATTGTTTTTATATTAATATTAGATGTATGCACTAAAGCTTCAGTAAATTTACCCAGCCCTAATCAGTTGTTTAATTAGTCGTGGGGCAAGACTGCACATTGTGGCTTTAGATTTGTGGTTGTACATTGCACAGCGTGACATGCTGTACTTGCTGATAAGGAGTGTGCGTTTTGCTTACAATTGCAAAATACAATTAGCTAAATGTAATGTCTCTTTAATTTCTTTTCACATTATCAGTCCTGCAATTATAGAAGAAAAAAGTAAAGCCATGCTTAAATATTAAAACGTGTGGTATGTAACAGTATTACAAAGGAATATTTTTGTCAATAATTACAAGGTCTTTAAATGTTTTGCTTCTTAAGTATTGCTTCTTGTATTGTCTTCCAATCTGTGATCCCACCATAGAGAATGGCCTTGGAGGGGCTTCTTCATAATGTACACATAGCCACACACTTCTGGACTGCATATGAGTACAAACTTACGGCGTTGGCTCACAGATATAATCTGACTGCTTAATTAAGTCAACTTAAACAAGAGCTCTGCTCTGTCTGTGTCCTTCACAGATTGTGTGGTTGGTGTCTTTCACCATATAGATTCATGACTGAACTCAAGTAAAAGCTGTTCTGTGCCAGTCAGAGCAGAGATATATTTAGTCTAAGGGTACATTGCCTACTTGTCTGAAATTAATAAGACAAGTGCAGAGGTAGTGTGGAGGTGTACAGCATTAGTACAGATATATTATTATATGAAAACAGATCCCATCACTACAGTTCCATACTGATCCACCGTCCAACAATTCTTCTTTTGAATGTGGTCTTGCGCATACTTATTACATTATTTAGATATTTGTAATATAATATAATTGTCATTGCACATATTTCAAATGTGATGCATGTTCAGTAAAGGATGCATAAATTTTTGTTTTTAACGGCCTTTTCTATAAGATACATATATGTATTGTAGCACAACGAGGGAATTTCCGGATACAAGATTAAGTTTATCTTTAGAATTTTCAAAAGCATGATTTTTTTTATGTAGAACAAACCAATGCACCGATAGCACATTGATAGTACCTTATTACTTGTTATACTGTCATGAAGAATTACTAACATTGGGGCATTACCATTTGCTAACTAAAAGAGCTTAAGTTTTGAATTTTATTAAAACCATTGGGGAAAAAAAATTGCCCACCCTTGATGTATGTGAAGGACCTTTGTGATCTTACAATTACTTGAAAATCCCTCAGCCACTTCAAGAGTTGCCGGAATGGCATCTGTCTATAAATAAATGCTCTACCAGGTCGCACCCTATGGGCTTTGGGACTTTGTACAATGTTTATATAAATAAATGCTGAAGGAAAGAATGACTAACTATAACTTTAATCTAACTCCGTGTGTTGCTCAAAGACAGTCTACATCTGCTCGGAGCCATATATGTCTTCAACCATTTTGTTTTGTATCCTGATACTTATTTTCCCAACATGCCTAAATCTTCTCCAGCCTTCAAATAAGACAGTATCTACCAAAAGAAAATAGCATGTATTTGCAGCAAAGCTGGTCCTCCATAAATGTAATTTTTTTGTTTTTTTCTTATACTTAGACCAATGTTTTTTGTTTTTTCCTTGACATGTTTCAACTGCCAAACGTCCTGAAGGCTCTTTCAGTCACGTGATGTTATTGTGACGTGTCTTTTCAGCTGGTTTATACAGGTCTTGTCAAAAGAAAACCTTTCATTAAATAATTTTCTTCTGCTTAGTTGTGGGTGACTGGAGACTATCCCAGCAGCTTTAGGTCGGAGGCAGGGTAGTTAGTTGAAGTGACAACCATTTTCTCTTACATTCATTCACTAGGGACACTTTAGAGCTGCCAATTGACCTGTACATGTGTTTGGGGAGACGCCGGAGTATCCGGTTAGTTATGGTATCACGGGACATGCAGACTCCTCACAGAAAGGCCGAGGATGTTTGAGATGTTTCACAGTGAGACAGGAGTGCTAACCACTCTGCCACGTACACCAACAGAGAAATCCTCTGCAATTTCGGCCCACTGTAAGAGACAAACCCATCTAATGGACTGGAACAACGCCAGGATTTTAACAACAGAGGAGAACAAACAGCGCAGGTGGATTAAGGAGGCAATTGAGATTCAGAAACAAGCCTGTCTCACACCTGGGACGCTGAAGTGTGACTACAGGGGGGGTCGTCCTACCACTTTGACAAAATCTGTAAAAATCAGCTGTCAAGACAGTTCACAGTAACATCACGTGACTCTTCTCAGAAAGACTGCAGGAAGTTTGGCAGTTGAAACATGGTAAAAAACAAAATAATTGTCTTATACTCTTATATATATATATATATATAAGAATATAAGACAAAACAAAATGTTATGTTTTGGGCATGTTTAAGAAGCTTGATGATTGTCGGATTGCAGTTTAGGGTAAAACCACTCTCTTTGTACAGTTTGAATAGTTGTTTGACCATGACATCCACTAGGACCTTACTGCACACACAGTCAAGTACAGGCTAAGGCTTGGTTCTCAAGGCTGCTCTTTAAATAATTATTACTTGAGACTGGACTGCAAGACAAAGTGCAAACTATGAATTTTATTGATTCATTTATAGTTCTTTCTGAAGTCTTCTTAGTCATATAACAGATTATTTAAGTTATCTAAATCATTATCGGAAGTACAGTACTTGCCACTGAAAAGCATACTTCTTATACTCGCCCTAACCACGTACACTGCTTGTGACTTATCAACTGAGAGGCCAGGACACTGAAAACACACGATGCACACTGAACACTGAATTACTGCTTGTGGTTTGGTGTAGTCAGTCATCAACAACTTCAGCAGCAAACGGTGCAAGTTGTGAGACGTTTCTGAAACTTCCAGAGAGATGATGATGATGATGCTGTCATATTCAGTGTTGTGACCCCCTCCCACGCAGCCACAATGTGATACGCATACTGCATTTGATGCCCACACACAATTTCTTGTAGCACTGAACCATGGATGTGTCAAAACCTACTCTGTGAGATGCAAGGTAATGTTATGCACTAACACTTTCTCAAACAGCAAGTAAAAGGGCAGCCTTCAAATACTCTGTAGTGAAAAAAGCAGCACAAAACAGCTTTAAAATAGCACATTTTCTTGGTTTATACTGCTGCTTCAGTGAGTGGGAGGGCACTGGGTCCTGAAGGAAACAGTGAATTTCAAAATTCTGACGCCACAAACCACCAGAAAGAGTTTTTGTTTGTCTTTTTATGTGTTTAAGGCAGTTTGAATTGATTAAAATCCTGTTGTATGCATAGATATTTTCAACTTGCAAAGCATGTGCATGACTAGGGCAACAGAGACAATGCTGTCTGATTTCAAAATCTTGCCTTGCTTGACACAGACCAAAACACCAAGAGAAGAAGAAGTCTCACAAGGACTGATGGGCGTGACAAAACAATATTAGGGCATTCAAACCTTTACAAATCCAAATCTCACCACCACAAACAAACTTTTCATTCATTTATTGGAACTGGGTGAAAAAGGCAAAAAGGGGTTGACACTGATAAAAAAAATAAAATAAATTGATGTAATCAAGGGCAGTCTTGATTTAAAAGCGTATAAGACCAAACACATGTAACACTGAGATCAAAAACTTTAAAGATTCCAGGAAATAATATTTAGTGCAGCACATTAGCTCTTGTGTATCTGAATATAAGTGCTCAGACAATGCATTCAAGGTTGTGCTGAGTGGGGTGATATTTAAATGTTTTTTTGATTTACTGTCAGACGATTCCTAAAAAGATGAAGAGGGGAGCTAAGGAACAGAAGAGACTAAAGAGAGTTGAGAGCTGAAGGAGTAAAAAGACAATGAAAGTTGATTAGCTCCCTTGCTGAATCGGTGCTACGACTGTGGCGGCTCCTTCATTTGACCATAAATCTATTCCACACCACTCCAAAGTCGCTGATGAAGACTCTGGCACTATGTGACAATCCTATTAAAGAGCACTGTGGAGGAACTAAGTTACCCATAGCTCACTCTCATAGAGCTCAGCTGCACCACAGAGCATGCCGTCATTATGTGGAAATGAGTCCATGAGTGCGGGCTAGATTATTGTAGAAACCGTCATGTCCTCATAAAGAAGACTTGTACTATTAAACAGCTATACCATATTGAACAGTATCAGGTAAGAAATGAACGGCTGCTGCAGCAAATGTAACTTTAGAAGGCGTATAGGGAGACTGCTGCCCCCGTGACCTGTGGAAGATGGATAGAACATTGAATTGTAAAATAAAGGCAATTAGTATTTAAGCCGAGCATATTTTTCCAGAAGGTCTCATGTGGACTGAGATATTTTTATAAACGTAGAAAAGAAATATCAGTTTATAAAAATATCTGCGGACGTTGCGAGGACTTAAACAGACATGTATGTGTGAATCTGATCCTCATGGAAGGGTCACAGCACATACAGATACAGCACATACAGGCTTCTTGTGTAGCCACATGGTAACATAGGGCTTATTATTATATAATTATATTCTATTCACAGAGCAAGATCATTTAGGGTTCAATGATAAAACATGTTGCATCATCAAATATTCCCAAGTGCAGATGTATTCTCTGTTTTAATGACCGGGCTGTGAATTTGCTCAGATGCCATGTGCATAGTTGTAAGAGCAGCTGTGAGACAAAAGGCCTCGTCACACTTTTAAATGGCATGTTAAATGTAATATTCGACTGGAACCGGGTACAGTAATTAAAAATCAGATCGTGTTCAAATGCCTGCAAGAGCAAGTCAAGAACATGCTATTAGCACACTACAGTTCAATAATAAAAACAGATGGTAAAAAATCTCAATTTTATTTAATGCAAAAAACATCAAGATACAAAATCAAATTGCTCTGGAAATAAGATTGTCTTTCCCCTCATATTTCTAAGTGGTGAAAATACTATTACATCTTTGTTACACACCATCATATGCACCTACAAGCCCACGCCCCAGACATTTACTGAATATTTTCCTTCACTTATGAATTTGATATAGTCACTTTAGAGGACACTCAGGGTGACTTACTGTGAGTAACTTTCATGCAGAGGAACGTGAAGCCAGCAGCAGTGCTCTGTACAGAAAGCTCTAGACATGACCACAGCTGGATTTTAGAGAAATGAGATACAGTGCAGCCTGCAACAAGTTACAAATTGGAAGTGTTGTAAACCCAGAAAACAACTAAAGCAAACTGTAATAATTATTAAATGGGAGAGAGGTTTAGCGGTCCCCTGGAAACACATCTATATTGGAGACAATGGCCAAACACAATAACAGAGCTTCTAAGACATTTGTAGCAAGTGCTAGCCAATGAAGTCCAGATCCTTATAAATGAGAGGGCCTCACTGAGGACAAGACACCTGTGGAGACAATGGTTGGGTTTCCCATGAAAGGTTAGCTGCCACTAGGAGGCTGAGTCAACAAAGTGGCTGTGTTTTTACCAATGCCAACGGGTGATACATGCCTTTGGCCAGAAACCAGCGTGCTCTGACAGGGTTCGACACTGGCAGCTGGACATGTGCCAAGTCATGTGGCATCTTAAATGATCAAAGACCCCTCCCACATTCTGCCCTCTGAATATGTAACTCATCCTTCGGGAAGGCACTACAGATTCTTACAATTCAAAAACAATCAATACAACCTCTCCTTCCTCCCGACATTGGTAGGCCTTTTAAAACGAATACAGTATAATAATCTCAGGTTTTATTTAACTTAATAACTTTTATTTTCTTATGACCTGTATTTTATATTGTCATGCTGCTCATATTAATATTTATTTAAATTGCTGTTTTCTGCACATAACAGACCTGCTAGGGGTTGTGCAATACTAAGGAACTGCACAGTAACTTTGTGTTGGCAGCTTGTGTTTGCTTTTGAATGAATGCATATGAATGCAATTTATGTTATATGTTGCAACTCTGCAGGGCACTGTAGCCCAAGACAAATTTCCTATTGGGGACAATAAAGATTATCTTATCTGGACATGGTCCAAAGACACCTGCTGCTGGACTTGTGCCAAGTCAGGGAATCTGTGGATCCTTAAAAAGTCTTAAAAGGTATTGAATTTCATAATGTAAAAATAAGCATTTAATTAGCATTAAATTGTCTTAAATCCATGTTGTAAAGGTCTTAAAAATTAACCGACAACGTAAAGAACATCTTATTTTTATTTTAAAATAATGTAACGTAATGTAATCTTTTTCACGCAGAACAAAATAGGTCTGGACCAACTAACAAATTACACTTTTGCAGTGGGTTCGTTAGGTGCGTGGGATGGACATTACCAAACTGGGTACAAAACCCTAATTTTAATTTTTAAACTGGTTATAACCAGTTAGTGGCAGTGTGTTCGTGTTTAGTAGTATATTGTGCAAGAAAGTTTTAAAACTCAGAACAATGGGAATAAAAGCTTTGGAGAATGATATGCAGTGCGAAAAACTTAAAGCAGTTGTTTAAAACCTGTCAGAAAATACCAGAAATTTCTCAGTTCTGTTCCGAAGCGCTCAGCACCACAGAGCGCTGCTCCAAGCCATATGGCGTCATCTTCACCAGCTTCAAGCACCGCGATTTCTACGCCAACAGACATCCGAACAACGTTTGGCTCCACCGCAACACTCCGGGCCGAAGTACTCTGTCTGCATAATGTAATAAAGCACCAGTCATATACCGCGTATATACCGCCGTTTTCCGAACTATGTTCCCCTACTCTGAAATCGCTCATAAATTTGCGTGCGGTAAAGACAAAACGTCATATATTGTCTGATTTGGACTGGCTCCTTACATAAACGGGCTCCTCGTTGCAGAATGTTTGTTTTAATTAGTGCTTTTGTTTGCTGTTTGCTATTTTTTGGCCATGAAAATGGCAAATTCTCTTTTAGGAGTTGTGTTTGAAATGTACCTGGAACTCATTTTGGTGTGGAATCTTTGCAATACCAGTCGTTCTGCAGCAGACTGCTGCTTATTTTTTTTATTTATCTCGTCACAGGAGACACGGAAGAAGAAGAAGAAGAACCATGTGTAGATAGCCATAATTGTGGGGAAATCAGCCCTTTTGAAATATTTGCACATTAGTTCCAAGCAGTTTTTGCTACAACACAAAACATCTGCATTCCACACATTAGTAGACAACTGTTATGGGAATTTTAATTTTATTGTTTATTGTTACTGGGGGCTTATAGTTCTCTTCAGGTCATGTCAAATTCATGTCATGTCCTTCGTGCTAATCCAAGCATTAAGTAGACATAACTAGACTGAGACATGGCTTGTCACGGGACTTCTGCAACTGGACCGCTGTGAACGCCTCTCACCAGGGACGTCACTGTGTTGTATATAATCCCATGTTATGTTTACATCTTTAAGCAAACCTCTTGCTGTACCCTTGTTACTGTGTCTGCGTTGCTCCTCCTTGCAAGGATTAAAACCTAGACATTGCTTGTTAAATTATAATCGGTCTCTGTGTCTCTCTGGATAAATATAAGGATAAAAAATATTCCTATAACAACAACCAAACCATTATTTCTTTATTTGAAAATCTATTTGGGGAATCGCTGCATATATTAATGCCCTTGACAGTTTGCTACTGCTCTATGCACCAACATTTTCCAGAATACATATGATCTATAACTATCTATCAGTCTTGCTTGATAATGACCCCTTTTCCTTTGCAGTAAAGAAACACTGGTCACCGCCCAATCAGACACATGCTGCTGTATGTAACAGTGTGTAATCAAAAGCTCCGGCCTCATGACTCACTGTAGTGCCAGTAAAGTGGCCCTGGAGAAGCACTAAAAGTTCACACTGATTAGGCCTTATTGAGATTTGGTTAATTCAGCAGGCATTAATTAACAACTCATACTCGTGGGGCGCAGTTGTGCAGATGGAAGTAAGACAGGTCTTTCAAACAGGTCTAACTACGCTCATTCAGGGCTTTTCTGTTTGGGTGCATGCTCCACTGTGGCTGCTTAATAAGATGCCATTAGATCATAGATGGTTGCTAAATTACAGGAGGGCTAGACTTCCTTTATACTTGTTCTCACTATTTGCTTTGGGTTTTGTTACTGTTGTGGTGCTGCTTGTAAAACATTCAGAGTAAAGACAATGGGTTGAATTGATCAACAGTGGGACCATCTGAATTGTGCCGCTCCTCTTATCTTCTGCCCAGAGTCACTGAGCAACGCCTGCATCACTCCCCACATTGAGTCTGTCCACATTTAATCATTGATTGAATCATACAGTGGGTGCAATGTCTGCAGCTGTTTCCAGAGCAAAGAGGAAGTTGCCCTTTAAAGACAAACTCGGGGGAACAATGCTGTCCCGCAATAATTGGTAGTTAGGCAGATTTTTCCCTCTAGGGTAACTGGTTGAGTGTGGATTACAGCAAGTTAAAACTGCAAGAGAACAAGTCTATAAAAACAGCACAGCAGGTCTTTCTCTAGATTTAAACGGCAATGGACTGTGCATTTGGAAGACCATTAGCAGCCAGTTCCAGCGTTTCTCCGCATTGCAATTAAAAGCACCATATCCAACTCCAGTCTTTGGCCTTTTGAGTTTTGAACAAGGGCAGTATAACATAATCCTAAGTGTAGCGGCTGTTTTCGGCAGTTTAAACAGCCACAAGGCGCTACAGGTATGAAGGCTTTCTGACACTGGGGAACAAGGAGACATCATCCATTTTAGTCCTTTTAACGATGCAATTAAATCCAAACATTACACTCCTCAGCAGCAACAGGTTGAAAATCTGTGTGGGGAGCGGACTAGATTCAATAAATACATTCAGATTTTAATTTATTACATTTGAACTATTTTGTGCACGTGGCAGAGTGGTTAGCACTCCTGCCTTACAGCAAGAAGGTCGTGAGTTCAAAACCCGGCCGGCTCAAACATTCTCGGCCGACTCCGGTCTTTCTGTGAGGAGTCTGCATGTCCTCCACGTGTTACCGTGGGTTCTCTCCGGGTACTCCGGCTTCCTCCCACCGTCCAAAGACATGCATGTTTAGGTTAATTGGCAACTCTAAAGTGTCCCTAGTGACTGAATGTGAGAGTGAATGGTTGTCTGTCAATGTTTGTCTCTATATGTTAGCCCTGCGACTAACTGGCCACTGTCCAGGGTGTACCCCGCCTCAGGCCCAAAGCTGCTGGGATAGGCTCCAGTCACCCGCGACCTCTAACGGGACAAAGCGGTAGAAAATGAATTAATGAATGAATTAACTATTTTTAACATTATGCATTTTTAGCTTCAGTTAAGCTTCATTTTTTTAAACATAGCCATTAAATACATATTCAAAAATGAGATACCTTTTTTTTAGTCAAATTCATATTTAACATTTTTACTATGGAATATTTCAGACCTTTAACCATATGGGTCTCACACAAAGTACCTGGTATAGTCTAAATACTCGTATTTCTAGTACAGAAAATATCAAATCAGTAGCTAAAGTTATTTACCCATGCACTGAGCACACATATTGGCAGTCAGTTAGTTATAATTGTTAATGTGTTGCAGAATTGTATGCTCATAATGATAATGAATGCTACTGTCATTATAAAGTTTCATTTTCAAATGTATTAGTCAGATGTCAATGTTCTTGACTGTTAATGAGTCCCACTTACTGTTGTTTACTGCTTCTGTGTTTAAGGATGAAAATTGCTGAGCGGACGGAAAAGCCCCATACTTATAAATGATCGCAGACTCCCACACACATGTCCAATTTGCAATGAGATTTTATTCAGATTCTAACAAACAACGTTTCAGCACTAGGCCTTCATCAGGCAAATGGTTAGACAGAATGCAGGCGTCTCGGATTTGAGAAGTGAAATATAGTCTAGATTTCACTTTGATTTTTTTTACCTAATGTTGAGATCTATCGTCTTTCCCACACAGGCATTGTATCTCTCATTTCCCTGGCCGTCCTCTCCTATGAGCGCTACTGTACCATGATGGCAACCACCATCGCAGACGGCAGAGATTACCGTGCGGTGCTGGGAGGCATCTGCTTCTCGTGGCTCTACTCTGTGCTCTGGACTGTGCCCCCGTTGTTGGGCTGGAGCAGATACGGGCCTGAAGGTCCCGGGACCACCTGTTCGGTCGACTGGAAGACTCAGACGGCCAACAACATCTCCTACATCGTCTGCCTATTCATCTTCTGCCTAGTGCTGCCGTTCTGTGTGATCTTGTACTCCTACAGCAAGCTGCTGTACGCCATCAGACAGGTCAGTCAATCCAATTTGCTTTGAAAAGTGGAAGACAAAAATGTCTTTATTGATTTCTTTTATTTTTGCCCATAAACAATCCTAGATAGTGTGCATGTGGGCCATTAAAACTGTTTGTGTGTAATATTAGAAGCTATAAATTGTGATCTTATCCAAGGCCCTCAGCCAGAGTTCAGTCTGTGTCAGATTTATAGACCAAGACCATGTGGATATGTAGATATGTTTACTGTCCTGTCAGATGTTAAAAAAATGGAAACTTCCTGTCATAAAAGTGTAATTTTAAAGTTGGTTTCTTTGAAAAGCCTCTATCTCTTGAGCCACTTGGTCTGGTCAGATTGTAAATTTATGACAATTTACATGGCCCGTTCACACATGTTGTATATTCAGCACATTATCCTGACTTTATCTGGAGCTGCTGCAAGTGTGAACACAATGTATTCACCCGAGAGAGATCCGGTGGAGGTCTTGCACAACCTCTAGAAGAGTGTTACGTATGAGCAATGTCAAGAGGTCCTTCTGAGGTTCTTCTGTGGGTTTACTGAAGATGCAGCTGATGAAGTGTATTAACCTGACACTGCAAGATAGAACTGCTCCACAGTAACATCAGGGAGGGCTCTCGTTCGAAGGGTTTGCAAAATGGCAGGTACTTGAAATTAATAGCTGGAGGTGACTGGATTAATCAACCACAGTTTTATCCAATTGGAGCAGAGCCGTGTTGTTTACTTAACAAAAACAGTAAAACCTTCCCTACATCTTTAACCCTAAAACACAAAATAGACAAGAACCAGGGACAAAAGGGAAGGGTGTAGTTTTCTCTTATGTGTATGCTTTATCTGAAAAAATATCTGTAGGATTTTTTACAAACGCAACATTACGGTTCACTTTAAACTTGTTTTTGTTTTTGTTTTGATTTTACTGCTAATGTTTGTCTATGTTAAGCATCATTCACATTTGAGCTTCCTCCAAAGGCAAAATCAAGTAAAGGAAAAAGATACTAGTACTCAATACAGTATGTGCTTCTGACAGGAATTATATCCTTATTGTTTTTTTCATTTCGCATACTATAAATCTGCTAATTCTAGTAAATAATTTAATAAATACTGTCACAGGGAATGTCATTTATTTAGGGCATAAATGTTTTAATCTTGAATTAACAATCCAATTACGTATTGATAGGTCACTCTATATGAACATTTGAAAAAGACTTCAAAGAAGTCTGAAAAGGTAAAAGTAGCACAAAAACAGTGTTAAATGTTGCAAAAAGTCCATTACATACATAGCTGTTTTAGTCAGGAATGACATTTAAAAAGTATTCCTGGTGGAATATCCCTGTTTTCATCTCAAAGCATATAAAAGCAAACACTCCACTTAGCGCATCAGTCACACAATATAGTCTCTATACTGAATGTCACTTTCATGAATGTCCACAGCTCATCAACTCTTGGTGTTCCTCCTGAGAATCTTTCTTACATGACACCCACTCAGAGGTTGGTGCAAGGCCACAGTCAGTCTGAAGTGAAGTGAAAATTACACTACGGCTACTGACGGAAATAAAATGCTTCGTATTGGTTTGCTTATTTTGCCCAATCCTGAATTAACAGTCCAGTTAACAGACATTGAAACTTCCCTTCTGATTGATAAATATTATATATTGAAGATATAAAAACACAAGCAAAAGATGACAACGTATGGGTTAGTGAAACACCTTTTTCAGACAAAATTGTTTTAAGAGTTTGAGGTTGGCATGGGTCAGCGACAGAAACTCCTGATTCAGTTCTTAGTATTTGATTGTCACTGAGAGATTGCCATGTGTAATGTGGTCAAAAACACTTTTTGGCTTCAACTCAAAGACTGTCTCAAATAATGTCTATATTTTTTCTTAATTTTTTTTTCAAAACATAAAGCACAGAAACTGCTTGATTTTCATTGAGCGCATTTCCTATGTGTCTGTTCCTGCCAATACTTTTTTTTGGAGATCCAACAGACCACTTGGGCTGAAAAATTATGTAATGTGTGATCCGTACTGTCACCACTCAATAAATATTTTATTATTATTATTATTATTATTATTTGTATTATTATTATTATATATATATATATATATATATATATATATATATATATATATATATATATATATATATATATATATATATATATATATATATATATATATATATATTTTTTTTTTTTTTTGACTAAAAATAAAAAAACTGAAGTTGTCTAACCCAAACTAGAGCAGGTCAGTGGAAGATTGAGAGGTGGACTATTGAGTGAAAATATATTTATACATTTGGGCCGAGGTGGTGGTGGTTTGTGTTAATAAGAGATTACCAGGAAGGCTTTCTCCATTAGCGTCTGCCGAGGCACACAAACCTTTGAGTCAAACAAGCTCTCGGGGCTAATCACAAGGATTTAGATTGTTCAGAGTGTAGTGCGCTTTTGCCCAAAGCAGACACCAATGATTTTAGTCGCAGCCCCTGTCTTTGTCAGGAGGCATTATGTGGTGGTAGAGTGGATTAAACCTGCCACCTGGTTCCTCAATTACAATCCTGAGAACTGTCTCAAATTTGGTTCACAAATTGTATCTTTGAAACCAAATGCATCTTGGCTATACAATGCTCAAGGTAGTATTGTAGTCAAGACCTCATTTAGTGAGACCATGTCTGAGACCATAGATTATTGAGAAACAAATACCTTAATAAAATTGTCTTGAGTTTTACGACACTAGCTAAAGGGCAGCTTTTGCACATTTAACATTCCACACAAACTGCTGATAAAACTTGCTGCTAAAGTTTGGCATTTACACAACACCAAAATGCAAATGTTGGCCTGTAGCATACTCAAACCAATCTGCAGTCATGTGGACACGCTCAGCTGATGAGAATGCTGAAGAATGTCTGCCAGGTCAGACTCTGCTGCTACAGTGAGACCTTATGAAGAACTAATGGTGGAACTGCCTCAAAATTATAGCAACTTTTAAATCCTGGGGTTTTGTGGAGTAGTTCTGATCTGAAGTTATCTGTCGACCCAGTTTAGATGTATACCATATCTAACCCTAACAATATATTATCAGAAAAAAAAGTTTTTGGAGCACAAACAACACAGAATTTTGGCTGCTACGGTATTGTTGAAAATTCATATTTTTTTTTGTATGTCAGTAATGGCAGTTGTGTGGATGCAACAGTCTGTCTTAGCTCTGTGGGGAACAGTTGTTTGTTTGCAGCCACAACTTGCGCCTGTGTTTATCTCTGTGAACGCTGGCTGTTGATCTGCGTTGTTTGCCCAAGAATTTAATTTACCACACCATTTACTGGCTCATGTGCCATGTCTCTGTGGGTTTCTGAGATGCCTGCGAGCACACTGATCTTTTTGCTGCCCTCACTTTCTGGAGTAGGGCCGTCTTCCAAATATTAAATTATACTGAAGCCGAAGGGAACAGGTTTTGTAGAGATGATACCGACACATACAATGCATACCAACAAAGAGGTTTGTGTATCAGGTTCAGTAAAGAGAACTTGATTGAAGTTAAGTTTAGACTTCATGTTGATTACACCATTGGCCTGTGAAGATAAATCTCATGTGATTAAGGGATTTTCAGTGTTTTATTGTTATTACATATTTTTATCACGTGAACCTATGACCGGGGACTTTTTGTTTTTAGGAGACCTTTAGTCTGACATTTCTTATGCTCAAGATGCTTTCTCATCAGGGATCATAAGATTTATTTATTTAATCTCTCCTCAGGGAGAAAGGGATTCTGCCCTTCTTCACAGGCCTTCACTGTCTGACCTTTAAGGCTGACAGGTATTGCTTCATTTAGAGAAATTGAGTGGATGCTGGTTTGACTGACAGGAAATGGGAAGGCCTTGGACAGGAGGAGAGAAAACAGCTTTAGGCTGTGCCAGTTACGTCTTAATCAAACGGTGAAGCCAAAGACAACAAACACAGATGTAGTCTCTCAGCAGTCGACTGTCAGCACTTCGACAACGGGATGACGGTTGATTGATCGTCATAAGCCCCGGGTTATACTTGTAAAGATGCAGATAGTGATAAAAGATTACCACAAGCACACTGTGATTGACAAAGCAGAATGCCAACGTTTATAGAACCCTTTCACTGTTATATAGCGTACACATTTTGGCAACGGAAGCCACCAAATGTTGCAAATTCTACATTAACAATAATCTCAAAGACACATTTTAGGAATGTTTATAAGGACACCTGACTCACCACATGTATGTGCTGCCAGTGAGCGGATAACATTAACACTTAGCTAGTTTATTTATAGAAACATGGACTATGTTATGCTGGACTCCAAATTTTACTTTTTATTTTATTTTATTATTTTTTTTTTATTATTTTACCTTTATTTAACGTTTAATGTCTGGTGGTTTTAGAACCTGCGCTTCCTTATCAAAGACAGTCTGTAAGTAAAGTTGTATTTGCATTGCTTAAGTTGGAAAACATATTACGATAAAATGCATAATTTCCATATAAACATAGATAATATACAAATGCATACCAAAATCTGAGACCCTAAATTGCCTGGAGCAAATATCTAACACTGTTATACTGTAAATTCAGAACAATCTCCGAAAATACTGCTATGACCTATATTAAACTATTCAGAGCTTATTGAAGTGGAGCTAGTAAACTACATCTATGTCTATCCAACACCGGGAGACACTTCTTTTTTGCTGTGCTATGAGCCTAGCTTCTCTTATTGCACTGTGTGGCATTCATCAAATGCCTGTGCCAACACTAAAAGTATGAGGGAAGCTTAAATAGAGTATGAAGGTTTTTTGTGAAGGTTAAAGTCACGACGTTAAGAAACTATTTTGCTCCTGTTCAAGTATATATAACTTCAGGTTTTGAGCTGTCAAAAATCGCAAAGCATCATAGATATGTTCAATTTGACAGAGAAATCCTGCATCCTTATACGAAAAGACATGGGGTAGTGAACACTGGCTCTTGAGCACGCACAGTGATGGCATTTAGCTGTAGACAGGTTGTATAGACAAGTCTTTGTCTTTGTTGTACTTTCCTGACAGCCTTTTTTAGTAGCAACAGTGAGGATGACATGCAATCTTTTCATTTTAACTAACCCCTTGACCCTTCCAGTTCTTGAGTTGCATTATAACAGTTCCCTCATCACAAACTGACAGGCCTGGCTCTATGTGCTTCCCTTCGGGTTCACTCAGTCACGCTGTGTTTTTACTTCAGCAGCAACAGTTGTGAGGTGTGTGAAGTTGGATCAGTAGGGCCTTTACTTGAAAACAATAACAATGTCTGGAGTTGGCTGGGGTTTTATTGAGATACGGGATTATCTCAGAGCCTCGAGGGTTTCATTACAAACAGTTATCACCATTTTCAGCTCCTTTGTCTTTGACAACAACAAGATCAACAGCCAGACCATATGCTGCTCTTCATTTTGGACTTGTTTTACCCAAACAATGTGCTATTTTAATTCATTCTGTTAAGGTCCCGTGCATGGCTACTTAATATGTTATTTTGCCAAGGTCAAACTAGATAAAGGAAAGTCTAAGTCAGATCAATTGTGTGAAAAAGATTCAATGCTCAAGCAACAACAACAACAACAACAACAAAAACATACCAGCTGCTATAATAATGCTAAATGGCTTCAGAGATATAGCATGGATTGATTTTGGAATCCATTTTATACAATCTATACTGTTGACGTTGACAAAGAAATGTGCCTTTCTCCAGTTCAAACTTCAGACATGATTATATGTTGTCATAATACTATACAGTATGTGTGGTGATGGAGTGACAGGCTGATGCCGAGTAACTGTCCTAACACTCTTGAACTGTGAGTGAGTGATCCAGAGATGTTGTTCCTTTTACCATCTTCGGCAGCTGACGCAGCACTTGTCTGGTGGATCCACAGACATGTCTCCGGTAAATCTTCTTCAAACATAGCTCAGCAATTTAGACTTGAAGACAAAGCAATAAATGAATGTGATAGTGACATCTCAGGCAGCTTACGTCACCCAATTTTGTTTTTCATACAATAATAATAAATAACCAGTTGAGCAAAAGAAATTCTCAGTGCACTCGAAATAGTCATGTGTCAGCCACACATCACATTACAAACTGTTTATAAACTCAGCAATTTACCAAAGCTCCTCACGTTCTATAAAAGATTTTTTTTTTTATTAATAGTTGCACCAACAAGGTTACATTTAAAGATCAAATTAGTGTGAATTTAGAAAATAATGATGATTTAAACTAAGTATAAAGTGGAGTTAAACAAATTAAAATGAGACTAGATTTAGCAAAATGAAACCCAGTTTAATGTGTTTGCATGCTTTGGGAGCATCATGGTCAA
Organism: Neodontobutis hainanensis; assembly: GCA_024349245.1. NCBI lineage: Eukaryota > Metazoa > Chordata > Actinopteri > Gobiiformes > Odontobutidae > Neodontobutis > Neodontobutis hainanensis. The sequence continues at coordinate 1,167,363 of JALDNG010000034.1, forward strand.
ACAGCAACTGCTTTTCCATGCTATTCTACTCATGGCTGTGCACTGTGTTGTTTAGATCGAAGTCTGAAGCTTGTAACACATTAGCTAATATCTTGTAGATGAAGCGGTTTACCCCATGGAATGATAATTATTAATGTGAGATTTAAGTTTTAATTACTCACACAAAACCTTCATTCTGCAACATTCTAATCTCAGTAATATATCTGCATTTAATAGTAAGTATATGAAACTTTGGCTTTATTTTTATCCAATTGTAAAGCCCTGTTGTTGGGACCTTTTACAAACTTGTCAAAGTCATTCCTGAGACCTGATTTTATAAATGGATTTATTGTTAACTCAATCTATCAAGCTTACTGAGCCTGATGAAATACAATTTATTATACATATTTTTAAAGGTTTTTCAGCTTCACTGTTAGGCTTTTATGTGTTGGTATGCTATATTTTAAAAGTGAAAAGATATGTAAATTAGTGCAGCTGTGTGCTCTGCTTCGGCTCCTCATCAGCGCTATCACAGTCTGAACCAGGTTTACGTTACTACAATAATAGAAGGTGCATAGACCCTCGCTGCAAAAAAAATAACACCTGTACACGCTTCATTCTGGATTTGATCCTTCATGTAGGGTAGCTCTTTTAATGTGGGCTTCATTTTGAACCACTCTGGTAGGCTGCTGCAAAGGAACAGCTGACCGCAGCTCAGACGCACACTGAAGACATGAGTGGCACTACTTTGGTTACGCACAGGCTGTAGACGCAGGCCCCTGCAGCTCGCAGCCGTCTGTCCTTCGCTGGTCTTTAGACGTCTTGGGGCATCTGCAATAAATGTTTACAGCGCATAGGCCACAGATACGTGTGTGGAGTCGGGAGTTTGCTCGGCTCGACCGCTGTTTTACTGCATAGCAAGTGGTGCGAGCGCGCGAGGAAAGAACAATGGATTGAACGCTGTTAACCGTCTCCCGATTAGCCACGCCGGTCCTGATTTGCCCAATAGTTTTTTCAGACATTTGCAACATATTTATACATGTGCAAAATACTGGTTCTCTGCGTAATCTTTGGATTCTCTTCTTCTTCGGGCAAATAAGCACAGCTGCCATCTTCCTGGTAATATTATGCAAATCCTTTTCGAACATGTTAAATTTTACACAGATTTTGCACCTGCAATCATGGTCAGCCTTGTTATATAACATTTTGTAATATTGGTAATATAACGGCTTTGCATATTCCCCACCTAGTATTTTGCACATTGTCGCAAACACACTTTTTTATATTCATTAGACAAAAGGTCAAAACCTAAGAAGTGTGGGCACAGGGGCAATAAATCCCTTTGCTCCATTTTTTTTTTGCAAAACATTAATAAATCAAGCCCATAAAGTAATATAACAATGGCAAAATTATTTTTTGTGTAAAAAAAGCTTGTGTTCTGATATAATATTGTCAGTAGTCAATAAAAAAATAAATCCATACTGAGACTTCAAAGTTATCAACACGATTCTAACGGTAGGTTTAAAAAGTTTCACTCTTTTTGTGTTTGACTCTGATGACTCTCATTTAGAAGACTTCATTAGTTATTATATGTGAACAAGAAGGTCCAGGGTTCAACACCTGTGCTTGGGTGGGTTTCCTCCGTGTACTCAGGTTTCCCCCATCAACATCAAAAACTTGCTGGGTGTCCCTGGGTGACGGCCGCCAACAAGGACTAATGACAAAATAATTCAAATAATAAAAATTGTTAAGTTTGTTATAGTTTTTATGGTGTGCACAAGTCAGATCTAATGTGTTCTCTTTGTAACAAAAGCTTAAGGGTGTTTGATAACAATACCACATTAATTGAGCTCTAGCCTGAGCCTAGCGCTGTGGAGTCAAGAAATTCTCTCCTCTGCATGTAAGACAAAGACAGAAAACCTGTTAGATGCCCATCTAACTTAGGGATGCTTTTTGGGCATTCATTCTTGTCTACATCCGATCTGATCACAGATTTGAATGTGTCTAAAGGGGGCCTTCAGGTACATTATACAAAATTGTAGTAATTTTTTGTAAAGTTGAAACTAGGCGAATCTTTGTTGCATTGGCTTCAAACCAGCCACAGTTTATAACAGCAGGATTTGGCAGGAGAACAAATTAATTTGGCCCTGCCTGTTCAATCTAATATTGTTGGCAGAGCATTTGCTTTGTAGTGTTTAACAACTATTTGTTGTCATTGCATTGGTCAATTGAAACAGTTTGTCTCAGTTGTGATTGTTGAGGGCAGTGACCTATTTCACACCAAAACAAACTTTTTCCTTTTTCTTCTGAGGTTGGTAAATTAAAAAACTTCTGTGCTGAGAATGGGACAAAAGAATAGTGACAGACACAAGGGTGGTGGTAATGCCAGCAGATTTTTGGACTCTACAGAGCTGAATGAAGTAACGTATACTACTAAAAACAATCTGTACAAAAGAATTGAGGTTTGTGGTAATATGTTGCACTAATAGTCCTTTTTGTCTGTGTCCCACTCAGACAGACAGAAAGACTCAGCAAAAAGCAACCGGTATCAGGAATAAACACTAACCAGAGAAACAGGTCATTATTTTGCAGTGCAAAAATTAAATGCAAGAAGCACAATACTTATTTGCACTTATAAACCAATGAAGCAAAAACTATCTATTACTGTAAAGGGCTAATGTGTTCCTACAAGCCTGGTTAGAGAACAACCAAAAAACACAGACTGATGGGATCCCACTGTAACGCCACAATTCCTTGTGTTGATTATCTATTACTAGTCACTTTAACGCATACAGCCTTTCTGATTTCCCAGAAAATCTGCTTTGGCAATTTTACAGATCAAGACCTGGTAACATTCAGGGTCAATTTCCACAAAGGTTGTGTTGTGAATGAAAGCAAAAACATTACCACCCTTTATATTATAGCTAGATTTGCTTTACTGTCTTTTTTATGATAACTTTATATCATAAAAGAACTTTATACACTTCACTGACAACCCTGCTTGGAATGTATAGCTGCTATTTTACTAGGAACTTTGCGTGAAAGGGGCTTATATTAGCCTTTTAAACGTTACTAGTTTGCTACATGAGTTTAATTTAGAAGCTACAGGGTAATGTTCTTGACATAATGGTTAATGCCTTGGTAATGTCAGGTCTTGGCTTGTTTAAAAAAACACATGCCTATGTTAAGGGCCAGGGCTGTTTATTTTAATATGTTCTCTGACATATAATTCAATAATTGTGGAACTACAGTGCTCCTAAAACTCGGATTCACCCAGGTGCCATTATTGTTATTGCTTGCTTTTACTTGCCAATATGGCGAACCAAACTCACTTTCGACTCAGAATAATATCGGCAGTCTTCTAGGTCTCAATCTATGTCCTTCTGTGATTTATCCAATCCCTCATTATAAAGACAAAACCCCTTTTACCTCCTCTTCAAACTCATGACAGTGTGTGTGTACAGGGTTCTCTGAGTGGAAGAGTTTTTAAAGTCACCATCTAGGAGAGCCTCCTGGACAGGTCCAGGACTCATCCATCACCATGGATACTATCCATGGTCAGTAGCCTTGTTGCTTGGTTCAGTAATTTGTCATGTGCTCTGGATGTTTTGGAGTCTATTATTAGAAATCTGACACTAGATTAGACTGCTGACAGAGTAGCAAATATGGATTGATTAGTTGTCTAGAATACATAGGACATCAGTGCATTTTATTTTTCATTAACTATAGGGGTTTGTCCATCCATCCATTTTCTTCAACTTATCCAGGGCCAGGTCACGGGGCAGCAGTCTAAGCAGAGACGCCCAGACTTCCCGCTCCCCAGACACTTTCTCCAGCGTTCACCCCAGAGTTGTCATGTATTAAAAACTTAGCTCTAGAGACTGGAGCCATTTTTTGTACCAGGCTGTAAATTGTGATTTTTATACTTGTAAAGTCGCCATTGGGTTTCTCCTCATATTTCCGCTTTTGGAGCCTGCCCTCTGGTGGACGGCAGTATATCGCTGTATTTCACTGTATATCTCCGTATGACTGCGCCCTTACTCGAGGATCGTTTAAGAGGTTCCATGAGAGAGGCTTGGATACGCCTGGAACACCTCCCCGGGAAGGTGACCAGGAAGCATCCGGAACAATGCCCGAGCCACCTCAGCTGCCTCCTCTAGATGTGGAAGAGCAGCGGCTCTACTTTGAGCTCCTCCCGAGTGACCGAGCTCCTCACCCTATCTCCAAGGGAGCACCCAGCCACCCTGCTGAGAAAGCTCATTTCGGCCGACTGTATCCAAGATCTTGTTCTTTTGGTCATGACCCACAGCTTATGACCATAGGTGAGAGCAGGAACGTAGGTCGACTGGTAAATTGAGAGCTTTGCCTTACAGCTCAGCTCCTTCTTCACCACGACAGACTGTTACATTGACTGTATCAGTGCAGAAGCTGCAGCAATTTGTCTGTCAATCTCCCATTCCATCCTTCCCTCAAGACCCTAAGATACTTGAACTCTTCCAGAAGAAAAGGTTAAAGCAAAAGCTTCTGGTTTTCAAGATGAAGACGTTTCGTCTTTAATTCCAAGAGACTTTATCAGTTCTGAGATCAACTGGTGAGCTGAGCTTATATCTCTCTGACCAGAAAACTGAGTCCAGATGCTTTTGCTTAAACATTTTCTTCAAGAAGATGGGTGACTGAGAACCTTCACAGACTTGAACTCCTCCACTTAAGGCATGAGCTCTCTACCAACCTACCAGGAGACAAACCTCCCTTTTCTGGCTCAAAATAATGGCTTCAGACCTGGAGTTGCTGATTCTCATCCCAGCCAAAAAGTACTGGCTTGATGGAGCCAACAGGACAACATCATCTGCAAAAAGCAGAGACGAGATCCTGTGGGCCCCAAACCGGACTCCCTCCGGCCCCTGGCTGCGCCTAGAAATCCAGTCCATAAAGATAATGATCAGGACAGGTGACAAAGGGCAGCCCTGCCGGACTCCAACATGCACCGGGAACAAGTCTGACTTACTAAAGGTTATGCGAACCAAGGTTATGCGAACCAAGCTTATGCTCCGGTCGTACGGGAGCTCCCATACTCCCAGAGCACCCCCCACAGGGCACCGCCAGGGACACGGTCAAATGCCTTCTCCAAAGCACATGTGGAATGGTTGGGCAAACTCCCGTGCACTCTCCAGCACCCAGGGTATAGTGCTGGTCCAGGGATCCACAACCAGGAAAAAAAATGCATTGTTCCTCCTAAATCCAAGGTTTGACTATCAGCCGAATTCTCCTCTCCAGTACCCTGCAAATACTTTCCCTGGGAGGCTGAGGAGTGTGATCCCCTTGTAGTTGGAACACACCCTCCGCTACCCCTTCTTAAAAAGAGAGACCACATCCCTGTCAGTCCAGAGTTACTGTCCCCAACCACCACGCAATGTTGCAGAGGCGTGTCAGTCAAGACAGGGCCACAACATCCAGAGACTTGAGGTACTCATGCCGTATCTTATCCACCCCCGTTGCTTTGCCCCCAAGAAGCTTCTTAACTACCTTGGCTTAGGACAAGTCCATCTCCGAGCTCTTGGTCTCTCCCTCCTCAGTAGAAGACATGTGGGTGGGATTAAGGAAATCCTCCTTATAGGGGGTCGTAGCAAGTTTAAAGTCACCTATTTATAAGGGGACGGTCCAGTATGTTGTAAAATGGATTAGTTGACTTTTTGTTGCCATTTAATGTGTCCTACATATACACATTGTATATTCATATGCCAGAATATGGGTTATCTTTCAGCAAAACCCCACATTTAAATACAAGTGAGTTTCATGTATTAGAAAGTATTTCAAACTCGTAATTTCACTGTCCCCATTGGTCTCTGCGTAAATGTTCCAGTCTGCTTCTCAAAACTGGGAATGTGAGGAAGCTATAGTCATTGGTAAATGTTACCACCAGCACTGATACTAGTTAGCAATGATAACTGAATGTGCAGTGCTTCTTTTATAGGTTATTTAGGAAGTGTATTGATATGCCATCGTTTGTATCAAAACGTTAATGTCATGTCCAATCTGAGCGCTTATCCACCTCTTTCCTCTGACAGTGCCATCTAGCATGTTTCTCTGTCTCTCTCTCTCTGATCCACATTTTCTGTCTAGTGTCTATCCAAAGGCAAAAGGATAGAAAAAAAAAGCATTAGTAAAAGTCGAAAATATTACCTTATGTCATTCTTGTAGTAATGTTTGCAGCTATAAAAGTAATTTGGAAATTCTAAACTTAATGTAAAATAACTCAAAATATTTGAAATAGTTTAAAGAGGACTGCATATTATATTTTTTAGAAATAAAGTAATAACTGTTCTGTAGGGTCTACTATAATGGACAATAGTAATTTCGAAAACCACTGATTGTGTTCTTTTTTGCCTATGTTTAGTTTGTACCATGCATCTTTAAAATAACATTAGATTTTTTAGCTAACTTTTGCTTAATTTCTTGGGAATGACGCATTGGCTCCGAACAACCCCTCAATGCCAAATCCCACCGCTGCAGCTTCCATCATTGGTCACTGAATTTTCCATATGTTTCCAGGTGAGCAGAGTGAGTTCGGTGGTGCATCGTCGCAGAGAGCAGCGGGTCCTGGTGATGGTGGTCACGATGGTGTTGTGTTACCTGTTCTGCTGGCTGCCGTATGGTGTCGCCGCTTTGCTCTCCACATTTGGCCCTCATGACCTTTTGACCCCAGAAGCGAGCATCGCACCGTCGTTGCTTGCCAAGTTGTCCACTGTCATCAACCCCTTCATCTACATTTTCATGAACAAACAGGTGTGTCTCTGGCGCGTCACAGTCAAGCTCTCTCAGTTTATTCACATTCTGTTCATTTTAACTGTACGACTGGTAATGTATCCCGTGTTTCTTTTGCCTATGGTTTAATGAAAAAGTCACTTATCAAAGTAATTTCTCCATATTTTGCAGACAACTTTCTATCTATTAGAGGAAAAGAAGGTCTATGTTTTCTTATATAGCAGAGTTCGGATCAGCAAGACTTTTCTATTGTCAAAGGTGCTTTGAAGTGTGCCATAACACTTAGATAACCTCGTCACTGTGGTTGCAACAGTCTGGTTTGGATGCTAAAAGGTACAGCTAACTAAAATAGCAATGTTTTTTTTTTAAATAAAGTTTATTTTGTTCTTGTAATGTTTGTTTGGTACGGTGCATGTTGATGAACTTACAATACATGAGACACTTGAATGTAAACATGCCAGATTGCACCATCAAGCTAATTTTCATCTGTTCTCTCAACATTCTCACACATTCATACAACAGTGCTGTGTCACTCGAGGGAAGGAGGGATAAGTTTATTGCCCAAAGACAAAACGACAGTATGAACTCGGAAGAGCGGGAATCAGACCGCCAACTTTCCGGTTATAGGACGATCACTCTACCCCATTAGCCACATTAACTGGTAAAATGCTTCATCTTACCAGTTAATGATTGAAAAATCCTTCATTTCAAATGTAAATCTCCTTCATTAATCCCTGCCTCAAGTTGTTATGTTCCATTACATTTTTGCATTACATGGACACACACAGAAACCTTCTGGTAACCCTCTAGAGTGTCCCACAGGACACTGCCTCTAATGAAAATGTGCCATCCCTGTTTGGGAGAGAGGCAGACTGTGGGTCACTAATTAACTTCGATCTACACTCAGGGAGAGCTAATGTAGGTGCAAACTGATCTTTCATGCTGGTGCCTCATTTACAAGTTCACACAAAGGAAGCACACATGCACCAAAACTCACACCTAACTGTGCTTTACGCTTCCAGTGTGACTGAGATGTATTGGTAACAGTCAAGGACACCACAGGATGAGTACTGATAAAGAAAACTACCAGGCTTGATGTCAGTCATGTTCTTTAATAACATGAGAGCCACGCTTAAGATGCTGCATTTGAGCATCAATAAATCATTGATGTGCTCATTCTTAAATGACTAATATAAAACAAAAAACCCCAGGGGAATATTTCCATAATCATTCAAACATGTGCAGGGTTTCAGCACGAACAGCATCAGGAAGGACACTGAGTGCAGTTACATGACGATTGGATCCTAGATTTAAAGAAATTGTTATCTTCAGAAAATAAGTTCTACAACCAAAGTAACTGTCTATTATGTACATTTCAGACATTTTATGTATATTTTGTAAACAATAGTTTATATCTTTCTAAAAGTGTCTTTTATTTTTATTGTATAATTTAAAAAAATATATATTCTATTGTTTAGTATTTTATTAAAGTTTTAATACATGTCCTAAACACTTAAACAAGAGAGATAAACATTATTTTGATTTACCTGAATGTCCTGTATATAGTAAATTTAAAATAAACCCCTTTGAATCTTGAATCAGATTTATGATGTGAGGCAGAATGCAGAATAGGGTTGCAAATTTTACAGTATTGTCTGGTATAGTAACCCCCAAAGAGGCTTACATTGTGGTGAGTGCAGGAAGGGATCTTCTACATAAATGGTGGCATTAAGTGTCACACAAGTGTTTTGTAAGAACTGCACAAGGTGCAATATGCACAGCATAACAAGAGAAATGAGCCCCAAATCCAGCTCAACAATATAGCTGTGCACTGCTGCAATAAACAATAAGACACGACTGTTGCTAATAAATGCAATAGCTTTGCTTTTTCAAAGGAATGATTGATTTAAGTAAGAGTTATGCATTATTTTGACTTGGAAATGGATTGTCACAAGAAGAAGACATGCTTCATTTAACTTTTTGTGTTTGTCCTTCCAAATGTGTTTTTTGTACGAGTATGGATTCTTCATTGTCCAATCAACAGACTGCAGTGTAGAAATAGTTACCGCACTGTTGGGTCCAAAGTCAAGGTGATACAGTTTTTCTCAGTTGCTTTGGCATTATTTCAGATCAAAACCTACATTTTCAAAGGTTTTGATACATTTCTCAAAACAGTTACATACAAACAGCAAAACATCATGTAGTCATTGCAAAAGAAAAATGATTGACTCAACATCCTTAATATTCTCACAAAAGTACAATTTACTGTCAATGGAAATGTCCTAGCTATCAAAATTAAAACAAAATGTGTCAATGTGTCATTTATGCCCATCAAAATTTATTCACATTTTGTCAGTTTGTGCATCTAAAGTTTCAGTCTCAGTAGCACAGAAGTTGGTAAAATAATCAACAGAACTCTGATTGTTTGAATTGCACATTACTGACACATTATGTTACAGTCTGTGTTACAAACAAATAAAATGTTACTGCTTTGCATCGGCAGGAGAAAAAAAAACACTGGCCTGTTAGGAATATATATTTACACATTTACAAACTATTTGATATTTCATTTCCATAAAATCAATTTATACCTTCTGGTTGTGCTGATTCAACACAATGATGCATCGTCTGATTGTTTTCATTGTACAATTTGGTAAAGCTTTAGCTTACTGTGCGTATTTAGGGTTAACTGACATATTCCTCCTCATTCTCACAATCCTTCAGACACCGTCCTCTTTATTCTTTGTCAATGTACTGGATATCTCATAAATGCCTGAACTTTATGGTAGGTCTGACATACTGTAATAACTGGTATATCCTTTATGGTTACAATGGCTAAAAACAATGAATCTATACCACAATGTTTTTAGGGGTTTGATCAAATGACCAAACCCCTAAAAACAACAGAACTATCCATTTTGATCAAAATGACAAAAGCATCGAACAGCGTAAGAAATGACAGACGATTGTACAAACTCAATTGAAACAATGCACCAAAGCTTTTTGTAAAAACACACAAAACTGACATTATTATTCGTAAAAATAACTTAAAGCATCTTGAAGTTGAACACGTATTTCTGAAAATATAAGTTCTGATCTGAGAAATGTGCCAAAGCAACTGCAAAAAACTGTAACTTTGCAAAGTACAAGGACACTTTTTACCCGTTTTTTTCAATCAAAAAATCCCCAAAAGCATTCCATTCTGGTCCCAACCCATACCATTGTGCTCCAGTGGAAATGTTCCATCACTGTATGTTTTAACCGCCCCAGCCAAACCCTGGGCATTGAGACAACTCTGTTCATCCCTTACTTCGACTGGCCAGTGCAGAGTCAAGCTTCAGTCGTAATACGCTCCATGAGCTTTATATACCACAAAATATGAGTATAAATACCACACGTAAGGAGCAGACGAGGTTTGAAATCCGTAGGACGTGCAGTGAAGAAAGACCAAATTCAGAAATATATAGAAATTAATTAAAGTAAAAATATATGCAATAATGTTAAGAAGAAAAGGTCAAGGTTTTCAAATGTGTTATGGAAAGCCACAAAAAACATCAAAGTAGTTTAATAAAGACAAATGTATGAACTCAAAAAAGGCAGATCTGTGAAAGAGTGGGGGATGGCGGAAGGTAGCAATAAGTTCTTTCAAATACATCTACACACTAACTAAGCTTTGATGTGATGTTACTATCAGGAGTGACCTTTCCTTCTTCTCCCACATTTGCACGCTTTTATCTGCCTCTTTTCATCTATCTCACACTTCGTCTGTTATTTCCTCCACTGCCTGTCTATTTGTCACATCTGATGTTGCAAGACATTTAACAATCTGCCTGTGCCCCACTGAAGTTATTAAACTCCTAACAGAACTTGCCAAGCTGCCGAAGATAAAGAGTCTTTCTGCAGAGTCGCGCTGCGTGGCGCTTTCAGTCTTCAGTTCCTCCCAGCCCATAACTGTGGCAGCAGTGTGTTGAGGCGAGTTGAAGACTTTAAGCGCTGCACAGACTCACCCCTGCACTGTTGCTTCTGCTGCTGAGGAAATCAGCACTTCACTATCTAACACAACACTATCAATTGCACTTACATAATTAACTGACCATGAATATCTCTAAGACTGTACAAACACTGGCATGAAATATTCAGGGTATCCTTGTGTTTTGGATGTTCACAGACAAAATGTACAGAAAGCGACTAGGATATGTTTAGATGGCAAGCTTTATTAGTCTGAATTTCTGCCCAGAACTGATGTTTTAATACTGATGACTCTAATATATACTTTTTGGGGGAATCTGGTGGTAAATTTTGAGATAGAAATGTGAAACATCCCACCTTTTTGTACTATCAAGGACAGCCATAAACAGCTATCTTTCTATAGCCATACAGTAGCCCTGCAGGGATTTGCTTTTGTAAATAAATAAACCCAATAAAATTGGCCAGATAATGACATTTATTTAGGTTATAAGCTTTCTTACTCTTCATGGAAGATTGTGTTCCTGGGGGATCTGTGCCTATGATGCCTAGGCACAAGATTAAAAATCATACTTTTGACCATTGTGTTCTCTTTAGTTTAACATAATTATTCATAATGCACCTTTTAATGACAAAAACTGTCTCCCTATATTCCTTTTAATGTATCATATTAACTTTAGTATAAGCTACAATGATAGGCTCAAACTTCTGCACACATTAATAGGTCCAAGGGTAGTGCCTTGTGGAACACCATTTGCAAATATGTTATATTTATTCAATTCTGTGCAATTTGTTATTTTCTTCCTATAATCAATGATGACCGTCTGAAAGGTCAGTCGGTCAGACTTTTATTTCCTTTAATTCCTATTTTTCAGTAGTAATTATAATATAATGCTTTACAGTTACATTTACAATATTTCACTTTACATTTTACATTGAAATCTGATTACTTTTTTATACATTGAAGCATACATAATGCACAAACCTTTAGTGTAGGAAAAGCATGTCTGTATGCATGAACCTGAATCTGGTTTGAAAATTGAAAACACATATCTTGGTCATATGCCAGAAAAATGTTCTGATCTGAAAGGTTAAGTAATATTAACCTAAACTGTAAATTACCCTGTCTGTGGAACAAGATAACTCACGTTGAGTCAACAAGTCTAAGTAGATTAGGGGCTCCAATATTTGCTGCAAACAGTAAATCTACACAACCATCACACCATCTTTGTTTGCCCTTTTTACGGACAGTCTGTTTTCCAATCCTTGAACTTAAAAGTTCAAGGATTAACACATTTGCTTGACCGTGGGAGTGAAATGTCTAGTGATCTGAGAGAGTTGTGCAGAATACAATCCCACAAGTTAAATAACTTCTCACTGAATAACTCATTTTCACTTGCACATAAGCAACTGCAAAGAATGGATCAGTGTTGTCAGAGAAATTAAAATCTACATTTACATTTAGACATTCCCTCTCATTTTTCCTGTCTTGCGCTGTTGTTCAGCAAGACCATTAAAAGGGTGCCGTTTCCATGTAATTTAATTACCTGTTTCCATCCATCCGTTTGATCCCTTTGACCCTTTGGTTCTACTTTGTGATCACAAGAAGCCGAATCCCCTTAATGCCGAATACTTGTTATACTTTACAGTTGCTCTCCTCAAGTGATGTGGCCAGTGTTTAATAGGCCTTTTGAAGAACTTGCTTGGTCAGGATAAACCTGATCCCTATATTTTATAGATCTTTCAATTTAAACTGGTAGTGTTCCCAGTGTTCTGGTAGGCTGCTTTTGTAACCCTTTTACATATTACTATGGGACCAGCTAATCTCACTAGTGTGGGGTTATCTTTGAATTGTAAAATTGAACAGAAGCAAGGATAACACCCTAAATCTTTAACATCAGGGCCCTTTGTTCATTGCATTTATTAAGAATATTTTTAGGACAATACATTGAACTGTTACACTCTTTAATGCAGAGACGTTTCCAGAGGCTCCAGGGCCCAGGGGCAGAATGTACCTGGGGTAACCCAACACACTATTGGCACTTATATAAGGCAAAATAATTATTAAACCAACAATGTTTGAATATAAGTCAGTTGTCCAAATGGATTTAGGCTTCACATGCCTTAAATTTTATTATACAGCTTTAAAAAAGTACCTGCATCCTGAAAGAGCATGCCAAGATATCCAACAGTGCCTCATTAGTTCACTTCACATTCTGTTGGCTTTGTGTTAAATGTTAATTGTTTCAATTATTCTCAGTTTATTATCATAAATTACTATCAGGTTACGTCATTGTTGCTCTGTATTGTTCTTTTCATTAATAGTTAACAGTGACTGAGGATTAAACTGAAATATAGGTTGAATCATTTAACATACATTTTAGATACATACTTTTTTTAAATGTCAGAAATACATTTAAGAATATAATCTGACATTAAAGGTATTTACACACTTCAAAACAGATACTGTTGTCTATCTGGGAACATTATCATAGCATTTGGTAATAAATAAATAATGATCTTGTCAATTTATCAGAAGAAATGACTGGCTAACACTGTTAAACTTGATAACAGTTTCTCAGTAAGTTGTGGAAGAAATTGTTGTCATGGGGTCAATATATTATTATTTAAGCATTTCAAAGTGTGTAGTTTTGTCAGTATCTGTTAGTGCCATTGCAAGTTTCAATTCCTTTACTTTACCAGCAATTATGTCCAGAGCCTTTTTGTAAAACACTTAAAGTAACACTTATGTCTATAAAACTGTCCGTAATCCGGAAAAGCAGTTATGATCCACCATAACATAAAACAAATCCTTTTTTTTAATAACATTGTTAGTAAACATCAAGGAGGCTGCTCCACATGTATATCTCTTCTATTTGGAAATATATTACAGCAATAAAAAACTATTAGAATAATTATATAAGTTACAAGCTATTAAAGATTTGACGGATGCTTACATTTTGGTCAACTGTATATCACAAACTTTTTTCCAAACTCGACCAAATGTTTTAAGCCCAGATTAAACTAACTTTACGCAGCTTTGAAAACTTTTGTTTGTTATATCCCTTTTACTTAACTGTACACCCAGCCAAAGTACACAAGGAACTGAAATGACAGCATCCTCAGATCTCTCACCTGTCTCACATAAAATGACTTTGTCGTCAACTTGTCATGCTGCGTCTTTGTCCCTCTAGTTTTTATTCACATCACTTTCTTTTTTGCACTTGTCAGCCACTTCTCCCCTTTTTTCTCCTTGGGGTTTTGCTTTGAAACCCACAGCATTTCTTCATGAACATCTTCTCCATGGTTTGATAAACAAGGATTTGAAACACAAGTTTGAGAACAGCCTAATTTCCTTTGGGTCGCAAAACTTAATTGGCTCGTATATGATGAATTTTCAGCTTCACTATTACACCCCACTTTTGCTTCTTGTGCAAAAGTCATTTAGTCAAGAAGAGCACTAATATCAGAAAGTGCAATTACAACGAGTGGTCTCTTTTCACAATCATGTAACGTAAGCTGTTTGTTTGGCGGCCCCCTGAGGAAATGTAGTAGACTTAAAGTATACGTGTGGAAGCAGAGAGTATACTAAGTACACTACATTTATTCAGGGGTGCAGGCTTCCTGCTGGGCTCAAGCTGGAGAATGAAGAACAAAACTACCTCAAAGTATTGGTTGAAGTTTTCCACTCTGACTTTGTTATGTTTTTTTTATTAATAAATAATTATTTAATTACTCTTCTGTTTTTGTTCAGGTAGAGCCACATCTGATTATGGGTTGGGATTCAAGCACTTTTTTAATTGCAAGTTAAAAAAAATACAAGAAAACAAAACAGAAAACCCAAACTCACAGCATTAAGCTATTGTAGTGTTTCAAAAAGAACCTCAACCCTTTCTGTACGAGTAAATGACTGACAAGGAAAGACTAAACTCGCTTACACAATCTGATGGTTTGCTGCAACCAAAATTTTGGATGTCAGAATTACCTCCAACAATCCATTTGTCAGTCAGGAACCTGCAGGGACAGGTTAATTGTCTTGTAACCCGCCGTACACAGCTCAGTACAAGGACGCACAATGAACATGAAATTCAGCCCAACTCAAAAATGCTTGGTTAAGCCCTGTTTTTCTGACCATCAAACCTACTCAGGTTAGAGGTGCAGGTTTCAGATTGTGGACAGTCACTGGCCAATCAACAAGGACAAAGAGTGGAAAAAGTGTCTGCACAAGTGGATTAACTAGTCTGACTGGTGCGTTTGTAAAATGACGTCCTGTCAAGAATTTTGTCAGGCTTTGTCTTCATTATATCGAGATGCACCAATTGTTTTGATTGTTGTCATTCATTTTCTGTTCTCCTTTCTACTGTGTTGTTCATTTTATAGACAGTTTGTGTTTCATGTTAAAAAATATTTGGCTTCACATTAACACACTCACAGCTCCACAGAAAAACCTGAAGAAAACCGAACGAGGTAACACTGGGTTTTGTTTCTACTGATCCAGAATGTGATTGTTAGTTTTTTTCTAACTGGGTTGGAAAAAAAACATATGTAGGTTAGTGACATTAATAAATTAATGAGTAATTCATCACTGTGACTGTTTCCCAGTTGAAAAGTGGTGCATTCAGGTTCTGACTGTAAATGGCTGTATTATAACAAATGTTAACTCTGGCCACCACTGAGCGCTAATACTTTTTGTGTGTAGTTTTACAGCTGCTTCAGGGCGTTCATCAGCTGCTCCCCTCTCGGCCGCGGCTCTACCCTAAAGACATTTTCTCGAGCCACCAGGACCCTGCGAACCATCCGTGTGGAGAAGGCACACCCCGCCCTATCCTTGTCCATCCGCGAGAAGTCGTCAAAGGAAGCCAATCCAATAAAGTCAGACTCTGCTGCTTTTCACCCCCCCGCTGCTAACAGCCTCAAACCAAGAGTCATCCTTGTGGCACACTACAGGGAATAAGTCTGGCTAAACAACCACAGCCAGAGCTGCAAGAATGTTTACAATGAGAAAAGGCATGAGGTTTTTAATTAATATACAAATCCTCTTATAATAGCTGAAGTGTAAAATGAGCTCAGCGGGAGTCTTAAACACAAACCGGGTTGCTTTCATCCCTGAGCAGGTTATTGCTCTCTGCAGTGTAAAAACACACAGTTTACACAGGTTTTGTGTACAAAGCAGAAGCTTAAACAGACATCAAGAACCGGGGATAAGCTCAGTGTCTTATGTTTAGGCTGGTGTTGTAGTCAAGCCAGTTATGCCTGAGACTGGAGTGTCAGAGGCCCCCTTTCAGACATTTCTGATTGGTCTATCCATTTGCATTCAGAGGTAGTTTAAATCTGCATCCATTTGTTCCAAGCCCTGGAAATCAAACTAAATTTCACATAGATGTAACTCATTTCTTTGCATAGAGAAGGAAAAGAATTAGGATGGCCAGGCTAACAAATGATGCTTTGGGTGAAATATACGACATGTAAAGCCAGGAAACATATCCATTCTCCTTCACCAGCACAGAATAGATACAAGCCGTTATGGCCTCCTGCGATTGTGTCCTCAGATTTAATCACTCAGGACATGTTCAGGACTCATCTAGTGTAGTTACTCCTTACATTAAGGGTTGGCCACATTATAATAAATAACTGTCTATGATTATTTTGGCAAGTCTGAAGGGGGTCAGTTTCCAAGTCGAGACTAAGGCAGGGTGCAAATGAGTCAAGACCAAAGCCCTTACGTGATACACTGGGAAATAATCCTTTTTGTGTGGTGAATATCATCATTAGAAAAATCATTCAATGATGAACAAATTAATTTAATTGGGACTTGACTGCTCTTGATTCAATGTAAAAATGCTGACTGGACTTGAGTACTACAAGACTAGTTTAGGCAGCTTGATTTGAATGTATTCTGTCACATCTGTGGCTCATCCTCAGCCACCGTCACTTACCTCTCCATGTGTCTCCGGGGGTAGCCATTTTAACCAGCAGCCTGCAATTCTCTGTGAAACTTTGCTTTCATTCAGTGAAGAGACAGGACTCCTTTATCAGAAAATGCCCTTAAAGAGAAAACACAAACAACAGGCGATGGCTACTTTTTAAAAACATTTATATAAAATGTGTGAAAGTGACATTGTGGATTTGCACCGAAGGGGCTCACACTGAAAGTGGACCAATTCATACCTGCTTTTAAAGACTTGTTTTGTTCTTTGTTGTAAATGTTTTGTCAGTTTACACTTCTGTGATGACAAAAGGATCCAGTAAATTGTGTGACTTAGTCCATTTGTTATGTACAGCAGTGGTTTGTAATTGGTCTTGTCCGATATTTTTTCTGTTGTTAACCTCCATGCGAGTCAATATTTTAACACAAATGTGAGTGGGAGAGTTGTTGAACAATGAGTCAGGAAATCAAACAGCAACAAAAGTAGTTTTAAACAACTTAATTCAATAATCACTTGAAACTAAATATGTTCTCTTTTTTATTCATAAATAATGTTTTGTTTGATACAGAACTGAGATAAGCAAACTTTGTGTCTGGCTGTTTTCAGATCAGCGGCCAGTTAAAAATGGTAGTATTATCGCACAAGTCTTCTCTTTCCTTGTCGCAATGCAAACAGTAAATCATATCATGTCAAATCAGGTCAGACTTAACTGTAGCTACACTACAAAAAGTGAACTGCAGTGATCCCTGAAGTCACAAGGACATTTTTGTCCATGTAAACTGCTTTAAGGTCAATGCATAGTCAGCATAAAACAGGACAAAAATAACTGTAAAGACATTACTGATACAAAATTCCAAGTCACCCATAAAAGAAATGATGTGCACCTTTGGTTAATTTATACTTACTTAATAATTAAATTTAACCTGTCACCGTTCAGTTAATTGCCATTACATTGGTCTGACAGTGTAACATTTAAGCAATTTTTTATTTATTTTTTTATAAACCCACTAAGAACATGCTCACAACCTTTTAAGTATTTTGTTACTACGTCACTATGTTCTGCTGGACCAAGTTCGTCACAGTGGGGCAAACTGGCTTCCTTATGCAACCCTTTATTTAGGATGTGTGTATTTTTGGAAAAGATTGGTTAAAGAATGTGCTGTATGTGATTGAGTGCATTTGTTACATGCCAAATACCCAGCACTAGCCCAGTATTAGCACGTTAGCGAAAGACATGGAAATAAGCAAGGCGGCACTTTACTGAATCAGGCGAACTACTTTAAGGACTACATTCCCTTCGCTTTGATTATTCAATTACAAGAACAAATAAGCAGGTTTAGCTTGACTTAATAAAATATTTCAATAAGGAAATGATGCTCTTTTCTAATCCCGACACACAGGAGAAAAAAAAATAATCTATTGCGCTGATTTTGTGAAGTCTTTTCTACATAAACAGGTCATGAGGTATTTTGATGGTGTCAGTGTACAGTTATGTTGTGACAGTTCTTCTTTTCCAATTAGTTATTAAGTAAAAAAAAAAATTACCGGATGATAAGGTATGTTTCAATTGGACACGTGGTCTTACATATTTAGAGAGGTGGGTAAAGCAGCTGTACTCATGTAGTGTTTGTCTTTCTTTTGCTACTGTGTGTTCTCTGAGGTACTCCTCTGTTTTTTCTTCACCGTCTAAAATTATATACAGTGGCAAAAAAAAGTATGTGAACCTTTTGGAATTTTATGGTTATCTAAATAAATTTGTCTTAAAATGTGAAGGGATCTTTATCTAAGTCAAAGGTACTGACAAATAATGTGTCTAAAAATAATTACACAAATAAATTCTGAGAATTTCATGTCTTTATTGAACACACTTATTCAACATTCAAAATGGCAGTGGAAAAAGAAAGTGAACCATTAGAATTAATAACTGGTTGACCCTCCCCTTGGCAGCAATAACCTCAACCAGGCACTTCCTGTGGATCTGGGGGAATTTTAGCTCATTCTTCCACCAGAACTGCTTTAGCACACTTCTTTGGACATCTCGTGTGTGGCCCTCTTCAAGTCAATCCATAGCATCTCCTTTGGGTTGAGGTCTGGGCTCTGACTTGGACTCTCCTAAAGTTGGATTTAGTTTTTTCTAAAACCATTCTGTTGTGGACTTCTGGTGTTTGGGGTCATTGTCCTGTTGCATCGCCCACCTTCTCCACAGTTTCAGCTGACGACAGACATCCTCACATTTTCCTGAAGATTTGTCTGATATACTTTTACATACTGATATACTGCCATTTCTACGCCAGACAGAGAGCTGTGTGTTTTTACCAAATAGTTCAATCTTAGTTTCATCGGCTCACAAAACATTTTGCCAATACCACTGTGGAGTGTCAATGTGCTCTTTTACAAACTTCAGGTGTGCAACATTGTTCTTTTTAGTAAGCAGTGGCTTCCATCGTGGTGTCCTGCTGTGGATACTCTGCTTGTTCAGTGTTTTACGTATTGTAGACTCATGAACAGAGATTTTAGCAAGTTCCAATGAAGCGTTCAAATCTTTGGCTGTTATTCTGGGTTGTTTCTTTACCTCATTGATCAGTCTTCGTTGTGTTCTTGGTGTCATTTTGGCTGGGCGCACAGTTCTTGCAACAGTCCCAAAGCGTCTCCATTTGTAGATTAAGTGTAGACTGGTGAATCTTTAAAATCTTTGAAATAACTTAACCCTATCCAGCTTTATGTAAAGCAACAGTTCTTGATCGTAGCTCCTCTGAAAGCTCTTTTTGGCGAGGTATGACTCAGATAAGCATGTTCTTTTTGTGCTGAGCAAACTCCAAAGGTTTGAGGGGTTTTTATCAGTCAAAGTAGATGATTCCACACACGTCCAGACATATTCTCTTAACCAGACTCCAGGTGTGCTAAAACCTGACTCCAATTACCTTTTTTCAGGTCATTAACTCAAGGGTTCACTTACCTTTTCCACTACCATATTGAATGTTGAATGAGTGTGATCAATAAAGACATGAAAAATCAGAATTTATTTGTGGAATTATTTTAAGACACATTATGTTTGTCAATATCCTTGACTTAGATGACGATCAGGTCACATTTGTGTCTAAAATAAAAAGTTTTTTTGTTGATCCTCGTCAAATCAGATATGGATCACAAGCTGATAATGTAGCTCAAACAGAATGTCCTCTGAGTTCAAATAGATGTTCCATTCAATCCCATCTTCTTCTGTCTATCCGGAGCCGAGTCGAGGTGGTAGCAGAGATGCCTAGACTTCCCTCGGCCCAGACACATCCTCCAGCTCTTTCAGGGGGATACCAAGGTGTTGCCAGGCCAGCGTAGAGACATAGTTCCATCCGGCGGGGCCTCCTTCTAGTGGCACATGCCCCGAACACCTCACCAGGGAGACGTTCAGGGGGCGTCGGAAACAGATGCAGCAGCAACTCTACTCTGTGCTTGTACTGGGTAGAGTTCTGCCTCCACATCGAGAGGAGCCAGCTGAGGTGTAGAAATAAAAGTAACTATCTGACGGTAGACAATTATTGATGTGTTTTAAATAAACTTTTTGTTAGTTTTTGTTAAACCAAATGTAAACTCAATGTGAAATAGTCCCTTATTATGAATTGGTGCCAGTCATCAGCCGCCTCTGCAGATCTGTTCAGTATTGTCAGACATTGGATGCAATTTGAACCTGTTTTATCAACACATTGTGGTTGTGGTGAATGCTGGGCCTGGAATCAAAGCCTTTCATTTTTATCATGCCATGAGGAATTTGTCAAGACAATTCACAGTTTTAAGTTTGATCTTGTCTGACGTTTCTTTATTTTGTGGCTTATGTGTGGTTTTGTGTTTGTTTCCTACTGTGTTTTTTTGCTTATGAATTAAATCATGTGACAAAAACTTTGCAGTCTCTTTTTCTATTTACTTCCCCAAAAGTGTGTGTCTTAAATCAGAACTAAGTAACATTTTTACATGAAAAGTTTTCTGATGGTTAATTGAGTTGTAGCGGTGTGTTTGAAATCTCCCTCTGGTGCAGCTGAGCTGAAAACAGCACTTGCAAGTTGAGCTGCCACCAACCCGACGCAGGTCTCGGGTCATGTTCATGTGAGAGTGACATATTGCTTCACGGTAATTCAGTAAACACACAGTGACCCTCTCGCAGAATGATGAGCGTATGAGCTTGCTAAGAACATACCTAAACTACATCCACTTTATTTTAATCATCAGTCATTACGGAGCCACAAAAAAGACAGAGAAAACCTTTGTCTAAAGATTCTAGGAAGAGAAAACGTCAGTTAGATCGAGAGAGAGAGCTTGTTCTTAAGTCAAAATTGGCCAAGCTTTTACAGAATTGCAAAGGACTCAAAACTGATTCCAACGTGGCTTTAATGTTGTTGAACTTGTTAGATTCTTTTTATAACTTTATTTTCTTTCTATTTCTATTAGAACTATTTTTATTTTATGTCCGTCAAGATGTAGCTACTGTTATGTGTCAGTTATTTAGCTCATGGCTCACAAAGATGCAAGCATGAGGTGAGGAGTGTTTGTTTCATTTACAGGCTTTATGTGAGACAACAGCAGTTCAAACGGTAGTTTCAGTATTATACTAAATGCCCCAAATATTGTTTACATAGCATCAGCTTAGCAACTAGCTTCACTTTTGACCCAATGTAAGGTTTCTCAAGGCCAAGGCTACTCAACTATTATGACTGTAAATGTACAATAAATTAGACGCCAACATAATTAAATAACAAAAATTTTCAGAAGTGATTTTTTTACAAATAACATTTTGGTTGACAGTGAATAAAACAATCAAACAATGTATATATTATGACTTTATAAAACAATTTCTAAAATTACCGACCTCCAAGATTTCTTGTTCTGTATTTGCTGTTTCTTTTTGCAAAACTGGTGTGGCTGGTGAGCGTTGTTGTCCAGAGTTGTAGGGGGAGCTGCACAAATCTTATTTAGTTTTGCTTTAAATGGGTACTTTTTCAGAAACTGGAGCACAGTTCCACTTTTATTCATTTTCTTTCCATGTTGGTTAATCCATGAATTATTGAGGGCGAGGTTATTTACTGGGAGGGAGGCAGATTAATGTTTCCCAATTACAACTTTATCCCAGTACGGAGCGAATATTTAGAGGGTTAGAAATGATATTATAACTGATCGCCATGAAGGAATAATGAGCTGAGGGCGGCTGAAAAATCACTGGAAAATAAAACAGCTGTTTTTCTGTTAATTAAGTTGCCTTCATTTGTATGTAGGGAATGTTTTTTGTAGAAAATACAATTTGACTCAAACACAAACAAAATGGGGGTTCGTTGCTGTCTTTCAACTTTTGCGAAGACCTTCAAACATAAAAAAACAAAATCAGGTCATCAGTGTCAAACCTATTGACTTCCTTGGACATGTACTTTTTGATGACTTTGGAACAATGAGTCACGACCAGTTCACTGCTGTGTGGGCTTTTGTACAAGAACTTAGCGAAAGGTCAAACTGATATAGCAGTGCCCTGTCTTGTCTTTTCACATAGTATACTGTAGGTCTGAGTCATCCAAATACTTCAGTGAGCATAAAGACAGCAGTAAAGACGTCTATGTGGGAGTTTTACAATATCTCATAAATATTATTCTCTCAATACATGCCACCACTTAGATACATACTGTATATTATGATAAAATGTTTCTGTAGACAATATACAGATATATAACCTCAAGAAGTGAGGAATTAAGAGTTTCTAATGAGTATTAATGACAGTGTTCCAGCTGCACAGCTGCTAGTTTTTTGTTGTTGTTGTTAGTTTCTGTGCTTTCGAGCAAAGCCAAAAATGTTCCAACAAACACACGTAATGTGATTTGGATAAAATTTCAATCACTAATTTACTCCCCAGGCCTAAACACACTGGTAATGAGGACTATAGCTGATAGAGGGCTATGGACCATCACAAAATTTGTTTTTCAGAAATTTATGTCAAAGGTACAAAAAACTTACTGCAATGAGCTGCTATTAGACACCAAAAATGTAATTTGTAATTAGCGGTTTCTTACATCTCCCTGTCAAAAATTGTGACCCTTTATCTATGTACTTAGACTGACTTAAATGGGGAAAGATATTATTAAAATATTTAATTCAGAAAAAGGAGAAAAAGTGCAATATAGATCTAATCCATCATTATTATTAATATTATTATTATTATTATTATTATTATTATTATTATTATTATTATTATTACTGGCTTGTGTTCAAGACCTGTTGTGATTCTATGAACTTGTAATGTTTAACTTTACCAGCTACAAACATTATCTGTTTCCTTTGGTTTAACATCAACTAGACAAATATGTATATTGTGCTAAACACACAAAAAGAAAGAATATAAAATTTAGTATTTTAATTTTTTTTCATCAAACAGGTGTTTATAAGCAGCAGCAGTTTCCATGGGTCTTACTTCTTAGTCTTACTTTGCTTTATGAATAAGAACATTGATACAAGAGCACAACTCATGACAAACTAGCCTAACTAACCTGTCCTGTACTGTACCACTTAAGAGGAAATATGACTTATGTCTCCTTCAGATTGAAAGACTACATCTAGCATCTGGGCCTTTTCATCTTTACATAGAGCCAGCTAAATGCCTTCTACCAGAATCTTGCAGTTTAGACTCATTTAAAAATAATTAGCACAAGCTTCAGAACATGGGTTTTCTTTTGACCCGGCTCAGGAACGTGAGCTTTGGTGTTTGTTCCATATTTGAACATCCAACAGAGCAACCATGACCCATTGTGTGAAACAAATGGTACTGAGTTCTTGCACCTGTGCTTTTCACACCGACAGCCTCAAAAAGCCCAAAAAAAAATAATCTTTGCTGTCCATCCATCGAAAATGTGTAAAACAAATCAAAGCCAGCTGCTCTCTGAGTCACACATAAAACCAATTCCAAATCCAACTGATCAAATATGCCAACATTTGAGCCTTTAATTCTGTAAATAAATTAGACATGAGATTAGTCCAATTAGTGTCATGTATTATGTTTTAAATTTCTACTCCATCTAAATCCTTATGTGTCTATGAAACAATAATGGGTAACACGTTATTTGACCTCTTTAAGTACAATGTAACACACTGTGTAACAAACTGTAATAACATGTAACTACATACTACATACATACCCTAACCCTACTTACAATATGGAAGTACACATAATTCCATTACGTATGTACTATGTAGCTACATGCTATTTGAGTTTGTTGCACAAGGAGGTAGATACAACACACCCTACATGGCTAATGTAGAGTCTAATACAGCTGCAGACAGACAAAACTCCACATTATGGAGTTCTAGGTGATAACTGGGTAACGTAATGACAGGTAGGACTGGGACTTATGAAGCAGTTAAACCTTCATACTTCTGCTTTGATTTCAGGCTTGGACGAAGACATTACCAAACAAAAGTAGAGCTGTTCTCTTTCTAGTGTCTAGTTTGTCCAAGGGTGAGCTGACTGAGTTCTTACTTGCTGTTTCTCAAAAATACCTTAATATAATTTTTGTCTAAAATTACTCCTAACCTCTCCGTGGACCCTTTCTGCTCTATCAATCCTGGTGATGAGCGAGACATAAGTAGGATAGATTGCAGCAGAACTATTATGGGTTTAAAGTTCCTCCGTCCCAGTAACTACAGCGTCCTACTATTATTATGCACCAAGTCCTCATTTAACCTGCGTTTGAGCGACACATGTGACAGCGAAGGATGCTGGTGACAAATGTGGGATTTGCACCTCTGACATTCTGTCAGACCTGTGACCAAAGCGCTAGAGGAGGCACAGAGAGAGGTCCTGTGTGCAGAGGAGGAGAATAAACGTGTGATTTATCAAGGAGCTATGTGAGGATGCAAAGTAATAAGTGCAGTGTCACTCACAAGTTCCATCAGGACTAAATATTTATTAAAAGGATTCAAATTCAATTACAAAACCACATCCTAGTAAACAATAATTTATAAAAGATTTTTCATCTGTCCCAGGTTTCAAGGCCCTCAGTCATGTGCTCCAATCAGTGAGCTCTGCCTCACTTTTGTCTTTGATTCTAACGAATTCTGTTTGGAATATTCCATTTCCCTCTTCTTCTTCTCAAGCAAAACAATACAAAACATTTTGTGAAATGTTTATTTGAAGCAGCCATATTTCCCTGGTAGCCTGGTTCTACCAGACTCTCGTACATTTCATTTGTACAGAGAGTCTGGCCTCGCTCCATTGACAAGCGTTTACTTCCTTGTATGCGGGAACTCTGTTGAAGTTTAAAACTATTGGATCTGCCCAGAGTCACAGGATCTGCCATAGCCAATCGCTAACGTGTGGTCGTGACATATGTCATGCGCCGAAACCGACCGGAAACAACAAGTCACTCCCTCTGTTCGCTGATTGGTCCTACAAAAAATTGATTTCTGGAAACCTAAGAATATACAGCGATCCCAGACTAAGTACTAAAGCGAAATGAAATTGAGCGGAAGTACGTAGGAGGGCGGAGCCAGGCTATTTCCCTGGCACTGTTTGCTCTAAATTTTCAATAAACCACTGGAAGTTGTGTCTGCGCTGTTGCTCTATTACAAAGGATATAATCACATGAACAAAGCTCTTAATGAGCCGGGGCATAACTTGAAGAAGCCAATTAATTGTAATAATAATATCTTTAATTTGTATTGCACTTTTCATTTGAAAACAAACCTCAAAGTGCTACATAGAGAGTTTTAATAGTAGAAACACATTCACAATAAAACAATTGGCAATCAACTACAGTTTAAAATAATCTGTAAAAATCTATTTAAAATACTCTTTTCATGAATCCTTTTTTGAAGCATCCACCGTCTGTGGAGCCCTGAGGTGGTCAGACAGGGAGCAACGGCCTTAAAGGCCCCGTCACCCATGGTCTTCAGCTTTGTCCAGGGCACACGCAGTGCTCATTTGGCCTGACTGGGTTCTGGAGGTAGTGTGTGGTGTGGGGAGTTCAGTGAGGGTAAGTGGATGGTCAATTGGAGACCACCTGTTTGTTAATAAAATTGTCTACTCATTGACATCCATTAAGCCAATGCCCCAAGACCAGGAAGTGCACCATTTACATCGGAATTCAAGCTAAAACACTTGAATGTTTGTGTATTAATTTAAAACTGAGACGGTGACCACCAAACACACAATACGAATATTTTATATATTTTCTGGCATAATTTACTTGTTTAAGTGGGTCATAGTTCCCCTCTTCATTCCTCAATCCTGCCCCCTATTGACCAACTGCCACTGGAACAATTTGGTCCATATAATGAGAGTATGTTGTTTTCTGAACTTGGAGTCCATTTCTGTGGATTATTTCCCTTTGAAACAGGAAACTCACTCTTTCCAGGGTTAACATACTGTGAGTTTGCACTAAACCTGCGTCTTCAAACAGGACCACTGTGCCATCTCCAGTATGTCTTCTAAAGTAATGCACTTTGTTTACAGTGTTAATGCCTTCTAATTCTCTTCCAGTCTTCTTCTGTGGCAGCAGGCAGGGGAAGTATGCCACTTTGAGCATCAAACCTGTTTGGCCAGATAATATGTTTAGTCAGGACAACTCCCGGGACTCTATTTACCAAACTGACTCCGGCAAATGTAGATAAACACCGGGCTGCTCTGAAACTGAAGATGAGTCAGAAAAGATAAATGAGTTCATTTCCAACCGCTATTGTTGCCAGAAAACAATAAACAGAACGACACCTTCATTATTATCAATTGATTGTGGGACGTGTCCTCAGTGTGTCCCTCTGACGCAGTGGTAATTAGAATAGAAATGTCCTTTATATAAACGGCTGTCATTGGAAACTTGATATTTACTCCATACTCCAGAATCATACTTTTTGTTGTGATGTGACAAAATCTCATTCAAACAAGTTTGGATCAAAGCCACAACCAAACAAAATCACTTGTCTCTGTTCAGGTCCCCCACAACTGCTGATGTGCAGGCCTCACCAAAGGCACTGACATGGTGTGGGAGGTTGAAGTCGCTAAGTTTTTGGTTGGATCTATACTTCTCTAGTGTCTATGGAATATTGTTCTGTAATTGGTGTTTTCACAAATCATTTGCAAAGAATCAACTAAGCTTAACTTCTAATCCACACTCCCTGAATATCCTTCACTTACTCAAGTGTGCTCAGGACATGAATGCCCCCTGACGGTTTGGTTGTTTGTGCCACTTTTGTATGACTGCCTGGTCTAACCAAAGGCAGGAAAGTCTGTCTGTCTGCATTGTATTGGGATTGACTGATTAATAGCTTTTGTGAAAGGAATTTAAACTTAACATTTAAACAGCAGACTCCTCCATTTCTCACTGGTATTTAGTCTTTACTTAGTACAAATGTGCTATTTAGTTTTTATATCTTGTTTTTATATCCTGTCAAGGAGATTTGTTATTTAGGTCAGGGGTCACATATTTGGGCCTCATCCTTTGATCAAAGAAGCTCTAAAGCAGGGGTGGGCAATTATTCTTCCTCAAGGGCCACATTAGATTTATGGAACTCTTGTGGAGGGCCGGGCCAACACAGGGAACTCACTTATGCTCATAAAAACATGTTTCTTTTGCCCCTACAGTAAGGGTATTTACCGTTTGGAGCATGTTGCATAGTGTAATGAACAAATTGCTGCAAAATTTTGAAGGAAAAGGAAAAATATATGCAGTGTTTAATCATAAATAAAATATTAGTAAATGCTTGGCGGGCCACAATGAACAGACCAACGGGCCGCATGTGGCCCCCGGGCCTTAGTTTGCCCACCCCTGCTCTACAGCAATAATAGTGTTTTGCTTCAGTGTAGGGCACATGGAAGAGCTGTGAGTGAATCAAGTCAAGTTTCGAAAAGAGGCTGAAAATAAAACACTAGACATAACTGTCTATAAAATGAAAATCAATGTGATAAAAGTTTGTTTTTGTGG
This sequence comes from Neodontobutis hainanensis, assembly GCA_024349245.1. NCBI lineage: Eukaryota > Metazoa > Chordata > Actinopteri > Gobiiformes > Odontobutidae > Neodontobutis > Neodontobutis hainanensis. The sequence continues at coordinate 1,194,937 of JALDNG010000034.1, forward strand.
GAGTTGGGGACCCCTGATTTAGATCAGTTAACTGAATGAGGTGGTAACCCCCTTTTTAACTTGACAGAGTGGTTTAGTCTAAAGGACTAAACCAAAAGACTTTGTGGGAAATATCTGGAGAATCTTTAACTGCAAAGCCCTGCAAGTGTAGTGTCATCTTGTTCTTATTTCCATGTTCTTATTCAGACACTTAATATGCATGCATTCACATCCTGTGCCTTATCATCTTATATTTTATATGGTGTATTATTATCAAGTGTGGTCTTATATCAACACAGTAATCTATAAGATTATTAACAATTTATTAAAGAAAAAGATAAATGATGAAAAGAGCATATATGCCAAAGCCAGTAGGAATAGAGCGCAAAGATCTTTACCTTCCTGTAAACCTTCAGAGCCACATTTTTCAAAGCTAACGTCTTTCAGTGTAGCCATGTAGATAACAAAGAAGAGAAGAGGATGCTTGTTGCATTTGTCAAATTAAAAACCTGCCTCTTCCTGTTGGTGCTGCCACATCATTGGCCACAATAGGACAGTGAGCCCAGGGTTTGACTCAAGCGGATGGCTTGGGGAAATACAAGATGGATTTACCCGAGTTTGGAAACTTCCAAATCCCGCAAGAATCCAGCTGCAGTGCAAAGATAATACATACCAGGCACGAGGAGGCACCTTGAACTAGGACAAAGGTAAAAGAGTAGGTTAAGTAAGGGGATGGTTAGTGTCATCCAGAAGTTTATTCCCATAAATTTGTGACAGGACATGTATGAAATGTGTAAAACTCCAGAGCTTTTCTCTTCGGTGTTTGTAGACTGAAGAAGCCAGTTTCGCACAAAACACAAGCTTCCTCTGCCATCATTTCTTCTATTTTTTTGCACCCAGCTTTTATACTTACCCAAAGTCACAACAGCACCATGTTTCTTTGACTTTATGTTTTAGTTTTTCCTTCAAAGTTGCCTTCAAAGTTGCTTGCGGCAATGAATTAGACAGGGCTGTCCAGTGACCAGCCATTGCACTATTACACCTTCTTTCTCTAGCTCAGTAGGACCCTGATGCCACTAAATCATATTCAAAACTCCCTGCAGTCCAACTCAGCAGGCATTAAAGAGTTCACTCTTTTCCTTTATAGCTTCCATTTCAAAGCGTGTTGGTTCAGCCTTGTGATAATATTTCATTGCACAAAAACATAACGTACATTTAAAAGAGAAATTACTCTGGACCACTTTGTTGACTAAAAAGCATAAAGAAACATTTTTCCTATGCTTTGATCAAATAGCTTATATAAATGCAACTCCGCTGTCCGCACAGTCACTACATACACACTCAAACATGTGATAGTAACAACCTTGGAGCCAATAAAGCAAACAACTCAGTCAGTCTGCATCTATCAGTGTTTAGACCATATGGGTTCAATCTGTTGCAGCGTCAGTGTTCCACAGAGAACAAGGCTTTAAGTGCTGCACTGGTGCTCCATACATCCTTAGATAGGGAACTGGTTAACTGAACATATGCTGTGGTCATGTCTTTGAGTGAATTGGGATGTACCCAGTTGTAGTTTGACATTATGTGGCAGTTTTGTTTCAGTCATTAAGCTCCTGACATATACATTTTTATGTGTTAAAAGTTTTCAAATGGGTTACATTTGGGTAACACTTAAAAAAAAAACTTAAATGGGACTAATGCGTAATATATTTAATGTAAATTGTGAATAATTGTGGGGCAGAAAAGCACCACATTTACACATGTATCTTTTGAAAACAATTTGTACAAATGCACTGAGCCTGTTTTAACACATGGCCCAGAGGATTTGTGCTAATGTGTCTCATCAATAGCCCTCTGCCTCTGACCCATTCCCACAGCAAAAAGAAAAACAACAATCAATTCCCCAGCAACCATCCAGAGAGGCCAGCAAGGCTAAACACTTTCTGTTCCTATTCCTACAACTGCCCAGAGGGGACAAACCAAGCACTGCTGGTGAGGCATGTTTCCACTTTCAAAGGTGAAATCTCGGAAAAAAGGTTTAGCACACTTACACTGTAAACTAAATAGACTTCAAAATAAAACAAAAATGAAAAAAAAAATTCATTTGAGAATTATCTGTTGAAAATCAAGGCCCTAAGACAGTGTCAGGGTTTTTAATAGATCAGAATGTTCAGCTCATACCAGTCGCTTTGGCCTATCACATGCTTATTATTAAAACATACTTCTTTCTCATCAGTTTTAAAATGATACTGTATTTCAAAAAAATTAAATGTAATGTACTATTTACAATATCAAACAGCGCTGCCTTCAAGAATCTGGTGTGAAGCCGGTCCAAGGAGCTGCCTTTCACTTTTGCCAGATCAGCACGAGAAGTGAAACAATTCCATATCTATTTCCATTCATTCATCTGCTTCTGCTGAATAGGCCCAGCTGTGCTCACACATTCTGTTTTATATCCAGTCGATGTATGATCACAGCCTGCTGTACAAAGCTCTATTTTGTGTTTAATATTCACTGAGACTTGCTGTGTTTGGACCAGCTGTGACTGTAGCAGAGCCACCAGGAAGTGCTCTTAATCCAGTGAGAATTATTCATTAAACATTGGCTTGGCACCTGTCAACACTGGGTCAATATGAGAGCTGTTGGGTGAGGTGAGGTGCAGGCTGTGGGCAGACGAGGAGCAGGACACTTTAACACTGCACATCCTGAAGGCTGAGTGGAAGTATTTATTTAATCAATAACAGCTAAGACAAAAGGGATGTGGAGCTCTTAGAAGATGTTATGGCTGAAGAGAAGATGAGGAACCAGGATCAGCTAGACCACATAGAAGTGATCATTGTGTAATTATAGTTTATATATAGAAAAGGTTAACCAGAAATAAAAATCCAGGTTTAATCCCACTGCACCGGAGCCATATAATGCATCCGCCCAGGGGCATGAGCAGCTGCACTTGTATTGATCATCAAACTCAGATACATACAGCAGTGAGTTACAAACCAGACTGTGACCATGCAGTCGGGCCATTCATTTAGTGGTCTTAAGGCAAAAAGGAAACCAGCTGAAATTGGAAAAAGTAGTAAACATCTGTGCTTTCCTACTCTTCCAACAACATCTGGATCATCAGGCATTATAAATGTTATTTTGTTTGTGTACTGCACATTCCTTTTTGCCCGACTAAGGTTTAAAATGTGGGTATTATTATTATTATTATTGATTAGTTGTTGCTTTCACAAGACTACTAAAGGTAGTGATTACAACTAGGGCTGTAATTAACTATTGTCAGGTATATTGGTATTAGAGTATTATTCATCTTTTATAAAATAAAAAAGGTCAGTATGTGCCTTGATAGCTGTGTTAAACAATAACAGATTGATAACAGAACATTTATTTTCAGGCTTTCTGAGTTGAAAGAACATGAACACAATGAAGTATAATTTCCTAACTCAGAAACTGGGCTAATCCATTAAGTGCTGTGATTCGTCATTAACGACTGGAAAGAGGGAAAGAGACATTAACTTCATAAACATACAGGAAATACAAATGTGCATAAGTTAAAATGCCACTAGTGCTGTCAATCGATTAAAAATTTTAAATTTGTTATTAACACTCATTAACTGTGACTGAAGGCAATTAAACACCATTAATTACAACTATTGTATTTACTAATATCCAGAGATCTCCAGTAAGCACAGTAAAAGTAGCTTCATCCAACTCATCATAGTGGCACAAACAGTACATAGATGGCAGTGTTTAAGCTACGTCACCTGTCCGGATATTTCTGTAGTTATCCATTTGGTTATGGCATTGAAAGGTTTTGCTGTTGTCATTTTTTTGACTTAAATTGAATAAACTTAATTTGCTTTGCTCGTCATGCTTCGGTGAAAAGACAGTTCATTGTTTTGTAATACGCACATACTACTTATAAAAACACACGCTTCCATCAGAATGTTTCTGCAAACTGGAACTTTCCAAAGAGCTGATACCATGGATGAGATGTTAATACCTCCTCACTCATTAACACACTGCGAGGTAACGCTCCATGTTTCGGTGACAGGATGACATAAGGCCAAACAAGTACATTTATTTTTTTCATTAATGGCATGCGTTAACATTGACAGCCCTAATTAACACACATTCCCTAAAAGGGCAATGCATTAGCATTCTTGCACCATCTGCTAAAGGCAAACAACGCAGCAGCCAACAAACTTGAGCAGAACTTAGATCAGTACGCACGCTAAAAATCCACTTTATAAATGACCTTTCATGAATGAAATTTCCTTTGTGACTTCAGCTTCAAGAATGTATTAGCACATCTTTGCTGAATGGCAAGAGGGGCTTTGAATCAAAACATAGCAATGATATAAAAATAAAAGGCTAGATTCTCTAAAGCCAATTGGAACATCAGACGTTTTGTGTTAGCGCCAGTCAGTGCTTTTGTTGTGAGTTCATGTTTTGTAGTCACAGCTGTGAGCTAATACGGCTTGTCTGTAAACACACACGCATGTTCACAGACTTTCATCTCTTTTATGTCTGCTCTTTTTAGACTGAGATCCCAGTGGGAATGTAGAGGGGCAAGTTATATAATAGTTGTGTTTATCCCAGCAGATGTGGTCTTACCCTAACAGAGCCATGTAACCTTTGTTTTTCCACCGCATCCATCATGCCTCACCTTTGTCCTTCCTGCCCTGCTACTTCGACGGAGACAAATGCTGCTGCTGCTCAACAAATTCCCCAATGCTGCTTCCCCAATTGTAAGGTCCAGCGTCAAAGATTATTGGAGATTGATGATTAAAAACTTCACTTCCTGGAAAAAATGTTGTTTCAAATAACTCAGGATGTGCTGCTCAGCTAGAGAACAGGCAAAGAAAAGTAGACATAATAATGTGTCTGTTGTTATGACTTAGTCATAACTTCTAAGTCATAGCACTTTATAAAGTTGTTCATATGTTTACATTCCTGGCAGAATTTGTTATATTTTTTTTTGTCCAGCTTTCAGAGAATATAAATAATAACACAAAAACTTTTCTTTAATTCATAGTTAGTGGTTGGGTGAAGCCAATAATTGTCAAACAATTGTGTTTACTCTTTTTGAATTATAATGACAACAGAAACTACGCAAATGACCCTGATTTAAAGTTTACACTCCCCAGTTCTTAATACTGTGTATTATCACCTTTAACATCAATGACAGCTTTAAGTCTTTTGTGGTGGTTGTGGATGAGGCTCTTTATTTTCTCAGATGGTAAAGCTGCCCATTCTTTTTGGCAAAAAGCCTCCTGTTCCTGTAAAGTTTTGGGCTGTCTTGCATGAACTGTACGTTTGAGATCTCTCCAGAGTGGCTCAATGACACTGAGGTCAGGAGACTGAGGCCAGTCCAGAACCTCCACTTTATGCTGCTGTAGCCAATGACAAGTTGAAAGGCCATAAGATCTCCTAAAACATCTTAGAAGATGTGTCTATAATTATAAAATAATTTCAACCAATTTTACAGGTCCAAGCATCGCAACTAGCTTTTTCCAAGCCGCATGGGGCTCTTTACCCCCCCTCATGTGGCTCCTCATTATGAGCATTGTATTATTTTTATACAATTTCTATCTTTCTATCTCTTGTTTTGGTGCGCAGCGCGACATTCTTCTCAAAAGAAAACTGCCTGAGGTCCACGGAGGGACACATGCAGACAACACAGAGGAGGTGACTGACTCCACAAGTGCATTGGCGCAGACCTGGGCTTTGGCACGTTCTCAGTGTTTTAAAAACACACCAGAGCTCTCCTTCCCGAAGCAGAGAGTAGTGGATGTTCCCAAACTACTATAACAGACCAGGAATAAGACCCAAACTATTATTTTGTAAAGAAGCTGGTTCAGTGAGCCATGCATATCAACGTAATGTAGCATTCAGTTGCACTTTAAAACTTAACTTTTGCAAATAGCACCAAAAAGCGTCCAGTGCTATGTAAATCACTGACTGAAACATTTAAATGTAGCCTTTATGGTCCTGGCATTTTGAACAGTGTTCATTTATTATGCCAGCAATTTTTCCGTCAGCATATATTAATGATAATAATGATGATAATAATAATATATAAAAAAAATAATAATTTAAAGTATAGTGCAAAATGTTAAGCTCTGAAATAAGTATATTGGTTGCGGCTTCCAACAGATGCGCATTTTATATTTTTTGCGAGAAGTGGCTCTTAGACTCCAAAAGGTTGCAGACCCCTGTACTAGCCTAATGCACAGGAGGGGCTTAGCCCACCTAGCCCTTTTAAACCAGCCGTCTCTAGTGCAACTGGTCACTAACTAGTCAAACACATTTCAATGCAACATTTTAATCACAGCCTGGGTTAAATTACCATGCAACAGAATCACTGCTGCATTCATTAAACCATGGTCTTTCATTTCACAATACTCACAATCCATCTCTATTCTTGCAGTTCTTTGGCCTTTCCTTCTTCAAGGGTTAAACTGCACCCTGGACAGAAAAGGAGGAGGGGGCTCAGTTAAAACAGCTGTACAGAGACAAGGAATGAACGCTGCAGCATATTTCTAAGTCATATGCGTTTATATATTCCCAGATTTGATTATAGGCCATTTTGTCACACAGTGTAACAGGCCTCTCCACTTTCATGGCTTTTCAGATTCAATTTGCAGAACATTCCATTACTTTGCTCTAATTAAATGTGGAAAAATGAGCCGCGTGGAGGGAAGCAGAACAAATGTCACAAGCGCTGGCTGCTTGTTCAAATCCGAGGAGACACTCAGGAGAAAGATAAACAGAACCCCACACTTCTGGACATGATCGCAGCCCTGGGCAGTGTTTTAAACGTGATTAATTTAATCAAACACTGTTAGCCCGGGATGTGCCCTGTTTGAGGAGCTGGGTGATGAATGAGTGCTTACAGCAAAGGGTGGCAAGACGACACCAAAGCATTGCCAAGACGACTGTGAGGAAGCAGGGGATATCTATCACAACAAGGTTGCTGGGACGACGTGTCGGCGGATGTTGCCAGGCTACAGCTTCACACGGCTCATGGAGGAGAGCCTTGGGCCCTCGTGTGACAAACGTTGCAGGATCCAACTAATCACTGCGTTACACAAGGCTAAAGAGGACTGATGGAAAGTTTTAAAAGACAGCGTACATGGGGGATGCAAATGGGAAGGGCACACTTAGAGGACACAAAAGGGGAGGCAAAGTCTCAAAAAAACATTGTTTTGTGTTTCTCAAGTGCCAACAACATTTTCAAACGGAGCCAAAATTACATTACCATAATAAAGCATGCATGTGCAGCCTAATTGTTCACAACAGACCTCGTATATCAAAGTCATTAAGAGTCATTTTTATGTAAATGTAGTATGAAATTAGTTCATGGGATTTTGTCCATGAGCCACCCTGCCTCATAATGATAACAATGTTTTTTTTTTTTTTTTTCCTTTCTTGTGTTTGTGGGAGCAGTTTCTGTGATTCCCTAGGAGGTGAGAGGATCTATAAGGACTATAAGAGACAAACAGAAGACCTAAGGAAGAGTTACACTCAAAAGCTATGCCATGTGGGGATATCTCTTTTCATCATGGATTGCTTGCATTTTAATTTCAAGTCAACTTATCAGACCTGACTTATTTATGCCCACAAAAAACTGATAAATAACTGATAATAAATGCAGCTGGTGGAGTTTCACAAAGTCAAACAAGAAATGTATGGCACAAATAGAAAGAGTTTTGTTGTTGACCCTACTTTGTTAAGATCTGAGGACTCTACAATTTAAGTGGCATTATCAACAGTAGTGTGGCCAGTTACCTCTTTAATAGTTATGGACTTTTTGTTGGAATATGTGGAAAAAACAAGACTGTAATGCGACATATAGGCTTTATTATTAGCGATGGTAATAGATGTGAAGCCAGTTTTTACCAGTTTTTGGTCGTCCAATCACGTGTTTGCATACTTTCAGTTCTGCTCATCTGCTTCCGCATTTGAATTAAGGAACGCTCCCATTGGCTGTTGTTCTACTCTAGACGTTGGATCAAGCAGAACATTAGAGCAAATGGAAGCAAAATGAAACATAGACAAATATTGGCAATCTCTTTACCGAACAGATTTGGAAGTTTGAGGTAAGCATTAAAGTTCAGTTTATGTTTTTTTTTTGTGGGTAACTGGTTCACTTTTACGTTTCCATACAACCAAGAAGTTTTAAGAATAATTTAGTTCATTAATCTTTTTGTGCTCAGTCCCTTTAGAGGTTGGGGGTGACTGGAGCCTATCTCAGCAGCTTTGGACCTGATTCGGGGTACACCCTATACAATGACCTGTTAGTCGCAGGACCAACACTACAATTCACTCTCAAATTCTGTCACTAGGGCCAATTTAGACTGACCAATACTTTTCCTGTGTGTTTTAACTGGCCATAAAGGCACAAACAGCAAACAGCCTGTCTGACAGACCAGGGATGCTTCGACCTTTGATCCGCAGAGAGACATTCAGAGCAAATCCTCTCAAAAGCTGTCCAAGGCCGCACAGGACCAACTTTTACGACAGAGAGGAAACAACACTTCTGAAGTCCTTCCCTTGATTGACCCCTTGCTTCACGTTGGCCCTTGGCTCCTGACCCTTCCTCAAACCTAGCCTGGCTTTTGAGTAAGATCTGCCCAATTCTACAGAGTTGGCATGGAAACAGAGATTTAACATTACAACTTACAACTTAAACATAGCTCTTTTTCTAAATTTATAAGCTGCCTTATTTTCAAATAAATCCCGTAAGTTTATATCCTACCATTACTAAGAAAGGTTTAATATTTCAATCCTTGAAATACTTCTTTGATATTAATTTCTGATTCTAACTGCACATTCAAATGCCATCTGGTGTTTAATTTTGGTCAATAAACATCATAATTCCTCATAGCCTATGCTTGGTCTGGTTGTTTCACTTCAATATTAGGATCAACAAACTCATGCTAATCTCAGGTTTAAAACTTATATTAGGCTTATTTATTAATTATTTTTTAGTCTTCTGACTGGTCCCCATCATTCAGCCCTAATCCTATGACTTGACAGGAATAATTGTTTTATATTTATTTTGGTGTCCTGCCTTGTAGTTTTCAGGCTAATAACCATACACAATGCACCTGCGCATGCATGTTTCTTTAGGTACTTTGTCTGTGAAAGTTCTCGGTCATCCAGTTCATCTTTAAGAGAAGGATAAAGCAAAGGCATCCGGACTTAGTTTTCAAAGGTGAAGATGTTTCATCTCTTGTCCATGAGACTCTGTTGATTCTGAGATCAATAAATATGAGAGCTAAGCTCAGCTGAAACGTCTTAACCTTTGAAAACTAAGTCCAGATGCCTTTGCTTTAACGTTCTCTTTTAGTACCTGCTAAAAGCCACAGTAACATGGGGAGGACATAAAGACTCCATATAGAAAAACTGAGTACCCTGGCGTTGAACCTACAACCTTCTTGCTTTTAATTGAATGAATGAATTGAATTTTGACATTGTTTAACTGGCCCTTATGTACCTAACTAACGCTTTTAATTTTATGTCTGCTGCTGTTTTTCACTAATGCTACTGTTAGAATTCAGCTCTTTTTATTCTATTTTACCAAACAGTATTTGATGTCCACACTGTTGTGAGTTCCAAACATTTTAATCTCTCTGAATACCATGCACCTACTGTGAAGTTGACTAAAAACTGTGATTTGAATATTGATGTTAAATTCTTATAAAAGGGCTTGAAAAGTTCCACCCAGAATCTCCAGAAGTACAAATGAAGAAACCATGTCAACCTTGACCAAGCACAAAAGTAAGTCAAGCTGCTTCAAGAAATTTTTCAGAAGGCCGCATAAGTCAAAGGGAAAATGTTGGCCTCAGAGGGGCTCAAATAAATAATAGTACTTAAAATATATATTTTTTAAAACACATATGCTTAACCTCCCTGTACTACTGGGAATTGTGAAGAGGCTGAAATGCTTGGAGAGAAGGCCCCATGCTTCTTCGAATGCTTTTAGAGAACCTGATTCTCCCAAACAGGATGCCCAACCCCAAACCCCCCTGGATGTGCAAATGTGCCCCCATCTAGGTTCCCAGAACCTAAAGACCAGAACATATATGTATCAAGGATGCCTCAGCAAAGCCATATCTAAGACATAGTGGGCGGATTTCAGGGTACAGTACAGTTTTATTTTGGAAATGTAAGCCCCGTAAACAACTTTAAATTGAATTAACTGGGGGTGGGCACAATGAGAGGTTCGTTAGATCACCTGGGCAACCAGCCACTCCCGGGCTGCACACCTGCCGGCCATTACAATCAGGCAATTACAATTTAAGCACCCAACACACAACCCCAGGTGCCAGATTGGTCTACTGTGTACAGATGAACACAGCCAGCAGTACTGAGGGCAGATCAACATGTTAAAGTGCTAAACCGATCCAGTTACCTGTTCTTGCTCAACCTGCTTCCTGTTCCCCAGGTACCGTCGACCTGTTCCTGCTAAACCGATAGTTACCTGAACCTGTTACCTGAACCTGTTACCTGTTTCAGCTAACCTGTTACCAGGTCCTGAGTCTTCTGTCCTTACCTCCTATACCAGCTCATCGCTGGTTCAATCGGACACATCCCGTAATCCACACCTTCTGCATCTACTACTTGTATATCATTAAAGATTACACATCATGTCAGTCCGAGTCTGGTGTTGTGCATTTGGGTCCTGACTCTGCCGTTACAGGATGAGGAAACCAGATTAAGAGCAGAAGTTGCGGCCTCCTATGTTAAAAAGAGGCCTAGGTCCTGTTTGCATGCCCTTTTGAGTTTGTCCCCTAGTGAATGGACTCAGGGACATGTCTACTGTGGTTGAATTTATTGTAGTTAAGACGCTAGGCAATTGTAAAGCCAAACAACCTTCAGCAAGAAAACTCAGACTTTGCTCAAACCAAATTTGGAATTACCTGGGTAAAAACCCTAGCTTTGAGTATATCTGGAGGTTGGAGAGGCTGCAAGAGCAAAATGGCTGCTACGTCACCACTGCCAGGCGGTTGTCTATGGCATCTTCACGGGTGAACTTGATGTTCTTGTTTGTGTTGATGTGTTCTGTGAAAGCTACCTCCTGGGTTCTGATTTTGACCCAAATGTCATCAACATATCTGAACCAGTGACTGGGGACTGTATCTGGGAAAGTGTTCTCCACTTCCTCCATGTACAGGTGAGCCACAATCAGAGAGACAGGTAAACCCATGGCACAGCCATGTTTTTGTCTGTAGAAGTTACCTCTGAACTGGAAATAAGTAGTATTTAAACATACCTCCAGTAAACTGCAGATGGTCTGGGGGTGAGGCTGGTCCTGTCCTGTAGAGATGTGTCCAGTAGTAGTCTCTTCCTTACAGCCACGAGTGCTTCATTGGAGGGTAAACAGGTGAAGAAGGATGTGACAACAAAGAAGACAATCGTCTCGTCTGTGTCTAGATGTAGATGTGTGATTTTGTGAGCAAAGTCCTGTGAGTTGATGATATGGTGTTGTGAGTGGCCTACCAATGGCCAAGATGGTGGCCAGAAGAACAACAACATCTGAATAGAACAGTAACATTTAGCAGACACTTTTATCCAAAGTGACTTATATTGTGCTTCCATTCACCAGTGTTATAGATGGAACACCACTGTAGGCAAGGTGGGTTAAATGTCTTGCCCAAAGACACAACAACAGTCTGAACTGTGAGGAGAGTGGGAATCAAACCACCAACCTAACAGTTGGACGACTGCTTTACCACTGCGCCCTGAGCCTTTAAGGATTCTTCCATCAGGAGTCACACTGTCTTTTCTGAGCTAACGACTATGAGACCAGAACCACCGGGTCCCAACAGGTTTAGTTTCAGGTTAAACCCTCCCTCTAGAGATATAAGTTCTACTCTCTTACAGCTGATCTCAGAATTCCAAAGGTTTCTTGTATAAGAGACAAAACATCTTCACCTTGAAAACTGAGTCCAGATGCCTTTGCATTAACCTTTTCTTCCATTGTGAATTTTTATAATCTCCCAAAAAGGATTGAATCATATGTGAAGAGAAAACTGGCTTCTAAATGTAGATCCAACCTCGTCTTGTGACTCACACCATTCATGGAAGATAATACATGATGTTCAGTTCGCCTTCACCTCCTAAAGACTAATTAAGCTAAATTCTGCAGTTCACATGGGACATTGTTAGATTGTCCTTTTTTTTTTTTTTATGCCTTTACTTTTGTTATCAATTATTATTGTCCTTGTATTGTTCTTTTGTCAATATCTTCTTAACTCGGGGTAACCAACAGATCTGGAACTCATGAGACTTTTATCCTGACCTCCATATTTTTAAACTGGTACTCCTTGGACAGAAATGAATTCATGCGTGGGTCCTCAGGTTACTCCTGGTTACGGACAAAGCAGTGGCAGATTCAACACGATAAATAAATGAGTTAGAAACAAACAGTCAAAAAGAAAGTTGACTTTCTGTGGCAAAGGCTGTGGCAAAACATTACAAACATTCAGTGACATTTTGGAACAGCTCCTAAGCTGTGTCTAATTTGAATGACACCACTTTATCCTTCAGCTAGGGCTTCTGTTCTAATCACAGAATGAATCCAGCACTGAACCAGCACTGGACCTTTACCATGTCAGGATTAAAAAGACTCTAGAGGGAAGTGAGGACAACTAATAATGTGCTGAGTTGTGCATGTGCCTGTTGTAGGTTACTTGACTCGTTTGTCACATGTTTGACCTCATTTAAACTCACAAATGATGCGGGTAATTAGCTTACACCATTCACATTCATTTGAACCTAACACAAGTTAATTGTGATAACAAAAAATCTGAAAAGGTATTAAAGTTGGGAATGGAGATGAGTGACAAACACAATACATCTGTATAGTTCCCACATTAAGCTCAAAGAGTCTGCCTTAAGTTTAGTGTCAGTTTCTGTGGGAATCCTAAATAGTGTTTAAATAATAATCATAAGCATTTTAATTAAAATGTTTCCCCATACTGTGAAAACAGGAAAATAACTGTATTTTCAACGTGTTTAAGATGAACCCTGGAGAAATTGAACTGTAAACGTTTTAATTACTGTCAACAACTAATGCTAAAGAAATGCTCAGTGCATTTTTCCTTGTGCTGTTGTCCTCAGAGAAATGACAGAGATGAATTATGTTTGCTTCTTTGTTTGTAGCATTTTCCTTTCTTCTGTGAGCTGTGTCAAAATTCACCTTATCCAGTCCTAACTTTAAAAATCTATTTTTGATTAAGCCTCGTCAATGTGTGGGAAACACTGCTTGTTTGTGAACAAATGTCCTCTGATAGTGCAAAAAATTTTACACCCCAAAATACAAATTCAGTACATCAAACTAAAGTTAAAAGCTCTTGATAATTCTTATAACGATATGCTTCAAGATGATCAAATTATGATCAAAAAATCCTTTTTCTCACATAGAAAAAATGCAACGCGTCACACATTAAGTCTTGATTGGATTATGTCAACACTTTGTTCTCCTGGGAGAAACCCTGTCTTACATCAGTCTATGGGAGCCTATAGATAAGCTGAAGTTAGCAGTTCATTCTTAATATAACACCAATTGTGTATCCTCGACTCTTCAACTTCTTGCACAACAGGAACTTTTTTTTATTTTCTGCACACCATCCTCACCACAGCCCTAAATCTATTAACGCTGCTCTAAGTAGCGTTGGACATGTACATTGTGCATCTTGTCCAGCAGCACGTGGTGAGTTTGACTTCAGCAAAAGAGGCTCTGATGTATCCTTGCTCGTGTCTCCTCACAGATCTTCTGTCTTCCCTTCTCTCCTCCTCTCTCCTCAGGCAGCGTTGAGAGCTTTGGGACAGCGGTAAAGATGGTGCACAGAGAAAAACATCTGAGGATAAGACGTACCCACTGGGCTTTCAGACACAAAAGGCCATATACATATGGTGATTGTGCCATTTTCTGTCTCATGTGACAGAACAACCCTTTTAGGCCAACACAAAAACAGATAGGAATAAAAGACAAACTGTTAAAATATATCATGGGAAACGTTCAGTATTTAAATACCACCACCTTCTTCCCACTTTGTTCTTCACATTACTTTACTTACTTTAAAAGGAACAGTAGTTAGGTGGCAGTGGAAATGGACCCCCCTTCTCACTGCTTCACTGGCTCCTTGCAGCAGATTACAGCAGGTAATGCACAGTGATTATGCGGCCGGTCGACACATGAAACTGTCGGTCATCAGCTCTCTCTCGTCTGGAATAAAAGGCTGTATTCAGTCGACTGACGATGGAGTTCTGACACGTTTATTGTATGTGACACATTTCCATGGTCCCAGATGAGTGAAGGTGTGATTCAGAGGACAGAGTGTAAAGAGGAGGAAGAACAGAAAGAACCATCACATCTGGAGGTTTATACAAAATTCATCTCTTACTTCCGTTTATTGCTCAGTTTAGGAAAAAAATTATTACAGTGCATTTCATTTTTTGTTCAACCATCAATTAAAATTCCTGCAATAAATATTCTTTTTACAAAATGGCGACAAAAAGTAAGTACAGCTGGAGGAGCACAATGATACTAATCAGGATTATGGTATAAAAAGAGCATTTAAGAGAGGCAGCAAGTCTCAAAAGTAAAGATGGAGAGAGGTTGTGTTTCACAGACGTTGAATATTCTCCATCTATAGAACACAATAAAATCAAGTCTCTGTACAAGCCCAAAAGTTAGTATTAGTTCTTCCATGATGTTCATTCCAGCTGCGTTTTGATTCTGTTCTGGAGATCACTTCAATAATAATTCCAGAAGTCATATTTACCGTGTCATCCACAAATGCTCTATCAAGAGAAGAAGAAGCCAAATGTGAACTACATCCAGAAACACTGCCGTCTTCTCTGGGACAAATCTCATTTAAAATAGACTTCCATGGCCAGATAAATGATTTTTTTGGGGGAAAAGTATTAACAAAGAGGACAGGGACAATCGAGCTTGCGCTCAGAACCAAAGGCCTGCATCTCTGACAGTATGTAGACGCACTAGAACCTGTGGCAGGAGCAGCTCACACCTGGAAAGGTACAATCAACACAAAGTGTATATAGTGTGTTTAGAGCAACATATGGTTCCATCCAGACAATGTCTCTCTGGGAAGGCCTTGCATAGTTCAGTGACACAATGCTAAACCACATATAGCATCAGTCCCAACAGGGCTTCACAATTGAGGAGTCCTGGCACTGGAAGTCCAGACCTTTCACTGATAGAAAGAATTTGGCTTATGACTGTTGAGCAGCTCGAGTCTTAGATCAGACAAGAATGGGACAACATTCCTGTCCCAACTCTGCGCAGCTGTTTTCCTCACTTCTTTACAGACTGTTGTTAAAAGAAGAGAGTCAGCAAATACAAACAACTTTCAGCAGAAAATACCTAAAACTACCTTAGATAAATGACAGGTCATCAGAAGTTCAAAATAGTGTTCAAAGCATGTTCTACCACTTTGTGGTGAAATCAGAAATTCTATATTGAACCTATTTTATATTTGTTTATGCTGTTTGGTGAGGTTTACCATTTTACCATTTCTTTTTGTAGAAGTTGTGGGCCATGAACAAATCTCACCTTGTGCAATGATTGGTCCCCGGCTCTAGTCTCATCAGGACCTTTTATCTTCAAAGGACTAAGTTTGTTAATTTAGTTAATGCCTTTTACCGTTTCTCTTTATGTCACTAATATAGTCTTTACTTAGTCTGGAGTGTTATCTGTGTGTAACATATTAACACACGGACCGCTGACGCGAAACACTTCTGAGATGAGTCAGACAGTACCCATCGATTCCTGCTTGTTCTGCTAAAACATCAGGTGTCAAGTGCACTCCAGAAGTCCTTTATTTTCAGAGACAAAGAGAGCTTTCCCTACATGATAGATCAATAGACTTCATTCACAAGGGTGAAAAACATAAAAACATGACTCTGCATAAAATGCACCTGTCTACACATCTGTTTAGCTCATCTAATGGAGCGCTCACCTTTTCAACAAGACTCAAAGGTTTAAGCCGGGCAGCGACCTGTTTGGTCCATGTTGTTAAGAAGTGCCAAAGCAGAATTTCTTGTCATTCTTCTTGCCCACTCATCTCCCTTCCTTGTGTGTGAAAAGAATAATGAAATATATGGCATAACCAGTTGTATATGTGCAAGCTCCAAAGTTAAGAAAGAATGTACACGCCAACCATTGCCTGAAAAAGTAATGATCAAACAACAGCAGCAGTTTTTTTTTAATCCTTTCTCAACATGTCAATGTGGTTGGGTGGCCTGGGCTCTGGCCTCAGTCAGGCTGTCTACTTTCCTCAGACAAATCTCAAACTTTACCAAAGATAAGCTGCTGGAAGGGGCTGGAGAAGGTTGCGATGCAACATACTTTGCTGCTTTTGACGTCTGTTGGATGCTTCAGTTAAGGCCACCTTGACAATAAGCACCAACCACTGTAAGAGTAATGTCCTATGTTTTGACATAAAGCCTTTGTAATAGCAACTTGTGTCACAGATTAAACCTATTACCCCGAGCCTTAGCGTCACAAGAACGCTGCAGCCACCCAAAACATTCAATATTTTATTGAAGGTTTGTAGAAGGTTTTCTTTTTTGCTGCTTCGACTGCTACCTCATATTCTGTAGAGACATTGCTTGCACACGGTCAATGAGTCTACGGTGACTGCAGTTTTTTTGGAGAGATTTACATGAGAGCAGAGCGGCAGCTGCCACTAAATGAGAAGACCTCCTCGGGCAAGATTCAAAAGTTGCATTTTTGTGGATGGATAATACCATTTTAAAGCATTTGGAGCAAAAATAAGCCTATACATGCTATGAGGAAGAGAAAAACTCCCACCCCAACAAGTCACTTCCACCTTAACTGATACCTGTCAGTGGGAAAGATGGCGCTCAGAGAATAACTTATAGTTCATGTATGAGGACACAATAGTAAAAAATCTAAAAAGTTTTGCAGAGTTCATTTATGTGTAGTGGGGAAAAATATGTGTTGTATTTGGACACACTATATTTTTTATTCTCAAATGGCACTAGCATTAACATTTTTGTTGTCACTTTACTGTCTTGTGTCAAAGGAGTGAAAGAATAAAGGACAGAACTTCTCTTGGGCTCCATGGCAGAGTTAAACGTTTGCAGGATATTATTATTATTTCTGCTCAAGTATATCTTCTTTTCAACCACCTCACCTCATTTTGTCACTTTTCTGTGCGCTTATATCAATTTCAAACTGCAGTAAAATCCGTTCAGGCATGTTAAATACAGTTCTAGTGCTTGACCTGGCTTTTAAACATTGTTTTTTCAGCTGCTAACATTACGGACATCCACTGTAATTGTTTTTGACAGAGTAACCTATTGTTAGCCTGTAACAAGTAATCAGCTTTGACTGGAGCTGCAGTGACGGACAGCCTAGTCGTCTTCTGCTGTAAATCATCAGCCACAAGAGGGAGGTGTGTATGTATGGGGTGTGTGTGTCAGTGGCAGGGGGTTTGACTTTGTCAGCAGCTGGAGGCAGAGTCGCTCAGATAAATTTAGGAGTGAGATCTCACAAGCACAAGCAGATGAGACACATGCCATCATTCAATCGGACAAAAGGCTGCCTCGTCCTTATTGCGCTCTGATTTGCGCTGCCTTATTAGCTCGTGCCCTGCAGGGGTCGGAGCACAGACTGAGGGCATTTTCCTTTCTGCTTTATTTCTGATGTTCTCTGGTTGCACATAGATCATCAGTATAAGGCAGACAGTGCCATTAGAGCAAATGTGTGTCGCACTGGAGATCATTGATCATACTCTGCTTTTATAACTAAAGTCTCAAAGGTCTGGGCTAATAGCAGCAATAATCATCTGTTTTAAAGGTTACTTTATGTGGAGCACATTCTGGTTTATTGTCTTGAATGTCAGTGCGAGTCTGCGTGTCCTTCCTACAGCCACTTTGTCTTTCACTATTAATTATTGGAAACACATCTACATTTTTGAAAGTCTGCTTCAAGTGCTTCAAGTACAATTTTTATCTTGTGTAGAAACAGGACCGTGTTGCACTCCTGTGATGTCACTGGGTACCGCTTCAGTAGAAACAAGGTTTTTGTGTTTACTCTGCCATTAACTGGTGATTGTCAATGGTGTCCTTCCCAGTGACCTGAAAAGAAAAAGAATGAATCAATACAATCTCCACATCAGTGCTAAGTTGGCCAAGACAAAATCTAGTTTTTTTTGTTTTGTTTTGTTTTTGTTTTTTTTCAAAATGATTTCATGTACAAGCACAAGCACAACTTTCACATGTATTCAGAATAAAACCAATCACTGTCACTGAAAATTCAAAATTATTAATGCAGCGCTTTTTTACACCACTGCTACAGTGTCACCAGGTCATCATCAGAGAATTCAGCAAATACCAGTTCAGTTTGGGGGCCCCCTACAGAGTTCAGTTCAGTTTGGGGGCCCCCTTAAGCAGCTGCTTGGTTTGCTTATGGATAAGAAATTGTACCTCAATCAAACATCCATTTATTTTTTTTTAACTGGTATGGTACAATGTAAAATCCATTAAGATTTTTTAAGTAAAAAGGGATAAAGGTAAAAAAAAAGTTTTCTATTTGATTCAGAGAAAACAAATCCTTAATATTGAAAATACAGTATATCACGTAATTATCCTTTAACACAATGATGATACAATCTTAAGGCTTTAGATGTACACAGAATGTTTTTGTGTGTTGTGTGGATGCTAGTAAGAATGGGCCAGATGGTCAGTTTCAGCTTAAGTGTCAGTCTTAGCCCCTCCTACTCCTAGACTCAGAGGAGTCATAGTAGATGTCGGAGCCATACATTCTAGCACCAACTGTATGAAAGAGAGCAGAAAGTGCCCCCTCTATGTATTCTGACTGACACATTTTGCAAAACTCCCAAAATTCTGCTATACCCCAAATTCCCAGCAGAGGGCAACATGCTTACTCCTCCACAGCACCTCCTAAAGCCACATAATGAGCCCCAGTCTTATTATGTGGCACTTCTAACTTTAATTAAATTTCACTTTAAAAACTTCCATTATGCAACAGAAAACTTTAGTGTTTACAATTTCAACAGTATAAGTGGTGGTCAGTTTTATAGGCTACAGCTAAATGCACAGTATATCACAACCGAAGCTGTAGATGAAGTGAAAAAGTCCCAGAGAGGACAGTCTATTCAAACACTTGTTACAGTTTATTTTTCTTGGCAAGGCATAAAGGCAGCTTTACTTAAAAAAAAAAAAAAACGGTCCACTGCAGTTTTTTAATAGAGCTTGTCACCTCATAATCCTCAGAGAGAGGGGTTGAAGAGCTGCAAAAATAGACCCTCTACAAGTTTTCTCAAAGCTTTGGAAACCTTTGCTGCCAAAATACACATCTACTTCCAAAACAATTAGACTATTTGAATATCTTCCCTTTTGCTTAACCATTCAAGTCGACACTTTATCCAAAAGTTAGTATTTATTTTATTATTATTATTCCTATATTTATACAGGTTAGTCTATTTTTAAGAGAGACCTGTTTTACACAGGAAGACATCACAATTACTGTCTACAATCGTTACAATCTAATCATGTTTATTCTATATGAACTGACAAATTCAAGTTTTATTGGGTCCCTTTGTAGATAAGCTTCTGACATTAAGTCAATTAGATATCATCTGGAGTAATAATCAAATAAAAGAATTAAGACAGTAACTAACCCTGTGGAAAAGGGAAAAGAAAAATATTGCAAAGACACAGTCTCCCCTTGCCAGAGTGGCTTTACTGCAGGCACAAAAGCAACAAATAAATCATGGATAATTCCCTCATACCAGATCAGACTAAAGATTAAAGGGGAAAGTTTGAGTTCCGAATCACATTCGGTGAGTGCACAATCGCATCAGCGACAGCCTCGCTCAGTGGTTATAAGCTTCTTCTCCACTGTGTAGTAGGAGACCTTTCAATACAATTCCCAAACAACTGTATCCTTTAAAAAAGAGAAATGTCAGTCAAACTTTATTCACTGACGTATAATGTTTTATGGCTTATTTTTATACTTGTTTTTGTCAGATTTCACTTTCTAAATGTCTACATTGTGATGTTTTTAAAGGTTAAGCTGACATTTCTGTAGCGGCGCTGAATGTGTTGCTGTCTCTAAACTTCAGAAAGCTCCTTAGTCCATTAGTTCACTGCTGTAAAGGTTTGTCTAAAGAACAAGATATAGTAGTAGTTTTTTCTTGTTTCTCTCTCTTCTCTTAAAGGTACTGTCTAGCGACCTCTATTGGTGACCTACTCAGTGTTTCCCCCAGGCTGTCATTTCCACCTTGTACAGCTTTGACATTATCATTTACAGTTTTTTTTATTTCCCAACCCACATTAAAGTACTACTATCCCACTTCCCTGTTAATCTGGTCAACCAATGCAACACCACTCTACTTTCCGTACTACACCTCTTCAAACACGCACATCTTTACTAAATCTTCGTCCGATTCACTCCTGGTCTCCGTTTACTGAAACAAGAATGCCACAGTTTAGAACTTCTCAAAGAAAACAGGACTTACTGTTCATCAACAAATGTCCTCTGTCCATATTGACACCTACAAAAACAATATAAATTCTGCCAAATCTAGATATCACACACGTCATTAACCATCATAAATCCTATTCTATTTCTGCATTTCTACTGCCCAAGGACTCATTAAGCCACCGGAAACTTCCCTCCACTTTACTACCATCTCCCAGTGTCAAGACTTTTTGGAGGTTTTGCATACAATCCACAAACATCTGACCCCCTCCTCTTTGGACTAATAACTTATATATTTATATCACCACTCATCACCCTTTCTTACATCCAATTACCATCAATCCAACAAAACAGTAACATTATCATTTCAGCACGGCCATCTACTTGCTTCCTTGACTCACTCCCCACATCCTTTGGTAAATTATGTCTCCCCACACTCTCTCCTGTCCTAACTTCCATATTTCACTCCTCGTTGTCCACCTGTATTGTCTCTCCATCCATTTATATTTTACCTTTCACTGCTAAAATTCTCGAACAACACAGCTTCAGGACCATCTTCAAAATAACAATCTGTTTGAGCCATTCCAATACTATTTCCGTTCAAAACACAGCACCCAAACAGCCCTAGTTAAAATGGCCTCCCACATGCAGCTGACTCAGGCCCTCTCTCTATCCTCATCCTCATCGATGAGGACCGCCTTTGACACATCTTGCATTCAGTGTTACTTGAGTGTTCGGCTGGTACAGGGGTCACTGTTACTGCTCTACAATGGTTCAAATCATATTTTATCAACAGGAAACAAAATCAGGTCATCAAAATCCCCATTACATGATGGAGTTCCCCAAGGTTCAGTCTTAGGTCCCCTTTTGTTCATTATTTACATCCTCCCCCTTTGCAATATTTTCCATTATTTTGGTATTCTTTTTCATTGTTACACTGACTGTCAGCTGTACATCATTATGTCACTGACTGTCTACAGGCCCATACAACTGGATGACAAATAATAAACTCAGTGGCAATAAAAGGGAAGTTCTTCTCATCAGCTCCAAATTCCACCCCTCAGAATAGGCATTGAATGCTGTCTGGTCCCCATCTCCTCTTAGGTCAAAATGTTAGATGTAATATTGGACTCCACTCTCTCTTTCACTTCACATATCAACAATGCAGAGCCCTTCCACCTAACCAACATTTCCAGACGCAGCCCATCACTCACTCAGCATTCCATCCAGGTTCTTGTCCATGCCCTTATCACCTCACACTTGGACTACTGTAATGCCCTTCTCTCTGGTCTACCCCAAAAGCTCCTCCAGCGACTCCAAAATGTTCATAACTCTGCTGCACTAATCATCACCTGCACAAAATCAATAGAACACATCACACAGGTCCTCATCCAACTCCACTGGCTCCCAATACCCCAAAGAATTCAATACAAAATCCTCCTCCTCACTGTTAAGGCACTCTGTAACCTTGCTCCCACATACCTGTCTGATCTGCTCCACACATACACTCCCTCCCACACCCTCCGCTCCTCCTCTTCTGGTCTCCTGTCCATCCCCTTAGTCAAAATGGTCAAATTTGGGGAAAAGGCCTTCAGTTACTCTGTCCAAACTCACTACCCATCCATATCCGTCATCTAGACTATAGCTGTTCAAATCTGCTTTTTCACTGCTTTTTTTTTTTATCTTTTATGCATTGGTGTTTTAATTTTGGTGCATATATAGACCTGTATACCCCAGGTATTTTTGCAACTGTCAAAACAGACATTGTCCCTAAATAAATCAAGTTAGTATCATTAAACATAATAATATGGAGCTATGTCAGCTTCTAGGTCCTCTTCTGTCTTGTCACATCCAAATAACCCATAAATGCTGTCAGCAAAGACATGACAGTAAAACCTTTTTTCTATCATTTCCACTGTGCCCATTTAATCAAAATCATTCTCTTAACCCAAATCCTTACCTGACTTTTTCCATTGAGACTTTCTTTAACTCGTCGCCGAATAACATAATGGGAGTGTCAATAATGCCTTTTAAGTCATCTGAGGACTGGAGCACAGTGGACGCCTCCCTCCGGACTTTTCCGAGAGCTGCCGGATCAATAAAGTGAAACCTCTCGTTCTTTGTGACCCCTCTAAAGTCAGAGCTGACAGCGAGGCCCAGTGTGGCGGCGGACAGAGTCAGACGAGGACAAAGCATGAGCAGATGGGTTTGTGTAAAGCTCCGAAAAACTACGCAGAGCTCTCTGGAAAGATTATTGGCTGTGACTTTGTTGCAGATAAAACTGGAAGATGTCTTGAAATTGAACATGGGTTTTTCCAATAACTTTTAACTCTTTTAAATTCCAATAACTGTGTGTTGCTTTTTTGCATTTCAGATAAGCTAATGATATTTATATAAAAAACCATTGACTCATAAAAGGGAGGCCCGGGCATTACTTGATGAAGCCAATTATAGACAAGCCAAGGGTCACGTGTTTGTCAAACGTGTCAGCCTCTTTGACATCCATTAGACCAGGAAGTGCACAATTTATTTCAGAAATAAACCAAATAAAAAGTTTTAATATTTGATTATTAAGATTACTAAGAGGCCACAACATCCTAAAAAATGGCAAACAACATATTTACTTGACAATGTGTTATCAATCAAATATGAGCAGATTCTATGCAGGACCACTTTTCGGGAGCTTTTTATTCAAACATTCAAAATAATAAAAAAAAATAACATCTTTACAACAACCATCACATAATGCAACAAACATAAAGATGTGTAAAGCAAAGACAGCAGAAGCAAAGCGCTGAGAGGTCATTACACATTCAAGTGGCTTCTGATAAAAGCAGAAAAATAGTGATCTAAAGCAGTTGTAAAAGTATGAAAACATAGAACACTGAAAGCGTTGTGTGGTTCGAAAGGACATGAAGAAGTCCTGTAATTGGGTCCATAGTGTCCCATATGTGGTCCAGGGTACTTGTGTGCTGCTTGAGATGGTCAACGGCTTCGCTACCACAACCTGTGGGACTTGGTTTACATGTCCATGTGCATGCACGCCTGTATGAGCATGTTTACTTTTTGTGGTAGTCATCTGCATAAGCTCTGTGATCCTCCTTCTCTGGGAGCTGGTCTCCATAGCGTCGCAGAATGTCCTGGAGGGTGGGGACGTTCTGGGACATTGAAGGATAGGGCATGTGCGGCTCCTCCTGGCCGCTCTGGTACGGCTCTGTCTCGTATGGGTCCTGTTCCTGCTGCTCAGGGTAGCGCTGCTCAGGGTAGCGCTCCTCAGGGTAGTGCTGCTCAGGATAATGCTGCTCAGGATAATGCTGCTCAGGATAATGTTGCTCAGGATAATGCTGCTCAGGATAATGCTGCTCAGGGTGATGCTGCTCATGATGCTGCTCGGTCTCTGGGGCGGCTTGGCGTTGATCTTCCTCGTGGCGCTCGGGTTCAGGTTCGGTGTGGGCTTGCTCTGGCTCGTAGCGCCGCATTCGGCAGTCTGGATCGTACTCAGGATCGCAGTGTGGGTTGGCGGGCTCTATATATCTTGACTGACTTTCAGCACTAACACGGGGCTCGTAGGACTGGGCAGGGTGAGTGGCTCGAGGGGGGACTCCAAAACGTGGCTGGCTTGGCTTTAAAGGAAAGCACTCACGATCGTAGCCAATAAAGCAGTCGTAGCCTTCTTTGGTTTTCCCTGGAGGTCCCAGAGGGTGATGCTCCTCTGCGGGAGGCTCCTCATAATTTGGCCTGGCAAATGGGTACTGCTGCCTGGGAGCATGAGGGCCCCGGCGGTGCATGGCGGCAGCAGCCTCACGCATAGCAGAGAAAGGATCATTAGGGTTTGACGATGGGGCGGCTTCCATTTGAGGAGAGTAAGGGTCGCTATGTTGAGCTTGGGACATTAACCGTTGCAGCATGGCGTACGGGTCAGCAGCCTGAGGAACACTAGGAGCACTAGGCTGGTGGAACATTGCGTAAGGGTCGGTGATTCTGTTGCCATTACCGTAAGCATCCCTAAACATGGCGTAGGGGTCATACTGCTCAGCAGGAGAGGAAGGAGCTGCACGGATGGCGGCGGCTTCGTCACGGTCCTTGTTCTTGTATGATTCAGGGGGAGTGGCAAATTTGGTGGCAGTGAGAGGGTTGCATCCCTCTTCATACAAAGGGTTGCAGGATCCAGGACCAGCAGGGGCAGGAGGGTTGGGGGCACGATGGGCCTGAATGGACAAAGTACAAAAGAGTAAAGAGATATACTAAAATAAAAAAAACGGTGATAGACAGGCTTTGACAATCTGCAGTCTTTACTACAGAAGACCCTGTTTCATCATCATAATTAGCCCATTATGTTTCTGCTTCCTCCCAGCTTCATTTAGTGTCCAACTATTTACTATAAGAAAATTACTGAGAAGTACCCTTTTCCCAAAAACCCTACATAAAAAACACAGACATTTAAGACTTTACCCCTAGTGAGGCAGCGTAGGCACAGTAGGGATCTCTGACTGTATCACAGTTGGGGTACTGTTGATAGAGTCCCGAAGGGGCTTTCTGCACCAGTTTGGCTTTGCAGCTGGAGTCTTTTTTGGGGTCACAGCCAAGATGGGCGTAAGAAGGCAGGACCCCGGCACCGGGGGTGTAGCCATAGGCGGCTCTCAGGTGGTACTGCAGACACTCCACATCTTCAGCGGCGCAGATGCGCAACAACTCCGCCTTCTGCTCCTTAAGTATAAAACACAAGAAGTTAATGAGCCACTTATTTTCAATTTCAAGAATTCTACTGACTATCAAAAACTTGAATATGCATCACAAGCTGTAAGGATGTTGGCACAGTCCAAGCCCTGGCAAATTTCATTAAAGGTACAATGTGTAGTTTTTAGTTTTATTAAGTGGCAACTTTATAGATTACATTTCCATACCTCTCCTTTCTACAGCCCTCCACTGGAATAGCAACATTTAACTAATCTGAAAGCTTACCTTGGAAAGGAAAGGCACGGCAGATGGAGTGTAGTAGTAGTATCCAGACTCTGGGTTCTTAGACGGAGCAGCAGCACGGACGTACAGCGGGGCAGGAGCCTTCACAGGAGCTGGGGCTGAAGTGGCTACAGGGAGCACCAGGGGCATGTAGGGGCTCTTGCCTTGGACTAAAGCAATATACAGGCAGTGGGAGTCCTTAGTGGGGTCGCAGGTCTTAATTGGAGCGGGCTTTGGAGCCTCTGGTTTGGGCTTGGACCTGCTGGTATAGGCAGCCACGCAGTTGGGGTCGTCAGAGTCAGAGCAGGACTTGTAGATGTCCCCGAGGTGGCGCAGGTAGGCCTTGTAGGAGCGGCGGCCCTCAGCGCGGTTCTTGTTCTGGAGGTAGGCCAGGTAGATGCGGTCCAGCTCCTGAACCTGAATGAAGACAGGAAGAAGTTCCAACTCATATTTATATTGGTTCTCAAACTGTCTTGTGGATATTGTATGCCGGCTTTGTCTCAAATACAGGAGTCCCTGAGTTCATTATAATGGAGTGATCATAAAACAAAAGGAAAGCACCATTTTAAAGGTTATGAAAATCTTTGTAATGAATGTACTCACTGCTTCCTGGTTGCCATTGTCCGTGAAGTATTTGTACCAGGCCCAAAAGTCTGAGTGGTTTTTGTACCAGCTGATGTTGCGGCGGTTGCGGATCAGCCTCCTGTGACTGGCTGCTGCCGCTGCCCTCTCCTGGAGGCTCTCTCCTGCTGAGACCAGGACACACACTGCTGATCAGACACTTTTCAAACTCTGACAATGACTTTGAAAGTACACCGTGTGATACATTTGGGCTATAGATTGTGATATTATGATTCATGGTGTTAATGCACTGAAGACAGCTGTAGTGATGTGAAGAATTTAGACGGCAAATTTTGATCTGAACCCAGGGTCATGGTCATTATTAAGTAAGCTTCATACTGTCATTCCTGTCACAGAAGATGCTTTTGTACAGACTTTTATCAAAGTACATTCCAGTGCTGATCCAGAGCAAATAAACTCGGTATAAAAGTGAACAAGAAATTCTATTTTTGCTTTAGGTAATAATATACTGGATTGTAAAATATGTAAATGGTAATGTAGTTAACACTGTTCCTAATGATCCATAATGATAAGAACAAAATTGATCGCAAATTATCTCGATTCCTTGCTTATGTTTAGACTTCAGCCCACATGACGTTTATATCTGATCATTTACATTGGGGTTTAACTTTTAACAATTGTTATATAAAAAAATGGGGGAAGGCTTTCTCTAACAAGTTGTGTTCAGAGAAAGTTTAGTATGCATCCAATAGTGTTACATTACATTACATTGAACACTGGTAAAAACTGGCTTAGGAAAAACACTGACCTACAAATATTAAACATTTGTCTGTATTGTCCCAACACAAAAAGACAAAAAATACTGTATGAACATAACTTTTTAATTACCTTTAGTCTTTTGTCCAATTGGTCCAGCAGATAAGAACGCTGCAAAAAGAAAAACAGAAACACATGCCAGATCCAGAAGTGCTGATTTAGTTTCAGAAACAGCTTACTCCATCTTTTCTGCTTTTTCTTTTGAACGTGTAATACATTTGTAACAGTAAACAGCACTAGACCTCAAACTTTTACTGGCAGATATTATGGTAAACAGGGCAGGGTAATTGGCTGTGCCTGCGGGGCTGGTGACCAAGACTCTTTGTAGATTTTATAGGTGAGCCTGGAACACTACACCCCCCGCTAGGCGCCCTAAGAGCCGTGCACGCTGTTATGTGTACAGCTAAGAGAACGGCGGATTCTGCTCTGCTGCAGGTTTTCTTTCATCTCACCAGGGAAAAAGGTGTTAATGCCTCTCAGTAGGAGAGGAAGAATTAAAGGGGAACAGACAAGATCCAGAGGGGATAATTCAGCATTACTCCATGTGTGTCGGAAGTATTTTCTGATTAAAATAAAGGAGCTGATGAGCTTTGATGAAGTAATCAGAGGATGCAGGGTACAATGCACAAAAAAATCACACAGGCAAAAGTATGAACCTGCTGAGAGCTGCAGATTTACGGAAGAACAGCAAAATGAAGGTGACTCAAGGTGATGGAAGGATGTGGGGATGGAAAAGGGTAAATGATGCTGTCTCAGTATCCGCTGTATTGTTTTTAACAAGCTCGTAAAAGAAAGAAAAGAGGCTTGCACATCTGGAAAGAGCAGGGCTTTAACAAGGTGGAGGAGGTGAGGCTGACAGGTACTCATTTCTACAGGAGCACAGACCATCAAATATTTTTCTTCTTTTTAAGGGTTCAAAAGGTTGTTTTTGAGGAACTATTTAAAAAAAAAATTAGTCTGAAAGCATATGTCAAAGAAACAGGTGGTGTCGGATGGACCAGCCTGTCTTTATGTCGGAGCACTGGAGTGATAAATGAACATCCTACTGCTTTGGAGAGACATGTTGATGATGTAATTACTGAGAAACAAGCTGCTCTGAGTAAAGCTATGAGGCAATTACATGACAAAGACATGCAGCAAAGAGAAAGAAGCAGATGAGTTACAGTTTATACCACATTTATATCACATTGCCTTTATATTGTTTGGGGGCTTTTTTCTGTTTCAGATAAATGTACATACGCCAGCCATTTATGAACACAGCCCACATAATGAGCTCTGAAAAGCTTCTTTAACATCATGATAAACGGAGACATTAAAAAGAAAAGGCTTAAATTGTCAAATTATACAATAGAAAATGATTTTAGGCCATGTGAATTAAGCACTTCTTTGAGATATGCTGAAACTAATCTCAGATCATTTGGTACAAATAAATGTTTCTGGTGCAGTACACAATGATAATTAGGGCTCATTCAGAACATGATTTATCTTGTACTGGTGACTATGTTTTTCCTTTATATACATAAAGTGTTAATTAGGACATTACAAATGCCTCTTTCAAGTCATATAGTGATTAAAAATAATTCTGATAAAAATGGGAGAAAGTGGTTGTATAGAAGGTTCTTGACAGAGAAATTATGAAGCCTTAAAATACAAAGGCTGTATATGTATTAAAAGTATAGGTTGATATATTTGGGCTGAGGTGTAGTGCACTCACCAGGCAGCAGAATGGCTGCCACCAGAGCGGTAACCAGCACACCGCACAAGCTGCTTCTCCTTCCTCCTGCCATGGTCTCCGCTCCTCTTCACCTGTTCAATAATACATAACCTTAATCTTAATGTATGGACTCTCAAATATGTCCTATCATCCATCTTGAGCTGTCTGTTCGCTGACCTGCACAAACAATCAGCTCCTACCTATGTACCATACATATTTTTATGTTCCACATTATAAAGAAAAAAGTTACATAGTGTAAGAAATTGGTTTCTTTAGGAATAATTGGCTCAACTTAAATGATTCGAAATATCAATGTTATATAGAATCTGTGTTGGTTTCTCACCTGATAATGTCTATGATTTATTAACTGTAAAATGGAAAACAGATTCAAAACTGGTAAAATTGTGGTCCAGACGTAGTCCTAAAAAAAATGTTAACTGTAATACAACATGAAATAGAAAATTATATGAAGAATAAGCTTTGCACATCAAACTTTTCAAGAGGTGCGTAGGAGAAAACGTGAAACGTGAAAACTTAAAAAAAGAGAAATTCCTGCAGTCTGACTTGACAATTTGCCGTTATTGTGTAAAAATTGCACATTAGACTTTAAAAAGATAGATATCAAAGATTTGGGGGATTTTTTTGTAAATGCTATATAGTTTTAAAGTTGTTCTGTAGGGTTGGTTTCTTACCTTTTAGTGTCTATGAATCTAGAGATGGGACACTCTGAGTCCTCACCAGGCTTGTATCTGTCTGGGGGAGGTGAAAGTTTCCAGGTGCGCCCTGTCTTTGTGGCCCTTCAGAGAAACTGCCACGGTGATGGGATGGGGCTAAGGTTTTAAGCTGTGGCAAGAAATACACGTTACAAGTATTTATTAACAAGCACACAAACATACAGCAGCCTCACCTGAGGGGGTCCGGGGCCACCGCAACAACACACATCATTGGCTGCCACTTTCCAAAACATGGACCAATCAGGGAGAGCGTAATTAAAGACAGGAAAGGGAGACGGTGGGAGTGCTTGGAGACGTGGAAAATAAAAGCAAACGCGTGGCCTTGACCCATTGAATTAAATAGATATCAGTTGTGCCACTTAACGTCATATGTTTAGTTTTTGTATTAGGCTTTTTGTTCTACGTTTAAAGACTGTTTAAATACTGTTTAAAGACTGTTTAAAGAATTGCAGTTTCAAAAAAAGAGAGTGAACTTGTAGGAATAATGAAGGGGAGCTGAGGTGCCACATAAGCACTTCTCAGAGCCCTCAAACCACAGCTTCTGTTTCAATACTCCCACACACACATACACACACATACACACACATACACACACACACATACACACACATACACACACACACACACACATACACACACATACACACACATACACACACACACACACATACATACACATACACACACATACACACACATACACACACATACACACACATACACACACATACACACAGAGGGACAGCTGGTCCACACATGAGGAATCTGATAATCTACAGTTTCTACCAGACTCTCACTGTGTTGAGACATGCCAGCCTTTAGAGACTTTTGTGAAATATAACAAGCCTATAATGTCATTGTGATGTTTAAAGTTTATTTCTGAGATGGTGTCTTTTAAAAGTAGAATTAGTAGCTGCAAAAACAACACATTACAAACTAATTTAATTGCAGCCGAAACATACAATAGGTCCTATTA
Organism: Neodontobutis hainanensis; assembly: GCA_024349245.1. Taxonomy (NCBI): domain Eukaryota; kingdom Metazoa; phylum Chordata; class Actinopteri; order Gobiiformes; family Odontobutidae; genus Neodontobutis; species Neodontobutis hainanensis. Next base: position 1,225,209 of record JALDNG010000034.1, read on the forward strand.
AAATGTTTGCTGTGGTTCTTTTATTTGCTGACAATAACCAACATGCACGTGCATAGGGTCATTGAATGTGAAATATGAAATTAAAAACTTTTGCAGCTCTATGAAGGACATAGAAAATAGATGGTCAAGAAGTCAAATGATATTACTTTAGACAACATGATATGGTCAATTTATACTGTAACTTATGCATGAATAAAATAAAATCTTTATGTTACACTTTTATTTTGGTAACCATGTCCTGCAGCTGGATTCTCACGAGTTTTGGTAGTTTACAAACTCAATGTAATGTGGTTGCATATGAACAAATGTTATTTAAAATCTATGTATTTAATAAAGGTCTTAAACTTTCATAATAAAATAAAGAATCAAGAATATGTGTGCTTCTCTTCCACCCGTGCTCAATTTGTCCATTCTGGGCAGTTGTGGAACAGGAAGTATTTCACCTAAAATGGCTCTTTCCACTGAGTTCTGTAGTCCTGACTGCCATGGTTCAGCTGTATACTACATTATTTTATCCAAATGTATTTTTTTGTCAAGTTTTCTCATTTGGCGTTAGCTTCCATTCATTCATTCATTCATTCATTTTCTACCGCTTTGTCCCGTTAGGGGTCGCGGGTGACTGGAGCCTATCCCAGCAGCTTTGGGCCTGATGCGGGGTACACCCTGGACAGTGGCCAGTTAGTCGCAGGGCTAACATATAGAGACAAACATTGACAGACAACCATTCACTCTCACATTCATTCACTAGGGACACTTTAGAGTTGCCAATTAACCTGTACATACATGTCTTTGGACGGTGGGAGGAAGCCGGAGTACCCGGAGAGAACCCACGGTAACACGTGGAGGACATGCAGACTCCTCACAGAAAGACCGGAGTCGGCCGAGAATGTTTTTGAGTCGGCCGGGTTTTGAACTCACGACCTTCTTGCTGTAATGCAGGAGTGCTAACCACTCTGCCACGTGCACCCACCATTAGCTTCCAATATAGTCTTATTTAAAAATCTATCAAGGCTCAAATATGCAATAAACTCACAATCATGCATCATGAGTCCATTTCATTATTGTTTTGTTTATTTTAATCAAAAAAAAAAAAAAGAATTAAGAATTAAAAATTTCATTTAAAACATATAAAACATAACTTAGGCTGAAGTCAACACTTATTTTTGCCTACCCATATAAACATTTGAAACAAAACACAAATGATAATCAGAACCCTTTATGGATATTAAAAAATGAAGGACTGTTACATCGCCCAGTATGGTGCAACTGGGGCCCCACCCTGGAGCCAGGACAGGGGTTGGGGCTCGTATGCGAGCACCTGGTGGGCGGTGCAATGTGAATTGGGTGGCATTTGATGACGGGGGGCCTCCGCGACCCAATCCCTGGACACAGAATCTGGCTGACACGCCTCTGCAGCATCCCGTGGCATGTGGGGACAGTACCTCTGGACTGGCAGACCGGGGTGGTAGTCCCTCTTTTTAGGAAGGGGAACCGGAGGTTGTGTTCCAACTACAGAGGGATCACACTCCTCAGCCTCCCCGGGAAAGTCTATGCCAGGGTACTGGAGAGGAGAATGTGGCTGATAGTCTAACCTCAGATCCAGGAGGAACAATGCGGTTTTCGTCCCGGTCGTGGAACACAGGACCAGCTCTATACCCTCTCCAGGGTGCTGGAGGGTTTATGAGAGTTTGCCCAACCAGTCCACATGTGTTTTGTGAATCTGGAGAAGGCATTCGACTGTGTCCTTTGTGGAGCCCTGTGGGGAGCGCTCTGGGAGTATGGGGTCCGGGGCCCTTTGCTAAGGGCTGTCCGGTCCCTGTACGACTAGAACAGGAGTTTATGTATCTTGGGGTCTAATCTTTGTCTTTGTCAATCCATGGGTTGTTTGAATATACTTAGGTTTGAATAAGATGTATTTACATTGTTTTTCCCATTGTTTTGATAAGCTTAGTTTAAATGTATTGATCAAAAAGATCAGTTCTTGCTCTAATGTGCTTTATTATTATTATTCATTTGTTTTATTCCCAGTAGTAAGATACCACTTGCCATGTTCTGATTTATACATTGAAAATGTAAATATTATCATTTCAGGTAGAACAAAGTGAGGTGATTCTGGTGGAGCGTGTGATTATTGGGTAATAGAGAAAGAGATTAAGAAAGTTCTCTGTAAGTTTATGCGTTTTTACATTTTAATTTATCTTAATGATCCAATTTGTATGTATAAAGCTTCTTACATGATAGGTTCACAGTCTGTACAGCAAACTGAAGAGTTCTCGCTCATCTTCGTCTTTGGCCGGCACTCGCAGCTGGGTTATGTTGGCCTGCTGCACCTCACCAGAAAATAAGAAATGACTACATTAAACTTTTATTTGTTTTGATAGAGAAGCGGTGCAGCTTTGATAGTCTATACAAATCGAGGGTGTGTGGTGCACAAGATGCAGCTTTAATCTCAAAGTTCAATCAAATCATCGGCTCGCTGTAACTTCCTATTTATGACAGGGTCTGAGCAGATATGGAGCCAATTACTACCGACGTGACAGCAAATCGTTTTACTGCAGCGGTCTGCCCCTGAATGTGCTTTGTATTTTTTACATTTCCACATTTTTGAAGCCAGTTTCCTGTCTCATCAGGTCAAAAGTGAACATTTAGTGGCCGTGTTCGCACTGTACCTTGTATGTAATTAAACTAACAGGTGTTTTGCGAAGCCCACAAACCTAAAATCCAGTCCAGAGCAGATTCAAACATGAAAAACACCAAAACCATACGCATAATTTTCTCTTAAGTTGGAATGTAAAGGATTCTCAGAATTTACAGACACCTGGTTCACCGCAACGCCTTTTTCTTTTGGGAAAAACACAAAAGGTTTTATTTTAATAAAAGGGGACTGTACAAAGAAGAGAAGGAAGACTAGATTAGCTCATTTTCTTCAGTTTTGTATATACATCGTCAAAGCAACACAGGTGGGTTGTCACTGCAGGTCATCATCATCGAAAAGATCTTCAAACTCTGCAGAGAGAAGAATAGACCCTTGTGAATACATGGAACAGAGGAAGACTGCAAACGGCTCATGTGTTTTTACTCCTACGTTCTCTGGTTATATAATGCACTACATCAACATTCTTGGGAACATAGCAAACTTTATCAAAAGAGAGTGTTCTGTAAGTTGTACAGCAATACATACCTGCACTTTTCATAACGATGACAAATACATAGCAGCCTACAGCAAACTTTAAACTTCCATTGCTTATATTGTTTCATGATGAAAGAGGACATACAGTACATTGTCCAGGAATGCTACATCACACATTTGAAGCAGGACAAAAACCCACAATAAATCTTGAATCAAGTCATTTTAAAAGACCTAACAATTTAATTTCATCTTGGGATAAATAAAGTATATTTGAATGGAAAACGCCCCAAAAGGAACTCTCTCCAAAAAGTGTACTTACATATTCATAGAAAAAAAAAAACACAGCTGTATTCAGTTTGATAGTTTGATAGAGTTGTTGTCTTACCGCTCTCATTTTGAAATGGAAAAACATTGCATTCACTGTCTACCATAACTTATGCCAAGAAAGAGATAATAGTGAGTCAAATGTTGTAAACTGGTGCAACTCTCTGAATTTAATGTTCAAAACAATGCATCCAAGCCTTAAGTATTGCCTCTAATACTTCTAGTTACGGTGCAGACTGCACATTTCTGCACAACACGCAATGTGTGTGCTCACTTTTGTTTAAAACATTTATCTGACAAGAAGTTAATACCTTAAAGTCAGATGACTAACGGCAACAGAAAAACTTCTGAAACGGTTCACTAATTATAACAGCATTATATAGTCCTCTCGATAGTGTAGCACCATATGGTGACTGAGGGGTGAGGGACTAGAGAGGAGTTTCAGACAAAGCCTGGACTTCAACTTCAGATGACTCGACTCAAATACGACTTTAAATTTATTTGGACAATCGAATTGAGTCTTGAGCTTAAGATATCATGACTCATCTGGGGGGTCTTTAACTTTGGATGACTTTTGGAAGCAACCTGAAGTTAGTAGGATATGACTTGAAGTTTTATTTTTTTTTGTGAACTTGAACTTAAAGATGATCCGTCTTAGATATGACTTTATGGTCTTTTGATGCATTAGACTTGCAAGTGATGATAACTTGACTTCAGTGACTTATCCTCCAACCCTAAGGACCCATAAGTAACTTGGACTCAAAAACTGGTGTCTCTGTTAGAAGAAATGAAAACTAGTAGCATTTGCATTCATTCTCAGAACATGAAGATGACTATTTTGGTACAGCAAACATTCTGTTTTGTATCCTGAGAGATTTTTTTTGTGTGTTTATAAAACAGACTACATTATAAATTATGAGTGTAATCATTTTGTTTCCTAAAGTGTGCCATAAAAGATGCATTAAACAGAAGAGGACCCCTGCTCTGTTACATCCAGGCTGCCTCCGTTTAATTATTTGTGGCCCATTGGTCTCATGGTAGAAGTGGATGCTTCTGTTTGCACTTTCCTCAGTAATCACCCTGGTCTAGACACTGAGTTAAACTGATATAATTTCTATTAAACTCAAATGTTATTTCACTACAGTTGTTTTGCGGCATCTGTTCTTGTTATTTGCCAATAAATGTGTGTAATACAGAGGTCTATTTCATTTATATTGGACTAGACCCACAGAGTATTTGGGAAAATTGCTATAGATCGCTCAGTAGATTGGCCTTGAGTGGAATTTCAACACATTAAATAGTAGATGATGTGCTAATTTGTAAATGAAGCATGATGTAACATAACATAAAGTTAATAGTGAAATCCACCAGCCTGGCTGTACTGTACATGGGATATGAAGTAATTGTATTGAAGTTTCAAGGAAATGCCTGTATTAGCTGTGTTAATCCCAGGGATCGAAGAGCGTGTGTGTTTAAGCAGCTCACAGGCGAGGAGCCCTGCTGTGCTTCAGTCTGACAGCAGCTATAAACACACTTTTTACCATTTTCCTTTTCCCTCGGCTTTCCCCTTCGCACCCTTTCTTTGATTTTTAAACAATCAGCTTTTTTCTTTCTAGGTCATATGCTGCTGAGACAATCTTTTTTTTTCTCTTTTTTTGGCTTGAAGAAAACGCTGGAAGATAGAAAATAGATTAGTGTTGTTGTTTTTTTAAGTGCTTTGCTGTATTGTGTTTACGTGTGTAACTGGTGTTTACAAGGAAGGATAAAAGGGATATCTGAGGGTTGATTGGAAAAGACAGCCACTGATTAACAAGGTAGATCCAAGTGCCTCAGTTCACGGTTCGTAATCCACTTTTTCACTTTAGATTAATTATGTACGGAATATTCTCCCTGTAATCACATAGCCTACTTAATTAAACATTCAACAACAACCACAGTTGATCATTTTACCTTACCTTACCACAACACATATATTTCTTTAGTGTTGGAATCTCAATCTCTTTCTTAAATTGTAACATTCTTGTATTGTGCATTTATTCTTGTGTCCATAAATTGTATCTCACCATTAAAGAAATCCGAGTGTACAGCCTTCTCGTTTGCAGCTAGGTCCATGAGCAAACCACTGCTGCCCCCTGCCTGTGAGACACCGAAACAACAGCATGATGTAGAATTAATAAAAGGGGGTAATGTATGAATATTACTACAATTATTACAAAAAACTATATAAAAGAAAAAAGAAAAAAAGAAAAAGAAATATAACACATTGTCGTGTTTTCTAATGTAACTTACAGAACGTTTGGTCAAACTATTGAAAAGCAACATATGACAGCTGTGAGCAACAATAAAGTGCATAAAGCAAAAGTAAAAGCTATTTTATTCAAAAAACGTGCATAGTTTTTTAGTATTAGCTTTAGTAATTTCCAATTCAATTCAACTTTATTATTGCTCCAAAGGAGAATTTTAATTGTTAGGTCCACTGGCAGCTCTGTTGTTTAAAAGCCGAACGCAGGAGATGTTCCATGTTGTTCAGTATAGCATCTGTCCTGTTGTCTCCAAACCATTACCTATTTTTGAACCAGCCCTCCCTGTTAAGTTTTTTCAAATTTGTATATATGCTTAAATTATGTACCATCGTAATATTACTTATTATTGCTACATAGTAATTACTAAAATGTGCTTACAACTTGAAATAATTAAATTTGCGCAGGGTTACGTTTCTGTAACTGACCAACAATGTATTTCATATTTTAAAATGTCACATTGTTAAAGTTTAAACCCCTACAACGTGACCTAAACACAAACACAAATAGTGTGTAGGCTTCAGGGCTTTCCCTAACAAAGTAAAAAGCAGCTATAAATGCACTCCAACCTGACTTGGCTTGCTTTAGCATTAGCCAACTTTAGGATAGATTTTCTTTTACAAATCTTAAAACCAACCTCATCCAAATCCACATAGGGTCCAGCTCCTTCGGGAAACATCTCGTCCACCGCAGGTTTCATGTTTAAAACGTTTTACAAAAATAAATGATAATACCTCAGCTCGCGACGCTAGCCACCCGCTGTTGTTTGTGTGCAGCGGTAAAATGTGTCCGGGTCCGGGCATCGTTTTTTCTCAACCGATAAACGTGTTGCACTTTATTCATGATAAAAGATATTGAACATATAACTTTTTTCTTATACACTGTGTTGTTTATTGAGTACACAGACTTTATTATACAAACATACATAAAGGCTATTTCTTCTACATTACTTGTACTAATTGGTAGGCTATGATATAAAACATACAGTACTGGAAAAAGAAAATATTGTCTGTAAACTAGCCAAGATATGCATCAGATTCATATCTTAAAAAAAAAAAAGTTAATACTTTGTTGCTTTTACGTGCTATTATTGTCAGAGGCTTCACACTTTCAGCCCTCAGTGCTTCTTAATGTTCGTGCCCTTCGTTGGTTTCATATCCCAGCGTGTCCCCCAGATGCTGGTGAGCAAAGAAAGTACGGGCCATCTCGTTAATCCGGTTGTAGTCTCCGATGGATCGGAAGTAGTCAATGTAGTTCCAGAAATCGGAGGTGGAATAGGGCCAGTAGGGGACTGCTGGTGCCTCGTCATATGGCACTAAAGAAGCATAACATTAATGCAGACAGACTGTAAAATAAGATATAACGTTGTAATTTTAGTGCATATATTTTCAATGGAAAAATATTAACTTAACTGAAACTGTAACTTGTAAAATACACCTCTTATAAAGCCAAATATAAAGTGTCTAATAGGAGATATAATTGATACATCTCCTACCTCCTTCTGGGACGATAACCCTGGCCTCTGCGAGGAAAAGGAAAAGCAGAGGAAAAATTAGCACTCCAAGTATTTTAAGCACAAGGACGGGATTGAGCTGTGGAATATTTGCAAACGGAGCCATCTCCCGGAGGACTGCAAGATTCCTGCTCCTTCTCCAAATATTTTCGCTGACCATTTACAAACTGTTACACACACGCTCTGAGGCTGGAGGAATGTATCATGGAGCACACACAGAGGGCCCTTTGTGCAGGTGGAATGAGAAACAAATAGTCCTCAATAAAATACAAAGCTGTTTTAATTCATGATACAAAAGATTTTATCGAACAATGAAATGATGCACTTATTGATCATGTTGAGGCTGTTCGAGGCAGGTGTATTCAGAACAAGTTTATTGTATATATGTATATCGCTATTACATTTGAGAATGACTGACATTAAGATATACTCACCAATGAAATAACAAACGCAGAAGAGAACACTGAGCCAAATCACACACTTCATGTTGTCACTAAAACCAAAAAACATAAACCAGTAAGTAAACTATGTACAGGAAAAACTCACTTTAAACATACAAAGTACATACACAATATTTAAAGCTTTTTATATGAATGGAATTGTACAAAAGGAAAGGGTTTACCTTTGAAATCTTGTAAAGCTTTGGAGAAATGCTGCCGCTCACCTGATGGTCCACGTCGGTCTGTGGTGAGTGGGGCTCAGTGGACCTCCAGCTCACACACATATGCACACACTCTCCCCCCAGTGTCAAAGACATGCCCAGTCTGAACATAGTCCTTACATTTAGTTGTACCAAAAAGGTTTGTATCCATGCAATGTTACTCTTATAGACAACAATGCCCAAACCTAGGAGCCCTGTTGTCTAAATAGTGATTATATATAAAGTGTTGCTGTCAATTAACAAAATGCAAAGTAAGCAAACAGAAGAAAAAAAAAAAAAACAGAGCAAACTGAAAATTTATAACGATTTTCCAAGAGTGAAAGTACGGCTCCACATGGCCCTGATCTTAGGTTTTTCTCGCTTTTACACAACTGTCCAGTCTCAAAATTCACATTTGCAAAGTTCTAGCAGCAACTTAAATAGTGGTTCAAAAGGAAACAAAATGGCCCATTTTCTTTTGCTTTCATGAAAACACTTTAAACATGCAGCGAAAGTCTGAAGAGCACCAACATATTGAGATTCAAATGACACACAGACAATAAATGTTTAATAGTGGACTTACAGAAACTATTTCTAATCTTAGAATACCCCACAAAAACACACAGACACACAAACAAAATAATGTCATTTTTGTTGTTTAGTGAAGAGTGCAGTGACTGTTATGTTGAAGAAACACAACAACAGCTTCACAAGAGGATGTATCAGCACAGAAGAGCCAATCCTGGAGGAGCTGAGTCTGAAGTCCACCTCCACCTCAAAGAGAGAGGACATTCCTTCGAGGACAGCAATGTCCGAATTTTGGAGAGGCCAGATGGTTTGAGAGAGGGGTGAAGGAAGCCATTTTTGTTCAAATAGAAAAGACCTCTCTGAACAGATTCATGTTACCTAGTATTTACAACAGGGCTTTGAAACCTAACTCAAAAGTGTTTTACTCTAGAACTACAACGACACTTCAATGGAACAGTGTCACTAACAACTCTCCTGAGCCTTTAACGACTCTCACATCAGGAGTCACACTGTCCTTTTATAGATAATGATTGTGAGACCAGAACATCTTCCAATCAGAGTTAGTTTCAGGTCAAACTCCTCCCTTTAGAGATATAAGATCAGCTCTCTTACAGTTGAACTCAGAATTGATAAAGTCTCTAGGAATTAGAGACAAACATCTTCACTTTGAAAACTAAGTCCAGATGCTTTTGCTTTAACTTTTTCTTCAATCTGAGAAACCAAATTCACAAGGTCAGAATTTGTACGTCCTGTTTCCTTATTTCCATTTACATCAAATCCAAAGGCTTTGGGCTGGGATTGTGTTCATTTTGATTGAGCATTGAAGCACGGGTGTCCTGTTTTGTATTTAGACCAAAATAAATTAAAACAAAAGATCAGTTATTTTTTTACTATTTAATATTAACAATTGGGTTCCTTATTGAGTGTTGGACAGAGAATCTCTTCCCAGTTTGAACATGAGTTTTATTTTTCTTAAATCCAATACAAATGCATCTTTGTAAGTGACATGATAAAGTGTTTTTGTAAAAGGATTGGAGAACTGTGCGAAACAAGTGTAAAACCTTTTCCAAAAAGAGTTCCTTGTCATTGTAAATAATTGATAACTTGAAACAATTAAATGGGTTCAATTGAGGTGGAGGATTTTTTTTATTCTGTGAGCCCCCTTTTGTTTTAAATGTTATATTTTTGGTAGCATCGTTATGCCAAAAACATTTTCACAGAATTTCACAAAAAAAAAAAAAAATCATTCTTAAATCAATATATGTTTGATTCTTTCAGTTTCAAGTGTTGAGTAGAGCCTTAAACTATTAAAGAAATCAACAAATGCTTACTATTGCAATGCTACTTGTTTTTTAATCCCATACAGATAGATATTTATTGGAATGATTAAGTCTTAATTAAGAAATACATTTTAAGAGAGCAATGATTTTTCAGTGTTTATAAATAATAAGAAATGGGAGATACAGTTGTTCTCATAATTTAACATTGTCCCAACAGTAGTCACCCATATCTTTTTCTCAGCTCGTGCATCCGACACTGTCCCCACAGACAGCGGGTGGGGTCAGTGCCATAAACTCGTCTTTAATCGTCCTTGCATCCCGTTTGATCTGTGAGCTTCATCCTGTACAGCTCGATCCCTTCGCTCAGGAGCAGGCCCTGGGCGTAGCGTATCGTCTCTCCGGGCAGGAAGCGGGAGCGGCCCAGGATCCAGGCGTATTCCACACGAGCGATGCGCAGGATGTCTGTGCAGGAGTACACTACAGCCACGCTGGTGTAGTCTGTGGAGAGGACCCAGTACGGACTGTAGGGGGTAACTGAAAGGATGGACGCAGAAAGATCATGTTCACCAGTTTGGGACAGTTGGTGAGGGTCATCTGCTTAGTAGCAGTTTTTTTAGGAGACAGGTTAGATGGTCAATCATTATCAAAACAGTGTTGTACTTCTTGGGTAATTAAAAAAAAAAAAGTTTTACGTGCAAGAACAAAGCACAGTGCATATATCTGAATGAAGCTGTTGGCAGTGGGACTGAGACTGGTTGAAACAGTGGAGTCACAGACACATAGCAGGATGGTTGCTATACTGAACAACATGGACCTATTTAGACATCTGTGGCTCTCATTATGTTCACATTTCAAACAAACTGTAGACTACCAGGATTCTGTTGGAAGTTTAGATGTGTGTCAATTTAACTCAGCCTTCTAGTCCCACAAGAAAAGAATTATCAACCTTTCACCAGCAGAATACTTAGTGACAAACCAAATCTACATCCATTGTTACCAAAGATTTAATAGCACACACATACACTCAACAATTTACAAAAGAAAGAATACTTACAGTAAGAAAAGCTCACACCAAGTCTGGCTGGTTCTCTTGGGTCTGGAATAGTTGCTGTTCCTTCTGCTACCCTCACCTTGTCTTTACTGGGACACCAAGAACAAAAAATGGGTTAGCCAACTATTATAGCCTATAACTTTTTTAATAATTTTTTTTTTATGAACTAAAGCAAAGACTTTCTTCGCTAATGTGTAGCTTGCTGCTACAAACCTGTTGCTAGTCACTTTGTACTTTTGTATTCACTTTTTACAGTGTATATAAAGTAACTGAATAGCTCAACAGTTACAGCTGTGTGAGAGTGTTTAAAAATCGCTCGATACACAATACTGTACCAGCCCAGCGTGTGACTGGTTAAGGCCAATACAAACTCTGCAAGAACAAGACATTTGTTCTTCTTGAGGGCTGCAAGAACATGTTCATGACACATCATCTGAGCAGAACGTTTTTCTTGTTGGTGCCCGAGAACTATTGTGTGATTGGTCAGCAATCTAAAGTGGGCGTGGTTAATGAGGAAAAGTGAGGAGTCCTGCACTTGAACTATTCGTGAAGTAAGGAAAGTCCCGGTTAGAACTAACTTTGTTCTAGTTCTTGCACCCCTTAAGAACAAGAACAAATTCCTTGTTCTTGCAGAGTATGTTGCAAGGACAGAGCACTGGGCAAGTGTGCGGGACCCTTGTGGTGGGTGAAAAAAAATGCCCTGAGTAAGTTTACGGCTAGTTAGAAACTGTTCTACTACTTGTATTTTGGCGTGGTTGTGGCTGACAATAACCATACGTTCCTGCAATAAAATGGGGCGCAATGGCTCAGTGGTAGGGCGGTCGTCCTTCAAACGGAAGGTAGGCGGTTCAATTCCTGCTCTCCCCACAGTTCATACTGTTGTTGTGTCCTTGGGCAAGACACTTAACTCACTTGGCCTCCAGTGGTGTTCCAGCTGTAACACTGGTTAATGTAAGTCACTTTGGATAAAAGTGTCTGCTAAATGACTAAAGGTAAATTGTTAACCCAGTTCCAAGTGTACAGAAAACGTAATACTCACTAAAACTGTGAGTTCAACACCTGGATGGTGCCATCTTTCCTCACAGAATAGTTAGCTTCGATGCACTTCCCCCTCTCGAAGGCTGCAGGGAGCTTCTCTATCTCATACCACCTGCCCAGGTACTGTCACAGATAGTTCATTTTATTATCTGAGTCTATAAAGGCTACTGTCTTCATGTAAACCTGTGGATCTTACCCGCTGCAGGTCGAAGCCTGGCTGCACCCCGGGAGTGGGACAGGGGCCCCAGTGGTAGGTCTGTGCTGACACCAGAGGAAGCAGCAGGAGGAGGAGGCACACGCTGGACATGACTCCTGCGGACTGGTACATTCTAAAAATAAAGTATTAAAAAGACATTTAGTAAATTAGGTTGTGGGGTCATATATTCAGATCACATTAACTTGACTGGGATCTGCAATACATTTTAAAAATAATAATGTAGCCCTACTGCTTATTGGAATGTTTTTTCTGTTGTTGTTTTTTTTTAATTGTTGTTGTCACTTTTAAATCTGTCTATTTTGTAAATATTTTGTTATTAGTCTGTTCTCAGTCATCCAGGACATAATCAAGAAAAGGGTTTCACCAAAGGCACCATCAAACCTCCTGATGCCTTTGTTGAAAACTTTTTTTTTGGTTTGGTAAGTGGTATTTGTTCAAGGTCAAAAATAAATAATGACAATATTAACATAACCTCAGCAGGAAAACAAGCTTTTTCTTTTTTCTGTTAAATTATTTCTAAAGTTCTGAGTGCCATTTGTGTGCTTCACGGCCGATAGTACAAAGGATGTGAGAGGTATTCTAGTCCTACAACCAAGAGTCTTGCAGCTTCAGCCAGATAGCAGCTGCTTCTGAGGGGACGGTCCTGGGACTGTGCTATGGCAACTGGCCTCCCTCTGCACCTGCCTGTTATGAATGTCCCCAGGCTGAGCAAGCATGACATAAAACTATGTCATTTTTCATTTACTAAATATGAGTAGGAAATAAGTCTATAGCTTAACTTTTCCAACTCCATTTCTCTGTCGTTATGATAGAGACAGTGCCTGTGGATCATTATAAAATGGGTGATAAATAACATTGGATTTTTATTATTATACCCCAAATGACATGTAACGTGTCAGGCTCAGGTCAAAGAATGTGACCTTAAAATTACTTTATTTTCTAAATGTACAGATACCGATGACCTCCCAGGCACGCAGACTAGATACTCATTTCTTACTCACAGTTCTTATATTGCATAGTTTTTAAGGTATGGCTAAAATATTCATATATATATATTTTTTAATGGGAGCAGATTAAATTTTCAGCAGGCACGCAGATCTTGGATTAACATTGGAAACAGATTTTATGTGCATCAAACACAGACATGATACAGACGTGACATTTTTATTATCTAATTCATCGTCTTCTGTATAAAACTGTCATAATCAAAACAGAAATAACTATCCTAAATGCAGCTGGTGTTAACAGGATAGAAGTGGAAAGGTATGGTCAATATTATTATTATTATGATACAATAATGTTGTTGGTCCTGACCGGGCTGTACATCACTTAGCAGCATTTTTTACAAAATACTGATTCAGCCCTTTAATTCTACTAACTCCACATGAGATTATATTCAGGGCTGGGTCTGCATTCCTGAATACATCTACAGTCGTTTTTTTACACTACACTCAGGTCGTCTAATATCACCAAGGGTATCGGACAAAAAAGAATCCAAGTGGCTTTACTGAGAATTTCTAGTGGCTCTACCTGTTCTTCTGGTTTCACGTAATGCCTTTCTCTTTTTGTGTTGCAAAACATACACTCGTTATATATGTATATTATATGTAATAATATTATATGGTGAAAGTCAAAGGATTAAATCGATACGAGTACTCACACAAAAAGTTAAATAGAAAATTGTAGAAAATATTCAAACGCCAGTATATATAATATTCAAACAACAGTACAATGAAAAAAAAAAAATATATCTTAGAGAGTAACATATAATAATGTTTTATGAAAGAAAAACTGAGCTGAACCTACCTGTGGAGTTTGGTGAACGTAAAGGTCTAAAGGTGCAACAATAGCTTTGTCTCTGCTGCCGCTGAAAACAAACACTGACGGCTTGTCAGGCTCTGCCCACAAACTGGGAGTGGGTCCACAACGTGAGGCCGGTCATTATCTGAATTGTCATCATGTGCACATTCCCACTGACTTAACAATTACGCATATAAGGTTTTATTCATTCAGCGCTGAATCATCAGTAGAATTATTATTGTCTTGTTGGATATAACACATAATTAAGTGTTTAACATGCAGCCTAACTGTGGATCTTTAGGAACACTATCTGGGGTTATGAAAGGTACTGATGTCACTATTATTGCGTAACAATGGTTATTCAAACAGATAAAAAGGTCATCCACTTGATTACACCACTAGATGGCAGCATGTCCTCATTTTTAAAAATGTTATATTTCTGCTTTTAAAAAAAGTTGTTCTTTCTCATAAGATTTGCCTCCAATCTATTGTGTTATAAATTTGTTTGCTCAGTATTTTCTTTAGTGAAAATTAATCTTTTCATTAAATAAGCCCTCCTAAATTAAAAGGCCATACAACTGTACTAGGGTGACCACCTGCTATTAAGCCCAAGGGGGGACAAGGGATATGTTTCTGAGGGACAATGTGGGACACTGCCTGGCACGGCGGTGCCCCCACCCCACGGGCAGACTCACTGATTGTGGTTTACCCATTTCTAGCACATAGCACCTTACATGGTCTCTTATTATTGCCCTATTCCCCTAAACATGTATAATACCAGATGTATGCTCATGAATAGGCCAACCAATGTGTATTCTTAACATAATATTTTGAACATTCAATGAAGTGACAGATGCACTTCCACTTACAATTTACTTTTATTTTTCATTACAATATATTCACTTTAAATCAATTATAATATAAAATTATAGGATTAACAGGACTTGTAGTTGCTCAACCCCACAGGAACAGTTTAAAAAAAAAGTCTTAACTCACAACTCCAGAGGCTTACGGAACGAGAAGGAAGGATGGTGAACTTGCAAGGCAGGCACAGGAAAAAAAAAACTTTGGGGACACCTTTAGGACTAAAACCTTTTCACCAGCATCTGAATCAAATAAGGAAGAAAGATAAGAGACCGATTTAAAGCAACATTAATTTTTATGATAAGCTTCCAAATGTTTTTTCAGTATAGACAGAGGAGTGCAAACCCATCACCTGGCTGTACTTAACTGTGGGTTTCACCTGTTTAGACGTGAGGAGCTTGGCCACTGGAAGAAAGTTGGTGCTGCTGCTGGGAGAGGACGCAGCTGAGGTGGTGAGGGACTCTTTTGTGAATGCACCCTCAATACTTCCCTGGAAAAGTGTTCCAGGCCTGTCCCACAGGGAGGGGGCTCAGGGACTAGGTTTCTTGGTATTAGAGCTGGAACAAGTGTCTGGTCTGAAGGAGGTCTGAGCATCTCTGCTTAAACTGCTTCTTCCCAGATTTGGAAGATAATGGATTGGTATATAATCTTTCCGTGTTAGGCTAGGTTAGGTATTTTGTTTGTCCCTTCAGTGAACCAAAATGAATGTTAAAGAAAAGTCAATCAAGGGAAAAATGCAACAATAACATATCCCCTCATTCTCATCTCCCCCCTTTTCCTTCTAAGTTTTTAGTTAATTATCTTTAAGTATTTAAGTATTATAAATAATATTTTTGGCTTTTTAATCACACTATAACATATGCTTAAAAAGCAATCCCAGTCCAATACAAACACAACAGCACATTTTGTAATAAAGAATATTTATTTCCAGTGTTTGAGGAAGGGCATGGCACCCTGTAACAACATCTCAGTCTCATGCAATTTCATTTTGTCCATTCATCTCCCAGGTTTTTAACGCCCATGCATTGTACTGCATCGTAATCGTACACAGGGTGGAGAGGGAAACCCACGTGGACAGAAATATAAATGCAAACCCCTCCCCCACAAAAAAAAAAAAAAACAGACAGGGAAAAAGACTGCAAATAAAAACTAATTCTCTGGAATGCCTAAAAGAATACGCTATCCTCCATATGGTTTGAAAATCCTGTTGGTACAAACTGTTAAAAACAAAAGAGGCACTTTTATTTTGGTGATAAAATAACCAACATACATGTAAAAAAAAATAATTTACTTTTGGACTAAAATTGGATGAGTTTGAAAAATATTAAAATAAAAGAAAACCTACTGTACCAAGCATTACATACTATAGTATCAGCATTTCATTACATTTTCAGTCTTTTTTTTGATAAAACTGTAATAATCCTCCAGTCCTCCCTCAAGCTAATATCTGTCTGTTGTGACAATGCTGCGAAAAATGACTCCAAACTTCCCACAGCACCCAGCTCAGAAAGCAGCCCTCGATCATAACCGCGTAATTCAAGTACAGGCGTAATACGTACACTGTTTTGATAAGGACAGTATTGTCACTAGTGTTAGTCCACACACACGAGGAATACATTCTTCATACCGCTTTAAAGAGGAAACACTGAGCCGTGATTCTTCTCCTGCATCATCTTCAGTAAAAGCCACTCCTTTTTTACCTTAATAGTGCTTTGGAACATTCCTGCCATTCATTTCCCTCACATTCTTCATACAGGAGCAAGATTGTTTATTCTGTCCTGTCCAGTATGGCCAACTAAATTACACACATAAACATCTTTAACATTATTCAGTAACCATTATGTAGGCCTATACACAATATGTACAACAGATACATGATGTAGAAAAAATATTGTGCCGTAACTTTAGCTGAACACATACAAACACACTTTTATCCTCACGCGCTACACTTAAGTCCTCTTCACAGATACTGATAGAACCGTGAGCGGACCACCTGCGCTCCGGAGAGTTTGTGTGGGTGCGCGTCCGCTCCCAGCGTCGCTTTGTTTTTGCCCTGCAGCCCGCCGCCGTTAACTCCCGCTAAAGGCTGTGCGCTCGAAGAAGTAGAAGGAGCTGCAGGGTTTTCGGGTTCCAAGGAGTCGGGATCCTCGGGCACAGCTTTTGGCGCGACTTGAGTATTTGATTGGGAAGTAGCACCTTCGCGGCGTTCCTTCGGCGTCCAGTCCCTAAGGGAGAAGTCCTGAGAGGAGCACCGAGTTTTAAAGTGGTCCAGAGTTGAGATATCAGCGGCTTGGTCCACCCCGCCTTGCTCCCTCCAGTCGTTAATGACCGCCAATTCTGCAAAGTCTCTCTGCCCGCCCATGGTGTGCCTCCTGCGGATGTTTTTCTTCTTACCAACACGAGCGTCTGTAGTTCGATTCCTCTGGATGCTGAACATGTCATCGGCGGATGTGCGTAGCCTGAACTTGAGGCGCTCTGTAATCTTAAGGTGCCAGGCTGGCTCGGAACGCTCTGACTCGCTCCGAGAAGACGTGCTGAGGCTGCTCGTGGACCGTCCCTTTTTCATCACCTCCAAAACCCGAGACAAACGCGTAGAAGACTCGGATCTCCCCTCTCCACCCCCCGTTACCCCTTCCACTGATGACTCACTGTCTGTTTTATGTCTCAAAGACCATCTTCTAGACAGAGTATCACCTTCGATGAGTTTATGCGACGGGAAAAGGCGCCTAGATTCCAGTTTTTGTGCAACGTTTCCTTCACTTGCTCCACTTTTCACTTCAGTTTTTCCCTGAGCTACACTTTGGCAAGGTGTGGATTGGCTAATACCGCCGCCCGGCGCAAACACAGGGAATTCACTTTCACTGTCCGTCTCCATGGGCCGCCCCTCGCTGATCAGCTCACTGCGTTCGTCGTCCGCCTCCTCTCCGCCTTGCAGCTCAGGACTGAGTGCGCTGGACTCTGCTCCGGTCAGGAAAGTGATAGAACTCGTGGTGGAGTAATCAGAGGTAATGGAGCTCACTTCAGCGCCAGCGGAAGCCCCAGCCCCTGCCCCAAGTCCCGTGCCCACTCCTAACAGCGGTTCGGATAATCCCACACTCCATTTCTTTGGTTGGGATTGTGGCACAGAAGCACCAGAGCTCGTGCCGAGATCGGAGGTGGTTTCATCCAGGGAAGGAGGGTCAGACAATGAGGATTTTCCCACATGGGCTACTTTAGGAGAACCAGGCCTGTTTGGGGAGGGAGATGGAGAAGGTGAGGGGTGTTTTGCTGGAATCTTCTCCTTTAAGAAAAATGAGTTTCTGTGATCTTTCTTGGCTTTAACAGTGAGCTCTACAGTCCTTCCGTTCTCCTTCCTTTCCTCGAGTTGCACCCGTGTGTCGGCTTTTGCTTTGGGGGTGTCAACAGTCACAGTTTCCAAAGGCGGAGGGCTGTGGGGGCTTGACTTCTGGACAGAGATTTCCTTATTGGTGAACACCGAATCGAGATCGTCGTCCGAGCTGCTAGGGTGCGTCTTCTCCTTTGACTTCTTTCTTTTGCGGCTGGCTGCAGCAAAGATGGAGGAGACTAGGAGCTCTCTGCTGTACTGGTCCCTCCCTGAACCCCAGGAACCCTGCAGAAAGGCAAAAAAACAAACCCAAAAACAAAACTGTGATTCGTTCATATTTATGGAAGCACTAGATGCAATACTTGCATATTTTTACTTGCAATCCTGCATCTCCGTACTGGGAGTGTGCTGTCAACTGTCTACTGTAGAAGATTTATTAATTCCAAAAGTATCTAACCAAACCACATTTACAAAATACTTATCTCCTTAACATAGTCAGAAAAAACTTTAACCCTGCCTAAAAACAAGTTCTGTACTGCACCTGCTCCCATGAAGTGCCACAAACCAGAAAAGACAGAGAAGGACGTTAACAGTGAATAACAGTTTGCACATTCTGTTATCCATGCTAGCATTGGAGCAGAAGCCTGACAGATGCACAGCAACAACAAGGCACGAGTAAAAGCGTCCCTGCAGGATGGTGAGCTCTGCTGTTAAAGCTAATGAACAGCACACACATGAAAGCAGAGCCATGGAGAAGAGCGCTTCTTTGCTTTGTGCAATGATTCTAAAGCTGACCAATAAAGCTTTGGATTAGACATGTAGCCATGAGCTATATGCATTCAGAGAGGAATAGAAAAGATAGAGCAGTTTACTCTATAAGACTAACTAGATGTAAGTGGGCACGTACACTTGAGAGGTTCATCCAAATTCTGAAATGATACAGTCAGAATGCTGAATCTAAAGTCAGAATTACAACTTACAGTATCACAGCATATTGTCCTGGCATATTTGAAACATCCGTGCTAAATGCAAGTTTACAATTAAAAGTTTTTACATTAATACAACCTGGTTCTGGTCAGCGGCAGGTTTGTGTTGTGCAGCTTCACAATTTAGATCTAGTGAGTGTGACTTTGAAAATGAAATGCACCAAAGCAGCGTCTGGAAGCTGGGATGATTTAACGTTTCGATGACTGACTGATTAAAGGTAATACTTCTGGCTCTAATTAGAAATTCTAAATTTAGAATTTAGATTTTTATCTCAGAAATCCAAATTTTTCCTGACAAATTTGATTTCAAAATAATTTTGTCTTCAATCTTCGTAATTATGACTTTTTACTAAGAATTCTGCTTTATCATAGTAGTTATCAAGTAACGAACATTAAATTTTGCAGTGGCTCTTATCCTCTTTTGTATATCAAACCATTAATGTCGATTTTCTTTTTTAAATACTCTCCTTCTTAAATGTTGTACTTTGTTTAATAAAGTTAAATATAAAAGATTGGGTGCTATAGTACATGCGCAGTGTTAAATTTTAAAAGGCCAAGCAGATGTGTAGCTTCCTTTCACTAGAGATAAATACATCTCCAGTCACCTACCTCTTGTCATCCTACCCTAGGCGTGCTCATGGAGGATGTAACACGAGGCCTACAGCCAAACTCACCTTTGATTTCGCTGAGTCACTAGTTGGTGAATCTGTGAGAAACACAGAGATAAAGAAATTAGAGAACTGTTGAAAACATTATGATATCTAAGTGCACGGTGGACAATGAAGCGGAGAGAAAAAAAGGAGGATTATGTTAATGAGAAGCATGTAAAGAGGACAAAGTATGGTGAGCACATATATGACAGACAACAGGCCATGCTGCGTACAGAGACAGACAATGAGCTCTATGTTACACTTTAGTCCACATAGCATGAATCTTTCTTTCCCATGTCACTCCGGTTCAGTCCAGCTATGGAGATAGTTTATCCTATTTAGCACGGTCAATGTGTCTTTAAATGTGAGTGTAAATTATGCTAGTCTTACTAAAACTAAAACAAATACTACAAGAGGTAATGATATATGTGATGTTGTTTATGTACACTTTCGATACATGTGTTTTTAAGGAAAAGAACATGTATGCAATAATTGATTAAACCTAATTAAAATAGTATATAAATCTCTTCACAATTAAAAGAAAAACTGCTGTTACTTATAACACTGCAGTACAAATTGAAATTGGACCTCCAAAAGAAGAGCTTTGGGTAAGAGACAATGTTGCAAATGCGGTAATGAGAGCTGTGACGGCAATGACGATGATGAGAGACAACCACGAGAGACAACATGAAGGAGCGGTGACAGGGGGGTCACAGAGGGGCTAGCTATATGAAGAGAGGACACTACATGAGTAACAGTGAGTGTCAGTGGGAAAAGAGCTACAATTAGATCACACCTGCCCTTGAATCACACTACCATGATCCTCGGTGTCTTACAAAAAAAATTGACTTGGTTTCTGTGACATAGCCAAGCCCCCCTATACACCCCTTGCAATACAGATGATGGCACAATATGCGAGTGCACACTGACTGGTGACGTAAAAGCCTTCGGGAGGAACCATACCAGACTATCTCTCCGTTTGGAAAGCTTGTGAGACAGTGAGGAGAGACAGCGGAGAGCCTTTCAGACAGTAGCACCGGTCTGTGTAAGGTATATTCTGACAGAAAACCCACAACACCGGAGACTGTACAGTACCGTGTAATCGCTGCGCTTCCCCCTTCTTTCTTTTGTGTAAACATTGTATTTCTCTTTGGCACCTCTTGCACTTAAAAGACCTGCGGGTTCCTGCAGACTAGGCAGCTACAGTGGGGGCAACAATCATCCTTCTTCCTACAGTTCCAGCTGTCCATCGCGGACATTATTGAATCCATCAGTGACATCATGGTGTGATAGACTCCTCCCACTTGGCCTGTGTCAAGATCAGTATGTGTGAATTCTGGGAAAGCCTTTAGGACACCCGACAGAGCCTCACTAGAGAGAGGAATCAGAGGTCGCCTTTCACTGTAAAAACATCTAGTCTTTGAGGTGGGAAAGAACATGCCGTATTAGTGTAACATTAGGCAGGAGAAACAGGGATAATCACACTGCTGAGATGGAGTGTGACCTAAAAGTGACCAGGAGGCAGAGGGATGATTAAATAAAGTCACCTGAGGGGCTCTTAAAGCAAATGAGGAAGCAAAACAATTCATTGCATCCTTTTTACTTTTACATAATATTTAATTTAGAAAATGATGCAAATGAATTGCTCTCTAAAAACCACACAGGCAGTAGATGCTATAGTTAGCCATAGACACTTCCATCTAGTGGCAACAGCCAGAGAAGCAAAAATAAGCTTGGACTAGGGGAGAAGCAGCATCATAATCCACAGTTGTTACTAGATTATACATTGTTGGGCCACAGGAATCCACAGTGAACGGAGAGAGAAAGGTTAACCCACCGCAGAGCTGATCAGCCAAGGGCAGCGCGTTACCTGATACTTCACCCTGCGATGTGCCTGTGCGCCCAATGTTAGTGAGCAGGTGGTCGATGTTAGGGACAGGCTGAGACTCCACAGCACTCTCCTCCTGGGACACAGTCTGCAGAGAACAGGGTTTACTTAGCACATGCTTTAAACCACTGCTTTAAACTTTATTATAAAAACACTTTACACAGACTCATTAACTCGAGTAATACTCACCACTGGATCTCTGCTGCCATTTTCAGTGAAGAACCAATCATACTAAAGAGAGAGTTGTGGAATGTAATCTTTTCTTTAATGATACATTGTTGTACTTCGAAACAGGTCAATGCTGATGCTTACGCTCTGAATAAGGGTCTCTACGATTTTGTACTGATCTGGCATATGTGTCACCATATGTGTCATGTTGTCCTCCGTTGTGCGCACCAGAGTTGGACCAAACACAATGGCCAGGTTTCTTGGTTCCATCTAACACAAGAAGAAATAAGTTTTATTACAGAGACACCTTCAACTCAAACCGCCTAATGTCATTTTATACCTTATTCTTCTCTGAGTTCTCAGCCACAGTTTTGAGATGAGCGGAGAGGAACTTGAGGGTCTCATAGTGATGATCAGGCAGCTCGTGTAGCTGTGGAAAAGGTGAAGGGACACTGGTGTTACAGCAAGGCATGTGTAACCACAACAGGACTAACAAAAGATATATATATATATATATAAAACACACCAGTCTCTTCAACTCTTTGAGCCGCTCCACTGGATCCTCTATTCTGTTGGCCTCTATAAACTCTGCATATTTGTCTGCATATAATAATAATAAAAAACTTTAATATTTTTATAGGTAGCCTTATGATTTGACCACAAGAGGGCATGCATTCAGACTTGAAATTTGAAATAACTTACCATTTGTAAACAATGGCTCTGGAAGTTTGCGGAAAAAGGATTTGAGTAAACTGCTGATCACGTTCAGGTCCCTCCATTTCTGTAAAAAATATACTTTATTAATAATTTCCCTTGTGCAACTTGCCTCTCATGTTTGCTACTAAATATATTTATATTATCAACAGCATTTTCAAGGTTACAACATTGCTATTAGGCTCATTTACAGACATTATTGACCACAACCTTGAAAACACCTAATGTCTAGTTGCCAAGAACACATCAAGGATAAACTCGAGGCGTCATTAAGTGTATAATTAAAGAAACAGTGGATCGATCTGGTGGCACTCACATCATCTTCGATATCGATATCGCCCATGCCCTTGTTATTAAGCTCCTCCTGCATGTTGGAGATGGCAGCGTTGTTTCCAGGAACTCGGTAGATGCCTGTATATTCCAAACCTCTGTCTTCTACCAACTTGCAACAAACCTCCACAATCAGGGGCACATACTAGAAGAGAAATACAAAAACAAAAAATAAACACGTCAGCGTGTTTAGCTGACTTTAATGTAGTCTTTGTAGAAGTTATTTGAACATTACAAACCTTGTTGGTCTGGGCAGGAGGGCAGTCATCTAACCTCACTCCAAATGTGACCCCAGGAGAAGGCTTCTTCTCAAATGTTTTTCTCATAAGCCCTGGGATGCCTTTTCTCCACGTCCCTTTATCCTTTGGAGGGCTGGTATCATCTTCATGCAGAGAAAGTGTGCCTAAGTTACTTTTACAGTTAACATATCTGAAGTCACACTGAAAATACCTTCCTACCTTTGTGCATGTTTTTCCGCTCCTGGTCAGGTTTGGGTGAGTGTGAAGTGGGTCCTTTGGTCTCTCCTTTCCCGCCCAGAAGTGTTTGCCTGATGTTCAGGGACTGGCGTGATGATCTGGGTGATGGCTCCGTCTTGCTGCCGGTCGGGCTGAAGAAAACAAAGAAACATACTTCTATACACTGTATCACGTTCAATCAATGTTAAACTGTCTCAAGTGTAACCTACTCCATCTTTGTCCCTTACAATTCTCTTACCTCATCAAGGTGTTGTACTCCTTGATTTTTCGGCTGATGAGGTCATGGCTGGTGAATGCTGCGTTCTAAAAAATATTGAATGAGACAAAAAGAAGACAAAGCACACAATAGGTATTGTTTAAGGCATGTGTAAGACGTTCAAATGCATCTTTACATAGCATAACTTGAACTCATATAACAGCTCACTATTGGGTTTCAAGTGTGTTTACGCCTTAGGAGAAAAGGGAAGATCTATTTTAGGACATTATATAAACTTCCCCCATAAATAATACGTTCAATAATGCTATAGAATAACAGCCTTATTCTTACCTCCTGGTCCAAGTTGCTGTTCTCCTGTATGACTTTGATCCAGGCCAGCATGTCCTCGCGGTCCTCAGCCTGAAACAGGTACTCGCAGTCCGACGTGGTCAGCCGCAGCACGTTCTTGCGTTTGGTGTCGCTGTACGAGATGTCAATCAGGCAGGCTTTGATGCTTATCGGCAGCGGCTCCTCCACCGTTTGGCAGTTGGCATGACCCTGGCCCTCCTTCCGGTCCTTGTACAGGCACAGGTAGTGGCCTCTCAGCACGGCGTACATCTGTTTCCACGGACGCATGCCCCCGCCGACGCGCTATGAAAGTAGGTCAGAGAAAAGAGATGAGTTTTGCAAACGCAGAATTATATATATATAATATATATATAATTCTTTTGTTGGAAGCTTTGATTATTGCCTTGGCGACACTTACACAACACTAGGAAAGGTTACTGTGTCAAACTGATCTAACTGGAGAAAAAAGGTGACACAACTCAGGTGATTGCAAAAATACTATGAAATGGGTCAGGAATCCTTTCCATTTACTCCCTTTTAAACCGGAAAGGAATCCTGTCAGACCAATTGTAACTTCCTATCTAAAACGGAGGGGTTTGTGATATTTGGATTCTCTGTTTGGTTATATGTCTATCCACTTTTCCCACAGACTAGTTCCTTGATAATAGAAATAAAAAACAATCCGAGATGGCTAGCCAGGCTTGGCTTTAAGCACCTCATATATACAGTAACGTATTATATTGTCTTTCCATTTTCCGCATCACGTTAGCAGGGCTGAGAGATAAATAAAGCTGATGCTTTTGATTTTGTAATGTATAATGTAAAAAAATTGCCATATCTAAAAATTGCTCTGATCAGTGTTAAGGCTTATGCTTCAGCTAGTTTCAAGAGCAACTAAACACAGGCCATAATGACTCTGCAAGATGTAAAGACAATAATTACCAAAAAAAGTAGTTATATTCCCTATCTAAAGGCTTTGTTTTGTGATGTGACACGCAATAGACAACACAAACAGTGTGGTGTGGACTTTATTCAGCTTTATTTATCCATGTGCTCTAGGTTAACGGAGACCTTTGTGTCTTTTAACCAGACTATGTGGTGCATACTAGAGGTTGTCTATGGAGACAGAAAGGGCCAAAACTAAAAGAAATCAGTAGTAGTAGCAGTAGCTTAGTGGGTAGAGCAGTCGTCTTTCAACCGGAAGGTAGGCGGTTCGATTCCCACTCTCCCCACAGTTCATACTGTCGTTGTGTCCTTGGGCAAGACACTTAACCCACCTTGCCTCCAGTGACTGTAACACTGGTAATTACTGTAGAACAATGTAAGTCGCTTTGGATAAAAGCGTCAGCTAAATGAATAAATGTAAATGTAAATCTAACCTAAACTGCTTTATTAGTAAAACTGTTTATGCATTAAACATATTTCCTGCTGCTGCTATGATTATTTAGTGTTGGCATTAAGCAAAACAAAGAAAAATAATACTACAAATTGCCTTTAGGGTTAGGGTTATAATTAAAATTCCTTCTGAAAACTGAAAAGTACAAACCTTCCCCTTCTCGGTACCAAGCTGCTTAAAATGCAGCAAACCCTCTTTAGTGGCGTCGCAGAAGATGTCTGATGATGAATCCCTCCTGGAGTCTGAATCCTCTGAAGACCTGTCGACAGCCTGCGATGGATAAAAATAAATATATAAATTACTGTACTGTCTGGGGTAACACCTTCAAGAGCCATTTAGACACATTATACAGACTCCGGAAAAAAAAAGACAGATCAAAACATTGTTAATTATATACAAAGCTAAAAACATCCAACTCCCTAGCAACATCCAAAAATGTTTGCTAATCGAGATGGGGAGTAATTGTACCACCCAAAAAAGGCAGTATATTACTCCAATAACAACAGTATAAAAGGGGCTAAGAAATTTATATAATAATAGTATTTTCAAGAAATATGTAGAATTAAAATAATGAATATGAAACAATAAATACATAATATTGTCTTTTGTTTTAAATGTTAAAAGGGGTAGGCATAAATAAGTCTTTCCTTCTTTCCTTTGCTGACAGAAATTAACTAAACTAAACAATATATTTCAGTTTCCTTATGATGAGTGTTCTGCTGCATGAGAACTAATCAGGACATTCCCAAACTAAACCAGTCTTGTCAGGTGCTCAGAGCTGGCACTGAGTTTACATTTTTTTTACGTTTGTGGAACGACAACTCACCTTCCTTAGACTCTTCAACCCAGGTATTAAGGACCTTCTAAATCAGTAAGAAAGAATATTATGAATAAAAATAGAACACTGCCATTTCATTTTATGACTTTTAAGATAAACTTACCCTCTGCTTTCCTCTCTGTAGTTATCCAGGCCTTCGTCACATGACTTGGACCGCTCTGTTTTCGCGGAGTCTGACTCGATAATTGTGAGACGGAGAGAGTCTAATAAGAGAAGTTCAAACAATTACTGACAACGTATACTTTTGACACTTAGGCACTATTACTAACCATCTATGTAAATTCAGACCTTGGTCATGTGACAGCTGGCGTCGAATCAGAGGTGAGGGGGGACTGGGTGGTATAGTGGTGATGACTGGAGCGATGGAGATCACAGCAGAGGCAGGTATGTGTGTGCTGTCCTGGTCAATACTGGGACTGGAAGGTTCATCTAAGGAGAGGAAAAGGCCTATAAATGAGGTAAATGTTAAAATGATAAACCTGCGATATAACCTAGGACGCAGACTTAAAGTAATAAAAAGCAAAACTGACATTCATTTTATGGCAGATGACTGCATCCACACCTTTCACCTTTTACTTAACGCACAGCTGACATTACATCATAGTACACAAGTTTTATAACAGCTGAAATAACATTAGGTGACAAGCCCTAAAAACAAATAAGGCACATTTGATATGAACAAGTGCACTCACCAATGAATCATATCTACAGTATGACCTAATGTGTTAAATGGTTGAGAATAATAAAATGATTAAATCACAAAACTAGTGCTGTACAAATACATGACACTGTTGATCCATTTCTTTAAAATGTCTTTTGAAATGTGGCCACAAGGTTAATGCCATGTTGTACAGATAAAGTAAAGATTAATTTAGTGTTTAGTATAATAGGGTTAATCATCATCATAATCTTCCAGGAAGTCTCTTTTAATTCAGATTGGCATTTCCCCATTAATGGTGATAACATTTTCCACAGACTCAGCCTCAGAGTCATAACTTAAACTACAGCAGCCAGAGTAATAACTTAACCTTTAACAGCTTTAGAGTAATAACTTAACCTATAACAGCCTCAAAATAATAACAAACTATAAGAGCCTTAAAATAATAACTTAAACTACAGCAGCCAGAGTAAAAACTTAAACTATAACAGCCTCAGAGTAATAACTTCAACTATAACAGCCAGAGTAATAACATTCAACTATAACAGCCTCAGAGTAATAACTTCAACTATAACAGCCTCAGAGTAATAACTTCAACTATAACAGCCTCAGAGTAATAACTTCAACTATAACAGCCAGAGTAATAACTTCAACTATAACAGCCTCAGAGTAATAACTTCAACTATAACAGCCAGAGTAATAACTTCAACTATAACAGCCAGAGTAATAACATTCAACTATAACAGCCTCAGAGTAATAACATTCAACTATAACAGCCTCAGAGTAATAACTTCAACTATAACAGCCAGAGTAATAACATTCAACTATAACAGCCTCAGAGTAATAACTTCAACTATAACAGCCTCAGAGTAATAACTTCAACTATAACAGCCAGAGTAATAACTTCAACTATAACAGCCAGAGTAATAACATTCAACTATAACAGCCTCAGAGTAATAACTTCAACTATAACAGCCTCAGAGTAATAACTTCAACTATACCTGCCAGAGTAATAACTTCATCTATAACAGCCTCAAAGTAATAACTTAAACTATAACAGCCTCAGAGTAATAACTTCAACTATAACAGCCAGAGTAATAACTTCATCTATAACAGCCTCAAAGTAATAACTTAAACTATAACAGCCTCAGAGTAATAACTTAAACTATACCTGCCTCAGAGTAATAACTTAAACTATACCTGCCAGAGTAATAACTTCAACTATAACAGCCTCAGAGTAATAACTTACTATAACAGCCTCAAAGTAATAACTTAAACTATAACAGCTTTAGAGTAATAACTTGATCTATAACAGCCTCAGAGTAATAACTTAAACTATAACAGCCTCAGAGTAATAACCAACTATAACAGCCTCAAAGTAATAACTTAAACTATAACAGCCTCAGAGTAATAACTTAAACTATACCTGCCTCAGAGTAATAACTTCAACTATAACAGCCTCAGAGTAATAACTTCAACTATAACAGCCAGAGTAATAACTTCAACTATAACAGCCTCAGAGTAATAACTTCAACTATAACAGCCTCAGAGTAATAACTTCAACTATAACAGCTTCAGAGTAATAACTTCAACTATAACAGCCTCAAAGTAATAACTTAAACTATAACAGCCTCAGAGTAATTACTTCAACTATAACAGCCTCAGAGTAATAACTTCATCTATAACAGCCTCAGAGTAATAACTTCAACTATAACAGCCTCAGAGTAATAACTTCAACTATAACAGCCTCAGAGTAATAACTTAAACTATAACAGCCTCAGAGTAATAACTTCAACTATAACAGCCTCAGAGTAATAACTTCAACTATAACAGCCTCAGAGTAATAACTTCAACTATAACAGCCTCAGAGTAATAACTTCAACTATAACAGCCTCAGAGTAATAACTTAAACTATAACAGCCTCAAAATAATAACTTAAACTATAACAGCTTCAGAGTAATAACTTCAACTATAACAGCCTCAAAATAATAACTTAAACTATAACAGCTTCAGAGTAATAACTTCAACTATAACAGCCTCAAAATAATAACTTCAACTATAACAGCTTTAGAGTAATAACTTCAACTATAACAGCTTTAGAGTAATAACTTCATCTATAACAGCCTCAGAGTAATAACTTCATCTATAACAGCCTCAAAGTAATAACTTAAACTATAACAGCTTCAGAGTAATAACTTCAACTATAACAGCCTCAGAGTAATAACTTAAACTATATCAGCCTCAGAGTAATAACTTCAACTATAACAGCCTCAGAGTAATAACTTCAAATATAACAGCCTCAGAGGTTCTAAACTCTAAAATGGCTGTTAGTCAAAAGTGGCAAAAAACATTCAAAATTTTTTTTGACAACAGACATTATTCTCAGGACATTTTGACATTCAACTCAACAGTCCATTAAAAATTACTTAATTTGCATTTGAAAATTAGTTTGATTCTTGTTTTATATTTTATGGAAACCTGACCACTGACATTATTGCAATGATTGCCAGCTATCACAATAATATAAAAAAGATTACTATGCACTAAAGGAGACATACTAAAACTATATCTAATCTTCTGTAAATGCAAAGTGGGCTGTGTTCAGGTAAATTATCTAAAAAGATGATAGGGTAAACCTTTCTGTTTCCAGGTCAAATGCTGTCATTGGTCAGTGACGAATCCCCAAATAGAGACACAACTGGGAACAAAATAGTGGGCCTTGGGACGTGACATTTTGCACGTCCCTAAGTATTACCAGTTGTGTTCATTTTCCAGAACAGAACTCTTGGCTTCTCTAAAGTACAGCAGTTGTTCATTTCATTGTTTAGAGTCGTGCTATGAAATCTAATTGAGGCAGATTGCTGCAGGAACGCTCTTATTTGTCTGTTATGTCACAGTCCATTAGGGCAGGGATGTTCTTGGGTTTCTCTCACTGTACGGGCACAGGGGGATATATGAGACATTTCAGAGTGGGTGGGGTGTATTAAATTGGAGTGCAGCTGTGTGTGTGTACTAGTGGCTGTATATTTCTGTACTGCTCTGCTCAGATACCAGAGGTGGTTCAGATACGTCATGATTGCCTGCAGAATAGTGTCATGTTGTCACATAATCACACGCCTTGACACAATGTCATCTGAAGTTCAAATTCCCACAAGCAATTCTTTATTGTCTGTTACATTGTTACGTTGTCTAACATGTTGACTATAATTATGTAAATGTATATACTGTACTATGTTGTTGAATACAGTAAATAAAAACTGAAAGTTGTTTTAAAAGAAAGCAGTCGTGTAAACTCAAGAACCCAGGCCTGACATAACACCCTGACCTTCTGTGCCAAATACACAGGCTGCATAGTCTTTTAACTTATAACTATCTGCCACATACTAGACACAGAAGCAACTGTCCTTTTCAGGTGCAATTCTTCTGTTATGCCAGTGTTAAAGCTATTTAGAGAGGTAAACAGCACCAGAATTCCCCACTAAAAAAATACAACCTAAGCTATGGAAATGCCACCCACCTGTCATTTATGGTGAGCAACACAACATTTGCAAATCTGAGCCTTTTTTTTTTACTGTACACTTGCTTTAGTGTATGAACTACAATATTGGGAAAATATGCTATAACTATGTTGAATACTGCAATAAAAAGACTTGCTGTCACTCTGCCAACTGTGTTCAATTGGCTCTAAAATTAACTTCAACCTGAACTGGTCAAACAACTTTCACTAACTGACTTTTGGCTAAGTATGTCATTCCCCAATGTACTTTAAAGCAGTTATTGGTTATTAACTGTTAGTTGTCTTTTGCCATTAAAAACAGGACCTTTCTGTATTAATACTGCAGTTGTCGATATTGCAATAATGGCACATTAATAAATTGTGCAGCCCAAAACACATTTTAAACTTTTTTTTTTTTTTTTCAATTCAACAATTTATGCAAATGCTAAAATGTAAGTATAGGGTTGTTTGTTAGCTGGTACACTCATATAAATTGTTCTAGAAGGGGTAGGGGGAGTCCCAGAAGTGGGTGTCAGAAGAAATAATTTTTTTGGGGTAAACAAAAAATTTTAAATCCAGAAAAATTTTGTCAAAGTCCATAGACATTTGATAAAAAGAATGTCTGCTTTTGGAAATCAGGGGTGAAAACTGAAAAGGACAGTGGAAAGGAACAACACTTTCCACAACAAAAAAAAAAAAAAAACATCAAAAGGACACTATGCTAAATGCAAAAATATGACTTAAAGTAAACTATATGAGAAGAAAAGGATTGTGGAACGTTGGAACCAGCTGATTCCCAGCCCTAATTTTTAGTGCATTGCTACATAGTTTGCCTTTAAAGCATGATTGAGTGTTGCCATTGTGTTGTTAAAGTGTGGTCTTACCAATAAAGGGGATGGAATCTAGAGAGCCATCAAAGTCTGATCCAAACTTCTGCTGTGTGTCCCCCAGCCTCCTCAGGTGCACCTCCCGACACACTGCTCCTTCTGAACCTGCTTTTATCAACGCTGGAGTCTTCTGAAGCCCTCTACTGTCACTGTCATTGACCGCTAAGATGTAGGATGAGGGACGATTGGGTTGAGGGCCAGAGTTTTTCTCACGCCTTAGAACCACTACTGTCGCATCTGGTCCTTCCAACCCTTTCCCATTAGTTCTTAGGGGAACAGTAGTGGAAATGGCTTTTGATTTTTGTGTTACAGCCCCATTGGTGGTTGTCGAAGCGGAGGTAGAGACAACACTATGTTGTTGTCTCTGCATGGCTATTCTGGAAGAAGCACCGGAACACGAGGAGGATCGAGCTGCCAGCCCACCTTCAGTCCGGTTCTCTGTTTTCAAACTGTCGGCCCTGCTCCTGAGTAGATGTATCGAGGAGGGGTATCCTATGTGGTTACCCATGATGTTAGCTCTTTGGTCTTTATGTGGTTCGGTGGCTTTAGCAGAGGATAAGGCAGGCGAGAGGTCTGAGTTTTTGACAGGCAGGCGCGATGGCCTTATTATGAGACCGTCTGTCCTCGATGGGTCAGTACCTAAAGAAGGAACAAACAACAAAAACAGAGAGTAACCAAATATTTCAGTCATTCATGATAAAAAATAACATGAAAATACATATAAAATACACATTAAAATCTTCAAAGTAAAAACTGTCAAGT
The DNA here is from genome assembly GCA_024349245.1 of Neodontobutis hainanensis. Classification (NCBI taxonomy): domain Eukaryota; kingdom Metazoa; phylum Chordata; class Actinopteri; order Gobiiformes; family Odontobutidae; genus Neodontobutis; species Neodontobutis hainanensis. The sequence continues at coordinate 1,257,012 of JALDNG010000034.1, forward strand.
AGCAAAACACTTCCTGGATCAAAAGTCACCACATAGTCAGTAGTGTTATTTTACCTTTTTAAAGGCAAAAATATTATTCTTTTCTGAAATTGTATGATATCAGACAGAAGAAATAATGTCCAAAGCCAAACATAGCTCATACATACCTTTAGTAAACACTGAAACAGCGATTGGTGAGTTAGTTAATCCACTTCCTGTTCCCTCTCTGCTAGCTCTCGTCTCTTCTCCACTGCCTTTTATCAACCTTTCCTCAAAAACTCTAATTGCAGATAGCCCTGACTCTGTGAGCTGCTGACCAATGTAATCACAAGACCGTGTCTGCGTTTTGGAGACCCCTGTAGGCATCAAAGAGGGCAGAGCATCTTGGGAAACACTCCGAGGCCAGTTCCTTGGTGGTGCTGTCCTCTCTGCTCCACAACCAAGCCTCTCCTGCGACACACTGCGCAGAGGAGATACGCCTGCCCCAGACTTGTACCCTGCGTCAGGCCCTCGGTCGTGAGAAGAACTTCTCCGCCGTGCCTGGAAGCCAAGTGTCGCTCTTTGGCTTGAATTCGGAGGAGGTGGAGCGCTCTGCTGGGTGTAGGCAGAAGTGGAGTTAGTGGCCGCTCGCAGGCTGTCCAAGCGTTCCTGAATAGTCCGAGAGCCGTACGTGTGCAGTCTCTTGGAGTCGATGTAGTCCTTGTAGGTGGTGTAGTTTTTCCAGTCAATCTTCAGGTGTGGTGACACAGAAGAGGCGGCTGGGGAGGGGGAGTAATGATTGGTCGACATGGCTGTTTCTGGAGATGCAGAGGAGAGAGGGGCTCGTACACTTGGGGATAAGGTGTCAGAATGGATCGGAGCAGTTCTAGGAGTTGAGAATGGGGAGTAAACTGTGGTGTCTATGGAAGAGGAAGTTGGGTATTGTAACTGTACACCTCCAGATACTGTAGGCAGAAGAGAGAGCCTTGGTTTGGAGTCTGCTGTAGGAGTGTACCGGTTCTCCTCTGTCCTATGGCTGGGAGCCACACAGGACCCCCTTTCCGTCATTGTCCTCACATTCTCATGACAAGCCGTCGTCTGAGACTTTAATGAAACCTGCAGTGGAGGAGGAGACGGTGGAACTGGGATTTCCATCCTGTAGTTCATCTCCACGATCCTTACAGGTCCCTGAGCCGACCCACAAGGGGTGTCACGGACCGTGGTGGGCCCCGCTGTCTGGGCCATGGCCACAGCCTTCACTTCTATCCGTGGGTAGCAGATGGGAGGGGGCTCGGGGATGTTTTGGGCATTTCCGCTGTACGCTTCATTTCCTTTGAGGTATGCATCCTGGGAATACGCCTGCAAGAGATTACAGGACATTATGTCACTGGTGCTGCTAAGATGCTAGGGTGCTAAAACAGATCATAGTGTACCTCTGCTGATTATTACATTCAACTGGGACAGAAACAGAATACATTAGACTTTTCCAAACACAGGGTAAAGAAATTGTTTTTTTATATATTATGTTAAAATGTTACCCCTTAAAGCAAAACAATATAACGTTTTGTCTTAAAATACATGAATTAGAACTAGAATTATTAGCGTCTAAGTCACTGGTTTTAGGTTCACTGCTACAAAAACCAAACAAATTTTTTATACAATATATTAGGGCCAATAAAAAAAAAATCCACAATGAGAGAGTCAAATCAGATCTTTATTAGTTGTGGAAAGAAAGGGCGGGGGTCACATTACAGCCAATTCAGTCAATAACATTTATACCATTTTTAACCTAATAATTCATAACATATTATCTGTTAAGTTCCTAATCCTTAGGATCTGTGAACATGCGCAGATACTGTGCAGCTCATGTTATGGAAAAAGAATGGCATGCCACAAGGCTTTGTGTGAGCTGATGAGTGTATTAACAACACAATGTTAAACCTGTCCCTCAGAACAGATGGACAGCTGGATAACCTATGAAAACACTCTAACGTGCTGAAAGAAGAACGTCTAGAGAGCAAAATTTGTCTGCTAAGTTTTTAATGGTACAAAAAATGACACAAAAAACAAAAATACAACTGGGTAAACAGAAAATTGAATGCTGGAAAGTCCACATTAATGCTGCCAGGAGTAAGTTAGCGTGCCTTACCCACCTTCTGTACTGGAGAGCATGCCTTGAGGCATGAGGAGTGGATGAACACACGCCTCCGTCTGCCATTGGCAACTAATACTTCTGTCAACATGCTTCCAAAACAACCAGGGTACTTTCCTCAGTCAGAAAAAAAACACTACATCTCCTGCGCAGCTATGGTCTGCCAGCTTCCAATAAAAAAATCCTTGGCTCTATAATCACAGTACGTTTCCCAGTGTGTGTACAGCGCACCAGCACTTGAAAAAATGAAACGGCGAGAGCGTTGGGGTTGGACTTTTATTGATTGCACTCCACCTGAGGTGTCGGGTTACAACTGTATCTACACAGAACTCCATTTCCTCTTCAAGGGGAAAGTACATGATAAAACTTCCATGTGCTACAGAGTAAAGGTAGGTGCTTTCAGTGGTACGCGTCACTGATTGTATTCACTAGGATCAGGTAAGTAAATAGAAAAAAGAAAAGGTATGGGTATTAGTTAGAAATCCCTTCTTACCAGAGCAGTGATATCCCTTGAAAACTGCAGTCGGCAGGTTAGAGAAGGGCAAGCAAAGAGAAGAGAAGGGAATAAAAAGATGGAACAAGTGAGCATTAAGAATTGAGTATTACAAAGCAATGCTGTATGTAGGAGACAGGACAACTGACATCAACAAAGCTAATAATATATCCAGCTGTGGAAATTGGGACAAGTGGCATCAGGAGTCAAAGCAGAGAAGAAGAGAAACACGTCAGCAGCTGGTTTACAATCCCTCTTAGAGCTGAATATCTTCCAGAGCTCTCATTAGAATGGCTGTCAGGCTACAATAGTTTTTAATAGCCTTCTCCTGTCAATCTCACCTGCTGGCCGTGGTGCTGCCCCTCCCCCTCGCTGGCTTTTCAAGCATTCCAGCCGCAATTGCAATACACGCTCTTTTCTCCTTCCTTGTCTCTGTCAGCTAGACTCTCATCTGTTAAAGACTACACTTTCATAGGTTTATCGTAGGCAGACATGACCGCACGCTCTGCTCTGCACTGGCTCTCTCCCTGGCTTCTCTAAACAGTGCACTGGTAGGAGTCAGCTGACTGCAGCTGCATTCCCTCAGTGTGTGAGGGAGCCCAATATCTGTCGATACACAAAAATAAAATACTACCTTTATCTGGTAAAGTCCAAATAGTGCAAACAGAATACGTTCTTTATGGCATACTAATACTTTATATTTAGAGTATTAGTTTAAAGGTGCACTGTGTAGAAAAATATATAGTATAGTCTAGCTAAACAAAATTTGGTCAAAACATTTATTTTTGAGCAATCATTCATAAATGCATAGGACATCTTATAAATAACTGGGTATGACCATATCGTCTGACTTTTTTCCCTACGTTTGCCCATGAACTACAGTAAAATGTAAGATCTGTGTAAATAATCACTTCATCATTACAAATCTAAAAACCACTTTATATCTATTAAAACGGAATAAACAGCTAACTGCTTATCCCATAGCTTTTTTTTTTTTCTGTGATTCATTCCAATGTTAAAAGCGGGTCTCTGTGGCTTTTGGTGTGCTGCAACAAAGCTAACAAGTTATGTACGGACTTTAGCAATACAGTGGAAACTGAGCACGGTCTCTTGTCCAGAAGTGATTTCTAAATAGAGGTGACTAACGTGTGGTAATGGGGTGAAGCCACCTGGCGCTGTTTTATCGTCTGTTGGGTTCTGAGCCCTGACCGTGGGCAAGGCTGCCTTTTTGCATCACTGAACTCCAGACTGTAGACATTGTACTGAATCTCACGGTTATCTGCCTTATTTTAAGTGAGATAAAATATTGAGTCATTTGAGGTCAAGTGAAGTCTTCTGATTTTTGGTTAAAGGGTAGAACTAATGTTCATCAAGTTACACTTTGGAAAAGTCTCAAAAAAGGGACTAAATCAAACTTTGTACTTTTTTTCACTCTGGAGTGTACTTTTTGGACAAAACTACTGTTTATAAAAAATAGTTTGGCAAAACTTCTCATAGTTCACTTCACGCAGAACAAGCTTTTAAATAAATAGCTACATACCAGCTGCAAAATGTCCTCATCCTTTGGCATCACACACAGTTCCAGTGAGGCATCGCTGATGAGTCAAAGGTGTGGGAGAGGAGCAGGATAAAGAAAAAGATTGGAAAATCATTTTAACACGTGGGGTTGTGAGTATTTTGCAAAAAAAAAAAAAAAGAATCTCAGTTTTTTAATAAGGGCGGTATGATTTATTTATGCAAAAGCATGCAGCAGGGTGATACAATCTTAGGCATGTTGGAATGTTATCTTTTGGCATTTCTATCTTAAAATTAGGCATAAAATGAATGAGAGGGCTGGTTACCTGTTTTGGATCAAGGCAATCACTTGTGAGTAGGTCTTCCCAATGATGCTCTCACCGTTCACCTTCACAATTCGATCCCCTGGAAAGAATCAGAAGAGAAATGTAAAACCTACATCAATGGGACCAATTGCCATGCCATGCTGTTTTTAAAATAATCAGATTGGTGTGGTGTTGAGAAATATTCAAACACACTGGCCTATTCCTTTCCCAGCGCAAAGACATCTTTGCGTTTGATCAAAGGTTTATAGTAATCACCTTTTAATCACCTTTTTGGATGCATGAAGTAAGTTTATTTGAGAGACCACATGTTGGGTTCTAGCTCCTTTCACTTTCTTTTTGGAAATATTTTGTTTTTGAGGAAGTGAGGCGAGGTGTATTTAGGGCACAAAGTAGAAAATTGTGGGAATACACTGCTACCCGGCATCCCAAAAGAAGAAATCAGACTGCTGATAAAGGGAGACAGCTCTGAAGGGCTGTCCAGACCACTTAACATTTCCTGTAATACAAAGCACAAACCTTGCACTAACGCTGACAGGAAAGAGCACTATGGTCCAGACGCTGCCTCTATTTCAAGCAACAACTACATTTTACCAGAAATGAAAAAAGTGTGTTTTATTTTTAAGTGTAGTTGTTGGCAAAACCTGATAGCAACATTTTAGACTGCAAAGCTACTCCTCGCTGTGAGAACCTATGGTGCCCCTGCAGGGACATACTCTTGTCTATAAACAAACCACAGAGATTAGATTAAATCTGGGCAACAATTCCAATTATTTTTATGAGTTTGAGTTTTTGATATATTAAAGAAACACTATAGTAGAAAATGTTACTGTATAGTGTGAGAAGGTTAACTACTGCTAGCACCCAGAGCAGCTGAAAAATGGCTGTGGTGCAAAAACACCTAAAATCCTCATTGAACAGTTGTCTATTGACCTCTGTAATGCCTTTGTTTTGCAAAAAGGCAGAGACTGACATAAACAAAAAAAACGCGCCTGTGGGACCCACTATGAACTTGTGGATTTATGCAAATTAGTCATGTCTTCTATTTAATGGAGCAGATAGATCTAGATCCCAGCTATGAAGACTGCTTTGCTATTGCTGGTTTGTGACATTTGAATACATTTTAGGGCAGACAGTATGAGTGGGGAAAATTATTATAAATTTTTTGAAAATTGGCAAACACAATCATCTGTTTTGAGCCAATTACACTTACGATGCATTTTACTTTGTTAAACTGCACACTACAAAATTTTACACTGCACACCTTTAACCATGGCTCATCAAATAAGAAATGATTCACCAATTGATATATAAAGAATGGTCAAAAATTAGACAAGGTTGAAATAACAGTTTGAATACTAGAGTTAGGTCAGCCTCCCACGAAGGAGCCATCTGTTATTTTGTAACTCATAACTGTTTGGCCTGGAAGGTTACAAGGAAGTGGAATTACCTACAGATGTGAACCAATCCTGGCATCAAACACTACACTGGGGTCGAGTGGGAAGCAGCCAGAGTTAATCAGGAGATCTAGCACTTATCAGAGGGAACATGCAGACCTGTACAGAGTCCAGCTCCGTGGGCGGGGCCTCCCTCCTTCACTTGCTTGACGAAAATGGTGTCCATTGGCTCCAGACGGTTTCGCTGTCTCCCTGGCAACGAGAGAGAGCACAAGCACCCAGGCGATTGGTCACACAAGGAGGAAGAGAGACAAAACCAGGGAATATTAAAGAGAAATAATAAAGCTTCTTCAAACAGCATTAGCAAGTACACAGATTGCGGTTCCATTTGTGTTTCATTTGACTCATTTGACTTTGCTCATATAATGCCAAACTGTATATTACCCAATATTTTGTTATAATGGTTCCTTATTGAGTATTACCTCTACACATATAATAAGAAGAAGAAGTTAAGACTAAGGGCTTTTTATATATTTTTCACCAATCCTCGACACTAACACTAACCCCATAAATGACATTCCTAAATCTCGGCTACACTACATGACTTGTGCCATCCTCTCAGGTTTCTGTGATCAGATGTGTTCTGAGTGTTCAGACAGGACATCAACCAGAGGTCACACTGGGCCGACAAGGCACCACAAGGGAGTTTTGGTTTAATATGACAAGAGTAAAAAACAGCACGCCATCAAGCAACATCTTCTATCAAAACTAAAAATTATGACTATGTGGGAACATAAAAACGAAAAAAATAAATTAAAAAATCCTAACATGTGAAGTAGATCGTGACACTGAGTTGGTTTGGGATTCTGATTAGACCGGCCAAAGACAGAGCAATCTTTCCCTGAGAACATAAGCCACAATCTGATTTGGCCTCAGCTGCCTCTCAGAGCCGAGGGCTAAGAGGAAGAGCAACATCCGAGCATCCCACTGTTCTTTCCTCAGGGAATGCCGATTAAGTACAGACTGCTGTTTTTTATGAATGCCCTGCTTCAGAGTGCAAAACATGCATTACAGCTCTAGGGTGCTCTGAGAAGTCACGGCGTGCACAAGGGTTCAGTGTTGTTGTCTCAACACTGGAAATAAGGGACAACACAGAAAAACATGGAATATGTAATGATAAATAGGTTAAAGACTTATCTCCTTTCACTTGTATAACATTAATGAAGGAGATACCTTAATTTGGTACCTCTTTTTAGTACTGCTTTAATTTAGCTTACTTATTTGTATTTTTTATTTATGTGGTTGTATTTATGTGACTTGTGTAGCACATTGGTCAACTGAAGTTGTTTAAATGTGTTACAGAAATAAAGTTTGACTTGACCTTTACTTGGCTATGTTAAATACTGCAATAGTGATATTAATTAATCGATTAATATAGTTTATTTCTTAACAGGGACCATGTACAGGTGCACTACTCATAAAGAAAAGATGCCCTGCACCAGACTGTAGCTCTTCAAGCTAATTTCCATCCGCAGTCCCTCAGATTGATACATTATACATTCTATTTATAACATTTAACAGTTCATCACTTAATATTAACAGTAAGACACCTAACTTCAAAATAAAAGAGCTAAATTATCAATTCAACACTGTACGTAAATAGTCAATAAAAGGGTTGCATTATCAAATCATTAATAATCATAGTTAATAGACACCAAAAGATACATAAAAAGCTAATAAAATGTTAAATATTGATTTTTATTAAGATTTCACAGATTCTAATACATTAACATCATTTGTAAATAATATACACAATAAAACAATATGACATTACCTAACTGATATAGTAAAAGTTTAATTAATTTCAATCAAATATATAGAATCAGTAGCAATTTAAGTATTTTTTGCATCACAGATACAGCATTAACAATATGTTTATGATCTATTCTGGAGCCTTCAAATGCACATTTATTTAAAAGTATTTTTCTTTCTTTTTTTCTTAAAGCCACAATTAAGAATCTAATGTGTTACATTTACAGGGTATCTGCAGGTTTCTGAGATTTAGATTTAGGACTTTTTAAGACCTAAAATAAATTTAAGACCAATTTCATTGCAAACAATTTGCGAACAAAACCACTCAAACTTTTCTCCATCTGGTAATGTCCAGTCCACGCACCTAACGAAACCGCTGCGAACGTGTAATTTGTTAGTTGGTTCAGACCTATTTTGTTCTGCGTTACAAAGTAGTAACATTACATTATTTTTTAATGAAAATTAAATGATAATGATTGGTTCATTTTAAAGACATAGATTTAAGACATTTTAATGCTAATTAAGGCCTTTTTTTTTTACATTATGGAATTTAATACTTTTAAGACTTTTTAAGGATCCGCGGATACCTTGATTTACAGTAATGAGCAATGTATCTACTACTTTCATTGTTTTGTATTGTTTATTGCAGTACCTATAACAACAAGTTCTAGTGGGATCATTTGCATAATGTTGAGTTCCTTTGAGGGCATATTCTTGTTGTCGACCATTGTTATTGTGGGCTTACAGCTGTGTGTCCGTTTTGAACCAGTAGATGGCAGTGTAGCACATAAAATGGCCCCTCTCTGTTCACAACATTTCCTGGAATAATTTGAGTTGACCACAATGTTTACTCGCACTAAACCTGATGAGGGTTATTTAATAGATTGGGAGTCAGCAGTGTAGCACCAAGGCTGGACTCCTCAAAGCTTAAACAGCAGTGCCAGTCCTGGTCTGCAGATGTCAACAAGCCAGATTTGCAATCCAAAGCCAATCTTGCCGACTTCCAGCTCCACAGTGCAAATTGGATTGTGCAAGTTTCCGAGGCCTACAGCTGGATGAACAGGATTAACAGTGAAAATTGAAAGCTTTAGATGTTTTTAATGTGCCCAACTGCCTTACCAAAGCATAAACTACAGTGAATTAATGAAACGCAGCAGCCTGCCAGCGGCCGTTACAAAACTTCTGAGCATTTCATCACCCCACTTAATACTCCATTTGTGTTTTTGTACATTACAGTAAAATAAATGAAATGAGGGCTGCTGGCACACTTGATTGACGTTCCTGTAATAAATATGCTTATTTACAGGGGACTGTTCAGATCAGGGTGAGGTAAGATGTAGGCAACGGCCACACTAATCCTTAAAACAACACAAGCTCTGTCCTATTACGTTTGGCAATACTGACAGTAGTAGCTCATGGCACTTGATTTAGTCGTCACTGAAAACAACAAATCCGCAAAGATGTGGCTTCTTGTACGCACTTGTTTCCATACAAATCTTGTACTTGTGTTTCCATATAATATTTCTTGAGGCACTGAATTGTCGGCTTTTTGTGCACTGTTGAAATTAGTTAAACTGTAAATGGACATCATCTATTAAGTGATAACTGGAAAATGGAGCTGTTAAAGTCAGAAGGCACAAAAATGGTTACCTCAAAACTAGTCACTGATAAAGCATTTTTAAAAATCAACAAGGCTCTGAAATTTGTATATAATTCATAAACATGAAGTGCTTATCTCTGTAATTAGTATTGTGGTAATGCTGGAAAGCAGTATCAGGACGTCCCTGCTTCAAAACGCAATGATGCCACATGATTTTGTTGTCAGCAACCTGGATTTGTTTTTCCCTTGCAAAAATGAAAGTAACCCTATACTGTATACAGTGGTGGTCAAAATCATTGGAACACTTTGCTTATTTAAGAGGTTTCAGTTGTTTTTGATGAACTGGCCACTAAAATACCCGTAAAACAAATTAAATATCTACAAGTCATCATTATGCACTATAAAAAATACAGAACAGAGCCGTCCTGTGGAGATTTAGATCATTTTCCAACATAAAACAAGCTAGGCCTATAGTATTTCACTGTCAGTGTCTCATAATCATGTTCCTTCACAGAAGAAACCCTGGGATAACATTAGCGTTGAAGTTCTCATGAAATTTACTGACAGGATGCCAGAGAGATATGCTGCTGAAACTGCTACAAAAGGTGGACAGCCCAAATATTAAAGTTAAAGGTGGATAAAACAGTAGGACTCACTTCATCTGATATGTGTTGTGCTCAGAGCAGGCATTATGAACATTATGAAATGAAATCATGTTTTGGAGACAAGAAAGGTCAATATTTTCAGATCTGTCAGGTGTCCCATCATGTTGGTAACTATGAGTAATGGGGCAAACATCCATGTCTTACTAGAATCTGTCACATCAGCGCAGTTTAAAAAACAATATTTAGTAAAATATAAGAGCTGAATGTATTGCAGCAGTATTTGTCACCATTCGTGCGTATGTGTCTTAAAATTACCTTAACAAAGATAAGAGGGCACTTTTCTTTCTATTTTTACTCCATCTACACTGCATTTTCAGTTTCAGCATTCCTAATTCAGGAGAAAAGTGTGGAAAATTCTAAGTTCCAAGCAAAGCAAAACTGGAGTTACTTTGCTCTTTGATACTTGCTCGACTATATAAAAATATAGCCATGACCTAAAAGGTCTACAAATATCATTGCAGTTTTGTCACATAAGATGTAATCTAAAATCCTTGTACTATCCCTCCTGTCCAGTGGCGTCCATCACTTGGCTGAGCGTTAGTGCAGCCCTTGCTTTGGCTGCTGTCCCTGGCTGCGCAGCTGGACCTGGTTGTGTGGGCCAGCTCTGTGTTCCCCTGTTGTTTTGAGTTTGATAATGTTATTCTACAGAGGGTTGGGCCAGCTGCCCGTTTACTGCATTAACTCTGCTGTAATACCACTCAATCCTCCCCCAACTCCCACATTTACAAACCACAAATGCTAGTGACATGTGCGAGTTTAGAAAAATAATATGCAGATGTGTTTGGAGAAGAGAAAGAAAGGGTGATTTGCATTCTGTGCTTGGTTAAAACCTTTGTTAGACTTCAGAAACTAAAGAAAATGGGAACATTTAAGATGGCTACTAGTGTTGTAAGAAAAGACCACATTAAGATTAAGTTATGACTGAGACAAGATTGTGCTGAAACAAGGAACCGAGACTAAATCAAAACCATGGCCGGTACATTACACAAGAGAAACCAGGAAACAGTTCTCAACCTCACCACCAATGACAAACTTATTTTGGTTTGGTGAATTAGAGATTAGAAAGATATTAGCTGATTTGAGAAACACATTTAAAGATTAAATGCATACAATAAATCTATTGTGGTCATCATAACTAACAAAACAAGAAGATGCCAATCTGTTGTGGTCTTGGCCAGCCTTGATTAAAGGTTAAGAATAAGGTAAAGAATAAAATAAAATGGTAAATATGATGACATGACCTGAAAAATTTGCATGTCCCTTGGCATAGTGAAAGATAAATTGTATTTGAAATTTATAAAGAAATGGCTCTTGACTAATTTACACGGATGTACACTAATTCCACTGACTTACATTTGGTTGTCCCAAGTGATTAATTTGTGGGGAAACACAAGGAATTAATAATTAACAATTAAATGAATCCATCCATCCATCTTCTAGCTCCCCGCCACTCTGCGGAGAAAGCTCATTTCAGCCTCCTGTATCCGGGATCTTGTTCTTTCGGTCCTGACCCAAAGGACATGACCATATGTGAGAGAAAGAACGTAGATCGACTGGTAAATTCAGAGCTTTGCCTTGCAGCTCAGCTTCTTCTTTACCAAGACAGACCGGTACATCGACCTCATCAATGCAGAATCTGCACCGATCTGTCTGTCAATCTCACACTCCCTCCTACCCTTACTCATAAACAAGATACTCTAACTCCTCCACTTGAGGCAGGATCTCTCCATCAACCTGAAGGGGGCAAACCACCCTTTTCCGACTGAGAACCATGGTCTCAGACTTGGAGGTGCTGATCCTCATCCCAGCCGCTTCACACTCGGCTGCAAACCGTCCCAGTGCACACTGAAGGTCCTGGCTTGATGGAGCCAACAGGACAACATCTGCAAAAAGCAGAGACGAGATCCTGTGGTCCCCAAACCAGATTCCTTCCGGTCCCTGGCTGCGCCAAAATAATGAACAGGACCGGTGACAAAGGGCAGCCCTGCTGGAGTACAACATGTACACCGGGAACAGGTCTGACTTACTGCCGGCAATGCGATCCAAGCTTCTGCTCCGGTGGTACGGGGACCGGACAGCCCTCAGCAAAGGGCCCCGGACCCCATACTCCCAGAGCACCCCCGACAGGGCACCATAAGGGACACAGTCGAATGCCTTCTCCACAAACTGGACAAACTCCCACAAACCCTCCTGGAGAGAGTATAAAGCTGGTCCAGTGTTCCACGACCAGGACGAAAACCGCATTGTTCCTCCCTAATCCGAGGTGCTATCGGCCGCATTCTCCTCTCCAGCACCCTGGCATAGACTTTCATAGACCACAGCTCCGAGTGGCTGCGTCGACAATGGAGGTGGAGAACATGGTCCACTCGGACTTGATGTCTCCAACCTCCACGGGATCTGGTCGAAGCTCTGTCGGAGTTGGAAGTGAAGATCTTTCTGACAGGGGACTCGGCCAAATGTTCCCAACAGACCCTCACAGTACGTTTGGGTCTGCTGAGTCTGTCCAGCTTTCTCCCCCACCATCGGATCCAACTCACCACCAGGTGGTGATCAGTTGACAGCTCCGCCCCTCTCTTCACCCGAGTGCCCAAGACATACGGTCGGAGGTCAGATGAAACAACTACAAAGTCAATCATCGACCTCCGGCCTAGGGTGTCCTTGTGTTACGTGCACTGGTGGATACCTTTATGCTTGAACATGATGTTCATTATGGACAAACTGTGACTAGCACAGAAGTCCAATAACAGAACAACAATTGGGTTATGATCAGGGGGGTCGTTCCTCCCAATCACACCCATCCAGGTGTCGCTGCCCATGTGAGCATTGAAGTCTCCCAGTAGAACCTGGTCGGAGCACTTTCCAGCACCCCTCCCAGAGACTCCAAGAAAGCTGGTTACTCTACAATGCCATTTGGCCCGTAAACACAAAAAACAGTGAGAGACCTATCCCTGACCCGAAGGCGCAGGGAAACGACCCTCTCGTTCACCGGGGTGAACTCCAACACATGGCGGCTGAGCCGGGGGGCTATGAGCAAGCCCACACCGGTCCACCACCTCTCAACGCAGGCAACTCCAGAGTAGTGAAGAGTCCAGCCTCTCTTGAGGATTTGGATTCCAGAGCCCAAGCTGTGCGTGGAGGTGAGCCCAACTATTTCTAGTCGGCACAAGCTCAGGCTCCTTCCCTGCCAGCGAGGTGACATTCCATGTCCCCAATGCTAAATTCCATGTCCAGGGATTGGGTTGCCGAGGCCCAATCCACTTTGCATTAGACGTTATTAATCCCCAAGGGAAAATTTGGATGTTAGCTCTCTTCAGATTAGATGTTTGAGACTTTATCTGCTACTAACTGAAAAAAGTTCAGTTAAAGTTGTGCAGTAAACACTGATCTGATGAAAAAGGCATCAAGTGCTGTGTCTGCTCCTGGAAAAACTTTCGTCACAGGCAGTGTATGGTATAGCTCTTGGTTGATGATAAACTGTAACCACAACGACATGTGACTCTCTTGGTACACAACAGGTCTTAGTCCCACTGCCACAGCTCCACATCCTAACACAGATCTTCTCTTTAACTGTAACATGCCCTCAATAGTACCATCAGTCACCCACAAACAAGGTTCTACAAGGCTTTACAAACAATTAGTCTGGTCTCTATAAATTTAAGATGAATTTCCAGGGGGCAGTTTGCCAAATCCGATAAATATACAACCAATAAGAGAAAACAAAAAATTGCTTAAAGACCGCCATGTTAATAAGCCAACAAGATTTTAACCGGGTAGAAATGTTTGTGAAGTGAAAGGATTTCAGACCCAATTTACAAATATAAGTTAATAGAAATGGCTAGCCACACTAAAGTAAAACTCCAGAAAAAAAAACATTACGTGCCTTATTAACCATAATCATGTCAATCATAGCTCATAAAGAAATATGCTCACTGGCCTCAGATGAGCCCAAATAACTGTAACTCTGCTTTCGCTCCTTTCATTCCCATGAAGACCCACTCCTACTGTCCACAAAAAACGGTCCAAAAACAACTCCTTTTTGAAAACCTAAACTCTCTTCAAACACCTGCGTTCCTGGCCCCTTTGAAACCGGCCTACATCTTCATGAGCAAAGTCAATGCTGAAGCAAGCCATAGGTGCAGCTCTCAGGCGGACAGGTCCCATTTCACTAATCACTGCACTTCACGAGCAGCCACAGCTTTCTGTCAGAAACCTAAGCCCATGCTGAGTGACAGTGTGTCAATACGCTTTAAAGGCCCTGCCAACTCTTTAAATGACAGACCAGCGGAAAGAGGTTATCTTTGGATGTAAGCAAATAAGCGTCACTTTCTGATTCACCAATACATTTGAGGTAGTGAAGTTTTCAGTAAACTTTAATCTAAATCCACCCACAGAAAAAAGGATAGTATACGCACAGACATTCTTCTGACAGAAAATTTTTGATTCAGTGTTTTGTTTCCCTTTCAGTACAACGAGCCAAGTGATGTACCAAGAGAGTTGGAGTTCAACTGAGGAAACAAGTGACCAACATCTGGAAACAGGCGGATGGAATTTAATTCTGAATTGGCAGTGTAATAAAAGTGTCTGACCTTGACGAAAAACAAAGGTGTCACGGTGTCACCAATAGCAAACTGAAGAACTTATCAAGGACATTATTTTCCAAAAATAAGAAAAAGTTGTTGACTGGTCAGCTGTCTTTGCCTTGCAATCGTTATAAGATTTTATAATTTTACAGACAAAGAAGCAGTATAGACATTGTATGATGTTTTAATCAAATCCCAAGAATGATGAAAACAAAAAAAAAAACAGTTGTGGATTTGGCAATTTTTGATTTAAAAATGACCTGACATCTATGTGGGAGACCAAGACAAGATCATGTCAAAATAAGCTAAATTCAAATCAAGAAATAGAAGACCATCTTTAAGTATTGCAGCATTAAAATCTTTACCTACCCCGGTAGCTCACCTGGAAGACCACATGGATTATTTTGATCCAATATAAGAAGTATCCATAAATAAACAGCAAAAAAATGACTAAACTAATTAAAACTAAAAGAGAAAATAAAAAAGGCAGAGAAAGAGAAGGCTCCTAAACTCTGAAGACAGCTGGTCTGCACACAGACTGGTTGACAAAGGTGGGGCATCAAAGAGCCCACTGGAGAACACAGGGGAATTCTGTTTGCTTGTGCTGCCTTCTCTGTGCAAACTTTACGGAAAAAAATCTTAATGGTACTGGAAGAGGAACTCCTTTTTACAGAGAAAGGAGTTCAAAGTTGAATGCAAAACAAATATTTGAACAGATGGAGACATTTTTATGTTGTTCCTCTCACTACGCTCTGGTACCGCAGCTTCATAAGCAGAACGCAAAATGCCTCATTCGGATTTTACCCTTCAACAACTCGCTGAAACACACAGGCTGAGAAGAGAGCGGGAATACTGGGAGGGGAGGAAGAGGACCATTTGAGATATCAGTCGATTGGTATGTACACAAGCACTGAGAAATGAAATAAACACACCGTTGAGACACATAGTTGGGTTAAAGCATACAACATTCCTCAGAGTTCCACAAAGCTCAACATACTGTCCCGTAATGTATATATCCATCTTTAGGTCTGTTTATCTGCGTGTAGGTCAGTCTGCATGTGTTTACTAGAGGTTTTGATGTGTTTCCAGAGGCAACACCCAGCTAGTCAACATGCGGTCAGCAGCAGCCCCCCCCCTCTTCAGCTGCTCTCTCCCAACACCAACAGGCTCATCACACATTGGCCCGGAGTCAAGCAAATAAACAGCGACGCTGCTCACTGGGAGGCGGGACGGAACACCAAAGCACTGATTAAGAAGCAGTGGAAAGGCTCGCAAAACGGCAAAGAGCAACTTTAAATTTTATACCATAAACACACCCAGTCAGGCAGCCTTCAGATGCGTCATTTGTCTGGATGGATGTTATCGTAATGAAGCACCAAAATGTAATGTAAAGGTTTAAAAATAAGATTGTTTTATACTCCATTTTGTGATATTGATGGAAACCTTTTTCACCAACCACAATGCAACACAGCAAAAAGGCAAATGTACACCTCACTCAAGCTCTCTTCAGAACAGGACAAAGTAATTAACAATGTGGAATAAGCACTAGGTGTAGATGAGTAAACCCCACCCCAGTGAAGCTCCCCTTTCCGAAGGGGAAGAGCTGAAAAGCCCATGCTGCAAGTATCATGTTGTGAACCATGTACTCATTTTGTAAAGAATGCACACTGGTTTGTTTAGGGCTATATAAAAAGAATAGTGCTATACGCTTTCATATATACTTACCACCTACTATTCAATCATTTTGATACAAAGGCCAAAGAGCCCCCAACACTTTGTGAATCTCTGGTTTAAACAACAAAGTATTGGTAATGGTAAAGGCAACATGTAATTTATTATTCACAGTTATTTTTTGTTACATTTTTTTTTTTTTTTACATATTTTGAATGAATGAATATTTTGACCACATTAAATCGTCCAAAAGATACTTGCTAAAATAAACTGTGAACAGTGCAAAAAAAAGCACACAAAACAAAAACAAATATGCCTCCCAAACGGTAGAGTCATTTTAGTGCATTGGCCTATTCCTGCTCCCTATGTTTGAGCTGCTAAGCATGCAGACTCAGAGGTCTGCGCGTCTGTGCGTCCTGGTGGCATGGAATTAAAAATCATTTATAGCAAAAAAACAGCAAAATAAGTATGATTCTACCAACCATAGAATCATCACGTCTAGGAACCATGAAATCAATACAAGAATGTATATTTTTGGAAATTTAAAATGATGCAATGCTACAAGCTAAAAGTTACACAGTGTTACTTTAATTAATCTCAAAGAAATAAATTCAATATTGCAAGTTATTCTGTCTTTGCTAATTCCAACAACTTTGAATATTCAGCTTATAAAAATACTTTTAGATCTTTTCTCCCACTCAAGTAATTATTTACTGGTGGTGAAGTACGGTTAACACATTTCACATAGCACCTTTAGTTTTGATTCGACTGGCTTTTATTTGCAGGGTGCTATAATGTCCTGGAGTCTCTGTTGGTTGCCTGGCAACCTCACAATGATAAGCCTCATGGCACATCATGTTTTCTTTTCCAAAGCTATGGATCAGCTGAGTGTCACACAGGCAGCATTAAAGGACAAGGCCTGGGATAGAAAAAAATAAAATTAAATTAAATTAAAAACTGCCTATTGACACAACTGAAATGAAGTGGCAAAATTTTCCGACAGGATTCTTCCTATTCAACTCGAAATAGCAGTCAGTATATAAGGGTTTTTAGACTTTGCAAAGTAAAACTATGCTTATGAATGCATATAAAATCATACAGATCTTGTAATATTGATGTGAACAAAAGCATATACCATCTTCTCATACTGTCACTGGGTCAATGGAGACCAGTGAAGAGTCTTCCACACCTGTGAACTAATCCAAAAAGCATTCAACCAGACCACTGTATGCCAGTATGTATTAAATTGCAGTTGTCCATATTGGCTCTCACATGCTATCACATCATAATTTGGCTGTGATTCTTTTAAATTTTGCATAAACACGTGTCGCCTTCCAGATCTCCATTTCTGACTATCACCTATAACTGCCTTTTGCTCAGGGATTGTGTGAGTCTGCCCAGAAGCAAACAGAGATTTTATGAGGTGCAGGTGGCACCTCATAAACCTGGTATGCATAATGATGATTATTCATCTTATAATAAGCTCAACAATGAATGCCTCTCATACCAGTTGAGCCTACTTTTCGGTTACAGCATATGACTCTACCTGAGCCTGAAGTGTTACTACTATCCAGGAATGTGAATCTGCACTTACTCCCTGAGGGGCTTCCTCCCATCGCAGCAGGGCCCAGTGTGCGTTACTTTGCTTGTTTTAAAGGCCTGTGTGTTGAATGAGGCCAGTCGACGTGGAGGAGTTGAAACGGGTTGAGGTGGGGGAGTAGAGTCTGAGGAATGTGGCACTTTTACAGTCCAAGTGCAATGATGAGAGACATTTACAGGAATCTCTCAATTTCCTGTCAAAACCTGGTTGAAAGTTGGATTTATCGCAAAATATTCCCCCTTCCGACCCTGGATTCTTCATTTTGACTGTCAACTCATGCTGAAACAATTTACTGAGTCACACCTAGTAAAGCCAAAGTGATCAGCTTTTCAGCATTTTACACAATGGTTTTCGAACCATGGAAATGCTTGGTTTACCATTTTCACAATTGACACCACAATTTTGGTTCTTGAAAATGCTTTAAACGGAAACTTGCATGACGAATCATTAAATTGAGTTTGGCACATTTGGGGCTCTATTTCACCAGCTTTAAGTCAGTGATGCATGGCTGATTTGCCATCTTCCACCTGACACAGCTGCTGCAGGGGTTCTGAGGTGGGGTTTGGGCGCTAGATGGATTGAGGCCTGATAACTCTCATGTATTTGAAAGCATCAAAGCAGAGCTATTTGAGATTTACAAATAAAACAATTATAATATAGAAACATTAACAATGCATCTAAAATGCATTAATAATTAATAATAATAAAAAAAAGACATACATACAGTATATCTAATACATAATTTGATTATACATTAAAATTAAAAAAGCATACGCAACTTGACCTGTCAATCTAATATAAAAAATAAAAAACTCCACCCAACTTTGCCGTATCCAACCTTTCATTAAATGATGCGCCCGCTCTGGACAAGCCCTGAAACTGAGTGCGCCATCCGCCAAGCACTTCGTTTCATGTCTAGATAATCTAGCCCATGGTCATTACTTTGGGGCTCACATTAAAAAGAACAAACCCTAACTCTGACTTTTACATAACAGGTTTAGGACATGAAAGAAATACTGAATATGTAACTACTATTTTGTATCCAAAATACATGACCTTTCTATCATAATTAAGATTTGTGTTTCAGACAGTTATTAAAACAAGATAATTAATTACTGCACGCTGTTTTCCAGCACGTCAGAGTTGCCACTGCCACAAGACTCATCAAGGTCTTCTCGACAGCAGCAGAAAAGGGTTGGTTGTCAAAGTCTCAAAGATCAGACTTTTGGTTCTATCTGGGATCCAGTATATGAACTTTTCTTGACATTGATAGTGATTTTGAATATTCCATTAGTGAAAATCCCCAAATACATTATTCTGTTTTTCTATGGGAAATAAAAGAATGATAAATATTTTGCATTGCCTTTGAAGGTGCCCGTCATAAAAGGGTGAGGGCAAGTGTCTATGCAGCAGAGTGACAGATGAAGCACAGTCTCCTGCATTCCTGCTGTGCTGCCGACGTGAGCGGAATACTGAGGGCTGGAGCGACCGGCCGGATGCTGTGAGGAATGCTGTGGCCCTGCCAAGCTAACAGTGCAGCTACGACCGCCACTGAGAGGAGTCCAAAGATGCAAAACAAACCAACAACTTCAGCTGTAACACTGCTTTACCCCACACAACGTCTAGACAAAAACCCTGAACCTCTTCTTTTCCAGGTCTAATGACACATTCAGACAACACAAAGAACAAATGCATTCAATTGACTCTTTAAATGCTGAGAATGCATTAAGATAATTTCCTGTCAATCCTAATTATCTCTCTATTTGGATTTTTTTTATTGAGAAATAGTCACAATAATAGCTTTTTGACCCACTCATTTGCTCTTCTCATTACAAGCACCTGAGTCCCTGCTCACATCCTTAATGTATGTGGAAATTTTAAATAACTGATTTTCACACTCACCTCGGCTGCCATTGTCTTCATCCTGGAACACAAAAGAGAGAAATCCCATTGGAATGCATGACAGTAAAGCAGATACACAATATAGATATAGCTTAATCTTAAAAGAGTAAAAAAATAATTATGTCATTTATATGCAATAAAAAGCTATTCTGTGGTGACATTTTCCAGCAAAAGGCATATTAGGCATGGAGCAGTGCCTCTTTCTGTTCATATACATCTTCAGAAAGTGAAATATGCTTAGGTGATGGTCATTTGTTGGTAGAGTTAAAAAGAACTCTAGTTGGGTTGCTGCATTCTGTTCAGTCCAGTTAGAAAAGTATAAACGCAGCCATGCAAACCTGAGCCGACGCCAAACATGCACATTGTTTTATCACGAGTCATCTTCGAGTTTAAGTCATGTCACAGTGAGCCCACTTTCCACTGACAGAAACATCTAGTGTGTTTCCTATTCCATTGTCCATTGGGAATGCAAAGTGGACCAGGATTTTATTACATTTTTTGTAACTAACCACGCAAAAGATATTTTTATGTTTTGATCCAAACAAATATGTTTTTCTTTTTTTAGAGCTACTGTTGACGGCACACACCATGATGTGTGTTCGCAACAAGCCCCCTGCGCTTCCCTACAGAAGCTAAAATAGTATTTAAGATAAGGTTGTGGTGTTCAACGTCAGCCATGAATAAGTTAGTGTCACCAGATTCACTACAATTTTCTCTTACTGTCATATCAATGAGGTAAATTTTCCAAAAGTTCATAGACTAAATGATGAATGTATTTCCAAGTTAGGTCTCCAAGCAGATGATGCTGTAATCTATAAAGGACATCATTAAACACTGTTACAGCTCATGGCGGCACCAAACTCATCTCTGCTTTAAGTGAAAGCCACTTCATAGACGTGTTTGTGTTTTTCCATTTCCCCAACACATAAAACCTTAATTTCCCCCTGAGCCACAGTTAAAATCCACACTTTAATCTAGTTCCCTTCGGTGACACATATGTTATGCATGCATTCTTAAGTCTTCACTTCCGAGCCTTTGACCGTCTTCGAGTTAACCCCAATACCCCCCCCATCTGTGATTAGTCATGAGCTCCTAAAAGTAATTACAATGAAATGTGATGAGTTAAAGGATAAGGGATTATTAGTTATGTAATAAAAAGGGACTGGTCAGGGTCAGAAGTGAGGTGGCTGACTGAAAAGCAGGTTTTAATCATTCCCAGAATGACGTTATGATAAGAAAACCACAGCACATTTAACACAGCCAACTCAGAAAAGACAAAGTCTGCAAAGCGACCGTGTGTTTAGGTTGTGTAATGTCCAAAATTAAAGTCTCTGACTGGTGGACTAGAGTGAAACAACACTATATTTGGAACATATGCAATATAGAATATATTATTGAACATTATGGCAAAAACATTTTCACACACATTCCTTATGTGTATACCTCGTTTAGACCAAGTTTAGTCCTGTTTAACCCTGACAATTGCACATACTGACATTGCCTAAAATGGATCATTAACATTTTGTCACAATTTGATTTGTGTCCTTTAACATCTCCATAAACAGGAGAAGAGTGTGGTTTATCTGGTTAATCTAATCTGTCACCAAGTAAGAAAATGAAAACAAAAACTTGTACCTGTGAATGACCATAAAACTTGAAGAATTAGACGTGTGTTGTAGCATCAGCAACCCCTCCAAACTGACAACCCTTTACAAAACTGTAGAATATCTTGAATTTTGACGATGTGACTTGCTGTATAATTCTTTCTGTTTCTGTTAAATTCTCTAGGGATAAAGCTGTTTAAAATATATATATATATAAAATTTAAAATAAAAACTTGACAATGTTACGGTCAGCCTGCATTAGATTGGCTTTATATAAGTAGTCAGATAAATTGTAAAACAAAGCATCAATCTTTCGTTGCTCAAGCAATTATTTTTATCTGTTGGGTATACTAATGTATGGATTGGCTGCATGACTTTGCTAAAACAGATCTAAACTCTTCCCAAGAAGCCCTCCCTGGGAAAAACTGTTCTCTTTCGTTACACAAATGTATCTTTACCGGTATGCCATAGTTTCTCTTTCAACATCCAGAACCCAAGCCAAAGACTATAAACACAACACTCTATACTAACGTTGTAGGAAATCCGCCTGTGCGAACCGAGGAGGCTGTCCAAATAGACTTCAGAGAAAAGTCAACCTGACTTTATCCTGAATTATCACTTACACAAACCAATATAAAGCAGGCCGTGATAAACCTTTAGAAATCTGACACAACAAAACATTAGAGCAGTTCTCTGCAGAAGCCCTGGCCTTTTTACATTCACCTTTTAGCCTGCATGAGTCTGTGCATTCACCTTTTAGCCTGCATGAGTCTGTGCCCATTAGTGAGCGGAAGTACTTCAATGGATGGTTGGATTGATGGCAAAAGGAAGATTGGTGCTAATGTTATCATAAGACAGCTGAAGGAAATGACCAAAATCAAAAATGAATAAAAAAACCAAAGCAATTTGTCCACCTGTAACTTGATTCAAACAAAGAATTTTTCTGACATGAGCAGACTTTTTAGAAATATGAGCAATCCATAAAAGTTTGATCAGACTTAACTAAACAGAGTAGAGACTGACATTTATAAACATATTCCATCTAGCTTTGGAAAAGGTGCTCCACCACAGCTGAAAATCTCTGTATGTCACTGTAATTAGAAAAGCAGAGACTATGATTTGATTGTGTTTCGAGTGACGTTCATGTGAAAAGAAATAGGAGAAATCAAAGTGTTTGAAAAGACTGGGTTTAGCTACCGGCTATAAAAAGACAATGTACAGTGGTGGAAAGACGTTTTTTGACACCCTTCACATTTTACACAATCATGAAATATTTGTGAGAAAATCTTTTTTGTGACTCAAAAGGTGTGGCTGCATTAGACAGACACAAACAAAAACAAATTATTTATTGTTTTTTATTGTTTACAAGAAAAACTAACAAAACTAAATTCTTGACAGTTTCATTATGTCAGTTCTCAACATTGTTGGTTTCAAAGTCAACAAATAACAGAGAAGAAGCATAAAGCAAATAAACATTCCATCAAATTAATATTTAGTAGTCTTGGAGACTTGAAGAATAATCCTTAATGCAATATTTGGGGTGTCACACTTTTTTCCCCACTAACTACAGTTACCAAGGTATTAATTATTCATAATTTTTAAAATTGCCCTAAATTTCAAAGGCAATCCAACAATGAGATTGATCATCTGTGATGTGATTTAGAGAAACATTGAGTTATTGTCACCAGTTATTGGTGATTTTTGTGCAGAAGAAGAAGAAGAAGAAGAAGAAGAAGAAGAAGAAGAAGAAGAAGAAGAAGAAGAAGAAGAAGAAGAAGAAGAAGAAGAAGAAGAAGAAGAAGAAGAAGAAGAAGAAGAAGAAGAAGAAGAAGAAGAAGAAGAAGAAGAAGAAGAAGAAGAAGAAGAAGAAGAAGAAGAAGAAGAAGAAGAAGAAGAAGAAGAAGAAGAAGAAGAAGAAGAAGAAGAAGAAGAAGAAGAAGAAGAAGAAGAAGAAGAAGAAGAAGAAGAAGAAGAGTTTGAGCTGAGTTTATTTTCTGGTGTTTTAATGTTTAAATAAACAGAATGAAAAGGCTGTCTGATTAAACTTCACCACTGAATTTGGATCTTAGTCTCCAGATAGAACTGCTCTACAGTACATAGCCTACCAGGGGGTACTAGGGGGATCCCGTTGAAAGGGTTTGCAAAAGGGCAGGTACTTTAAATGAATACCTGGAGGAGATAAGAAAACAATTTAGAAAAATGATATGTGTAGAACGACCTGGGTGAAAGGAAACTTGTGCTGCAGTTGGTAAATTACTCAATTCCGGATTACTAGCTATCGGAATTTTGACAATCTTTGGAAATCCTCGGAAAAATATAGTGCATGGTGACATTTCATCTGGATTTGACAATATTACACGTTTCCTCGTTTCCTATGAGCTGGTTTATCCACTGAACATGCAAACCTCATGAATCTGTCTGAAGGAATGAAAATAGAACAGAATTATATCTGCAAAATAAGTGAATTAAACTTAGGTGTGACAAGGAGGAAAGTAAACAGTGTTATATTCAAAATAATTTATGCAGTGAGTATGTAAACTGAATGCACATGTTCTTTACATATTAATTTTCACCAGTCCAGAGATAAATGAGCAGAACATACTCAGTGTGCATCTGGGCTCTCACTCAAACAGCTGCTGAAAGTCATATTTTTCAGATTGTGTTTTCCCTCCGTGTCACACAAATCCGGCGTTTTCTAATCACCACAGACAGTAAAAAGCTAAACAGAGTTGGGTTTTATGATTTGAATATGGAACAGTAGTTATAACTTCTGAGCCCTTGACAGCCAGGCCAAAGTTAGCGCAGAGGACAAGAATTTTAAATAAAAAAAATGGCGTGGTAATACTGTGCTTTCAGAATGGTGTCGAAATGTCTTACATCACAGGACACATGCGAGGTGTGTGAGACTGATTTACTTTTCTAGTCGTGTCCGCTGGGGTATTCGAGCCGTCTGTCAAAAAATGAAAATAAATATAAATTTTCCTAATTTAACCTGTCAGAGGTCTGAAATTGTCTCATGTGTTTCTAATATATTATCCCTTTTCTAACTTAAATAAATGTGACCAGTCTGGAGCTTACATTTTTACATTCAAGACTAGTTTTCTTTGAAACAGGAGTGTGTTATTCTTAACCATTTGTCTTGCTTTGCAAAATATATAAAAATGTATATTGCACTGTATTGTGATGATTTCTATGTTTTGTGTTCTCGCCGTATGTCCCACCAGAGCCTTTCCCAGTCATAGTTATCATGTCAACAAAACCAGAATATATTTTAAAGTGATAAAATGTGCAAAATAAAAAAAAACAACAACAACACAGAACACATTTCTATGAGCCGCTCCAAGTTAAAAGTTTAAAGGTTGAGCAAGGTAGCGGAGGGCTGCATAATATACTGCAAATTTAACTACAGTAGCACAATATACTGTACAGTACGTACTGGACTGCTCCTGGACTGTTTGTGTAAGACATTAACACTTTTTTGAAAAAATACGAGGTCAAATCAGAATGAATTGCTTTCAATCATGCTGTGACCAAGGGTTAAGTTTACATATAGCAAGACATTATTTTCTTTTGCATGTTAAAATATTGTGTAGTCAGCCTATTACTGTACACAAATATGTTGTATGTTTAATGGTTTTTAGGTTTGGGAATCAAAAATTAATTCCAATTCCAGAATTGGATTTTTAAAGATCAAGATTCAGATACTTGTTATGAAAATACAATTATGATTCCTGTGCGCGCTTTATTTTTTTATTTCTGACCTGGCAATCTGCCAGGACCTTCCATGCAGGCAATCTGTCAGGAACCTGAGGACCTCCCACAGTAGGCTAAACATCAGTTTACAAGATGGGCTATGGGAAGCGCTTTAAAGTGTGGCTGTATTTTGTGACGAGTCAGACCAAAGACAAAGTGCAATTATTGTAATAAACTAATACTGTATGTTGCAAGCAAGGAGCCACAACCAACATGACGAAGCATCTGCGGCTGGTTTGCCATGTCGTTAAATAAATTTTATTCCCTGCTCAGTGCTCACCCCGAGTGGCGAGAGCACTTCAGCCTACAGTGTACATTTTATGACATCATCAGGCACAGAGAAAAGGGACTTGACCTCAGACTGTACTGCCTCAGCAAATTAAACCACATCAGACAACACGGAAAGCTATTGAACGGTTCTTCTTGACGTTGTTGCACACACAAGCTCCTCCTTTGCTACTCCACTGAGTAGAAGTCATTTAAACAGTAGACAGGTGTCTGTGCAGTTCGTGTTTTGTGTTGTTACCAAGCCTCTAACATGGAACCTCTTAAACGGTCCTCGAGTAAGAGTGCCGCCATACGGCAAAATTCAGCAAAATACGGCGAAATACAGCTGTCCACCAGAGGGCAGGCTCCAAAAGCGGAAATATAAGGAGAAACCCAATAGCAACTTTGTAAGTGTAAAAATCATGTTTACAGCCTGGTACAAAAGATGGCTCCGGTCTCTAGAGCTAAGTTTTAACTACGTGACAACTCTGTCACGTAGTTAAAACTCTGTTTTACTATGGAGCAAAAGCGGAAAAGCCCGGTAAATAGGGGATCAATGTGCGGATTACATCCAAGTTTATTTACAATCAGTGGTTGTTACAAGACTACGTGGCAGAAGTAAACAGAGCAGTGACAAGACGAGCCAGTGTGGAGTTATTTTACTGCAGTTTTGTGACTTATGTAAAAAGCCTATTTGTTCCTGTGGTAACATGTTACACTTACAAAAACTGAGAAGCAAAGACAAAAACTGCAAAAATATATTCCAATAAACATAGCCTACCAATAGCTTACTGTATATAAATTGAACAATATGTCAAACTGCTACAGCATAAACATGTTTGATATATGTTTGACTTTTGTTTTTCTGTCATTTACTAAATTGAAACTGGGAGTTTATAAGAATTCCACTTTAATTTTAATTCCAAATTAATTCTAATTTAGTCGAATCAGAATTGATCAAATTCAAACAGTATTGTTTGCAGTGTGTGCAACAATTTAGTTTCAGATTTGGTTCTCAATTGACCTACCTGGTTAAATAAAGAACATATAAAATAAAATGTTTTCTTTAATGCAAGACAAAAGATGTGAGAATTGATGTGGTACATATTTTTATGAGGTGGATGTTCTGGCATTTTAATGTTCTGGGTTTAGCACTTTGTTATGAACTGACTGAAGATGTGCTACACCTACACTCAAAGGTTGCTATCTTTATGCTGTAACTGGAGAGACACAGCCATAGTGCAAGTCTAAACATCAGCTGCGATAACTCAAAACAGCAGAGGTGTGATGAGTTTATATTCCACCTTAAGTGATCAGTTAACTGCTTCGATGTACTGTATCTTGGCTATATATTCAGGTAGTTAAATGTTTAAATATGCAAATTATTACTGTTCAAACATATCTAGAGAAGATGAAATCCTTTGCCTCATTAGGGATCATAACAATGATCTCAATATGTTCAACTGTTTTCAGTATCTGAACAGGAATTGCGTGCCTAAGTTGGAGACAAATTTCTGTTCCAGCATGAGATTAATCTTATCTGAAGAATTATGATTTCTGGTTAGTGTGCAGCAAGCCTTACGTACAGTATGTTAGCACATGTTCTTGAGGTAACTATAGCAAGTAGTTCTTTTTTAACGTCCAGTAGGCTTTCCACCAACCATTGACTGAAGTCTTAACACACAGTCAACCTTTGAATGAATGTCAGGATGGCTTGCAGCAAATGCCGCTTCAGGTTTGTTGTGTTCTTCCCGCTAATGATAGCTCCACACAGGTTGCCGTGGTGTTTACTATGGCTGTGTCCAAATTCAGGGTCTACATCCTCCTTAGGATCCTTCCTACCTGGTTGAAGGAGGAGGGGTCCTCCGACGACCGCAAAACCCGGAAGTTGGTGTTTGTGAATTTGGACAGCCTACCCTTCTTTCAGTTCCCTCCCTTACCGTTGCTCATTTCCTGTCGCCTAGCAACCGTGACAGCGCTAAGCTTTTTTTTTTTTTTGTTTGCTCCGGTGAAGAGCTCGTCGTTCTCTCCCCGGAGCTTTATAAAAACTTCTGTCTGCTCTTTCGTCCCTGGAAGCGTTAAAAACAGCTTCAATCACTAACGGATTAGCTGTGATTAAGGGGATATTACACAGGCTGTAAGGAAGAAGCTAGTTTACGAGTAATGTTTTTGGTACATATATAAAGTACAAATGTAAAAAAAAAAACTTAACAAAATGTATGACAACCACTGAAAAAAACACGTATTTTTTTAAAAGCCAGTTTTTAAAAAACGTAGGTCTAAAAGCATACTCCTCTCCCACTCCGCTACCGCTCACTTCATTGGCCATTACGCTCTGCCGAAAAGAATTATGGGATAGGTAGGACGGGAAAGGATCCACCACACCCATCCTTCCAATTCGGGGAAAAGGAGGACGTATTTGTGGGCCGCATTTGAAGGATCCTACGAATTTGGACAGCCTTCGTCGCTGCGCTGTGACGTAACATCCTTCAAATGAGGACTCCGAAGGATGCAGACCCTGAATTTGGACACAGCCATTGTTTGATATTTCAAAGCCGTTCTCTTTTCATTTCCTCTTGTCTTCCCACAGTTAACAAATGTTTGTGTCTGACATCACTTCCACCGTTTCCGTCTGTCTTTTCATTTTTGTTTTGTTTTTGTTGACAGAAGCGTTGATTCATTTTGTCAGTTTTTATTCTCAATAATTACTTTTTATTCATTATTGGGCGCAAAAATATGTCCTTGACAAAAATTAACAAAATTAAGACTGGTTTCTAATTACAAATTTCCTGCAACTTGATGGCCATTTTGCTCAGCCCTATTCCTCACCTTCAAAGAGTTGTGGACGGCGGACTCAGGTGGGTACACAATGAAGTGTCTGAGCGTGAAGCCGAAACCCTGAGAGGTACGGCACAGGTGGAGTGTTTTAGGCCCAGGCCAGGAGAATGGCTCCTCCTCTGGTGTGGGAGAAGCCACCGCCGATGCCTCGCTCTGGTCCCGGCCATCCTTCTGCTTGGCCTAGAGACAAACAAAAAGCAATGTGAGCGCCGAGTGGGACAGCAAGATTACAGTCACAACTGTCACTTTTAACCTTGGTATTTAGATTAAGCAAAGCAGTTTGGTTAAAACAAAGGCAACTGTGTGTTTTCACAAATAAAAACAGCCTCAAGGGTCAAACACAGATCTTCATAATCAACGTGGTTTTAAAAACACCAGAATTCCCTAGCTGCTGATTCTTCACACTCATCCCAGACTTGCTATTGCTGGTGAACATAGCGTCATTTTGCGGTCAAGGTTGTACTTTCGGGAATGACACAAAGATGCCAGCAGAAAAGGAGGCATATGAATTTGCTTGTGTAATGCAATACACTGGAATAAACTACTGCTACATATTGGCCTATGTATTCTATAGTTTATCTGAAATAATTTAAATGTTTCGTTGTATGGTAAGGCCCACTGTTTTTCTTCTTAAAAGACTTTGTTTTAAGTTATATTTGTTTTGTCTAAAATTTCCAAAAGGAGTAGCCTTAAATTGGGCTTTAGCTCGGTCAAAATGTTCCAAGCCATTCTTGTCTATGTTCTGTCCCAAAAAAGACTTCTCCATTGAGAACTCATGTTGCAAATCTATCCATTTATGCATTTTAATGAGGATCATTACAACGCAATCAGGGAAACTGAAATTTAAACCACAAATGCATCCAAGACATTGAGACCTAGACCTGCTTTATTATTTATGCTTATTTTATGATTTCTAAATTAAGCAGCTGCAGTTACAAATCCATCATGCAATTGAAAATAAATTGATTAGGACATCTGTGTGTTTTGTTAGTAAGCGCTTAGAAAAACATACATTTGTCTTAGTACAGCAAAAAGACACACCTAAATCACAGTTAATGTCAAGTTATCAAAGTGTCATTTCATCCACATTTGCAAAGTTCTAACAACTTCACATATGGTATTTGTTATGACACATTCAGAGCTCCTTTACTCCCTTCCATGTTTGCACAATGACAGCCTTATCAATTTTGTTTAGTCCCTACTGCAATAAAAACAGGATCAAAACAAGAGACCATAGACAGTTATGTACCAGTACATTTCACACAACATATGCTCCACAACAGCCACAAACCATTTTAGAGAACTGAGTACTAAAAAAAAACAAACACAAAGGCCTGGCAATAATTTAATTTACAAAGTAAGTCTCTGTCTGCGCCTGGGGAATAATATTGAAACATTCTTGTTGTGAGGCAGCATTGGTAACAACCTGGCCACCATACAGATATATTAAGTTGATGTACAACAAATTTATTGCACAAACGTAAGTATATTTGCTACACAAATGTCAAACAAAAGTATATAATTACAAAGTCCCGCTGCCTATACAGATTTTTGTTTGACTTTAGTTTCCGTCATAGCTAATCTAAAAAGTGTAATCAGACAACAGAGTTCTGGTGCTGCTGTGAGCCCTCTGAGCAGTGAAACTGGTGTCACATCCATCATCTGTGTAATGATGGAGTTGAAGCATTGCGCCACAGGGATTGCGTTAGCGGTTATTGCTAACACTACCATCGTGACTCCAGGCTATGAGAGGCTGCCAAGAGCTTCAGCCTGAGCTCAGATCTCTCCACAGGCTCTCCTACCAAAATACAGATCAGCCATGGATCCAAGACAAAGACACTCTCCTCCCGACTCCTCTCTCCACACCTCTCTTTGGGCTGTCTGGGAGCAGCAGATGTACTGTCCTCCAGGGAGCAGGATGGGTGTGGACGTGGTGGTTTGACTGGTGAAATCACCAGCAACACTAAGAGCTGATGGTCTGGAAGAGAGCCATAGTCTACAAACTAGTGCACCATAGAGAAGGGGAGCTGACATACTACTGCTCAGCTGTTTGTTTTCTTTTCACGCTTCAAATTTGAATTATGCAACAGCTAAGTCATTTGGCACACATGCTCTATAGCCAACTACATACGCTGCACACATGCATACAGTCTTGCTCCTTCTCTCTTACAGATCCCATTATAGGACGAGATTCAAAAGCTGTGAATGAGATCTACAGAGGCTTACATGATAAATAATATAAAATTATGCATGCAGTCTGTTCATTAAAACAAGCCCAAATGTGCACAATGACATTTGATGTGAATGCTGCCATATGGTGCTGTAGCCTGCAGGATGCAAATTAGCATGTCAGTTACCTTCCTGTTCCACTGTGGATTTTTTAATGGAAATATACTTCATATGTTTATTCCTGACCTCTCTTCCTAAACTGACCACATGTCATGTCATTAGTCACCCCTACATCAACAAAGACTTAAACTATTCATTTTATAGAACTCGTAATGAGAGCAATTAAAACTCTATTATATGAATGCATGGAGTATGACACGGTACAGAGTTTTTCTATGAAACCACCATCACAATAAACGAAACCTAAAGCCACTCTCCACACAGGGACAGTGTCTCATTACAACAGATATTGGTCAGTGAAACAGGATTACCCTGTTGCTGGAAAGGAAAGTGACGCATCCTTAAAGCCTCTAACAGCACAAGGGGTAGCCACTCTTAACCTTTTCCATAGCTAATACTCCATATGTAAACCTATATGACGCTGACACACAGCACCAAAGCAAATATTATTCCAAAGATATCGTAAAATCTATCTTTAGTCCATCTTGTACCAGTCTCATCACTGCCACTAGACAGAAATCTCATTTAATGTATCATGATAAAGACGCATTAAAAAGATAAAGGGAAAGGAAACCTCACTACCACCATGTCTTGCAGAACCTTACCCTAGATCGGACACAGTTCTTTATAGATGCTTCCCGCAGCCGGGCCCAAGAAACACTGCGGTTAGGACTACTGAGCCCCAGCTCCACTTCCCCCCAGTAGGCTCGGGCTAACAGCTGAAACCACAGACAGTAGGGCTCGGACAAGCAGCCGTCCACTCCTGCCAGGCGAGCCCAGGGACAACCTCCGGATGCTGGGGAAGGGGACAGGGAGCAGCAGCCTTCAGGAGTCACATCCACATCGAGTATGTCAGTGTGATCCTTTAGGGGAACTGGCCCGTTCCTGTGGGCCAGCATGGCATAGCTATTCAAATCCACAAAGGATGAAAGCAATCCTAAGAATTTTCCAACTCGCCTTACTTCTCCTGGTTTGTCTTGTCCAAGTTTTTGGTAGAGTCCATAATCTGCTCTGTTCCCCGTTTCAAGATTCCATTGTAACTCACTCTCAATGGAATTACATGTTAGTTATGACATGGCATGATCTTAAATCTTTTGAGGTATAATTCCAACAGAGGCTTTCCAACTGCCTTGGATCTAATCTTTCCCGTTCCGTTGCCTCCTCAGCTCTGAGTAACAGGGCTGTTCCTTTGAGTGCCCAAAAGACACATGATGTTTCCACTCAGCCGAGAGGAGAGCACAGCGGCTGAGTGCACTGCAGAAAGCTCCGGGGCTGAGTGACGCACCCACCCACTCACCACACAAACTCACTCCGGAGTATGCGCACACACTCTCGGCAGTCTGAACTCAACTCTCTCCCATCTCTCTCCAACCTTTTAGCTGCTGAGCACTGGCCAAACCATGCACAAAAACAAACTCACGTGTTGGCACTCGTTAATAAATCATGGGAACAAATAAAAGGTGAAAGCATGATGGCATTCACAATTTGACCAGGAGATGGGGACAACTTGGGATTTTTTTCACAACCAGTTAAAGTCATGTGGGGCTAATGCAGATTAGGAAGCATATGCACCTAGTGAAATCTCTAAGGCACAAAAATGTACAGCCAATCCACCCACATACACATGCCTTAGCTCATCTGGCAACCATACAGACTGACATACAGTGAGAGTGAGCACCCCAAATAGCATATAAAGTATTGAAAGGTTATGGCTGCTCATTGGACTAATGGACGTGGGAGATATAAATGACACAGAAAGTACAGTTTATGCATTTGGCCCATGGTACACAGTTTTATTATACTGTGGTGCCTGGCCAAGAAGCAAACTAAATCATTTACATCTTAAAACTAACTTATATAGTGTTTATTGTCAAAGCCCTCTTGCAACAGCATTCTGGTGGTTCAATAGAAAATTCATTTCTATTGAATTTTTTAGACCTGAAACTTACTCTGATTGGACCAAGTTCTGGTCTCATAATTGTTAGCTATGAAAGGACAGTGTGACTCCTGATGGGAGTGCCGTTAAAGGCTCAGGTGAGTCGTTAGTGTCACTCTTCCATTCAGGTGTTGTTGTAGTAGAGTGAAACTCTTTTGATTTAGATTTCAAAACACTGTTGTAAATTGAGGACAATAATTTGAATCGGAATCGGAGGCCACCTCCTTTTTTCAGGGAAGACTTTTCCATTTGAAAAAAAATGGCTTCCTTCACCCCTCTCTCAAACCATCTGGCCTCTCTGGTCAAAATTTGGACATTGCTGTCCTCAAAGGAATGTCATTTCTCTTTGAGGTGGAGGTGGACTGCAGACTCAGCTTCACCAGAATTGGCACTTCTGTGCTGATACATCCTCTTGTGAAGATGTTATTTTGTTTCTCCGACATAACTGTCACCAGACTGCTAACTACACTAAACTGAATAGACCACATTACTCTGTTTGTGCGAGGGGATCCTGTTTTAGGGCGGACCAATTTTTGACTCAAAGTGTTCCCAGGTTTAAAGTGGACCGGGATGTTGGGTTTGTAAAAAATCCTTTTAAGTTTTTTGGAAGGATAACTACACCCTTCCCTTTTGTCCCTGGTTCCTGACTATTTGGTTTCTGTGTCCTATTAGTTTTGTTGAATGTCCATTTGGGGTATCCACAGTCTCTCAGGGCTTTACGAATGGGTTGATCTTCTTTCCGTTTACCTTCTGAGGTTGTGGGCACCTCTTGTGCTCTGTGCTGAAGAGTCCTGATAACTCCCAGCTTGTGCTGCAGAGGGTGAAGGGAATCAAACAGCAGATATTAATCCATGTGTGTTGGCTTCCAATACACTTCTACTTGGAGTGTCCTGTCCTCATAAAAAACCACTGCACAGTCTAAGAAAGATAAGTGGTCGTCCATGGCATCTTCACTGGAGAACTAGATGTTCTTGTCCACTGCGTTGCTGTGCTCTGTGAAAGCAACTTCCTGTGTATTAGTGTTAAGTGTTGTCAACATATCTGAACCAGTGACTGGGGACTGTATCTGGGTAAGGGCGGCAGTATAGCACAGTGGGTAGAGCGGCCATCCTTCAACCGGCAGGTGGGCGGTTCGTTCTTCGCTCAAAACATTACAAAATATCATAAAATCCCGCTCTCCCCCGCATACTGCCGTTGTGTCCTTGGGCAAGACACTTAACCTACATTGCCTCCAGTGAAGTTCTGTTACACTGGTTAATAGGTTAATCATGTAAAGCACTTTGAGTGCCTACTACAGTAGGTGGAAAAGCGCTATATAAAAATAAAGATTATTATTATAAGTGTTCCCAGGTACTTCTTCTATGTACAGGTAAGCCACAATCGGGGAGACAGGTGATCCCATGGCACAGCCGTGTTTTTGTCTGGAGTTACCTTTGACCTAGAAATAATTAGTGTTTAAACATACCTCCAATAAACTGCAGATTTGGTCTGGGGTAAGGCTGGTCTTGTCCTGTAGATATGTGTCCTGTAGTAGTCTCTTCCTTACAGCCACGAGTGCTTCATTGGTGGGTAAACAGGTGAAGAGGGACAATAGTCTCGTCTGTGTCTAGATGTAGATGTTTGATTTTGTGAGCAAAGTCCTGTGAGTTGATGATATGGTGTCGTGAGTGGCCTACCAATGGAGCCAAGATGGTGGTAAGGTAAGCCGTAGATTCATTGAGTGGTGTTCCCAGGATACAGCCTGTAGTACAGAGGTCGATCAAAGACTTGGTCCTTCTCTAGCCTCTGCAGTCTATTCCCTTCTTCTTGTACCCACTTGTTGGATCTCTTCTCAGTGTCTGTTAATACTGGACTCGTAGTCATCTGTGTTCAGGATCACAGTCCATCGTCCTTTGTCTGCTGGGTGAATGGTGGGTTATGTGGTCCTTCTCCAGTGCTGACAAGGCCCTCTTTTGCTCCGAGGTGATATTGGCGTGGTGTTGTTTGGCACTAGCCAGAGCGGCTGTGACCCTGAGTTCTTCAGCTGCATTTCCAGAAAATTAGTTGTTTTGTCCACCTCCACCTCAAAGAGAAAGACCATTCCTTTGAGGACAGCAAAGCCCTATATTTTGGCCAGGGAGGCCAGATGGTTCAAGAGGGGTGTGAAGAAAGTAATTTTTGTTCAAATGGAAAAGCCTTCTCTGAACAGAGAGGGTGGCGTCAGATTCTTGTTGCCCACTATTTACAACAGTGTTTTTAAAACCTAAACTAAAGGATTAGAAGGACAACAACACCTGAATGGAACAGTGTCACTAACAACCCATCTGAGCCTTAATGGCCGTTACATCCTGAGTCACACTGTCCTTTCATAGCTAAGGACTATGAGACCAGAACATCTTGGACCGAGTTAGTTTCAGGTCAAACACGTCCCTCTAGACATAAAAGCTCAGCTCTCTTATTAGTTGATCTAATAAATTAAAAAGTCTCTAGGGATAAGAGACAAAATGTCTTCACCTTGAAAAACTAGTCCAGATGCATTTGCTTTAACTTTTTCTTCAAGATGACCTGGTTGGCTGAGAACTTTAACAGACATTGGCATTGAAAGTTTTAATTTAGCAAAGTTGTACACTACACTACTAGACTAGACTAAATCATTAATATTAGGGAAATTAAAATACACACAATAAGTTGGTACTAAATAAATGTTACCAATGTAAAAACTATAACCAAGGACATATTAAGTGCCGTGTGGGCCCCTGGGCAAAGCAATCGCGGAGGGCCCTCCCCCCAAAATTTTAACCCACCATTTAGCAAATGGATAGCTTAGAGCCAGTGGCATAACCATAGCACAACCATATTGTACCATAAACATTATTTGAACAATCCAGAGTGTGCTAGTTTGAACATAGCACCTGTGTGTTCCTTTATGCCTTACCTGAAGAAGACAATTACAGCCAGGCACTATAGGTACATTGCAACTTTTTTTTCAATACATCGCCCAGTAAACAGCTGCCTGGTTTGAACATGTGCACATGCAGCATATCATTTAAAAAGCTTAGATTCTCGTCTTTTGGTGACATAAACCATTTTGTAGCACCAAAACACCAGTGCGTACACTAAAAGTTTCTATTAAGAAAGCAAAATGCTCAAAATTTGACATTACTCACCTATGAAGCTTGCCTGCTTTTCACAAATTAATAAATCCCAACAAAAATGGTCTTGTTCTGTTCATAAACATCCGGAGAATATAAATCATAAAGCCATAATTAGGTCCAAAACACATGTTAGATCCATACAGACTCCCTCCCTGTTTTCATCAGAGGACATATAACAGGATCAGGGGCCCTTGTAGTCAGAGGATCCTAGAGAATGGAGGTCCTCTGAAACAGACAGATGAAAATAGTTGATATGCATCACAAACTGTTTCGAGCTAATGGCCCCCAAAAAAGGCCCCTGGGCACCAGCCCTGCTGGCACGATCCGTAATCCTTCCCTGGTTATAACCACTAATGATGGAACTCTATATTCAACTTGAGAATTCTTACACTTTAAAATAAAACTTTTAAGTACGTCTTGAAAAGAAAATTGGAATTTTTCAAGGTGATGCATAATGGTCAGTTGTATTCAAGGAGGGGCGTGTTATTTGCCTTCTTCTTGGCTTCATGAGCTGGACACTGTATTTTAAGCGGGTGCCACATCCAATTGGCAAGTTCCTGAATCAGAATGAGCATAGAGCATGGTTGGTGTATAATGTTCACAGTAGCTTGACAACAATCAAATTTTAAGACCAAGAGAAAATTTGAACCTGAACAAACACTTTTTTTGTAAATATCTCTGGTACAGCACAAGGCTAGAGCATCTGCTTAAATTTTTATTGTATTATGTCTATGGTTTTGCTAGAGCTTTTGTGCTTCTCTGACAATGACAGCAGAACTTTATAGTGTTTGAGTGCTAGTAAATGCTAATTGAGTCTCGAGAACATTACTGGAGAATACATCTGTCTATAGGTCTGTTTGTATTTCATCAGGGCAAGTTACGAGGACAGACTGTTCCATAATTGTATCTTCACTGTTGACTTCCATCAACAGCTAATGCCCATCAGTCAACAGACGCTGCGGTTTGTATGTCGCCCTAAACCTAAGCGTGTGCTAAATAGCCCAAATTTAAATACCAGTCTATTTTGATTCAGAGGAATATTTGCAATCCGAGACAGCGGCGACCGTGAAAACAACATCAGGAACCCGCTTGTGGAATGTTCCCTCTAAGCGTTGGGTTATGAGCATCTTGTTACCACATTCACTCAGCTCAATATAGCATGTGGTATTCTGTGTGGAAAAGACGGCAGAAATAGAAGTAGAACAAAACGGCCAGTTGAGACACTCGTGGAAGCCAAAACACAAATCCAGTTTTGCAGGAATGGTTATACAGTAGATGAGAACCATACAGCCTACTGTGCACGTATAAGTGAATTTGGGAAGAAATCAGATGTGTTGTTTCCATTTTTGCAAGGCATTACAAGCCCACATAATAGCTGGAGGTACAATTTCCAGCCAAACTATACATTGTACCTCCGCTAATATATTTCAGGCCGTTACAGGGTTTTAAACCACATCATATATATGTCTTCAAATTCACGTAAATAGGAAACATATGATAGAAAAGATGATCCTAAAGCAGGAAACTTGGAATTCCTACTGGTAAGGAAGTTGATTCAGTGCCATGCAGACACAAAAGCTAGACATGCCGTCGAGAAATATTATGCCGTTGTCATAGCAATGAAGGAGACCACAACAATGTTGGCCTCTGGACTGGGGTTTTCTCATGTGAAATCATAGATTATGTGATTTGGAGGATGTAAAAATGTCCCAAAATACCAAAAATGCAGCTAATTTTAAAGTGGCCATCCAGGTCCCTTCCTCCGACAAACTTTGATGTGACAACGTGGAACCTAGACTAATATCACAGAATGAGCAACCTATCTCATACGGCTTAATGCACAAATACAGAGAAAAAGGGGATTTGGATGTGTGTGTTCTGGGCTAAACTGTGCTTTGTTTTATTAACTAGGAGGCAAAGCTAGGTCAGGTCTTGTAAAGGTGGTAGAGGTTAAAAGATCACTGGGGTTGGGTGAAGGAAAATAAAGAGTATTGGTTTTAGATGCAAATTTAAAATGATATAGGGTGAAATAATATGAAACAATTTAACCATTTGCACTAGAAGAAAATAATGAATAAAAACAACAAGGTTGCCAAGTAATGGATTTGTGTCGGCCTATCATCAGCTTTTGGGAGCTGATGAATACAAAGAAAAAATGCAAAGCAAATTGCAAGCAAACAGGACTGGCCATGGCAATATATTATGACATACTGAGGCTTTGTTTTGTAATGGGTAACATCATTTAGAGGCAAAAAACAAGGCACTGAGGAAGGGCTTAAGAAATATACAACAAGCTAAATAAATCAAATTTCAGACAAGAATTGGTATCAGTCAAAAACATACATAAGTAGTTTTGTACCGGTACATGATACCTGCTTTATTCACAGCAGTGCAAGTTTTTCATTGTCACACCTTTCCTAAATACAGTACTGTTCGGACATAATTTACTGTAAATGATTGATGAGATGATTAAACTAAAAATAAATAATTTCCTGATATTGTGTCAAAGCTCAGAAACTGGCTCCTTCAAAAAAGGTCTCTGATAAAAAGGAAAAAAATAGAATAATTTATAGGTTCAGCAGAGGTTTTTTATTTTTATTTTTTTTATTCTAAAATTGGTTTCAAATTGCTAGGTAGCCTTTGGGGGAACAGGAATTTAAATTTTATTCCAAGATCGCCACATAAATTCAATTGAGCCAATTAAGCTGTAGAATTCTTATAACAATATAAGTTCTTTACAGCCATAACCAAACATAATAAAATAGCCACAGGACTTTTTAACACTGTCTTTGAAGAGGTTTATAGCAATTCGTAATGGTGTGAAATGTACTTGTTGCTGTCCACTCCACAAACAACACTAACACATGTCAGTGTGGTGTAATTGAAAAAACTAACTTGGGTGTAGGAACAGGCATATGTGAAATTCTACTGGCCAGTGCGGAGGGCGGTACTCTAATTGTCCAGTTGTGTGTTGTAACATTGGAGATCTCTGTTGCTAACCACTGTTGTTGACTCCCTGTCCATCATAACCACTCAGGTTTGGACCCAACACAGTGGAATTTGGTCTTGGAGTCCCCCTGCTGCTTATTATACAAATGGCTTTGTGGCTAAACGCAACATGAAAGGCAGGGCCAAAGACAACATGCAGGCTGTAGCTGCGGTGAAAGCAGACAAGATGGTGAAATAAACATGCTTTAAAGATAAGCTGCACCATAACAAGCTACTAGTACTATGTTAACAAATGCAAATGGGATGAGCTATTAATCGGATTTTTGTTACAATCAGGCTATTGCCACAACACACACTTCAGCTGCCTTCACATCAGCAGCAGGTAAGGGTTCAGGTTGAAAGTGTTAAAAATGTTTAGGCAACCCTCTGTAATGTAAGATTTTATTGTTTCTGATGAAATTAGTTTCACTCCAACTTCTTGCTGTTGTCATCTCCTGCTGATCTCTATCACTGTTTTGATGTGAATCTATTCCAAGACAACTCCAAATCAAAATGAGAAAAAACCCTCATTCTGAAAAACAGACCCTTCACAAACAAAAAGTAACCTAGCAAATGTCCCGCTAGTATAGTGTATAGTGGCCATTATGATTTCATTATTTAATAAAATAATAATTTTGATTACAGACTGCCAGCTTTTATGGTTGTGGACAGAAATCATGAATTTATCTTCCTCTTTTCTAAGTAGTCAAAATCTTCAAAACTCCATCTCACAGCCCAAAGATATGAAATAAGTTTCTGATGTTTACATTTCTGGAGAATGCACCACATCAAGAAACCAATTGTATTGTTATGTATTTTTCATTTTAATCCAGTCAAACCTTAAGGTACTGGATCTATTCCATAATTATCTGCAGTCCTGATGATTTGTGTAACAATGGAAGAAAAGGCCTAGGGTTTGAAACCAGCTGACAGGATCTCTGGATGGGGATTAAAGACACAAGGGACAAGTTATTCCAAAGTCTTCAACTGGTCCTTGTGTGTGACTCTCTTATGTATCTGTGCCTGTGTGTGGTACAGAGAAGAGAAAAAGTCCTGCCGGAGGATTAGTCTCGATTCTGGCCTTGCTTTTCAGGAGTCCTGGCGGGTGTGAGATCTAATCTGGACATGCTGCATCTGGGCTCCGCGAGGTATGGCTTACAGTAACAAAAGGCTGGCTAATGAGGGCCAGGGAACAGACTGCTCACACTATGCGCCCACACCGATGCACACCCATAAAGGCCTTTTTCACAGAGCCCCCAGGGGGTCTGGAGCGGTATGCACCCACAATCCAAAATCCAGAGACTCAAGAGATATTGGGTCAGGCTGATCTTGTTTCAGACTTTGATAAATGCCTCTTTGACAGCCTAGGAAGCATTAGGTGCAGTATTTAAAAGCCTTTAATGTAATATAACTGCACTTTCATCTGCCAGTGCACTCAGAGGAGACAAGAAGGTTTGGACATGTACATTAAAGCCAGAGTATGATTCCCGAAGGAAAAGAAAAGGTGAGAGAATAAATGTTTCCATGGGGGAACTATTGATTAGTGTGTGAGAAGGATATAGTGGCAGGCCTTTAAACTCAAGTTTCCTTGTTGCTGACTAAGTGAAAGGTAAGACTGGCTCCAAGAAGCTAGGCTCATACGGATTCAAAATCTAGTATAAGTCAGAATTATAGTTATAACAAATAATAATACTTAAGGGTTGTACAATGTTTAATGCTTTAAACAAGAAAATCATAACTTTAGTATGCTTATGATAGAGTTATATTGAGAATGAATTGTGACATACATTGTTATGTAATTTAGTCTAAGTGCAAAGCATGTCCTTTAAAATCTCCAAAACACAACAATGACTCACACTAACGACAGTGTATCCCTCCTATTCCTCTGGAACAAAACAACAATCAGAATCATCGTTTGCTATGGAGACCATCTGTGGAGCACCAAAAAGGACGGACTACACCAAAATCCATGAGGAAAAAAAGGGGGATTTCCTTCAAAACAGGGCCGAGGCCACAGTACGAGTAGGTTGTGGGTTGGACACTCACCCCAAAAAGCTAACAGGAAACACAAAAGAAGGAGAGGGGGTGGGTTTTTGGGAGCTGGGCGTATTAGTGAAGTCCCCAGTGAAGGACCCCAGCTTGATCTGAACAATTGTCTTCAGAGGTCCCCTGACACTTTTAGACAAACACCTCTGCCAATCAAGCATTCAGTAGCAAGCTCATTCACTCATCAACAGCTGCTATCAGGCACCAAAATATCAGGCACAACAACTAAAAGATAAAGATACGGTAGTTGCATTTGAGGTCCTCGCTTAGACTTAGCTTCTTAGACGATCAAGA
The DNA here is from genome assembly GCA_024349245.1 of Neodontobutis hainanensis. Taxonomy (NCBI): domain Eukaryota; kingdom Metazoa; phylum Chordata; class Actinopteri; order Gobiiformes; family Odontobutidae; genus Neodontobutis; species Neodontobutis hainanensis. The sequence goes on from JALDNG010000034.1 coordinate 1,297,889, forward strand.
CAGAAGTGCTAATAGAGACTCCTTTCAGACGGACATTGTAGTGAGATAACATTGTGTTAGAGGTCATTCCCAGTCGGTCAGCACACATTATCTGACCATGCCTTACAACTGGGCTGCTGTCCAGGGCAGGTGCATCATTGCTTTGCCAAGCCTTACGAAACAAAGCCCAAATGCAATTGTGTATTTTTATTAAAAGGTTATATCACTAATACTTGAGTGGAACCTGGCCAAAACAAACAAAATATGGTCTGCTTTGATTTTGCAAAGGGCTGACATTCTCTGCAGTCTATAAAAATTGACTTGACAAGTCCAAAAACCCAGATTGTCCGTTCTGTTCTTGAAGCCTATAGGGACAGGTTTTTAAAAATCCTATTTATACCGGTACCATGTATTTTGGACTTGATGTCACTTACTGGAAAATGCTATGGTGCAAAAATTTCATAAAAGGCAGGAAGAGCCAGCTGATTAAGTTTTGTGAGGTTTAAGATTACTCCAGTTGTCACCAAGAATCTAACAAGAATTTCTATGGAGTTAAGGTAGTAAATTTAACAAAAAACACCTTTTCAACCTTTTCAACCTTTGTTTTCAGTTGAGATAAACAATCAAAGGTAACTAATATTTAGAGGATAAAAATGTTGTAAAATGCAATGATTAGTTAATGTTTACAATGTTAATAACAAATGTTAGATATAACCTTAGATATTTGAAGTAAATAAATGGGAATGAGATGAGCACCACTATTAATAAATTTACATTATGGGTGAGTTGGAATTAGTGATAAATAAGTAAAATAAAGTCTATTTATTTTGTAAGTTTTGCCACACTAAATATAAAAGTTGTTACTGGGCAGGCTAAATTTTATAAGACTGGCAAGATTTACTTCACATAAGACACCACTGTTCATCAAGAGACTGTCATACATCATAACCTGTCCCCGTCTTCCCCATCATCGTTCAAACACCAACGCTCATAAACAAATACTGTATTTGAAAATGCTGGACTTGTAAAACACCAGACTAGGATAAATATAGATGAACTTGTCCGCCCTGAATGTAAACGTAGTCACTCAGCCCACTCCGCCATCTGAAAGACTTCTTTAAGGAACTGCGAATGTGCCGTTAGCAAACCTGCGTTAGGGTAAAATGATCTTAGAATTCCATTGACGGGGGTTTTGAGGTTGGGCTCTGTATGTATAGACTAGGAGGGAGGGTGTGGGTGGAGGGTCTGGTCATTCCACACACATGCCTCAGTGACGCATGACGCATAATTAGACTGTGTTGGATGACAAGGCGCATGGAGGAAAAGCAGCTCCGAACCAGATGGTTAATTGAGGTGCGGTGGTGTTCATGATGAAATCTCATTTATGAAGATGCTGATTCAACAATCCTGAAATGACCCATGAAGAAGGAATTAATGAAATTGACACTTATTCTAAGTTGATTAAACTCAAAGCTTTTTAACAAATGAATGGAAATAAAATATGATAATCTAAGTAGTCCAAGAATCCTAAAATATATACCAGGGAAGAGATGACTGCCAGAAAGCAACTGCCTGCATCCACTGAGGAAATCCCATCATGTCATCTCTTGCGTTCATCCTTGAATAGTAAAATATTCACAACTTCTATGTAAAATTCATGAGAAACTGGGGAGTTTTTGCCATACGCTAAAAATACTTTTTTACTTTGTAATGGAAGATAAAATATTTATCTTGATATAAACCTGCCATGTCAGAGTTTATATTTAGCTCTCTCACGTGCAAGGTCAATAAGTGTGTTAAGACTGTCACATGGCTGCTTGTACTAATTTTTGTGGATTTGTTCTCAACTTCTGAAGTGATTATCTTTCAGTTGATCCAAATATTATTGCAGTCTTCACTTTGCAAAATGTAAAAGATGTGTAAAATTACCAGATGGCAATTCATTATTATGAATACGGAAACTAATCTATGACTCTATAGCTACACTCATTCTACAGGTACAGAACATCCTATACTTTGTTTGGTATGGGCTGAGCATATAGCTCAGTGAAGGTCCATGAAACCGCTGGAAACACACTGACATTTGGGAGGTAAAATAATTAGCCACCAATGTAACTAATAATTGACTAGAAAAATACATTTTTGCAAAAGATCAGTTCTCTTTTCCAGATTTTAAACTTTAAATTCCCTCATATCACAGCAGATGATGCAAAATCTGATTAATGCATGCACTGGTCGTCTCCAAGTGACATTTAAGGCAGACACATTTTTTTAAATCTGTGATACTAATAACGTTATAGTAAAGGCATCCAGTGGACTGTGACTGATTTGCTACGGGATAGATCTGGTGCTGGTTATGAAGAGAGGGACTGCATTGGAGCCAACACTGATGAGGGCTGTGGGACACGCCTTTTAAACAAAGCACACACACGCACACACAGCCACTGCCCCGGGTTGACCGAGAGCTGTAAATTACACTGCTATTATGATCCAGGGAGCGGAGTGAAGAATGAGAGAAACAGACTAAGTGAGTGGAAGCTAAGGAAAAAATGGACTCTGAGTCACTGTGGATGCCTGAAGTGTCTGAGAAAAGAATGATGGTCTTTGGAAAACATCATGGTGCTTTCCCCGCAAGGCCTGAGCTAACTGTATCCCCAACTTTTGTGTTGATGGGAGTGTCCGCTCTCTATTTAGACTGCGCTTCAAGCTGTGTTACTGACGCTTTACCAGTTAAAGTTGTTACAATAAGTTAAGTCTCTGTCACTAACAAAGTTTTCCCAGCATTGCATTGCAACATACAGAGAGTACATTTTCTAGTATTTTTTCTCTTTTATCCAATCAGAAGTGACAACTGAGCAAATAGGCTGTGTGTGTGTATATTAAAGAAATAGTTCAGTATTTTTTTGATGGGATCTACCGAACAGTAGATAGTTGACAGCAACATCCCAGTTTGGAGAAGCAGACAGGAGCGACCCTTCAGACACTTAACCATGTAGCACAGTAAATGGGGTGAATATACTGTATGTTGCTGGAAAATTACTCGAACTTTTGTTAAAACAGACTTATTGGGTGATTGGACTGAGGACTGCTAAGTTCTGGAGTTGTATAAATGAGAAACATTAAAAAACAAAAACTAAAAAAAACTAGCAGGTAAACTATATTTGACTCTAGTGAAACCATACATGTTTGTTAGCACAGAAAGTTAGGTTTAAGATGGGTTGTTTTTTTATGTACTTTGTTGAGGTGCTGTACTGTATATTAGTTACTGCTTTCCATTACTGCTTTGGTTAATGGTAAACTGCAATGCAAACAGAAAAACTGACAAAGTTAGCCAAAATTACTGAGTCACCGACTTCTTTTTCAAGGCATGTCTGCAAAGAAACCTTTTCAATGACATCAGGCTGCATTTCATCAAAACAAACCACTGCGATGTTTGGTTTAACACACCAAAGCCCCAGTCACTGGTGGGTCAGGATCTTATTCATTTGAGAAGACTGCTTTCATTTATAAAAAAATTAATAAAATAAATGTTAGTTACAGCTCTTCTTCTGAGTTCATTTGGCTGCATCTCTACAAAGAGGATTCAAGTCTGATTTACGGCCAAAGAAACTTAGTGCATCAACTCAAAAGTAATCAGGGTTATTCTACATCATGTCTGAGCGGCTGTCCAAGTCAGCTGGAAGTTCTCACTACAGTACAGAAGGTCTCGAGCCAGGGTAAAAGAAGCAGGGGATAAGAACATGAGGGTAAGCAGCTGTGATCTCGAAATGAGGCAAAAACTGGACACTACAAGCCAGTGTCCTCACATGGAAAGGGGAGCCAGGAGTAGAGAGATAAGCCTGTAAATTGAGAGCAAAGATGATAAAGTTAGAGTCCTGAGGGATGATGGATTGAAGAGCTGCTAACGTCAGACAGGACAGCATTTTAAGGAGAAGTGCAAGCTAGTTGATGTGACCTGCAGCAGACATGCAGACAGACATGGGATTTGAGCAGGGTGGGGCCGGCGTGACCCAACAGTGATGTCCTATGTTAGCAGAGATGAGAATGTCGTCTTTCAGCTAAATGCTAACGTCCCTTAAGGAGAGGCAACAACTTTGCCCATGTGTAATTTAAAGCAACACTATGTAACTTTTAGCCACTAGGGGCGCCCATCCCTCTAAAGACTTTGTTGTTTGTTGATGAGAAGAAACTATCCTAAAAAAATTTCTTCTAAAACAACAGGGTAATTTTACTGCATTTTGTACAATTATAACTCTGCTAGGGTCCAGTGTATTGGCCTATTTCTGCTCCCTTTGTAATACTCTAAGCATTCCGAGTCAGGAGAGGTCTGCGCGTCCTGGTGCCATGGAATTAAATATAATTTGTATCAGAGTTTTCTGTCCAGCTGAGGGTACTGTGTCTAAAAAATATAAATCAATACGAAAATGTATATTTTTGTAAATTTAAATTGTGTAATGCTACTTAATAAAGGTTAGTGCATCGTTACTTTAAGTTTGCTTGAATATTAACAAGTTTAGGTCATAAGAGGCCAAAGAGAGGCTTGACATGTAATATTAGTGAATGGTGTCACGGTACAAGCTTATTTATCTGTTTTACAATTTTTCAAGCTTGCATTGTTAGTTTTATAATTTATTTTTTTATTTTTGTTTAGCCTTTTAGACAGCAGATTGAGAGTAAGCAGGGTGAGAATCAGGGAGTGACATTGGGTTAATGACCCGAACGAGAATCAAACCAAGGTGTCTTTTGTTGCTGGTATACGCTCTACCAACTAAGGCCCAGTATTATAATTTCTGATATATTGTGTAGCCCTGTTAAATTAAACATGTTATTTAAAGTAAAAGTGTAAATACATACAAAATTGGATCAAAGCATTCTTTAGTGCCGTTTACCCACCAGCTTAAAATGGGTGTCATTAGAGTAGCTCATTACATATTACTACCTTCTATAGTCTTTGCTTGTCTAGGGTCTGTTTCATTGTATTCTCCGTGTGTCTGTCCAACAAAACCCAGTTATGTAATAGGGACGTAGGCCAGACGTACTGAAGAAAAGGCTCTTTAGCTCTCCACCTCTCTCCCTAAAGTAGCCCAGCGATCATTCACTGGAATGTTTTCCTACAGTGTTTGTCCAAGGGGAGAGACACCCCGAAAGCCTCAGGGACGACAAGTCAGTGCTCTGTATGAATGTGCATTTGTCTGTCCTTCTGTTTTTTCTTAATTTGGGCGGAATGAGTCCAAGCTGGCTAATGAGAAACCATGAAGATAAACAACTCACTATTTGGTGTTCTTAATATCCAATTTCCAAGGTCTTCACCCTTGAAATGACTCATAATTTAAAATATTAAATAAAAAACGTATATTGCTGTTTGATTTGCTTTTTAATCGAGGTTGGGCAGCTGCCGTTAATTTAAAGGCATAATATTCAGGATGACTTTGGCTTTTGAATAAAAACAGCTATTTCTTTTATTTTAATTTGTGATTTGCTGAGGGGTAAACACCCAAAAATGAAAAAATTATGAAGTAAAGGGGGCAGTTGGTTACCAGATACTTTCAGTACACTTTGTTTTAGAGGGCCGCTTGTAGCCTGTTATACCAGATAGTTATCCATTTTCCAAAAGGAGGACAGACCGTTTCTCATAGCAAATCCCTTTCTTAGCAATTTTGCGGATGGACCAATCACAAGCCATGTGTCTGCAACAGGGAGTGGTTTGCTGAACATGTTATTCAAAAGTAACCAGCCATGTAGTCATGTCCAGCGTTTCTCTAATTGGTTAACATTCCTTTTGTAAAACCTACCCTTAAAATTGAATGCAAGCAACAGGGTACCAGATTAACTTCTTTGTATAGAATAGGAAAAGAGTTAGTCACAGCTGTTTGTGCTCTATTAATATGCAACAAAACACAGCCCACTCAGTGTCTCCATATGTCAAGTATTTTATTCAATAGATGTTTGTGTTACATTATCAGTTTCATTCATTCGGCTAAAAAGTATTGTCTATCTGGACCTTTTTTGGGTTTAGCCAGCAATATCTATTTACTTAACAGAAAACTCTCCCGGTGAAATGGGTTTTGAATCCCCTCACACTTAGTGGAAATTCTGTAAGACTAATCGTAACTTTTTACAACTTCATTCACGCTTGTAGACTAGAGAAACTGGGAGATGGTCCAATGGTCAAGTTAATCAGACATGTGACTCTGGCCTTAGTGACATCAGTATAACTTGGCAAATGCACTTACTGTTGTAATTATTAGTTGTATGTTGACTAACTTTGACTGTTCTTCCCCAGTGATATTGTTTTATTTTCTCTTCCTGTAACTTTACTGCACTGTACAGGCCTCTCCAACTGGTGCATGTTCACTTAAATGTGACCATGCACATGTGTGAGCTTATGTATGGAAGAGAGAAATGGCTGTTGGTAATAGTACCACAGCTTGGGGGCCAGATGGCTTTACCAGTAAACTCGACTAACTATCACTTGTTTGTGCCAGAGGGAGGAAGGGTGGGGGTTGTGTGTATGTTTGTGTTAAGAAGACAGCAGTAAGCGGCGATAGGGCTGAGCTGGGGCAACTGATTAATCTATTTGTAATCCGTTGTTGGTGGATGAACGTTAGCGGGGACAGAGAGGATTGACGCCTAGCATCCACACATGATAAATGGAAAACAAAAACAATGACAACCTCTACAGCTTTCACTAGGAACTAAAGTGGCATTAGGTTTCAAGGTAAGTGCCAAAAGTCAAGGGTTATGTGTGAGTAGCACTAGACAAGACACAGCCACAATGGAGACTTGGACAGATGAAGCCAGTGACTTTCTGTCACTGACTTTGACCAGGTGGATGACACAGGTTAACTGGCTCAGGAACTTCACTTTCTATTCAGAAAAACTGCAGCGTCTCTGGTTGTGCTTAAGCAACCTGCCAAATATAAAAGACTGTATGTCATATATCACCATGTGCACTAAAAATGTCTTGTATTATCCCTGGATTCCTTTGAAGTCGTATCATGCCTACCATAAAAATAAATAGAAAGAAAGATGAGAAACAATATTTTTTTTATACTTTTTAGTAGATTATATTGTTCTGTACACAGCAGTAATATATCACAAATATTTCTAGTGATGGTAAATGAGAAAGACAAAATCTAGCTAAAGTTTATTTTAACCACTTTTCTCTTATTTATAAGTCCAGAATTAGTAGTTACTTTATTTGCATGTTTGGTCCAAAGCAAAAGTAGATATATTTTTTTTCCCTACAGTGTATGTTTCAGTTCTCCTTTTTAACCCAACAGCACAGTTACAGTAACTTAAAACTGTAATTTAAAAGTGTCAAAAGGTTCAAAAGCTGGATCTTTGAAAACAATCCACCTAAAAATATATCTAACAAAAAGAGCCTGATTCTGCACTTGATATAAGTGAAGACTCAATACAGGATCACAATAAAAAAGTTGCACAGGATTGAAAAGCTTGAACATCAGTAAGAGTGCTTTTAACTGTTTCCAGTGCAACATGTTCTGGGTTAACCCCTGTCAATAACAATAAAGAATGAGATGTGAAGTGAAAGTATCAGGGATCTTTTTTCAGAGCTCATTAGTTTAGTAAATTTGCTGAGTTAAATGTGGCAGCGGGTGAAGACCAAGGCACTCAGCTGAGAACGGTCAGACAACTATGACATATTAAACAAAGCAACAAGACCTGCTGAGCGTCTAGCTTTCATGTCCAAACACTCTAATCCTTTTAGAACGCTGAGATCAGCTGCTAAACTGAGCAAACCTACCTCAGTCAATCCCACTGACCGAACATTCCATTATACCGTTAGGACTTACTCCCTTTCACAGTACAACAAAATAGGTGAAGGTTCCCCCTCACAAAATTAGATCTAAGATAGAAATCGGAGCAAAGAGGCATGCTACTTCCAAGTGTCGTACTGTTCAAATGTAATTGTTTAAGATCTACAGTGGGAAACAAACTGCTTCGCTGTGGAGAACAAATCAAGCCTTGAAACATATGTGCATACAGTAGACATTTCCTGTGGCGTGAATGGTTGGTGACCTTTGTCCAAGGCTTTTAAGTATTAACCCGCACCGAGAACGAGGCAATGTCAGTCCTGTAATACGAGTCCACAGCGGCGAGGGGGTAGATGTGGTGAAGGGAATCGAGGAAAGAGGAGATTAGTAGTATCCAGGTAACAGCCATAAACACTGTCAAAGCAAGAGTGGACATGGAGGCAATCACAGCGCAAGACCCTGTAATGATATGTTGACAAAGACCAGCCATTGTGGCATTTCAACAACTAAAATTACTTCATGGGTACGCTGCTTTGTTAAGGCTTAATAATTTTGAGTCTTGCACCTACTAGCAGAAGCAACAATTGTTAGCAATAAAGTGCAAATATGTGACATTAAATTAAAAATGCTGACAGACAGAAAATCCTGCGGCCTATTTTACATCCTGGCCAACTTAAAGACATGGTGTACTTAATGAACTCAATGTAACCAAAAGCTGTAACAAACATCCTTTAAATCTGTTAAACCGCACTGTTAAAGCACATCCTGCAACGGTTCCAGAAAAGAACACAATGTCTTTTCAAAACATTTAGTGTGACGACGGAAAATGTTAGCTAGTTAAACACAGTGCAGGAGTTACAAATACATGCTGAACGCGGCAGGGCCAGTGTAGTGTGAGCTGTCCAGTACGGGTCTCTGAGGAGGGTGACGCAATACAGGACAGGAGGGGAGTCTGAGGCTAGAGAAGAGGGGGGCACAAATATGTTGACTATTATGAGCCCGAGACCCCTCCTTCTCTGACATGTCCGCAGCGGGTCCCACCCAACGCTGAGGCCCATCTGGAGCGCCTTGTGACCCAGCTGATTAAAAGCAGTTGGAACCTTCGAGTGAGATATGGCCAGTGGAATGTAGAGACTGTGGCCTGAAATAAGTGCGGATAAGAGGTGTGTGAATTTGTAATACCCTGTGTATGGATGTGTCCAAGTGCATGCTTCCACGTGTCTCTGTTTTTCATGTGGCCGCCACAGTACAGCCACATGTGCATTAGTGCCAATCGACAGTAATCAATCAAATCCAAAGTGAAAGCTCGGAGAATAGTTAATGGATGCCTCCACTGGGACTGATGGGAGGTCTAGAGAAGAGACTCATGGCTTTATACCCTGCAATTCTTTGACCCTTTTAGCCTTCAAAGAAGTCACCAAGTGGCAGACGCTGGTCCAAGTCCTGAGGCCTAGAAATAGATTGCTTATCCAGGACGCGTGTTGCTGGGGCAGCAGTCAAAGCAGAGATGCCCACACTTTCCCTCTCCCTGAACACTGCTCTTCTGGGGAAATAGTTATTTAGTCTTGTGTTGTGCAATTGTTTTGAACACAAATATCTGGTAAATATAATGTCACTAAGAAACAGACCTTAGAATATTTACAGCTTCTTTAGAGTAGAAAATTATTCTGAAGATGGTCTACTGAAGTTATTGTAGGAGGGTTTGGGTGGTTCTTATGCCAGAATGTAATGTGCCTTACAAATCAGAAATGGGGGGGCAGTACCAATAGAACACAGAATAAAGTGTCTTAGGGCACAATTACAACCAGGATCAGGCATGAAAACGGGTCAGGGGTGAAAAAGGTGAGAAAGATTACCCCTCTAGGGGGGTCCGGGGGCATGCTCCCCTGGAAGAAAATTTTAAATATTCACTATTTTAAAGCATCAATCTGATGCATTTAGAGATGCATTTTTTGCCAACCTGGGGAGAGGCATTAAAACATAACTTCAGCCATGAGTCAAAAATATTATGGCCTTCTTACTAAGTATTATGCAAGCCATTTCATGCCAGCCTGTCACTGGGTCTAAAATGTCCAGTATATGAGGCACAATGTGGTATAAGGGCAACACAAATGGCTGAATGCATAAACCCCACAAGAGATGGTAGACATGCTATAGCTTAACTTGTCTTCTCTTCCATCATGATTGGAGCAATGACAGACAATACAATGTTACGCAATTCAGATTTTAACACATTTTATTGGCAAAGATAACAAATTACATTATAGTTCGTACGTAGCTAATACTCTTCTCATTTTTTCTTCTTTGCCTGGACCACCAGTGTCTCAGCCTTGCCTTTTTCTCCTCTTCAGCAGTCTGTTTCTTGACACTTCACTTTACCTTCAGTCTTGTCAGTCCCCTCACCTCAAAATCCTCTACAGTACACGTCCTGGAAAAACGAGTTGTAGATATTTAAGAAAGAAGCACTAACATTAACAGTGTTTCTTTTTTTGTGATTTATCGTCAGCTATAAAAGCTAGCAGGTAACTTTAGTAACGATATCATGCTAATGTTAGACTTACGTTAACGGTAGTGTTGGCTAACATTAAGAATTTGCCACCGGAGCTTTACGTAAGCTGGCTAACGTTGCGTTCTCTCCTGATGTGTTTAATGACTCAATTCATCAAGTTGGAGCTAACGTTTGCTAACTTATGTCAAAGAGCTCCTAGGTAACTAACAGATATACCAGAAAATATTAAAATAAACCATCACTCACCAAATTCAGTCAGGTAAAATCTCAGAGGACAGATGTGCTTCTTCAGCTTCTGATAGTGGTCCGCACTCCTTGGTGTGCACGCTCTGGTAAGCACGAACCTGGCTGGCACGTGCGAATGCCATCTGCTTGTAAACCAATCAGGTAATGGTACTCCCCTACCTTCCCAGAGAAACAAACTGGTGAAGCAAGGCCATTCGTGCTATTTCCATGCACTCGCGGTCCCTTCTGGCACGCGCACCTGTTCTCCGATACCTACCCCCCCCCTCCCCCCGCCCCTAAACATTTTCTCATCGAATCTATACGATTCACGTAGGTCACCTATTTTGGTTTCAAAACGGCGAATTTCGCCGAAAGGTGAGCGATTTTCATGTCTGCAGGATAGTGTCTATATTTTAGGTAAACAGATATGATTGGGAGTCAGCCTTGCAACTAATTGACCATTGTCCAGGGTGTACACCGCCTCAGGCCCAAAGCTGCTGGGATAGGCTTCAGTCACCCGCGACCCCTGACGGGACAAAGCGGTAGAGAATTGATGAAAGAAGATATGATTGGCCTGACAGAAAGTGGAAATGGCTGTGATGGGAAGGGATTCCAGACCCATTTCAAACAGAGAATGCATGCAAAGTGAATAGATATTGCCTGACAGGACAGGTAAACTCATTAACTCTTAATAAACAGCAACATTGTTTTCCTCAGTAGTAACAAATCCTAATTTTACACTTATGGACTGTATTTCCTCACTTCTGATTTCTTATTCAAATATAGCCAGGTGTCATTCAATTATTCTGTTTTTAAGTTACATCAATATTTATTTGTAGTTACAAATAAATATTGATGTAACTTTACAATAAGATTAATTTACAGCATTTATGAATTTGAAGTAGAGGTAAGCATTATGCACCAAAAACTGTCTCAAAATATTTAATTCATATCCTGAGATCCCAACTTATATTTATATCGAATGGATCTTTAAAATACGGTATTATGCCTAATGTCCAGCACTGGCTTTTAACAGACTGCTGATAAATGCTACATATAAGATATATGCGAAAGCTTTGCTTAAATGTTTACTGACTACAATGATATAACGCATACACACTTTTCTTTGAACAGTCAAACCAGACCAAAACACACACCTCATCTAGGTATGACCATATATCATCCTTTCAACCAACCTCAGACTACTTTCATCTGCAGCTTTTAAACCCAGACCTGAGTTTCTCCAAAAACACAAGGTATTTACAGTGTGCCCCTGTGGAGCAGTGTCAGTCTCATCCACTAGAGACCCAAATGGAAACCAGGCTAAGACCCTGATTGCTGCTGATGGAGCGTGATCTTTACTGCTCGCTTCCCATTAGGGGATCCTCGGTGCGGTTAATGTCAGGATGAACATGTGTTTTGCTCCTTAATTGAATAATGAAGCAATGAGAGGAGAGGAAAAACCACAAGACCAACAACTGCACCAAAAGACTGCCAGAGGCGGCTTGTGTGGTGAGAACCTAAATACTTTGGTTGTAAAGTGGATTTTTTTTTATAAATGCTGTGGCTATGCATCTGTCAGCGACGGGTTCAATATCTTTCCAACATGCCAAGGGACAAACCCGCAAAGAGTAAAAACACTGACCACATCTTCCCCTATTGTCACACCCCATCCATCAAAGTTATCAGTGAAGGAACTATAGCAACATGCTATGTAATTGAATCCACGTTTCATAATTTGGTTAAGATCCTTTAAGCCAATTGCAGTCACTTTCACTAATGGAGCTACACAGCGTATGTGTTCATATATCCGTTTCATTCTCAAGAAACTTTGCAGTATTTTTTATACTATGCATATATTGTTTGTTGAATATTGTGAAGCAAGACAGCAACAGGCATAATCTCTATACAAGTTTATATAAGGAATGGTAATACTCCATTTTTTACATAGAAACAGCAACAGTCACTATGTCGTCAAACCTAAGACATGCCCCTAACTTACACACCATTGGTCCTTACCAACCATGGTTTGGTTTCAAACATACATAGTTTGAGAGAAACAGATGATCTCTGTGAGTTTGTGGACTCTTGTGAGAATCCAGCCTAAAATAACTGGCAGATATAGTAATCAAAAGGTGTCAGATGTGACATTTTCCTTGAGGCACATATTCCACATCAGTAATATTTCTTTTCGCCTTATTTCTGACAGCTCAATGCGAGAGCCCACACAGATAAACTGGGCAACAATAGTACATCAAACAACCTGATTCAATCAGCATTCTGAGAAACACGTGTATGGCCATATGCAAAAGCAAAACAACACAGAGAAGCCATTTGGCAGATGGGTCTGATAATGGAGAGGCAGACTCGGAGCTGAGCCGAACACAGCAGGTCTCCAAGCCATGTTGACCACACCCGCACCCAGCTGGAAACTATAAAAACTCACATCTTCCTTACTTTTTTCACCTTGTGTCTTACTGTTACCTATCTCCTGCACACATCACAACGTTCAGACATGCTTTTCATCTGTGAAATATATATATATATTTTCAATGCCTTTTTTATACTCTTTTGTACGATCAAAATGTTTTCAAATCATTCCTGGGCCCCATATAACACAAAGGGAGTGTCCACTGCATTCTCCATCACCACAGTAAACACTCGACTAGTGATCCATTATCTCTGGCATGCACGCACAGGCCCCTGTAAAAAAAAGACAAGTCAAGTGAGAAACACATGGATGTCATTTGGTTTGTAAAGACATAAAGGCAATCTAACAGAGGTTGGTGCAGGTGTACAGTTTTGCACCCTTTTCCTCTTCTGACCTCTACTCCGACACTGTCAGATTGGTTTTGCTCACAATTCATCATCACAGATTAATAAATGCAGCCCAAGCCTATCGCATTGTTTATGGTCTATTGTGATGAAGGTGCTACGAATACTAATGCAGACACAACGTGATGTCATATCATCTCATCAGCACCAGGACAAAGGGACACCAACAGCAGGCACAGCAGACAAAACCGGCACAGGACAGTGGACATCATTGTCACCATGTGTAACACTGCAGTAAAGATTAACGCCTTGGGGTTGTGTGAGGAAAAGACAAAAATATGCAAATTTTATGGGAGTAGGATTGCAAGTACATGATAAGCATCATGTACTTGCCTTTATAATAGATCCCTGAACAAGCTTTTGTTTTATCTTACGGCCAGTATCAAATACTAACTAAATAAAATCTGAAAGATTTAGGATATTGCCCAAAACAGCGCTTTCAACACTTAAAATGGGGTCAAGATCAATTTTAGTTTTAAAGTTACTCATCTGTCAACATCTTGATTTTGGACTAGTATTTTCTTTTTTGACAGTACAGTAAATGTAAACAATATAAATGATGTGCATTTATATAGCGCTTTTTTGTACCCTTCTCGGGCACCCAAAGCGCTTTACATGATGCTTCCATTCATCCCATTTACCCCCATTCACACCTGGGACAAACAGAGAGGAGGGCTGCCATACACACAGCACACACAGTCACCGACACACACACTAGTGATCTACAGATTCCCTGTCGACGTGAAGAGATTACCCCCTCCTACTTTTACCCTGCATGAGTGTCCTGCATGACGTAATGGCATTTAGTGGGTTGATTGAGTCTGCACTAGAGCTCTATCTGGCAAACCACCATATGCAAAGGATCACCATGGCAACCTCTCTCTTTTTCGGCATGCCAATAATATTTACAGCCTCAATAGAGCTGATGACTCTGCAGAGTGATGTGTTAACAAACGGGGGGGACAAAAAGCACTTTTCAACAAAAATGGAGACACGCCGTTTTACACACTTGTGTCTACATAAAGCTCCACCCACCGCCATGGCTCCACCCTTTCCAGTCTGCATTGCACCAAAGAGAACTGCATTTTATCTGGTTTTTACCATCCAGTGAGTGACACGCACTCGCAGTATCAAGCTCTTCATAATATATAATCACTGAAAAAAGACTCATGCTTCAGAAAAACATTTATCAGTCACCCTCTGTTACCAAGGTTACACTCCAAGGACATGCTGTTTCTAGCTTGTAACACTGTTGTAAATGTGCTGTTGGAATGACCTTTACAGACAGAATGAGTGGATGTTTACTGCGGAGTGGAACACATATGTTGGTGTGATTCTGCGAGTGGCTGTGTGTGTGTGTGTGTGTGTGTGTGTGTGTGTGTGTGGGGGGGGGGTTACTGTGGCAGTGTGAGGTGAATCAGCATTCTGTTCACGGGGATTTTCACTACAAGCTCAGCTGAAATGTAGAGGGTGCACTCAGGAAAAAACCTAAACAAGGAGAAGACAAAGCTGCAATGTTGACAACAGAGATGCACTGACAATTGTAATTAAACCTACATAAACTGTACTTAACATTTATTGGTGTAGATTTGTCAACTATGGAAATCTGGAACTAAAAACAAAACAGTCCTGATAATTATTATTTTACACATTAAGAAATCGAGAAATTTAAAAAGTATTAAAAGGCTAGCTAAATTGCACCTTTTTATTTGCTCCTTACTTTAAAGATATATCATATTATTGTGTTACAATAATGCACCATAAGCAGAGAAACGACATGCACATCCAAAGCCAATGGGTCTGCGTGCCGGAATCAGAAAGGCTCACAACTATAAAAATAAATAAATAAATAAAAATAATTAAAAAAAGACGAAAAAGGCCATTAAAGCTCCCAAGTTTTTTCAATAATCCACCATGAAATGTACAGCTAGCAACATTTGCTTGATCAGATATAGCAGCTATAAATCAGATCTGGCTCCATAACTACATTTACATTTACATTTATTCTTTTGGCTGACACTTTTATCCACAGCGACTTACATTGTTCTACAGTAATTACCAGTGTTACAGCCACTGGAGGTAAGGTGGGTTAAGTGTCTTGCCCAAGGACACAACAACAGAATGAACCACCTACTTTCCGGTTGAAGGACGACCGCTCTACCCACTGACCTACTGCCACTTGTAAATATACTTGGGCTAACATTAGATTAATAAGCTATAATGGCTATAACTATAGATAATATAGTTTCAGTCATATTTTGCATATGCATGCAAGTCTTTCTGTACATTTTGCAATTATGCAAATGACCTCTGGAAACATTAAGTAAGTCTTGTGAATTCTTGTAACTTCATGAATTCATTGCCAGTTTACAAAATGCCTCAACTCTGATATTGTTTCAAATAATTTAGGTTCAGTAGTTTTATTGAAAGAGAAGACTGGTCTAGAATTGTTGAATATTAGAGTAAAAGGATAATGCATAAAAAAGAGAGATTAATAGAGGTTCACAACTGAAAACGAGTGGCTTGTCTGTTAATTCTAACATACTTGAATTGTCAGGCTAAAAAGCAGACCATTAAGTCAATGTGGCATTGTGGGAATAATACAAATTCCTCAGGCTCATATGAATGTGCTGCATAAGCACATGTGCTAGCATTAGACTCATTAAAGTTCCGATATCTTCTGGAGGCTGATTTGGAAGTTATATGACTCTCCATTCCTTTCTTTTTCCCGCCTCACTCGCTGCCCCTCGGCTGCTTTCATATGCTAATAGCCCGCAGTCTGGAATTCCTGTCCACAAAGGAGAACGAGAGAAGAAGAGAAAGGGACAAACAGAAAGAGCCCAGACAACACAAGGCTGATGCACTTTAGAGGAAAGCGCAGAGCAAAGAAAGGTTAGCTACAAAGGGACGCAATGGCAAAGAGGAAATGGCTCTAAATATAGCCTTTTAAAAATAGAACAGAAAAGTTTGGATTAAATGTGTTATTGTTTGCTTTCTATGGAGAGATTACAGATTAGTGAGTAATGCTAGCTAACTCAGCCAAAAGCAGATTCAAGCAATGAGATTCCCCTTAACTAATCGGAATATTTTTTTTATTTAGAAAACACAATACAAATATGGAAAATTAGCAAAACTTTGAGCAGAACTTTGTATTTTCTCTGTTGATTTGACCCAAAGTATATAAAGTTATATTACAAATCAGTCTCTAATTTAAGGCATAAAAAATCATAAATGGACTATAACACCTGCTGGGCTTTTCCAGTTCAATACTTGTTTTCTGTCATTAGGTTGATCAATTTATTAATATTGAATGTCCAAAAAATCCATATATTAAACAATGATGAACCACACCCAACACTGCAGGGCGTGTTCTATTGTCACTACAACAGGGTGTTTCCTACTATACAAGGCCACTACCCACTTTAATAAACGCAAGCATCCAAACAAAGAGAGGACACTGGGCTGTACACCCCCCTCACCCAGCCCTTCTGAGACAGAGAGCAGGTGGGCCAATTAATTACAGTCCCCAGGGCCACCCCCCAGATGAGTGCAAACCCCTGTATAATTGGTTACCTCATTGATGAATTATTAAACCTGGTTGCTCTTTGAGGGTTTGACAGAGTGGGTCATGACAGTCCAACCTCTGACACAAAGACACTTCTGTTAAAGCCCCCTGTGGCATGTTAAACTCTCAAAAAACAAAGTGGGACTATCAAACACATCTTTGAACACAATGCAGTACTTGGAATGGACATACTATAAGGTTGGTAAATTAACTGCTGTTAAGCCAATTGTACAGGTCTTTAATGCAAAATGTGTGCTGCCTCTTGGATGGTGCAGTTAGTAATCAACATTTAACACTTCATCTTGTAAGAAGGTGTGCACTGTATATTGCTTTATAGAGGCAATGCCCAAATAAGCAGATGCTTATAGTTGGACAACTGCTTTTTCAGCCTTTTCTCAAAACTTTTGAGATCACTTGAGTGGTATGAAGTAGTCTTGTCTTAAGCCTCCAACAGTAAGTATTAACAGAGGTGAAACAGTTTGAACCTAAATAGGACAGCATAGCATTATGGGAAATTAATGACATACAAGGAGAAGGTGAAGCAATATATTAAGGTTCTACCAATATTACTGTTTTCAGCCAATACCTGATATTTATCTGGCTTTATATGTCCTCAAACTGCGCAATCACGTTTTACCTCTATCTTGGTTAAAGATTTGGCTTTTGCAGAATCTCTACTAAATTTCTTTGTTTTTCTCAAGGGCTTGTTTTAGGGCTCCCTCTAGAAGGGTTCACAGTCATCAAGGTCATCTTGAAGAAAAGGTTGATTGGTGTTCAGCTTTTTCAAGGTGGTTTTCAAGGTGAAGACGTTTCATCTCTTCTTCCAAGAGAATTTAAAAATTCTTTGTTAAACTGACACGAGAGCTGAGCATTATCTCAATCCAACTCTGACTGAAGAAGTAGTTTCAGGTCAAACTCCACCCTCTAGAAATAAAGCTCAGCTCTCTTATCAGTTGAACTCAGAATTGAAAAAGTTGAGATATTTAGTAGCATACAACTGGAGCATCACATTTCATGCGATTTAATGAAACATTGTCACACACAACCACTTGCACTTACATTTATTCATTTAGCTGACGCTTTTATCCAAAGAGCTTACATTGTTCTACAGTAATTACCAGTGTTACAGCCACTGGAGGCAAGGTGAGTTAAGTGTCTTGCCCAAGGACACAACGACAGTATGAACTGTGGGGAGAGTGGGAATCGAACCGCCTACCTTCCGGTTGAAGGACGAACACTCTACCCACTGAGCTACTGCCGCCCGTACAACATACGACTTAGGGCATGACTGAAAACTAGGAGTGCTGCTCTTCTATGGCTTTGATTAAAAAAAATAATAAAATATTTTAACAAACATATAAAGCTTGCTACCATTGATTAATAATCAATATAATCAATAATAAATGTAGCTGATATACTGTATGTCCAATAAGAATATTAGCTGCTGCAATCAGTCAACAACACTGAGCTGCAGTTATTAGTCTGAAAAAGTTTGGCTGGCCCTGAGAAACTGCACAAAATCTCAAAAATATTACACATTTGTAGCTCAAAGAAAATTCAGATTACACTGAGAAAATCCAGGCCTCTGGGCCAGTTTCATTAGGAGGCAGGTCAATCACTACAATCACCACCAGTACACAGCTAACCAGTGCTGTGTGCTACTTGGGCTAACAAAAAATAAGACAAGACATCTAAATAATATATATATATATATATATATAAATAAAGGGACAGTGTAACTAAGACGTAATATTAGTG
Organism: Neodontobutis hainanensis; assembly: GCA_024349245.1. Lineage (NCBI taxonomy): Eukaryota > Metazoa > Chordata > Actinopteri > Gobiiformes > Odontobutidae > Neodontobutis > Neodontobutis hainanensis. The sequence continues at coordinate 1,316,538 of JALDNG010000034.1, forward strand.
AGATAAAAGCCTACCAATATGATGGAAAAGGGTCCATCAAGTTAGGGGGTCAAAAATTTTTAATAAATTGAAGCAACAAAGTTAGTAACTAGAATTGTGGCTTATGTCAGTGTCACACCAGGTGTTAGCCGCTAAATAGTTCATGAGGCCTGCTGTGCTGCTGGTGCACAAAGGCTGTTTTCAGCGCAACGGACATCAGCAGCAGAGGCTCTCTGAAAGCAGAGGCTTGTCAGTTGAACTTGGGATGCAAACAATTTTCAGCACTTCTAAAATTAAATTAGAGCAAGAGGCAGGCCAGAGAACACCACGGCTAGACACGCTGAGATTTCTTTACTTGTCACATCAGGCATTCTATGGCAAAATGAAAAAGGGGAGATAAAAACAAATCCCAGAGACAATGAACTGTCTGTGCAAGTATCCCGTAAAAAAGGTCAAACCAGCATGTCAAAGATGAGAATTGTAAGCATGCCAAGCCTATAGAGATAAATGGATGACCAGAATTACAAAGAAGACTTTATGAGTGAGAGAACATCCATATTCAAACACTCAGATGTACACAAGATTATGTCACACAACATGGAAAGGTTGCGACCTTGACACTCTTTAATATCTAATCAATATTAAAAGGGCACATTTTCTGCCGCATGTTGCAAGCCAACCCTCAAATTGGTTTCAGATATTTGAATAGCATGGATATTTCACGTTTCTGATGAAGCTACACACAATAGTATTTATGCAAAATCTTTTGGACTGGTGTCAGGAGAGAAATAGGTTTGGAAAGTCACAATGAGCTTTATTAAGAAAAGACAGTTTGTAAGCCAGTGTAATAATGTATAGCAAATAGGGCTGCAACTTACAATTATTTCTTTTCATTCATTCATTCATTTTCTACCGCTTTGTCCCGTTAGGGGTCGCGGGTGACTGGAGCCTATCCCAGCAGCTTTGGGCCTGAGGCGGGGTACACCCTGGACAGTGGCCAGTTAGTCGCAGGGCTGACATATAGAGACAGACAGTGACAGACAACCATTCACTCTCACATTCATTCACTAGGGACACTTTAGAGTTGCCAGTTAACCTAAACATGCATGTCTTTGGACAGTGGGAGGAAGCCGGAGTACCCGGAGAGAACCCACGGTAACACGTGGAGGACATGCAGACTCCTCACAGAAAGACCGGAGTCGGCCGAGAATATTTGAGTCGGCCGGGTTTTGAACTCACGACCTTCTTGCTGTAAGGCAGGAGTGCTAACCACTCTGCCACGTGCACCCCTTTTATAAAAAATTATTTCTATAATTTATAAATCTGACGATTCTTTTTTTTTATTAATAATCAGATAGTGAATGCATTAGGACTTGGTGGACTAAAAAAAAACAAGTGGTCAAAAACGTGAAGTGTTTATCTGGCTATACAAATTATAATACAACCAAAAAAATAAATAAATAAATAAAAATAAAATAAAATAAAAATCACATAGATTTTTACTGCACTTCTGGATAGAGCATACACATAACCATGTATTTTTTTTACCTAAAATGCAGAATGTACATCTCTTTTACTGTTTCTGTGGATTCACTGCTCTGTCTTCTCTCAGTACATGGCATGTTTCAGAGTCAGTTAGCAATTAATTGATTATTAAATCAGTTGACAATTATTTTAATAATTGATTATAATTGATTGATCTGATTAGTTGTTGCAGCCCAAATAGAGAGGTTAATTTAAACAAAAAATTCTGAAAGAGGTCAAGACGATCCATCCAACTTATTTGCTTTAAAAACACATCAGAAAATGACTAACAATGTCATCTGACTTTTTTTAAATTAAGTTTGGGACTCAGCCATGCAAGAATAAGCCAGGACACTTAGAGGTCAGCATGCCAGGCAGTCCAATCTCCAGTTCCGCTCTGGCCTTTTGAATGGATGTGAACTATTAATACCCCAGATGTCAGGGATGTCTTTAGTGAAAATCTTCCGTGGGATTGTGACAGAAAGGGTTTAATGCCCAATAAATAAGATAAAGTAAAGTGAGCGTTAAAAGTTGAAGCTATCGTAGAACGCAGGATATATGCTGCTGCGCTTTTATTTTATATTATCCCATTATTGTCCCCTTGGGGAAATTCCTTGTTGGCTGCCACCACCAGAGAGCGCTCAGCATATTTATTTTTAAATGTTGTTGGGGGAAACCAGAGTACCGGAGGAGACCCACCCTAGTACAGGGAGAACAAGCAAACTCCACTCAGAAAAGGCCCCGCCCGACCCAAGAGTAGAACCTTAAACCTTCTCAGCAAGTATTGTATTTTACGGTTTACTTACTTGTTTAGAGCATTGTTACCCACTTAGTAACTAAGCATGAGCCCAGTTGGCAATAAACAAACTACAGTCAATCCAGCCTGTCCTTTATCTGCTACAAGCACGAAATGAGGACTGGCTTTCTTTACCTGTCAAGCACTATAAACCGTACAGAAATGACACATTGGGCAATTTAGCTTTTCAGTATCCAAATGGTCATCATCAGAGTTGGGTAGTAACAAGTCACAGTTACTTTGTTACATTTACTTTTTTGAATAGCAATTTTTTGAACAAAAAAAAAAAAAAAAAAAAAAAGTTTACTTTTACTTAAGTAGATTTGTAAGGAAGTAACCCTACTCTTAATCAATTGGGCTACACTCGAACAGTAACTATTTTTATTTTTTACCATTTATTCAACACATTCTACACATTATTTTTGCATCCAGTGGATATACCACATGCCTTTATTTCACCAATCAGACATAGCCCTGCAGTCACATGACCAACTCAAACTGTGGCCACATAGCCGCACAAACTTCAATGTTGGGCAGTAGTGTGGCTGTTTTTATGAAACAAATAAATTTTTGGCAGAGAAGCTTTTTTTTTATTTACTAAGTAGTGCAGTAGCGTACGCCCAAGCTTCATTTTAATTACAAAAACATTTTTCTTAGGCCAAAACAAAGCCTCTCTTATGGAATAAACAACCCTGGCCTCATTTTGCTTACAAACAGGCCCACTAGTAGGGATTGGAAGGTTAGATGTTTAGAAGGTTTGATGTTGTAAAAAAAAAAAAAAAAAAAGAAAATTAGACATTACAATCAAACAGTTACTCGGTACTTGAGTAGTTTTTTAACCAAATACTTTTTTATTCTTTTTTATTTTATTACTTTTTTATGATAACTTTTTACTTCAAATTAAGTAAAATATTTTTGAAGTAACGCTACTCTTACTTGAGTACAATTTTAGGCTACTCTACCCACCTCGCCTCATCATACTGCTTGTGTCTCTCTTTGATACAGACTCCAGTGTGAGCCGTTGTAAGCTCATTGCAACTATCAGAGACTTTGTCCTTTAAAGGGTAAATAAAGTAATATAATTGCAAAGCGTCTGCAGTGTCTTTAGTTAGTATAAAACTATGCATCAAGGCAGATAATGTCAATGATCTTAAGTCTGCACAGCTCCAGCAGTGAGCACTCAGGAGATGGTGGTTTGGGAGGTGGGGAGCTTTGTCCTCAATACATATATTATTCCACATTGCACATTTAAAACCAGCTGCTTACCATAACATTACAAGTGTAAAGCAATATCATAACCACTATTCCCTGTGTCTAGTTGGGAAATATTGCAAACTTACCTGGTTGCTCCATGCACAGTATAAATTACAGATCACACTCCAGTTGTTGTTAAGCATACAGTCAAGAACTTTAAGGTGCGACATTATTATGCTCCACCGAGGCGAAACCAGCACCCTACCCCTCAACCTGCTGTGGCCGCTGGCACCCTGCTGTCATTGTCGCTTCTTGATGTCAACTTCAAAAAGACAGGGGTGTCATGGGCTGCAGGCAAAGGGTGATTCTCCATGCCCATCTGCAAGCCCAGCAGACATCCCATCAGCGGTGGCTTCTCCTCATTAATGAAATGTTAATAATGTATACAGCAGATTATCCTAAAAAAAATTTGAACAGCACGAAGAAAAACCCATCCAGTGAATTATTGCAGGAGAGGTTTTGCCTTGGTTACGCAGCAGAATGTACTCTGTCCCGTACAGGAGAAAACTGCAAGATGATAAAGCAGATCTGCCACTGCATTTTGGGAAGCGCACCTCTCTCTCCTTCAGTGCCTTGTCCCGACTGGCTGTGGCTGTCAGTGCTGGTCTGTGTAGCAGTGCCAGGCTGAGGCAGGATGACAAGTGTAAAGTCTCTAAATCAACATGCAGCCGGCCGCAATGCAGGGCATGGTTTGAAGGATTTCCACCAAGAAATTTTCCTCTTTTTAAATTCTGATGAGTCAGTGCAAATGATTATGCATATAAGCCCTGCATGAAGGAGACTGTGGGGACTCCAATATGTAAACCAGTCTAAAGCTGCACTTTGCATTGATTATTCTGCTTAAACCAAAACTTTCATTTTATGAGAATCACCTCCTGGAACCAGAATGCAAGAGCAATGCCACACGGCATTTATACATCTGTTATACGTCTTTGCTAAAGCCACTGAGAGTAAAGACCAAGTGTGTACAAACTGAGGTCCGCTGGCTAAATAAGGACCTCTATTAAATATATATTTTTTTTAAATAATTAAAGAAATTGGTAAAAACGCATCTAAAAAAACAAAAATTATGTGCGTGTGCCGTGCATGGAGTCCCATGTCGGAAGTTTAGCTCTGTTTAGTAAATGAACATCCAATTAAAGACTTCCTGTCTGATCTCCATCACAGCATGGGATGTCAAAAAAAAAAAAAAAAAGAATCAAGCTTCTGAGAGAGTACGGAAATGCATTTTAACATACCAGAAGAGAGAGTTAACTAGATGCCAGTAAATCGTCTGGGATTGTTTATGTTACTTCCAGCCTTTGATGCTGTATGACATTCCAGATGGTTGTGATTGTGACAATAGCTGTAAGGCATCGAGATGCTGAGAGCACACTTCAAATGAGAAATGACATAAACTGAACAGACTACTGGCCTTAGGTGAGCTGTTAAATATTCATTAACTATTTTTTACCTCTTTAAAGCCACTTGTCACACCAGTCTACAGCTTAAATCTTAGTGGCATTAACAGGGTTCAGTCAGTTATTTGTCAACTAAATACAAAGAAGTGACAGAAACAGAGGGAAGGGATACAACTGCACAACAAACAAAAAACAGCTTTACTTCTTGCTTATAAAGACACACGCCTAAATCCCTGTATGCTGTGTACTGCTCCTGAAATATCTGGGCCATCAAATCTGTGTTATTAAAAGGACAAACCACTTTCCCTTTAAGATTAATTCATTGATAAATGCATTTGCCCACACATAGAGCTGCACTATTAATGCTATATAGACATATATTTCATCTACATACTGTGACATAACAAACCACTTGTCCAGTGCCCCAGGCCGTCTAACTACCCCTGTCACATGCAGGAAAAGGCTGGTAAAGGGTAAAAATATGCGCACTGCCCCCACCCTGAAGCCAATATAATCCAATCAATTGTGTTATGGATCTGGTGGAGCCCTCTAAGTCAATGAGACACACCCTCAAACACAGAACGCATGCGCCTGCAAGATGCTGAGGTCACCAAATTCTACAGACAGTAAATAAATGACAGCATCAGCCAAAGAAATTAAACAGTCGTCCTAGGACTTTAAGTTTCTTAGTGACTGCACTAAATGAACTAACCAAAGGCAGAAGAGAAAGTTTAATTAGATCAGTGAGTCTTGTCAAGTTTTAAAGATGTCAAAAGGATTCAGGTGTGAATAAATGAGAACATTTTCAGATGCTATTAATATATGCTATTAAGGGGTTATTTCACTATCAAAGACAACTTGCAATAATAAGTCTTTCCCTCAAAAACTTCCCAGAGCCAATCAAAGAGAGGAAAAGCCTACACGGAGCTGATGTCCTTCAGTGGATACTATGCCAGTCATGAAATCATTCTTTCATCTGTGTGCCCTTGTTCATTTCCACTGACAAAGCT